>VCII01000146.1:0-600000 GCA_006030095.1 Triplophysa siluroides
CAAAACTGATGGAGTACCAACGTTAGCCTTCGTTTTTTAGTAATTTGGCTGTGCTCAGGTTGTTTATTGGCGCAATAACGTTACTGGTTCACAATTTATAACCGTAAGGTAGACTAGTGATAATGTAATGTTGCCGGGTCTCAATAGCTTACGTAGCATGAAATGATGTTTAATTAACAAAAGTTCGGGAGGAGCCGGAGCATATAATCAGCTGGCTGGTCTATAATCAGCAATCACAGCATATACACAATTAACCCTAGCGAGCTCGCTAATAAATAGGGAAACCATCTTACCTGCTCTATCTCTTAAGATTAAGCATCAAACATTTAGTTCGACGCTATGTCCGAGACCCCCGTCATCGACGACATACAATTAGGTCCATAAATATTGGGACAGAAGCACATTTTTTGTTATTTTAGCTGTGTGTCAAAATGTATTGGAGTTACAGTTTTATAATGGGTATTGTCTTAAAGTGCACACTCTCAGCTTTATTTAGGGTGTATTCACATCCAGATTAGCTGAAGGCTTTAGGAATTACAGCTCTTTAATATGAAGCTCCCCCCTTTTTCATGGGACCAAAAGTAATTAGACAGTTGAATCAAAAGGTGTTTTATTCACAGGTTTGGGCTTTTCCTTAAATCATTTCTTCATAAATGAAGCATGTTAAAGGTCTGGAGTTGATTCTACGTGTGGTGTTTGCATTTGTAAGCTGTTGCTGTGAACCCACATCATGGGGTTCAAGGAGATATCCATGCAAGTGAAACAGACCATAGTTAGATTTCAAAAACACAACAAATCCATCAGAAAGATGCCAGGAACATTAAGTGCGGCCAAAGCAACAATTCGGTACATTCTGAGAAAAAAACAACACCGCTGAGCTCTGCAACAAATAAATCCTAGGCGTCCATATGAGATAAAAGTGGTGCATGATGACATTATCCTCTCCATGATAAAGAAATACAAGTGAATAATTCATCTGGATGCTTCTGTCCTCTGTTACATCACCAAAAAACACCAGTGACCCAGTGCCTGAGGAAGTCATGCATGGAAATGGAATCACACAGCCTGAACACTATTTTACTGAAGATGTTATCTGCTCATATCATGATATATTCCAAGCCTTCTCAATATCTTTTATTCTTTTTAGTTTTATGCAGGCTGAAATTTATTTGATCTCTCCAAAAAATGTTGTTTAGAGCTTGTTCGGCTATTTTAGAAGTCTAATCTACCCATCCTATTCTTTTTTTCAAGGCTTTTGCACCTTGTTGTGAACCCTCTGTATTTTTGGTTGTATTCTCTTTATTGTTTTGATTGACAAACATTGACATATTTACCTCTTGGAGAGTGTTCTTCACTTGTCTGGATGTTGTGAAGGTGTTTTCCTTTATCATGGAGAGGATAATGTCATTGTAACAAGGTTCAACATATATCTCTATATCAAAGGAAGGACACGGGGTCGGCGGTCTTTGGGAGACGTGAGATTCTTTTTATTCTCAAAAACAAAATGGCGCAATGGCGCTTCACACATCAGGTGATAGACAGTCCACACGACTTGACTTTCCCGCTAATAACTCTCCTCTTAGGTCCACAGGACTCGTCCACGTCTCCCAGTTCTCTCCTTGATCCACAGGAGTGTGAGCTTTTTATGCTGTCTCCTCACCAATCACTGTAACGAGATGCAGGTGATCTTAATCTGCAATCGGCTCATTTGCTTACCGTCTTTCCCGTGTCTCTCCTGGCCGATACAGACGTCACTAAACCACGCCCCCCTTGCCACATACCCCCACCGCCCGACTCAGGCCGAGGCCCCATCCGGCCTGTAGCCTCCCCCCCCCTCCTGGAAAGGAAGTCGGCCACGACCATCTGAGACCCCGGTCTGTGGATCACCTTGAATTTAAAGGGTTGTAACGCCAGATACCAACGGGTGATCCGCGCGTTGGTATCTTTCATACGGTGGAGCCATTGGAGAGGAGCGTGGTCCGAATGGAGCGTGAACTCGCGCCCAGGAGATAGTAGCGGAGGGTGAGCACGGCCCACCTGATTGCGAGGCATTCCTTTTCTATGGTGCTGTACTTTGTCTCTCTCCTAGAGAGCTTTCGACTAAGGTACAGCACCGGCCTTTCCTCACCCCCCGTCTCCTGGGACAAAACCGCCCCCACGCCCCGATCCGACGCGTCCGTCTGTAACGAGAAAGGAAGAGAAAAATCAGGGGAGTGCAATAACGGCCCGCCACAGAGAGCAGCCTTCACCTTGGTAAAAGCCTGCTGGCATGGCTCCGTCCACTGGACGGTATCCGGTGCCTCCTTTCTAGTAAGATCAGTCAGCGGGCTAGTGAGGTCCGAATAATTAGGTACAAACCTTCTATAATATCCCGCTAGCCCCAGGAACTGTCTTACCTCCTTTTTGGTCTTGGGTCTTGGTGCGGTTGCAACTGCTGCCGTCTTATCAATTTGGGGACGCACCTGCCCATGACCCAAGTGGAAGCCCAGATACCTTACCTCCCACCCGCCCAATTGCACACTTCTTCGGGTTAGCCGTCAGTCCGGCCCTTCTCAGCGTACTCAGTACCGCCCTTAGATGTTGTACATGCCGCTCCCAGTCGTTGCTATATGACAATGTCGTCCAGGTATGCCGCCGCATACCCCGCATGTGGTCGCAGCAGGCGGTCCATGAGGCGCTGGAAGGTAGCCGGAGCTCCGAATAACCCGAATGGAAGTGTTACAAATTGGTGTAATCCAAACGGCGTGGTGAAGGCGGTTTTCTCTTTGGATAGAGGCGATAGGGGAATCTGCCAGTACCCTTTAGTTAAATCCAGTGTCGAAAAAAAACGAGCCGAACCGAGCCGATCCAGCAACTCGTCAATCCGTGGCATCGGATATGCATCGAATTTCGACACAGCATTCACCCTTCTATAATCCACACAGAACCGGACTGAGCCGTCTGTTTTAGGGACCAAAACTATCGGGCTCGCCCAATCACTATGGGATTCTTCTACTACCCCCCTCTCAAGCATTGCTTTTAATTCTTCCTGAACTACTTTTTTCTTATGTTCAGGTAATCTATAGGGCCGGCTGCGAATTATTACGTCCGGTTTGGTCTCAATATGGTGCTCGATGAGATTGGTACGACCGGGTAGGGGCGAGAACATCCGCAAAATCTGCCTGCAACTTGGCTACCTCGGTGAGCTGGGAGGGTGAGAGGTGGTCTCCCCCCGGGGCCAGGGCAAGAGATTGAAGTGGATATTTTGCTTCTGGTCCGAGATCATCCTCTCTGCTCACTACCGTCGCCAGCATCACCGGGTTCACCTCGTTCCATTTTTTAAGGAGATTAAGGTGATATACTTGATGTGCTCCGCTCCTATCCGACCGTATTACCTCATAATTGAGATCGTTTATTCGCCGTGTGACCTCGAACGGCCCTTGCCACTTTGCGAGTAATTTAGAACTCGAGGTGGGGAGTAGGATGAGCACTTTATCTCCCGGTGCAAATTTACGTAAGCTAGTACCCCTATTATACTGCCGACTCTGCCTGTCCTGGGCCTGTAGCAAATTCTCCATAGAGAGCCGCCCCAGTGTATCGAGTTTTGCTCTCAGGTCCAGGACATATTGAATTTGATTTTTGCTGTCTGAGGGTCCGTCCTCCCAAGCTTCCCTTAGGACGTCCAGAACCCCACGGGGCTGGCGTCCATAGAGTAACTCAAAGGGGGAAAACCCCGTGGAGGCTTGGGGGACCTCTCGTACCGCAAATAATAGGGGTTCTAGCCACCGATCCCAATTCTTGGCGTCGTCGTGTACGAACTTCCGGATCATAGTCTTCAAAGTGCGATTAAAGCGTTCGACCAAGCCGTCCGTCTGTGGGTGGTAGACGCTGGTACGGACTGCTTTAATGCCTAATAATCCGTATAGTTCGCGGAGAGTCCGTGACATAAACGCCGTGCCTTGATCCGTGAGAATCTCTTTCGGGATTCCCACGCGGGAGATAAGGCTAAACAGGGCGTCCGCAACACTTTTAGCCGAAATGTTGCGGAGAGCCACTGCCTCGGGATATCGTGTCGCATAGTCTACTATGACCAATGCGAAACGGTGTCCCCGTGCCGACCGTTCTAATGGCCCGATCAGGTCCATACCAATTCTCTCGAAGGGGGACCTGAACCAACGGAAGGGGACACAATGGTGCCTTAGGAGTGGCCGGTGGGTTTACCAACTGACATTCAGGACAAGACGCGCACCATCTGCGCACGTTCTCATGAATGCCCGGCCAAAAGAAGCGGGCCATTAGACGGTTTAGTGTTGCTATTTGTCCTAAGTGACCAGCCATTGGATTACGGTGAGCCGTCTGGAAAAGCATTTCCCGGCGGCTCTGTGGGACAACTAATTGTGTTGTATCATTTGATTGAGTGTCTCGGGTCACTCGATACAACCTGTCTTTTAAAATGGCAAAATACGGATAGACAAGCGGCTGTGCAGGGTGAAGACGTTGTCCGTCGATGGTACGAACCTGCTGAAATGCATTTTTAAGCGAGTCGTCGTGAGACTGTTCCAGGGCAAAATCATCACACCGAGAGAGATTCTGTCTCTCTACGGTACTCCGTTCCCCTGGATCAGTCCCTCTAGGTTCCGGCTCAGCTTCCCCCGCCTGCACAACCGCGGTCTTCCGTCGCCCTTGATTTCCCGAGGAAACATCCGCACATAATTTCCCCAATAGTACAGAAAACATCGGCCAATTCGTCCCCAAAATTAGCGGATGTTTGAGATGGGGATTAACCGCCACCTTTACTCTATGCTTTTGACCCCTAAATTGTATAGGCATCGTCACTAAAGAATAGTTCACCACATCCCCGTGTACACACCGTACCTTAACCATGCGGCTCTTATCCTTTGCCACGGACCGAATCAGGCGTTGGTGGATGGAGGTCTGGTTGCAACCTGAATCCACCAAGGCCTGATATGTATTCCCCTTGATACTCACAGGTATTTGATACAGGCCGGCTGAATCGAGGGCAACCTGTGGGTCGTCGGGGACCCGGATCATCGTCCCGACCTCCATCATCTGACAGCGGTCGATCGTGTGACCCGGCTCCCCACACCGCCAACAGGTCGGCCCAGACTTTTCCGCCACCCTAGCGGCAGGAAATGAGCCGACGGATTGGTGAGGAGAGGCTTGTGGAGGAGGCGAGACGGCAGGTTGCATGTATCGACCCGGTCCCCGGAAGTATTGTCGACCGTTCCCCATCAGGTCTCGGTTCCTGGGTGCGGGCCTGGTAGGAATGACGCTTGAGACCTGGGAAAGGGAATAGGTCGGGGGGGGAGAAGAAAGGTTGGAGAGAGAGAGAGAGAGATGAACGGGGTACGCCGACCCCGGGGCACGCCACCATCTGGTCCTCAGCCAATTGGATGGCCTCCGTCAGCGACGCCGGTCGTGGCACTGGACCCACTGTGCGGTCTTCGGCGGAAGCCGCACCACGAACTGCTCCAGTGTCACACGATCGAGGATCTTGTTTGACGTCGCCTCCATCAGCCATCAGCCATTTGCGGCATGCGTCCCGGAGCTGTTGAGCCAGGGCGAAGGGTTGGCCTGCATCCCCCAGATCCAAAGATCTGAACCGCTGCCTCTGCTGCTCGGGACTCCGTCCGACTCGCTGGAGGATGGCTTTCTTGAGGTCTGCATATACCAGGAGATTCTGGACTGGCAGGTGCTGGGCGGCTAACTGCGCCTCTCCCGCCAGCAGGGGAATCAGCCGGGCTGACCAAACGTCTTGTGGCCAGCCAGAAATCTCCGCAGACCTCTCGAAAAGCTCCAGGAAAGCCTCCGGGTCGTCCTGAGCCCCCATCTTATGCAGAGGCAGGCTTATCGCTGGGGAGCTGGCCACCCTGGCGGTGGCTTCCTGGTCCAACCAGCTCCGTAACGCCTCGCGGTCTTCTTGCTGGGCCTGGACGAGTGCTTGAAAGCGTCGTTCCTGGTCTTCACGGAGACCCAGCAGCGCCTGGTGGTGTTGACTGTGCAGACCAGCGAGGGATTGGATAACGTCCGCAAACGGCGATCCTGGCTGAGACATGGCGGCGGCTCTGGTCCTTCCTTTATCCCGGGTTTCGCACCAGTGTAACAAGGTTCAACATATATCTCTATATCAAAGGAAGGACACGGGGTCGGCGGTCTTTGGGAGACGTGAGATTCTTTTTATTCTCAAAAACAAAATGGCGCAATGGCGCTTCACACATCAGGTGATAGACAGTCCACACGACTTGACTTTCCCGCTAATAACTCTCCTCTTAGGTCCACAGGACTCGTCCACGTCTCCCAGTTCTCTCCTTGATCCACAGGAGTGTGAGCTTTTTATGCTGTCTCCTCACCAATCACTGTAACGAGATGCAGGTGATCTTAATCTGCAATCGGCTCATTTGCTTACCGTCTTTCCCGTGTCTCTCCTGGCCGATACAGACGTCACTAAACCACGCCCCCCTTGCCACAGTCATCATCCACCACTTTTATCTCATATGGACGCCCAGGATTTATTTGTTGCAGAGCTCAGCGGTGTGTTTTTTTTCTTCTCAGAATGTACCGAATTGTTGCTTTGGCCGCTCTTAATGTTACTGCCATCTTTCTGATAGATTTGTTGTGTTTTTGAAATCTAACTATGGTCTGTTTCACTTGCATGGATATCTCTTTGAACCGCATGATGTGGGTTCACAGCAACAGCTTACAAATGCAAACACCACACGTAGAATAAACTCCAGACCTTTAACATGCTTCATTTATGAAGAAATGATTTAAGGAAAAGCCCAAACCTGTGAATAAAACACCTTTTGATTCAACTGTCCAATTACTTTTGGTCCCTTGAAAAAGGGGGGAGCTTCATATTAAAGAGCTGTAATTCGTAAAGCATTCAGCTAATCTGGATGTGAATACACTCTAAATAAAGCTGAGAGTGTGCACTTTAAGACAATACCCATTATAAAACTGTAACTCCAATACATTTTGATACACAGCTAAAATAACAAAAAATGTGCTTCTGTCCCAATATTTATGGACCTAAATGTATCTGCCAACCACAATCTTTCAGTGTCGCCGAGCGCGTCCCATCGTTCCAGCTCAGGATCGGACTCATTAATCGATTCCCCGGCTTCATCACGGGGCCGCCAGTGCAGCCGTTCCACACCTCGAAAGGCTAAATCCAGAGGTGGCATTTCATCACCTGGCCCAGAGAGACGTCCACCTCCTTCTCCAGCTTCTTCTTACACCTCTACTCACAACACGATCCCCGCCATCCAGAAATGGACTGTCCAGGGCCAACGATTGGCTCTGTCCAACGCGGACATCCAATTCCACAGGTGGATGACCAAGGCGGAGCTTTACTGCCTCTACGCCTCTTCCCTGGCGGATACCGCCTCACCAAAGTCCGCTCCGCAAATGACCACTGAAAAGCCTGGCACGTCTCGTGGTTCTCCTTATTCCCGGCCCGGGCAATCAACCTCCGCGCCTGTCGTGGCCGCCCACTGGCAAGCCGGGACAGCAGGCCTTCCGCGAGCGTGGGTACCGCTACGGATTTCCCGCACACCATGAACCCACTGGTCAAGGGTTTCCAGCTAATCGTCCCTCTCGCCGTAGGCCACCTTCAGCCTCCAGCCAACTCTCCGCCAGCTGTTAACACCGCGGGCCGCCCACGAAACGTTAGCTCGCCAGCAACTGTAGCTCCGGTGCTTTATCACCCATTCCCCGCCCCAGTCTCTTTGCCCACGGCGCGAGGCTGCCTCAGCTAGCGATGCAGGCGCCGGTTCTCGGCCATTTCCCAGCCAACTTAGGAACCGCCGCTAGCGCGAGCATGACTCCGCTAGCCGCACATCCCTTCTCTCTCTTCCGCAGAACCGATCGAACTTCTCATTGGCCACGGCGATAGCAATGCCAGTGCCGAATAATGCACCAGCCTTGGAACCGCCTTCAGTTTCGGGGAACATCAGATCTTGACAGGTGCGGACACAGACCTATATTTTCTCCTCTCACCTTTATCACCCCCGTCAACCGAGCAGCAGATCACTTACGCCTATCTATCACTCAAGTTTAAAAATCATTCACCCAACCACACCTGCACGCTGTCTTTCCCCGAATTTACTGTCGCTTTTTCCCGCTACATTGATGTGATCTGCACTGCGTTCCCTCATAGGAGATGCGAGCTGGGCGATTACCTCGCCATCGTGGCAGAGCTCGCTCTCTCCTATGGGGGCGCGCATTTCTATGCATACCACAAACTTTTTTCTGCCAAATGTGCCATTTATGTGGCTCAGTGGAACCAGTGCCCCTACTGGGGAGCACTGCACACTGAGCTGCATAACAGGGTTTTCCTGGGCGTTCGCAATATTTACTGCGCGGCATGTCGCTCAGTAGGGCATTCCACAATCAATTGTCCCCTAGTCACGCCCTCTCTTCCCCCAAGCCCAGCTTCGCCCCCCAAATCCACTTCCTCTGTTCCACACCTGACAAACCGCCCAGCTAACCAAACCCATGGGCAACACAGCAATTTGGAGGCTTGCAGGAACTTCCATGTAGGAAGATGCACCAGGCAGCGTTGTCGCTTCCTGCGCGTGTGCTCATTTTACAGCGGCGCACACGCTCAAATTGTGTGCCTAATGTCTCAAGCTCAGAATAAAAATCTTTAACATTACCTCTCGACTCCTGTGAACGTTTCTTGTTTGTCTTTCGAATTGTCTTCGCACCCCGACATCAGTTCACTGAATATCTTCTGATCAGTCTCTCAAACAGCTTCGACCCCGGCGTTATCAGTCTTCCATCACGCAGTTTAATATGCCCCAACCTCCAGTCTGCGCTCGCCGAACCAGAGTCAGTCGATCTCCTCATAAAAAAGATCTACGCCAAATTCATTATCGCCCCTTCAACGCTCCATCGAATTTCTCGGAATTAAATTAGACTCGCTTAAATTTCAGGCTTCTCTGCCAAAGGAGAAAATCGACAGAACGATCATGATCGCTTCCTCCCTATTAGCTAATCCTCGCCGCTCCAAATGTGAGCTACTGTCTTTTCTCAGCCATCTGAATCTTGCGATGAGAATAATCCTGCAAGGCCGCCCGTTCGTTTCACACCTCCTCTCTCTCGTGTCCTCCGCACACGCTTTAGAGGACACGTTATCCATATCCAGCTCCAGCCTCGACGAGCTGAGCTTATGCATAAAATTCCTCAGACAATGGAACGCCTTGTCATTTTTCTACAGTGACATGGCCTCCTCCCCCGTCGATATTCACCTGTTCATCTTCAGCACTTTTTGAGCTGTATCCACTGGTCGTCGCAGCATCCCTATGGGGAAACGAGTGGTCGGCTTCAAGTATAATCGTGCATGGTGATAACGAGGCAACTGTTCATTGTAATAACAAATGCCGCTCCCACTCCCCCGCCTTAATGCCGTTCCTCAGACGCCTCATTTGGATCTCAGCCTGTGACCAGTTCATTCTAACTGCCAAACACATTCCCAGATCAAAAAATCAGACTGCTGACGCCCTTTCTCGTTTTGCCTTCCAGAAGTTCAGGCTGCTGGCGCCCGAAGCAAACCCCTTGCCAACACCGGTACCTCCCTATTCGGAGCTGATATTCTGGTAAACCACCCCCTAAAAACCCTCCTCGATGCCTCTCTAAACTCCATCATCCAAGCCGTCTCCCTTAGGACCCTCTAATCTTATCTCACTGCATGGAAAAGCTTCAAGTCTTTTCACCAAGCGTTCAAACATTCCCTTCCCGATTTTTCTGTCCTCACCATCACCTCCTACATCTCCTTCCCTTCAAAAAGCTCAATTAAAGGTTACATGAGTGGAGTCCAGTTCTTTCACAAGCTCATTTTCAACTCTCCATCTGCAGCCATAGCCAGCTCCTAAACATCTATGCTCATCAGGGGCATTCAATGAACCCAGCCCACCCGCCCAGACGCCAGGCAACCCATAACCCTGGATATACTGACCAGATGCATTTCTACCCTCCGTAAAGGATATCACTCCAAGCACGTTGATCGCTAAGATGTTCGGAAATTTCCACCACATCCATCTTCAACCCCTTTATCCATCCAACGGTATCGGACCTATCAGTGCTCGTTTCAGAGACGATGTCATTCTCCATTAAACAGAGCAAGACGGACCAAACCAGGAGAGGACATTTCATCTACGTATTCAACCTACAGTCACCGATTCAACCTTATCAGACCCTCCTAGCCTACCTCCACTTCAGGAAATCCCAGACCAAAACCACATCCGATCCTCTCTTCATCGACGAAGCTAACAGCCCAGCTACATGCTTCTGGTTCCAAAAGCACCTCAAAGCCGTTCTGCTCCTATCCGGCATCCCCGCAGATCACTTTTCCGGCCACTCCGTACGCATAGGCGCAGCAACCACAGCCGCCCAAAAAGGCCTCTCGCAGTCTCAAATCCAAGCACTAGGGCGCTGGGCATTGGAAGCTTTCAAGAGCTACATCAGGTAATTTGCTCCATCATCAGGGAAGCCCATCGAACCCTCATTTCCAGAAGTTCTAAAGAATCCATCCTTCACCCGCATGGGCTCGAACCCAAGGATTGGACATGAAAGCAAAAAATGATATTAGCGTAGAGGCCGCTCACAGAAAGTGTAAGAAATGTACACATTATGATGGATATAATGTGGTGTTATGATGCTCTTGATGGTGTATATACTCACCCTATGCCTTTGTTCTTTGTCCTGTGTCGTCACTATTAATATTATGTCCAAGGCTAATTCTCCTGTGTTTATTCATCTTGTAAATTAAAGTTTTGTTATTGGAAACTACCTCGTCTGGGGGGGGGGTTAGGTGAGTCAAGCCTACCAATGGCGCCAGAGCTCAGTATAAGATCTCAGTCTAATGTGCTGCTTGTAGAGAGATGGTCAGATCTCTTATATTTATTTATTCCCGCAATACTTTATTTTGTGAGTTTTTGTTTAGTCTTTTGTCCATTGCTTGTGTCACTGTGGGGGCTCACACTGGATAGCACCAATAAAATTCACCCTAAAACGTATCCAGCAATTTTACCTTAACACTTGTGGCCCCCATTCATCAGGAGCATCATAACACCAGCCATATCATTATACATACTACTTGTTTAGATTTGTAAGTTTCTGAAGCTCAATGGAGACACCCTGCAAGTCTGCTAAGAACGCAATTTCTGCTGTTTGACATGACAATCCTTTAAGTGGAAATTTAGGACAGATAACACTTTTGCTCAGTGGTTAGAGAATGGCGCTAACTACGTCAAAATCGTGGGTTCGATTGCACATATTCAGAAATAAATGTATAGTATAATGCAATGTAAGTCGCTTTGGAAAAACGTGTCTGCCAAATTCATAAATGTAAAAACACTGCACCGACTGGTTAATGTTGTGTTTTGACCAGAATGGCAAGGAATTCTTATAAGCAATGCCAAATATGCCAGCGGTAAGTTTCCGGTAATTTGCAATTCACCACAGTGTTTGAACCAGGCCATATGCTTGCTATTAAATTCAGAAATCCTTATTATTTACACCTTTACTCATTAGGGGACACCTGTTTATATGGATCGTGGTGCATGTAAGATGTGACACCTGTAAGGAGTGGGGAGTTAACTAGAACTTTACCACTACCTAAGACCTAGTCCACACCTTCACAGGCATCTTTATAAACAGAGTTTTTCTTCTTTCGGTTTAAAAAATGGTCTATATCCACATGAAAACGCCATGTTGACCAATCAGAAGATTTAAAAAGGTTATCACCGGTTCCGGTAGGCTGTTTGACAGATGTGAAGGCATGCTTGGCATTCAACTTCCTGAATGTCAATGAGAAAAATTGTGGAGTGCAATAAATGAGGAGACAAGAGACGAAGATGCGTCGAGTCGGCTTTACGCTCCACTATATAATATTTCTCACTCTCAACAGCGAGTGATGTCAAAAACCGCTACGCACATACACAAGCGGAACACAACAAACAAATAAACTCCTCCTTCCCTTAAGGGTACAGTACAGTACCTTGGTGAATGTCTCCTTCATAGTAACTTGTGGTTCGCTACACAGGCCCCCCCAGAATTCACCCCTAAAAACAGAACAGATTGTACAGTGCTTAGAAAAGTCAACGTAAAGGGGGGCGGATCAGGCGGCAATAACGGCTTCGCTTAACCGGAGAGGGGCGAAGGGCCAGGGGAAGGGCAGGAGTCGAGGCTGCTGAAGGGGGGCGCCCTCGCCGTGGAGGCTGAGCCAGCTGAAGTGGTTCACCAATATCCACATGAGCAGGCTTGAGACGGTCTATCGCCACCCGCTCAGGTCTGCCCCCCATATCCACAACAAAGTTCTTAGACCCTCCCACCAGGACGCGGAAGGGTCTCTCTGGCAATGTCAGTAGTGAACTCGGAGATGGCAGAGAGCTGACGCTGATGTCGACCAGACCATGGTTCCGAAGACTTGGCCATAGCAAACATAAGCGGTTTGTGGTCAACGAAAGCCGTGAAATGCCGGCCCTCCAACAGAAACCGGAAATGCCTGGTGGCGAGGAAAAGACCCAGGAGCTCCCTGTCGAAGGCGCTGTATTTCCTCTCGTTGTCACGGAGCTACCTGCTGAAAAAGGCCAACGGCTGCCAGGCTCCGCCCACCCACTGTTCACACACACAGCCCCCACGGTGTAATCAGAGGCGTCCGAAGTAAGAGCAACTGGGGCGGTTGGAGACGAGTGCGCCAGTAGAGCAGCGCGGATTTGGCAGCCTCAAAGGCATCAGTCATCAGTCATCACTGAAGACCAATCGAACACGTCCGTTGGCTTCCCACCCCTCAAGGCGTCGTATCAGGGTCGCATGAGTTGGGTCGCATGGGGGAGGAAACGGTTGTAGAAGTTTATCATACCCAGGAACTCCTGCAGGGACTTCACAGTGCATGGGCGTGGCAAACTGGCGACGGTGACCACCTTCGCAGGGAGGGGGACGGCCCCCTGCGGGGTGATGTGGTGGCCGAGGAAAGCGATGGACGACTGGCCAAACTCACACTTAGCCGGGTTGAGGATGAGACCAGTCGCGATTTCTTTAAGACTGCAAGGGAAGCTCAGCTTCCCCTATAATTGTCAAAAAATGAATGGTCAAATATATGTACTATTATGTTAAAATTTTATTGACTAAAAATGCGTTAAACACGTTCATCTCGAACGAAAACAATTTCGTTCAGAATCAGCTACTTAGGTCGGCTGACTCGATTTCCTTCTCATTCATTCCCGTAGCGTACAGTGCATTACTCTGTTGAAGCCCAGCGTCCATTGACTTCAATGGGGCTGCTTTAAACAGTTTTTTTCAGTGCTTAGAAACAAGACGGTCATTGGATAATGCTGCGATTATGTCCCCCACGGACGCTCAGCGTCTCTGGGATGAATGGAGGAGTGGGCTGGCCCGGACTCCGAGCGTCTGCGTGATGATTGGAGGGTCTGTCATCTCTTTTTAATCCACTTTTATGTCCTAAAACGCTCGTATTTTGGGGTCGACAGCTTATAAAAACGTATTTCTTGTTTGCTATACACATTGTCACATATCAGCTTTTAGACATTTTTTTTTTTTTTTATATAAATCATAAATGACAAGGAGGCGGCAGCTTCTCGCAATTCAAAGAGACGGTTGTGTGGGCGTGGGCGTGGTCTTCAGATTATGACGCGTATCACTCTGTGTCTCCATTTCCAACTCAGTCCCATCACGGATTTTGCATGTGTAGTCGAAAGACAAACTGCTGCAACCTTCATCGTATATTTCACACAATTTCACACCACATTCATTGTTTCAGTTTAACATAATTCCCACATTTCCTCCCGTTGAGTTAAATATATATATATATTAGATCGTTTGTTCATTAATTCATATAGTCTGTCCTTAAAGTCCTTAAAGACATGGAGTTGGACAGTGCAATGCCTCAGCTTTACAAACTGTTCTCATTAGTGGCAACAATTGGAGCTACATCTGCAGGTGTAGAAAGGAGCTTCTCCTGTTTAAAGCGGCTCAAGTCCTACACCCGTAACACAATGGGCCAAGGCCGTTTGAGCAGCCTAGCTCTGCTGGCCATTGAGAGGACACTGGTCAAGTCACTGGAAAAGACGCCTAGTTGGTACGACAGGGTTACAGAGCATTTTCTTGAAAAGGAACGTTGGGCAGAATTTACATATAAATAAATGGACAATTTTTATGATTTAGGCCGAAAATGAGCTTCCCCTCTTTAAAAGATCAGCAGCCGCCACTGCTTGACTCTGGTCTGACTCAATTTTTTAGGACTTGCGACTTGCTTGATTGAAGTAAGACGAAGTAAAATAATGACTTGACTTTTGACTTGAGTGCAAGTGGCTTGAGAATTTTTTATAAAGTAAAACAAAGTAATAAAATTTGTTTTAAAAATAATTATTGTGACTCAGCAGCACTAATAAGCGCCTGTGCCTTTAACGCTGCACAACTCAAACCGCGCCAAACATGGCAAACAACAGTCGAGCTCCACAAATAGTCACGTTGGCTATAAGGACTGTGAAGTGGACAGTGCCAATAAAAAAATTATGCAACGCAAGAATATCTGACACGACAACCGCAACGTCAATTTTTATCCGACATTTCAATAACTACAAGGAAAGGTAAGAAAGTAATTTCTTTAAAGTCAATGTCATAAAATGATCACTAATGTAATGAATTAATCGTTTCTGTTTGTCAAAATTTGGCCTTGGTTGTTTTTTATTAGTATGAGAAATGTGATCATCACTGATAGGCCTACGTCTCATCTCATATAGATGTATTGGAAATGTGTCTATAACAGTGGCGTAGCCCGAATTTGAATGTTGGGGGCATTTTAAAATGAAGGGGCTTCTCTATTATGCTAATGTCTATAGTAAATGTGCGCATTTTCAAGTGTTTGTGTGGACTGCGTGTGGAAGCTGAATAGCAACTCGCTTGTACTGACAGGCTGATGGATGCGCCGGTGCGATCACTTGTACTTAAAAAAACTCTTTAAAACCTTTTCGGTCATACTGACAAGAATAATTTCATCATTCGAATCTTATAAGTGTTTCCATTTTTTTTGGGTTCATTCACAATAACAACAAAACGTTTTGTGCTGTAAAATAATGAAACCAGTTCAAATAAAAAAAATGACGATTAAGCATCATAACTTTATCACTGGGCTATATTAACATACCTATTTATATTCTGCGGAAATGAAAAAGATCTGTTTATTTTGATTAAAGTGATTCAAGATCGAAGTCAATAAAATGATATGAGATTCCCATCACTAGATGTAAATTCCCTATACTGTGCCCTATAATCGACAGCACAAGTATTACAGTATCATATATATAAAAAAGGCAGATTTTCAGCTAGCTTCATAGCCTGTATAAATGCTTACAGTCTTACATTCTGTCAGATACAAGTATTTCCATTTTTGTGTCTATGTAAACATATGAAAATGTGTGACTGCTGGAACCAAACTTTGAGCACATACATAGACAATTGATCATCACTTAAAATTGATTTATATTTACAATTGATTTTCCTTAATATATGTATACAAGTTTATCTTTTCTGCGCAAAAATACACATGTATCGAAAAAATTGACGCCTATTTATTTTAGTACTGCGACTTGACTTGAAACATATCAGAACTCGACTTGACTTGCTTAGGGTGAACCCTTGACTTGACTTGCTTGGTTGGTCCAAACTGTGACTTGAGATTTGAGTCGAGACTTGATGGTTGAGACTTGCTTGGACTTGACCATATGTGACTTGTCCCCACCTCTGCCAAAGACACAGAAAAACACGTATTCGCGCCATATGACCCCTTTAAGATCCTTACAATGGCTGCCTTTGCGCTACAGAGTAGATTTTAAAATTGTACTTGTTGTATACAAATTGTTAAATGGGTTGGCTACCTCACATTTCTCTGATTTATTAAATGAGCAACAAAAATTTGAAAAAACCTTGGGACCTTGATACCAGTCTCAGCCGGGATGCATTATAGCTGCAATCATTGACTTTTGTTTAATAGTTACTGAGTAAAAGTTTATGATTAACATGGAGTTATTAAGTAAATTTTTATGATTAACAGGGATAGCCTATTAGTGATGATTTATTTAATTTACATTTGTTTAAATCTGTTTGAGCATGATTTTGTTGAGTGTCATTTTGTGACCGATATCAGACTAGAGAGCAATGTAAAGGCAGGGTTAATATATCATAATAAATATATCATAAGTAGTGTACTACTGTGTAGCCTTAAAATAGTGACAAACAGTCCATCTTTGTTCTTGGTTGGTGATGATGGGAATTTTCTGAGTTGGGGATGGGATGTTCAGTCAGTTCACATACTCTCACGTCCTTTATTTGCTAGGAAAGCACAACTAAACTGGGCTCTGACTTGAACAGTGCTACAGAACACAATCAACATCTATTGGACACACTTGGATAAATTAGATGACGTTTATTTAACTTGATTTATAAGCAGTTTTTCTCATCAGGACCTCATGAGAACACATACGCACATACACACAGACATAAATATATATACACAATGCTATTTATAAAGTATTATGTGAAAGATGTGAATAAGGCAAGCAAGGACTGGGGTTTGAATTATAAATGCGAATGGCATTAGCAACGCGAAGGCATTAGCGAGTCTGACACGTATGCATGTAACTCAATGCACACTTTACATACAAACCCCCTCCCCCGTCAACAGAATTGGTGGAGGGCCGATGTGGGCTGAAAAATCCAGGGCAGTATTTGCTTCGCAGTCCGCCCCTGAACATAGTGATTTTTATGTGTACATTTGCTTATTAATTCTTTCTGTTCTTGTTTTCAGGGTGCCATTCTCACTACAATGCTTGCCACCAGAAACTTTTCAGGTAACTTTTTTTCCCATATTCCGCTTTATTTTTTCCCCAAATTCTATTTCAATTTTTCTGTACTCATTAACAGTAGTAAGACACCTAGATACTACAGTATTTAAAAATTACATAAAAATATGGCGTAATGCACAACAATGTTAATATAAACCAGCATCTCTCCAGTGCATTTTTTTTCTTTAGTTTTTTAACTTAAATTTAAGATTTATTTATTTTGCTAGTATATTTACTTTACTAAAGAAAGTAATTTAATATACTATAGTTTATTCATGTGTAGGGATGGGTTTCGTTAAGATTTTATCAATATCGATACCTAAATCGATACCGCTTACCGATACCTTTACTTATCAATACTGTTATCGATACTACGCTCTATAATTTGATGCATAAACACATGACGTGAAAAGATGTTAAACATTTTAAGTTTCTTTATTACAGCTGAGCTTTAGAACTGCAGTTTACAAAGCTTCCGAGCAAACAGAAAATGCCACATAACAAATTGTGTGTTCCTTAGTGTGACAGGTAGAGCAAAGACACATACGCAAGATCTGTAATAAATGGCCCCGGAGGGTACTTTTATTTGTTTCCCGAGGGGGAGGAAAAGGAAGGGATCAAGGAGCTTCGTGAAGCCTCGGGGAATTCTTCCACCAGCGTCAGCGCGTTGTGGGAGTGTGTGTTTGTTGGCTGGCCGGGGTTTGGGCTGTAGCTTCCGATGACAGCGTAGGCGTGCTTGTCGATCCGTTTCACTCCTCTGAGCCTGCGAATGTCGTGGCAAATTCGATCATCAAATGTTAAGAGAAATCACGAGACCAAAGAGCCAAGTTTCAAAGGTTTCAATCTTTAATTTGTTCGAACAAGTTAAAGAGGGACATTCAGAGTTCATCTGAAGATGCCCAACGAACACACATCTGACTCCATTTTTTATACACTGTTTTCAAGGTGTTATCACAGTTTAAACCAATCATGTTAACTTGACATCATCTTCTTCCCATCAGTTTTCATATGATATCACCTTTTCGTTAGCCCGTCCCTCTGCGCTCATAGTTCCGGCCTACCATATTAGGATTTAATGGTTGCGTGCGCCCCTCAAAAACAGGTGCCTCTTTATTTTGACACTTTCCTGGAGGTTTCGGACGATACATGATTTAACCATGTTTCTATCAAAGGTTAACTCATGGTCTAGCGATAATGAGCTACCCAGTGTTCTTGGTTGTATGTGATTTAATTGGACTTCCTTACAAAAGTGTGTGGGGAGTACATCTTAGTGTTCAAAGATATTTGGTGTGTGTGCAGATGTTCAAATGTTCAAACTCATACATCAGCTTTGTTAAAATGAGCTCACTGTTTAGAGGTACTAACGTCCTTGACTCTATGCAACAAACCAAACTTCCTTATTAAAAATGATGTGTGGTGTCCGTGCAGCTAAGATAAGATGCTTGTTGTT
This sequence comes from Triplophysa siluroides, assembly GCA_006030095.1. Taxonomy (NCBI): domain Eukaryota; kingdom Metazoa; phylum Chordata; class Actinopteri; order Cypriniformes; family Nemacheilidae; genus Triplophysa; species Triplophysa siluroides. The sequence continues at coordinate 18,316 of VCII01000146.1, forward strand.
CATGCAGGTGTTCATGAAAACACTGTACTTGTATATGTGTAATGACAATAAAGTTGAATCTAATCTAATCTAATCATGAGCTCATACTTATACATGAGGCCCAATAAAAAATACATGAAACCTATAACTAACTAAATGTATTATTTTATATAAGAAAACTCAACACTATAATAGAAAAACCACCACCATACGAACACAAGACATAAAGGCTTGTAAGCTTAACCTCTGGTGCTTTGTGTCAATCAGTCCAAGCTCTACTTCTCCTTCTTCCACCAGTCACTCAGGCAGACCAGCTTGTTCACATTTTCTGGTGACAAACTAGATCTCCTCTTCTGCACAATATGGACTGCTAAAGAAAAAAGTCTCTCGCATGGGACAGTTGTGGCAGGAGTCCCCAAGTATTTACGGGCAATGTGGGCCACCTTACCATAGACAGCAGTGTGCTCCGACCACCACTTCAGTGGACACTGATCTAGACTGGCACTGGGCTGTCATGAATCCGCCTAACCATGTCAGGTATTTCTTGGTCTAGAGGCGGAATCAGACAGGATCCCTTGTTTTATGTTGGAGAGAGACTATTTTGGCACCTATTGGTTGCCATACTCTCTCTCCGGTCTTTTCACTCCGGTCTGACATACCATTCCAGGTTATATTCTCCCTCCGCTGGTTGAGGTCCTTGGTGAAGGCAGCCTTTAATCGCACAATATAGGCAGGATCATCATCTGAGATCTTCATCGCGTGCTGGAGGTGGCACAGGGCAGGTAGAACCACAGAGCAGGATACATACTTATCCCCACCAAGGAGCTCAGTGATGTACCTACACAGACAGACAGACAGACAGACAGACAGACAGACAGACAGACAGACACACACACACACACACACAGAGACAGACAAACAGACACACACAGACACACACACACACACACACACACAGACACACACACACACACAGACAGACAGACAGAAACAGAGCAATAAATAATTAATGACTGATTCATTTAACTCAGATTACACATTTTTTAAGTTCTTAATCACATTACATTTAAGGGCACGTGTTTCTTAAATACAAAGTGACATTTAAAAGAAACTTGTATGCCAATTCATGAACACGCTATCTTTGTAGACCATACTTGCATGGCTCCAGCAGTTTCTCTGGCTTTGCCAACTTCTCATATTCAGCATTTGTTGGGAAGGCCAGATTGTGCTTCTGCTGAGAAAGCGTTGTGTGCAGTGGGTCTCTGTTGCGCCTCACGCGCTTGATCATCTCAAGGGTGGAATTCCTACCGTGTTGGAACATCTTGCACGAGTGGCTCCTGAACTTGTCCAAGGGAGGCTTGCTGGACATTCAGCTCGTCTGAGTTGGCCGGACTGTGTTTGAAATGTCCGACCACTTTACGGCACTTGGCCAGTGCACCATCAAAACCACCTTCCCGAAGTGACATTACAATAGCTCTCTGTACAACATGCGCAACACAGGGCAAATGCTCGAATGGCAGTATCCTCCCTGCTGCCACCATATTAGGAGCGCTGTCTGTTCCAATAGTGCTGATTTTGTCAGCTATCCCCCACTGATTATGACGTCAAGAAACTGCCTGGCACACGCTTCTGCAAAGTGACGCTCCTCTGTTTTCATCACACCTAACGGACAGACAAAGTAGATCAGAATAAGTTCACTACTAGTAGTAAACAACTAGCAATCATCAAGAAGGTAATTAATAGACTAAGTAAGTAAATTAAATTATGTAATTTAAAATTACATAACGTAGCCTACCTAAAGCGAAGGAGTGAATTTCCCAGCTGGCATGGATGAGGTGTACAGTAACGCCGAGGTAGTTATCGTTGTTGACAGATGTCCAATGGTCCCCAGTCAGTACTACACACCTCGACTCTACCATCTTCTCATCTTTTGCGACTTTCTCTGCGGCGTGCTGGTCATGTATTCTCCTCATGATAGTTCGCCTCGCAGGTAGTTTGTAAGATGGGTCACCTGTGGCCGCCTGGAGAACAAGCTCGAGCCCATCATCTTCAACCACGCTGATGGGCCAGCAGCTGGTGGCAATCCACTGAGCGAGGAGATTAGTTAGCTTGGCTGATAGAGCTGTGCTGACGGCTTGCCTCGGTTGCACTCAAACATAGTAGTTTGACGACGACTTTTCTCCTGCACTACATCAGTGCTTGGCCTGGCATCTTCCGCATTAGCTAAGGGATGCTTTGCGTTTAGGTGGTACTTGAGACTTGGAGATCTCCTACAGTAAACCAATTCCGCATTGCACAAGGTGCAAACAACCTTAGTCTTGCCGAGGTTTCCATTGGGAAGCTTCTTAAAAATAAATTTTCCCTGAAGCAAACCCGGCGGCTTCATAGCTGTATCCATGTTAGCACGTCACGTTTGATGTGGTAATTTCACAGTAACGTTCGTTAAGGTTCGAAGACTCGTTCTCGCCCCCTACAGTGCAATTCGGCTAGGTATACATCCGCGCTAAAATATCAAGGTGAAAGTCATCATAGCTTGCGTAGTATAGACCCAGCTCCCAACCCAACTTTGAGAATAATTAAAGGCGACATTTTTTTTATCGCCCGATAAGAGTCTCACGTTAACGCAGCACGTTAACGCTGATAACGGCCCACCATTAATATATATATATATTGTGAAAGCAAAATGCATCTTGGCAAAAAGAAGAAAATACGATTTTCTTAAGTCTATATCTAAGCTATATATAGCTTGTTGAGGTGAGAACTTTTGGCCATTGTCTGCCCATTTCAGATCCACTATTCACTCTGAATATGGTTGTACAATGAACACATGTTTCATTTACGCTCTAAATGTGCTGGTTATCCATTCGTGAAAGAACAATACATTTGTGTTTTATTCACAATCTAAACGCTCTGGTTGCACATCCATAAAAGTACAATGAATGCGTTTCATGTGCGCTCTAAATGGGTTGCTCGCACATCAGTGAAAGCACAAAAAACACGTGAATTAATAAGCAAGTCTCACTGTTAGTCATTGGAATATTTTTTGTGTAATGCACCGCAATAGCCAAGTGATTGAATGGGTCACATACTTTATGTTTATACTTTACACTATTTTGAGGAAACGGTGGATTACCATTGACCTGCCGCTCTGATTCCACTCGGAAAGGCTGTTTTGTTTGGTCAGTGGAATGTGCTGGTGTTTTCTGCCGGTCGCTGCACAGATAGACCAAGAGAAAGACGAGCTGCGTCAGCAAACCAAAACCTCACACTCGCGGGGCTGTACCGGTGTTCCAATTGTCATACCCGAAAATTTAAAATTACCTTCAGTTCTGCCAGAACCCCGAGCGGAGCGCAGTGGACAGGAAGTCCATGGCGAAGTCTTTCACGGGGGTCGCCTTCTGACGGAAGCCGAACAGGAGGTGAGCCTGGCGACTCCTAAACGCCCGACTCCATGCCTGCTGGGTTCTCTGATGGCCGGTTCATTCTGTCAGGAACAGTGGACAGAACCCAAGCGCAGGCAGGTGAAGGGTTAAACAAAAGACTTTAATTTAAGACAAGAAATCAAACACCCTCGATGGGGGAAAAGCACGATAAATAATAAAAGACCTAAAACCAAAAACTTCCCACAAGGGCGAAATGTCAAAACAAACCGCCATGTGTCTCCACACAAGACGAAAAACACACACAAGACATGGTAATGTCACGGCCCTGTCCACAAGGCACGAAATCTCGAAACAGGAAGGAACGAACCCTGACAGCAATACCCGATAATATCAGGAGTGTTTGACTTCATGCAACGTTGAGCATACTATCAATCTGTTGATACGGACGGGTAGGGAATTCGTTCCAGACCCGCCAAGTGCCAAACAAACACGCGTGCAGGCAGGCGTGCACACACACACAGGCGCGCCACGGGCACAAACCAGTGTTGTAGTGACCAGGTAAAGCGAGTAGATAAACCATAAAGCTTTTATGCAGTAGAAAAATGTTTTGCAGGGGTCCTGAAATGTCATCCTACCCATCAGATTATCCTACCAGGCATGGGAACATCAATGTTACTTCATTTGTTTGCGCTATAAAATCATTCTACCTGTTTATTTGATACTGCTACTACGGGAATATGATCATTCTACATATTATTTAATAATAATACAAATCGATTGGGTGTTGCACTGTAAATTAATCCTACATGTTTCTTTTATGCTGGTAGGATAATCTGATTTATGATGTACATTTATTTTATGTGTTTATTTTAAGATGGTCTGACAATGCAAAATCTGACAGTATTGAAATCATCCTACCTCGATGTGGTTAGATTAAATTATGTTTTGCACTGCGGTAGGAAAATCAGACCGGGTAGGACAATTGGAACACTGGTACAGCCCCGCGAGTGTGAGGTTTTGCTTTGCCGACGCAGCTCGTCTTTCTCTTGGTCTATCTGTGCAGCGACCGGCAGAAAACAGCAGCACATTCAACCGACCAAACAAAACACCGTTTCCAAAATGGCATGATAATGTTATAAAGTGTATTTTCCATTATGATCAATTATCGTCTGGTATCTGTCTGTTGTAATGGACATCAGGATATTTGCGAGACATCGGCGATATTCGATAACATTGTCACATCGCCCAGCCCTACAGGGTAATCAAAATAAATACACTTAAAAATAAAATGAAGCCAATGAATGTGTCGCCTTATCTGCAAAGGTTGCCACTGAAGTGTATCATACATTACACAGTGATGAGTAGAAAAAGGACAACCCAAAACAAATCTGCAAAGTCTATTATATACTGTAGTAGGGGATGCAAGTTCAGATTTCGATGCAGTTTGATAAACAACATCACAATAGTCAATAATAGGCAGTATAAGTTGAGAAACAAGTTTTTTCGAACACTATATTAAAAGCAATTTCGGGATCAATATAAAGTACTAATACCAAAATTTGCAGACGGAGTGCAAGCAGCGTGTGCATAATGCTTTTCTGTATGCGCGAACAGAGAGACGCGGAGAGTGAGCATGTCATTGTCGCCCAATCGTTATCGAGTATGCAATAAAATGCTGTTATATCTGCAAATTGCTGTGCGCGTCTGTATGTGTCAAACACAGTTTACATTCACAGAGTTATTATTTACGTCTGGGGTAATTAACGAGATGCATTTGTGTTAGGATTGTGCAGACGAAGAGACGAAAGAGATCTTGCGCTTAAAGGTGTGATGAACTGGGCTTGTTTATTGTTTTATACTGTTGTATGAGGTCTACTTATGACGTTCGCGTGATTTTTACTTTCAAAAACATCAAAATCAATAAGTAATAGGCTATTTTCTACCCATGTTTTGAGGCCAGCTCTACAAACGCTCGGTTTTAATGGCATGCCATGCCGCATTGAAGACTTTATAAGTAAACGGCCAATGCTTTGATTGGATAGCAGTTTGCATAGTTGGAGCCTTCTGTGAATTTGGATAGAGACGTAACGTCAGGTTACACATTAGCACCATTCACAGTTTTCGCATGGCATTAGTATTATCTGGAGACCTCCTGTGATTTATAAATTACCTCCCCACATCAGTATTTCATGTGACGCATTCTAACAGGATGATTTTACTCAAATTTACTGACTTATTTCCCGGATGTGATGGCAAGGCTTTGCGTATAGTTTATATAGCATATAGTTGTATTGCGTTTAATGATATATGACCGTACATGTCAGCATTTGAGACCCGTGAAACAGTTCAAAACAGCCTCCATTATTCAAAAATGGTGGATAAAACCTTGAAAATTCTATATGAGCCCGCCAAATCACAGAGATCCCGATTGCAAAGGGATTAAGATTACATTTACGTTTAGTCATTTAGCAGACGCTTTTATCCAAAGCGACTTACAAGTTGTGAAAACAATGGGGGCAATTGATTTTTTACCATTTTGGGATGGCACCACAAGACATTGTTCTTTTGCAGAGCGTAAGGATCTGGCGTGTACATAAGTCTGCATTAGTGACTGAAGATAAGGGAGTGCCAAACCAGTGCTGGTCTTGTAGGTAATGGAGCAGAGTTTTGAATTTGATGCGAGCGACTATAGTGAGCCAATGTAACTTAATGAAGAGAGGGGTGACGTGCTCTCTTCGGTTCATTGAAGACCTCTCTTGCCGCTGCATTCTGGATCATCTGTAGAGGTTTTGTTGTGCAAGCAGGAAGTCCATCTAGTAGTGCATTGCAATAGTCCAGTCTGGACAGAACAAGAGTCTGGACTAGGACCTGCATAGCATGCTCAGATAGGAAAGGTGTAATTTTCCTGATATTGTAGAGTATGAATCTACAGGACAGAGTGGTGCTGGCAAACTGATATGTGAAGTTTAGCTCATCATCGATCACCACTCCCAGGTTTCTGGCCGTTCTGGAAGATGTAATGGTTGACGAGCCCCATTGAATGGAGAAGTTGTGATTGATTTTAGGGTCGGACGGGATTACAAGCAGTTCTGTTTTTGCAAGGTTAAGCTACAGGTGATGGTCCTTTATCCAGAGCGAAATGTCGCTCAGGCATGCTGAAATGCATGCAGAAACAGTCGGATCGTATTCACTGAAATGACAGTTGGAGTTGTGTATCATCAACATAGTAGTGATAGGAAAAAACATGTTTTTGAATTACAGAGCCTAGGGATGTCATGTATACAGAAAATAGCAATGCACCAAGCACTGAGCCCTAAGGGCACCCATGTGTCAAGATGTTGGGACTCAGAGGCCTTACCTCTCCAGGATACTCTAAATGACCTTCCTGAGAGATAAGACCAGAACCATTGTAGCACCACTCTGGAGACACCCATAGCCTTGAGGGTCGACAGGAGGATGTGGTGGTTAACAGTGTCAAAGGTGGCAGATAGATCCAGTAGGATGAGTACAGATGAGTTTGAGGCTCTTGGCAGTCTCAGGGCTTCAGTGACAGAGAGCAGCGCAGTCTCAGTGGAATGACAGCTCTTGAAACCTGACTGGTTGCTGTCCAGGAGGTTTTTTTGCATGAGAAATGAGAAAAGCTAGTTACATACAACCTGCTCAAGAGTTTTAGCAATGAAGGGGAGGAGAGATACCGGTCTGTAGTTATCTAACAGTGCAGGATTAAGAGTGGGTCTTTCAGTAGTGGGGTAATACAGGCTTCTTTGAAGACTGCGAGAAATGTACCAGGTGTGAGAGGTGAGAGACGAGTTGATAATGTGGGTCAGAGGGGGACAACCAATGGTGAGATGGCCTGGAGGAGATGATTGAGGATGGGATCTAGTGGACAGGTCGTAGGGTGGTTCGAAGACATGACCTTGGAAACATCATGACCTTGGAAACATCATCTTCAGTTAGGAGGGAGAAAGAGGGGAGCGAGCATGTGTCAGGGGTTTGGGCGTGATCAAGATGCAGCGGCGCATAGAAACTGACTGCTGAGGGTGATAGTTTTCTTTACGAAGAAAGATGCAAAATCCTCAGCTGTTAAGTCCTATGCAGGTGAGGGGGAAGGCTGGCAAAGAAGAGCATAAAAGGTTTTAAAGAGAGTATGAGAGTTTGGCGAGTTGTTGATTTTAGCATGGTAGTACTGAGTTTTCGCAGAGGAGACATCAGCAGAGAAGGAGGAGAGGGGAGACTGCTAGAGACCGAGGTCAGTGGGTTCTTTAGATTTGCGCCACTTCCTCTCAGCAGACCTGAGTGTTTCGCTATGCTCACAGAGAACATCAGATAACCAGGGGGCAGAAGGGAATGCACGAGATGACCTAGATGTAAGGGGGCATAAGCTGTCTAAGCAGGAGGTAAGTGTGGAGCAAAGAGTGTCAGTGTTAGTATCCAAGAGAGTGAGAGCTGTTCAGAGGGTGGGAGTGTGGCGGAGACCGAAGAGGATAAACTGGAGGGAGAGGGTGTACGTAGGTTGCGTCGGAATGGGACCAGTGGGTAGGGTTGGGTATCGTTTTAAATTTTAGCGATTTGGGGCTACCAAATGTGATAAATCAATTATTTGGTCATAATAGGCAGAAGGGGCAATATTATTTTTCTAAATTTGTAAAGTGTCTGAGCTTTACTGGGCAGAGGACACTGAATGTGCTTGTGTAACTTGGTTTATATGGCTTTCTAAATGTTGCGGCTAGATTCGAACCGCTTACTGAACCACTCAGGCGGAACCGAGGGTTCAAACGTCATCTATGACGTCAGTGGTCTAAAGCGATACAAGCCTCAATACGAGCTTCACTGAAAGCTTCTGGGATTTCTCGACACACGCTCCAAGCCTCGGCACAGAATGTAACATCACTACCAGGAAGTTATGTTTTCTCTTTAAATGCTTTATTTCTTAATTCATTTTATTCATTAAATGGCTTTTGTCTTTAAATGGGTTAGAAGTTTACCTCAGTTGCTCTCTTTAGTCGCAGCTCCATGACACGACTCGCTCTCTCAAAGGCTCTGTTTTTTTGCTAATTTTCGAGACAGGGGTATCTGCAGTAGAGGTCGACCGATTATCGAATTGGCCGATTATCGGCGTCGATATTAAGGATTTAGCCGATAATCGATATCGGTCATTTTCAATGCCGATTTGCCGATAAAGTCATCAAATTTTGAAATGCGCTATTTCGCTCTGACGCAGCCAAGGATTTAGTGAGAGCAGTCAGAACACGTCACTCTAGTTTGTTGCCTAGAGTAATGCCCGCCCACTGCCCCTCTGATTTGTTGGGACTAAGTCACGAGTCCGGCCAATCAACGCAGGAGGCTGCGGAACAGAAAGTTGTTTTCACTCTCGCACCGAACGCACTTACTGACTGGAGCTGCATCGGGTTCATGCTCTCTGAGGTAAAGCATCAGACGTTGAAATAAATCACAATCCACTACACTGAAGATGCAAAACACTTCAATATAATTAGTGCCTGAATTTCGGAGCAGCTTTGCGGGTTTCCTGCAGGTTCCGCAGGATTTACGCATTATAATCATGTAGATATAATTCGCATCCATAGTATAACAATGATTTTGCTCTGCAAGCGAGCAGAACACTGCACACGCGTTTATTGTAATTGATCGAGCTGGCGTTTTGCACGTCATTTTAAATTACGCCATTTTAAAACTACAAGCCATTTTAAAGCATAAAGAACTTGAATCGTCGGTCTTCAGTCAGAGCGCTCTCATGCACGCACGCACACACACAAAGACTCCGCCTCTTAAGCTGCTAGCGACAAATGTTAGATCGAGTTATTTTTCGCAACTTACTTATACACATAAATGTTCAGAGACACACATGGCTGTGATTAAATGCCCGTCTTGCAGACAATACACTCAAGGAATAGGCTAATGTACTAACTAAGTGTGGCTAAAATATGCTTTTAATGTTAAAGCTTCATGAAAACATTTGCGGCCTTTTCAACAACATACACAAAAAAGCTATGAATATGAATATGTTATTATTAATATTAGTGTTATTAATAAGATTTCTCAGTCAGAATTAAAAATGTTTCAAATGTTTCAGAGCCTGTGTTCTTAATTTCTATATAAATTTACGTTTTTACACCATATATATCGGTTCAAAATATCGGTTATCGGTCTAATTCACATGGAAATAATCGGTATCGGTCTGAAAAACGCATATCGGTCGACCTCTAATCTGCAGGTTGGTGAACTGGGCGTACCGAAAGGTGGGGGAGTGCCGAAAGTTATTTTCAATTGGACACGGAAGCTGCCTGTTCAACATCATCTTAAACGCTATTGGCCTACATCTAAAGCCACTTTTCACTGTGGTGTTTTTGTATCGAAGATTTTAAAAATGAAACCGATAATCTGCAGTTGGTTTATAAAGATACTAGTGCCTATTTTAAAATTGGCCTCGACGCAAATGTAATGTGTGAGTTCCCCGTGATCAATGGGCTGATAGCGCCGCCAAGAACAGCTTGATGGCCGCAAATACACCTCAAATTGGCAGCTGCCTGTAATAGAATTATTAGCCTAGTTTTGGTTGCATTTCATAATGGGCAATCGTTGGTCTGATGAATCTATTAGTTTCGAGACTAATCATTTTGACTGAGGTCAATCAGAGTTTCATAACTATACACAGCCTGGCTGTATGTATTTATCAGTTAAGCGTAATCTTGGAGCACTGCCTGAGTACTTTTGACTGAATTTTGTTTCCCTATTGTGCAAAGTACTTTTTATACTGTACAATAAAATGTGTTTTTTATTTGATTAAAAATGAAAATAATCACATTACCATAACCATATTTTTAATGAAAACAAAAAGAAGCAGGTTTGTCATTTTGCGTTTTATTGTAAATGTAAAATGAAGGTACAGTGGATGGAAATATTGGATTTGAACTATTTAGAAATAACTGATATTTAAGGAACAGCTGATAAGTGTCACAATCAAATGTGAATTACAATTACTAGCTACGGGGGGGGGTAAAATGTCTCTAAAATAATAACACTTACAACTGAACCAGCGTATTATACTGTAAGTTCAAAATAATTTACTTACCTGGTGTCATGATAGAATAACAACATGTCATATTGTAAAAGGCATTTCTACCATTTTAGTACAGCTATGATTTAGTATATGTAAACAAAACATGCAGAAAAAGACTGAAATACTGAAAAACAACAGCTGCTTCTAGATGAGTAAGAGCTATTTACTTAGGCCTACCGTCTGTAATTTATTATTAAGCAATTTAGCAAAAACACAGACTTGTCTGATACATTTTTATTTCGTTTTTAAGGGCTTATGATCACAAATTCACAATTTGAAACCTTTGCATTACACACCTTATTGCGATCTTCTTCCTGTTTAAAAAAAAATGACGTATGTGTGTGGTTAACGCTGATTGGTCAACTAAGTTGGGAAGAAAGAGCACCTCTGACAATGAAAAACCTTTCAGCACGCTCTCTACCTTTCGACACGTCCATTTCTCCGACCTGCAGAGAGCCCTACTAGTAATTTTCCGCCATCTGGGGGGCAGTGTTGCCAGATTGGGCGGGTTCCCGCCCAATTGGGCTCCTTTTGGTCACGTCCGACCGGAAAAAAATGCATTGGGCGGGTCTTTAAAATTTGGGCTGGTTTTTGATGCAACAGGCGGGTTTTTATTTTTGACTATAAACAGTATTCTTTATTATTTTTTTTAATGAAAACTAACTATAAAATAAATTATATAATGTAGGATGATGTTTAAATTAGGTATGGTTCAGGTTAGCCAATAAGGTTCAGGGGAATCCTGTCCAATCAGACTTCAAGCTTGATTGGCGGGTTGTTGTAGCAAGTTATATTCTCCAAACTGCATTAATCATCACATCATTCAATTAAATAGTTCTAGAATTGTCTATAATAGACGTTTTCATCATTCTGCGGGGATTATCTACGTTAACTTCATATTAAAAGGTAAGCGTGTTTATGCTATTAGCCTACAGTTTTATTTTGATGTACAATTCTGATGTTTGATCATTTTGAAACGTAATAGCTGATATAGTGTCTAGTGACGATTCAGTGTATCATTCAGTCATTATTTTATTTAAAATTAAAAGAAGGAAAAAACGAGAATTCATGTTGATTCGCCCAGTGGTCTATAAGTTAAATAATAATAATAATTTTAATAATGATAATATAAAAAAAATAATTAGTTGGTAATTAAGCACAAATTTGTAAGTAGCCTACTAATACAAAAAGAAAAGTATAATGAAATGATTTGAGAATTTTAGCACAAGAACAATAAAAAATGTTGTCCCCTTCTGAGATTTCCGATGTAGACCTTTTTATTAAAATTATCATTTATATAAAAAAAAAGAAAAAAAAAAGATGCACTGGATATACTTGGGGCGAGCCTGGTGCTCTCCAATGTGCGATTTGTTAGTCTGGTTGTTTAATAAGAAAAAAAATGGTGTCTTTTATTCTATAACAGTTTTAATAACAGTATGTATTTTGGGCTGGTATTTTTTTAAATGGGCGGGTTTTAAGCTGTAGTTGGGCTGGAAATCTTTAGTCCAATCTGGCAACACTGCTGGGGGGTTGTTCACTGGCAATCTCGTAAAGCGGAAGAAGCACCCGAAGCAGGATCGCCAAACTAAAATGTTTATTCTGGTTGCTGATGTGAGGTTATTTTGAGATGAGTGATTTTAACAGGTCAGTCTTAAATTTAACATATTGTGTATGCATATTTGCTGTTATTCTGCATTACAGTGACATTTTATCAGATAAATGTCACATTTACTACAGTTAGTTCCATACGTTTAGTTAACTGTAACGTTACCAGTTTAATATTAAGATTTATTAAATTCATAGTTTATTCGCTGGTGAATCTGCTAGTGTAGGCTGAGAACGCTCTCATGAGGTGTTGCTTTTTAAACTGGCATTGTGGATGTCAGTCAGTGTTGGTTTTATGATCAGACTGGGAGGCAGTGTCGGCCATGTTTGTGTGCAACCCGGTCCATTATTGCGTTGAAGCATAGCTGCCAGAACCTGTTTTGAGTAGCGGGTGCCGTGTTTTTTTTTTTGCCAGGGCAGATGTTATGACTGTACCATGGGCGAGCCGCTTAAGTTTAATGTTAATAAATAACGGAGGCAAATATGAGTTGCTGCCGAGAATAAAGAAGATCCCAGTGTGATTATAGGATACAGCATAAAAACAAACACATAAACGCAGTTAGCCAAAGCACAATCTGTTGCACGAAAAGTAGCTGCGCGGCGGCAGCTTAACCACCCAAACAAAAACTATGGGAAAACCAGTCACGCGATTAGACACAACTGCATGCTGCACGGCGACAGCACAGAAATCAACCCCTAACGTTACACATTCTACCTTTAGACCTAGCCACAATCTAGATTAAAGAAATATCTGTTGACGCTGCTCCAGCATGAGGAGGACATGTTCAGTAAAAAAAGTCTGAAATTAGTTTTGGCGCCATTTGGACAAGCCCGCTCGTACTTTAAATAAAAGTAAAAAATGTGGGGCCTTATTGTTATGGCAGTTTTTTCCCGTGGTATCGAAAAATTGACATTTTTTTCGGTATTATCAAGTCTCATTTTACATTTTCCCATGCTATGTTTCATTCTCATCCACAGCTCCAAGGCCGTGCACATCTTCCCCTCTCAATATCACAAGATATCATTCATTCAAGAATGATGGAAGAATTTGTTAACCAAAACCTCACATAGGCCTCTGTTCTGCTACATTCAAAAAAATAAATCAGTGAAACACTACTAGAAAGGCGCTAACAATCTCACACCTGTGTTAATAGAAGTAATGAATACATATTCTAACATTAGTTTGTAAATCATTATGCAATAACATAAAAATAAAAATTTCCTCCACAAGAGCACATACATGCGGCCGATCATAATGCATATGTGTAATAAGGATTTGTATTTGTATTGCATGTTATTTTGTTGGTAACTGTCTTGTTGTGCTGTTTGGCTTATTGTGTTTCAAGTCTGGAGTAACACTGTAAATGTATCATGTTGTAAGTGTGATGGTATAACGATGTATGAGCACTTCTATAGGAAAGCACAGTAAGGTAAAATAAGGTTAAGTGTGTGGGTTTGGGGGGGGGGTTATGTTTAAATTGCGCGTGCGCAGAGGGCCAAGGATCAAACAACACGGTTCGCTACTGGATTACATTAATCTTAAAATTGAGATTTACAAGAAATATTTTAAATTAAAATAGTTAATGCTACTATGCAAAGAAAATATACTGTTGTAAAAAGGACATCATTTGTTTAAAGTGTTTGCAAACCAAATCTTATTGCACTTTTGTTCATACAGCAGTACTTTTAAAATAAAAGATCACAATACACTACTTTTAAATCATTTAAGGGCCGCAATCCCAATTGTTTTCTGCAATGTAAAAATAGTCAGTGGTATCCCCAGAATGTGTTTTTCAAGTTTCAGCTCGAAATACACCGCATATCTTTTATTACAAGAATTTGAACATGACCATTTGTGGCTGCTATGGAAAACACGCCGTTTTTGTTTGCCTCTCTTCAAATGCAAATGAGCTTCTGCTCCCCTCCCCGTATGCAAAATAGGAGGTAGAGCACTTACACATGTGCTTTGGATGACATCAAGACAAGCAATATGGCGGATAGCGCAAGTACGTCTGTAATGCCCTTTCCAACCAAAACCATACACTAACTGCAATAAAAATCATCTTAATGCCTTGTTCATAAACAAATTAAATGGAAAAGATAAAAACATAGATAGATCAACATATGGTGACCATTTGCTGTATGAAATGTTGGCCATTGATGATTAATCATGTACATGCATATTAAACATAAGACATAAATACGGATATAGGCAAAAACATGCATTCAGTTTCTGTAAGTCTTTCCGGAACGGAGATACAGACCGGTGAATGTTGGTTTGTCCCAACAGCCTGTTTTGTGGATTTAAAGGATAAAAAAGAAGGATAAAAGTCAGGCAGGAGCTAGGACCTGCGTTAATATTATAAAGACTTTCCAGCCTAGACACGTTAAGTGTTGTCCCATGGCAGTTCTCGTAAAGAGTAGGGGTTTAACCCTGGTGTCCTGGCCAGATTCCCTCCAATGGCCCTTGTCAATCATGGCCTTCTAATATTCCCCACCCTCTGAAATGGCTCTATCTCTCTCTCTCCTCTCCACCGAAAGCTGGTGTGTGGTGAGCGCACTGGCGCCGTTGTACTGTGGCTGCCGTCGCATCATCCAAGTGGATGCTGCACACTGGTGGTGGGTGAGGAGAGTCCCCCCTCATATGATTGTAATGCGCCTTGGGTGTACAGCAATACACAATAAAGCACTATATAAATAATATTCATTCAGGTAAATTGTCAAAAAATTATCGCTGAGGAGACTGTTTTGATTCGGCTCAGTATGTGAGTAACATTGTTTTTTTGTTTGTTGGAATCAATATGTGTTGTTGTTGTAATATTAGCTGTGTGACGGAGCAGTTTCTTCAATGATGAATAAACTAAAGTTAATCCGCGGGTCACATGTGTTCCGAACCGTATAGCATGATCCATACGGATCGCGGATGATCCGTTTCACCACTATACCGCAGGGGAGAGTAAGAGGAAACGCGCGTTGTAGAGTTGTTTGTCTGTTGAGAGCTGCTGTACAAAACATAGCGGCAAATTCAATGTATGTAGCCCCGCTCTGTGTGTAGATATACATGGCTTATTCTAAGGTATTACAAACATAACGGTTCATTACGTAAGGTCTTTATACACCTCTGAAGAAATAGTTTTGTATATTATATTGCATTTATGTCAATAGATCCTCCTTAAAACCCTGTATTGTTCCTTTAAGCAGTTAAGAAGGAAAATAAGTCATCAGTGACCCAATGTAAAGTAGGCTTATGTCCTTACCAGCGCCCGACTTCATACACAATACTGATTCAAGTCCTCTGGAGCTAGGGAGCTGATTGAGAGGCACCCTTGAGTTTGGTCATAAACCATTAAATGCATAACTCAGGTCTTTAGTGACCCAGGGCATCATTCGCTACACTTCCCCACATACATTTTTTTGAAATTCCACCTTCTTAGTATTTCTCAGTCTGTCTTGTGAACAATTCCACATGAAAAATAAACGCACAAAAATTTTAAATAATATCCGTTTTATAATTAGTTTATGGTAAAAGTATAGAGTATAAAGAGCAGAGGTATTTCAAAGTCTAAGTAAAAAGAATTAAGTTATAAATTAATGTTTTTCATGAATTTTTCTTTTGTTATGGTGACTAAAATGATATTCAAAGCATTGGTTCAGTGATTGGCACTGTTTTCTCACTAAAGACCTGAATATGTAATAACAAATGGAGAAAACATTCACGCATTTAAGGGGTAAATTGCAATATAAACTGGGGGTATGTGGGTAATCAGTTTAAGGGTAATGTTTTCCAGTGAGCAGGGTTAGAATTCAGGTGATTGAGCCCTCTGCTGGTAAGCAGGAGAAACCTCAGGAGACTCATTTGTAACTGGAAAATGAACAATCTATTTTAATTCATTTAAATTTTCAGTATGTTAAGCCAGTCTGGTGTCTAAATGACTGGCTGAAATTATGACTTAAATTAGAAATAATCATCATTTAATAATTAAGATTTAGTTAAAAGTATACATTAGTGCCCTGTTTTTACTTTAATGTGGATTTAAAATAGATTTCTGAAAATGATAACACATTCAAGACCGCATAACCTAAACATTCAGCAAAATGACAAAGATGCTAAGCCCTAAACTGAGCAATATCTCTATTTAGTAAACTGCTTGTTTCTTTTATTGTGGTGGTTACTGTGGAGTGGTGTCTGTGAAAGGTCAGACATCTAAAATACCACCTGACGTCATGGTGACAAGTTTAACAACCGTTTTTGCATTGGGGTAACGTTTCTAACACTCCATGATTGTTCATCACCTTTATCCTGAGCTAACCAGAAACAGATACTGTATATAGAGATATTATCTACTAATTGTTTAAAATAACGCACATAATTACCATGTACTATAATATATAGTAACAACTTTCTGTCCATTGTTTAATTTTATTAATGTCTGTCCTAATACAGGAAGCAGAGTCAAAACAGGTTGGGGAATACACATACTATAATACAACGTATCTTATTGAATGTTTAATAACTGAATAAAGCTTGACGGGTGAGATGAAAGAATGATTTAATTGGTGACAAATTTAAGGGGCTCTTAAAAACCTGGCTTGGCATTGATGAAGCTAGTTGAAGTCATGTTGAGGGACCCTATCTTAAATGCTTCTGTATTTCTGACATAATTCTTGTCTGCTTGTTTTTTCTTTGAGGGATATAAACACATTTTTATAAGAGATCAAAATAAATGACTATAGCTGATTTGGTGTTTATTTTGAGCAACCATATATTAAAACGTTTCTGGGGTGTGGGAATGCATGGTTATGCTCTACTGGAAAATCCCAGCACCTGTTTTAGAAACTCAACAGATCTTGAGCTTGAGTTAGACAGCACACCAGTGCTATGCCCTTCACTATGCTTTTCTGGGCATTTGTGCCCATTCTTATAGCCATTTCCATATTTTTCTATTTGTCTCATTCAGGAGGAAAAAGTGGGGTCAGCAAGAAGACAGATGGTGTGAAGGTAAGATGTAAATCTTATATTCACTGTTTATAATCGCTACAATGTCTTATTGAAAATACACAGGTCAGTTGCTCAATGACTTTACACATAAAAATAAACACTAATGGATTTGATATGAAACATTTTGTCAGTCAGCTATGATAATAAAAGGGAGCTGAGCTTACTAATAATTCAGTTTATTATGTTGAACACTGAAACCACATTTCCCTGTCGTTTGGGGACCTTCAAAAGTTTCTAAGGGGTCACCAGGATATTCCAGAAAAATGTAAAATGTTTATGTTTATAGTGATTTATAGTAGATTTTTCTCACTACAGTTTCCTTAACTGTATCTCACTCGTTTGAGTTTGTAATGCAGATATTGTTCAAAAAGATGTCATGAAAGTTGCTACAGTAAAATATACAAATGTTTTTGTTTATACATCCAACATTACTTATAGCCAATTATTTAATATGTTGTCTTATAATATAGATGGATACTAGGAGTGAAATGGTACGTGTATTGTTGTGGCAAATTCGATCATCAAATGTTAAGAGAAATCACGAAGACCAAAGAGCCAAGTTTCAACGGTTTCAATCTTTAATTTGTTCGAACAAGTCAAAGAGGGACATTCAGAGTTCATCTGAAGATGCCCAACGAACACACATCTGACTCCATTTTTTATACACTGTTTTCAAGTTGTTATCACAGTTTAAATCAATCATGTTAACTTGACATCATCTTCTTCCAATCAGTTTTCATATGATATCACCTTTTCGTTAGCCCTTCCCTCTGCGCTCATAGTTCCGGCCTACCATATTAGGATTAAATGGTTGCGTGCGCCCCTCAAAAACAGGTGCCTCTTTATTTTGACACTTTCCTGGGGGTTTCGGACGATACATGATTTAACCATGTTTCTATCAAAGGTTAACTCATGGTCTAGCGATAATGAGCTACCCAGTGTTCTTGGTTGTATGTGATTTAATTGGACTTCCTTACAAAAGTGTGTGGGGAGTACATCTTAGTGTTCAAAGATATTTGGTGTGTGTGCAGATGTTCAAATGTTCAAACTCATACATCAGCTTTGTTAAAATGAGCTCACTGTTTAGAGGTACTAACGTCCTTGACTCTATGCAACAAACCAAACTTCCTTATTAAAAATGATGTGTGGTGTCCGTGCAACTAAGATAAGATGCTTGTTGTTCATGCAGGTGTTCATGAGCTCATACTTATACATGAGGCCCAATAAAAAATACATGAAACCTATAACTAACTAAATGTATTATTTTATATAAGAAAACTCAACACTATAATAGAAAAACCACCATAGTATTCGTGCCGAACTGTCCACATGGAAGTGATCACTCCTTTGCCCTACTCCCTTCGAAGGGCAGAGCCTTTTGACTTTGGAGTGAGCAGGGCATGTGCGTGCCGTTTGGGCGACGTTTGGAATTCACTTGACAATGGTAGTAACATAAATACCGCCTTATCTTCAGCTGGCATGGTCCGGTGACAAAGCAGCATGGTGTCCGTCAGCAGATGTCGCTGTTTTAATAAAGCATAACTGTTGTAAATAAACATACATTTTATATATTAAGAAGTTATATATATATACAGTATATTAATGTTAATATATTATTAAACTTTTTAAAATATAAAATGTACAGTATGTTTATTTGCAACAGTTATGCTTTATGCTTACAGTGACATCTGCTGATGGACACCATGCTGAGTTGTCACAGGAACATGCCAGCTGAAGATAATGAGGAAATTATGTCACTCCCTTTGCCAAGTGCATTCCAGACGTCTAACACACGTCTTCTAAACGGCACGCACATGCCCTGCTCACTCCAAATTCTAAACACCAAGGACCAGATGCCTCAAAATAGCAACGAGCCAACTATGTGCCTGAACACACCTCATTTTCAAACCAGCACGCCCATGTGCGCACTATTGGGCGCAAATGCATTTGGTGTTTGAACAACGTGGTGCTTGGATGTGAAAATGATAACTGCATTGGGTTGAATCTAGCAAAAATCACTTGAGTGTATTATAGGCCTGTTTTGGCCAAAACATGCAGTTCTGTCTGAGGCAGAACTGAGCACAGCTTGTTAAACCCCACACTCTGAAACATCAAGGTTGTGGGTTCGAGCCCCGTGAGCAAAGTGTCATAATTTTTATGTTAAGTCTATGTTTCGTTCTCAACCTGTCCTTTTTTCCATGTATTTTCCTTTTCTGCCGTTTTCGCTCATGTGGTTCTTGGCCCCGTGTCACTGCTTGCAGCTAAATTTTAGTTAGTATTTTCTTTTTCACTATTTTTGTCAGTGATAGTTATGATTTATGACGGTTAAAATATAATGTAAGATAATTTAGTTTATAGGAAAGTATGTTTAATATGTTTAAAAATAGCTACTTGTTTATAGGTTTCCTTTATCATATATTTCCTTTATTAATACCAAGTGGTGTGAAAAAAACAAGGGGAAATAAGACATAATTACACAACATTCAACAAGAAGTATTAAAAATGTATTTTCAAGTTTATTTTCAACAAATGAGCGCTGGATTCAGAGGGCACGTGCGGTGTTGTCAAGGTAACATTTGGCCAGAAATTTCAATAAAATGAAAACTAAAGGAATTTCAAATCACATGAGCCCATATTTTATTCACAATAGAACATAGATAACATAGCAAATGAGAAATTTTACACTTTTATCCACTAAATTAGCTCATTATAAATGTAATGCCAGCTACAGTTATCAAAAATGGTGGGACGGGGACAACAAATGGCTAAAAAAGCAAGCAGTTTTGAAAAGATTCAGCTGGGAGAACATCTTGTGACTAATTAAGTTCATTGATATCAGTTCTGTAACATGATTAGCTATAAAAGGGATGTCTTAGAGAAGCAGAGTCTCTCAGATGTAAAGATGGGCAGAGGCTCTCCAATCTGTGATAGACTGTGTAAAAAATTGTGAAATACTTTAAAAACAATGTTCCTCAACGTCAAATTGCAAAGTCTTTGCAAATCTAATCATCTTCAGTGCAAACATCATCAAAAGAATCAGAGAAACTGGTGAAATCTCTGTGCGTAAGGGACTAGACCTTTATCGGATGCCCGGGGTCTTTGAGCCTTCAGACGACACTGCATCACTCATCGGCATGATTGTGTCAATGACATTACTAAATGGGCCTAGGAATACTTCCAGAAACCACTGTGGGTAAACACAATCCGCCTTGCCATCAGCAGATGCCAACTAAAGCTCTATCATGCAAAATGGAAGCCATATGTGAACATGGTCCAGAAGCGCCGTCATGTCCTGTGGGCCAAGGCTCATTTAAAATGGACTATTTCAAAGTGGAATACTGTTATATGGTCAGACGAATCCAAATTTGACATTCTTGTTGGAAATAACGGACGCTGTGTCCTCCGGGTTAAAGAGGAGGGAGACCTTCCAGCATGTTATCAGCGTTCAGTTCAAAAGCCAGCATCTCTGATGGTATGGGGGTGCATAAGTGCATACGGTATGGGCAGCTTGCATGTTTTGGAAGGCTCTGTGAATGCTGAAATGTATATAAAGGTTTTAGAGCAACATACAGTGGGTACGGAAAGTATTCAGACCCCTTGCAGAATCTGGAAAAAGGAGGATTTTTGAAAATTAAGGCTTTTTTTTAATTTAGTCCTGCCCTGAGCAAGTTATTTCACTAAAGAAATGTTAACATAAAGTTCACACTAAAGAATAATAACAGAATTTCTCAAAATAGCCCAGTCCAAAAGTTTACATACCCCTGATTCTTAATACTGTATGATGTTACCTAAACAATCAATGAGAGACAATCAAACAAACAATAGATAGAAACATTAAGTTCTGCCATCAAAGTCAACACCATTCATTTAAAGTCATGTGGGTGTAAACCTATGAAAATGGTTTTGGTGGAAAAAAATGTATATGTAATTTCCTGAAAAACATTATGTATATTTAAATCTTCTGAAGGACATTAGTGAATAAAAAAATAAAATGTATAAATGAAACAATAACAATTTACACCGAAACCATTTTCAGAGGTTTTACACCCACCTGACTTAAAATGAATGGTGTTGACTTTGATGGCAGAACTGAATGTTTCTATCTATTGTAATAGTTGTGTATGAGTCTCTTGATCGTCCTCAATGTAAACAGATGAATCTCAACATCATACAGTTACTGCTGGACATGAGTCAAATATCAAGAAATGCTGAAAAAGCAAAGATTGTGGAGGACCTGGGTGATTGTTTTGAAGATCAATGGACAGTCTAATGACTCATGACCAACAAGAAACCCTTAAACAACTATGACTAAACATATAAACTCTCATTGATTGTTTAGGTAACATCATACAGTATTAAGAATCAGGGGTATGTAAACTTTTGGACTGGGCTATTTTGAGAAATTCTGTTATTATTCTTTAGTGTTAACTTTATGTTAGTGAAATAACTTGCTCAGGGCAGGACTAAATTAAAAATAAGCCTTAATTTTCAAAAATCCTCTTATTTTTCCAAATGTTTCAGCTTTTTACAGATTCTGCAAGGGGTCTGAATACTTTCCGTACCCACTGTATGCTTCCCTCCAATCGACGTCTATTTCAGGGAAGGCCTTGTATACTTCAGCAGGACAATGCAAAACCACATACTGCAGCTATTACAACAGCATGGCTTCGTCGTAGAAGAGTCTGGGTACTGAATTGGCCTGCCTGCAGTCCAGATCTTTCGCCTATAGAGAACATTTGGTGCATCATTAAACGAAAATTATGTCAAAGACGACCACAAACTCTTCAGCAGCTGGAAACCTATATAAATAAGAAAAGGAGATGCTACACCATGGTAAACATCCCCCCTTTCCAACTATTGTGAGACCTGTAGCAGGCATTACATTTTAAATGAGCTAATTTAGTGGATAAAAGTGTAACATTTCTCAGTTTAAACATTTGCTGTTATCTATGTTCTATTGTGAATAAAATATTGGCTCATGAGATTTGAAATTCCTTTAGAACGTTTTGAAAGCACATGGAGCTCTGCTCTCGCGGTACTTTGATGTCATACACCGATCATTCTGCACATCCTGCCCAACACCTCATGAAAGGGGTAGGGCATAGGGATGCTCACTTTCGTTTGGAAAACGCCCAACGTGGGCCTTGGCTACCACGCCGACTGGCTTAATTCTAATAGACGCTCACTAAATTCAATGTTAAACAACAATGAAACGTTGCAGACCAAAAGATGATACCCCAGCATCCACCCGAACAAATTATCATGATTTAAGTCATTAGATAAATGTCATTGATACTTATTGTCGAGACATTAAAAATCGATGAAGCACATGCTTCTGCTGTTGCTCAAAAAATAAACAACCTTATCCACCTTAGATAAACATGAGAATACTCGCTGAGTATGATGCCCCACCCGTAGTGGGATGACTCTATAAAACGCTGGTTGAGGCAGCCAAAATTTGGACCGGATTCCAGTAAAAGAACCAGTGATTGAAAAAGAGATTCTTCACAAAGATGCATTTATTTTGCCTTGGTTGACATCTGCACCACTTATTCTTTGGGAATGAAATCTGTATTAATGGTCTACTAAAGGCACAATGAAGAAGTATAAATACAACCATATATACTGAGAACCATTTACACACTCACATGATACACAAATATATACAAATAAACATCAGATAATCATTCTGTGTCATTACGGAAATTGCACCTAATCAATGTAAATAGGCATGGTGTAGTTGGGCAATAACAAGGAACTAAGCATCCCTAAAAAAAATCTAAACACACGTGTGACACAGTATAGTAGGCTGCGAAATTTCTCTCGCGGCAAATTAAGGCCGTTATGGCACTCAACGCTTGCCGATGGTAACCACAAAGATCGCCGGACATCGATATGTGTACTAGTTAACAAACATATGCACGGATTTAGTTACTGGAAGGCATGAAATGCATTATACAGAGCACAGACAAGCGTGCAGAGATGAGCATTCATCAAATTGTCTTCCTATGCAACACATAAATCAGTCCGTGTGGACAACAACTTTGGTTCCAAGGATAGGCTGTACACTGGTAAACATTTTTTTGAGTTTCATGCCAGAACTTTCTGAGTCATTAAACCAATCAGAGTCTCATCTCCCATTTCCTTTAAGAGCCAGTTTCTCTCGTGCCATGGTGAGACTGCATGCCTCTCCAAAGACGAAACACATCTGCTTGTGAGCGAAGTTAAAGCGCAAGAGCAGACCATTTACAGGACAAGCCGTTTTTTTAATCTTTATCTACACAATAATAATCTTTTACATTGTAATCCATTTATTTTTCATATTTGGCATGTTTGTGTGCTGCTGCGCGTCCCCCTGTGTGTAATAAGCAGAATGCACATGTGATATTTTCACATTTTAAATTTCTACAATGAAAAACACTATTTGAAAATACTGCTGGTACAACATATTTATTTACTAAAGGAACCATTTGCCAAACAACTGATAATGTTGTGTGTATGTGTCAGTTGTGTTCCGTCCAAGCTGTGAATGCTCCGCATACCCAGTCCATTTGTGAAAATGAGCTAGCGGATTGGCTAATTAATATGTAATTTGAGATGTAATTTAAAGTTTACATAATGAAATGTTGGGATTAAGTAAAATTATCTAGGGCTATTTGCCAAACTTTGGTAAATTTCTGTAAATCTGTGCCATATATGGAAGCTTCCGGGCAAGCAGATTCACAGCAGCTTTGGTGCATATGCTCTATTGCTAGGATTGTTGAGCGCTCGCTCAGGCTGAAAAATGCGCTGTTGCTGCCAGATTTTGATTGCCTAAAATCAAATTGTTCGATACTATTCTCCAATTTAAGCATTTCAAGTTAGTTTCACTTTTGTTTCTGCTTCCAGTCATGTTTTCTATGGAGAACCAGGAGTGCCGTTTAGAAATAAAATAATGAATCAATTGATCAATTTAATAATTAAAAGATGAAAATGTAAAGAAATAAATAACTTTTTAAATTGAGAAATTAATAGACTTATTTAAAATGGTTTATTTAATTTGTGTTTTAAAATGTAGTTTAATTGAACAATAAAACGTTGAATTTTTTTTTTTTATAAAATACTAATAAAATAAGATATATAATTTATAAATAAATATATACATTTACAATTATTTGTTTAAATTATGCTTTAAATGTAAAAAAAAAAAACGATAAAAAGTTTTATTATGCACATTTTAAATCGCTTTTTAAAAAAGCATTTGCCAAATGCTTTTCTCTTTCCATTTCCAATAGCTTTTCTTTGTTGTTTTGCCGAATGTTTTTCTTTATCCATTTGTCAATCGAGTCAAAAAATGCCATTGGACAGTACACGCAACCAATTAGCTTTCGGCTCAGTATTAGGAAACACCACTTCTCATACATGTCATATGAAGTAGATGTAAGGCGGAATTTCATTGGACAGCAAGAAAGACCTACCGCCATTAAAACAGTTACTTTATTCCTTGCGCGCGTTACTAAATGACACTGCATATATGTAAACAAAACAAGCATACAGACAAAAGATCAAATTAAAGCGTGGTTGCACACCGAACGAGACGGGCTGCACCATACAGAACAGTGGTTCTCAACTCATGGCCCTAGAGCTCCACCTTCCTAACAAGCTCAACCTTAATCCTGATTTTAAAAAATGAATCGTGTGTTACATTAAAGTACCTCGAGCGATTCAAGTGCCAACTGCTTTGTATGCTTTTGAATCGCTCTCGTGGTACTTTAACGTGATACGCCAAGCAATCTGCGCAGCAGTCGAACGTTATTATTCCTGAAGCCTTTGAATAGCTTTTTCAGGTGTGTTTTATCAGGGTTAATTCCATTGAATGGAACATAATTTACGCTCGTTACGAACTGGAATGACGGTAGAATATCCAGTGAAAACCACTTCGCAGGGCACTTACAGACTTACTAAGCAAACGTCTTAGGGGCTGTGTCCACCGAGGCGCATTTATGCGGCTTAAAACACCCACTGCAGGTGCAGTGTTCTGCCCAAAGTTGAGCATTCTTCAACTCTAGGCGCCGCCCGGCCGAATGACTGACTGTTGTTGCGTTTATTTCTGCTGTCTGTTAGACTGTAAGATTAATTCATATATTGAGTCAAAATTCCAATAGCCTATCATCGTTAGCGAAATAAAATCTATCGCGATTCGATATTATATAATTTATCGGCCCAGCCCTATTTACGGCCCACGTTTACTTCGATTACAGCAATCACAAGTTTTACATTACGTCATTTTAATTACTCTGATGCGCAAAACCTCTTCAAGAAGCTTATTTTACTGGGATGTTGATTAACAATTAGCCAAAAACCAAATAATTTGACCATATTACTCCAATCCTTGCGTCCGTTCTTTTGCTCCCTGTCTCTTTTAGACAGGGAGACATTTTTACTTATTGTTTTTAAAGCTCTTAATGGAAAAGCTCTACTTTTTGTTCCTACTCTCACCTATGGTCATGAGCTGTGGGTCATGACCGAAAGGACAAGATCCCGGATACAGGCGGCCAAAATGAGCTTTCTCCGCAGGGTGGCTGGGCGATCCCTTAGAGATAGGGTGAGAAGCTCGGTCACTCGGGAGGAGCTCAGAGTAGAGCCGCTGCTCCTCCACATTGAGAGGGGCCAGCTGAGGTGGCTCGGGCATCTTTTCCGGATGCCCCCTGGACGCCTTCCCGGGAAGGTGTTACGGGCATGTCCCACCGGGAGGAGACCCCGGGGAAGACCTAGGACACGCTGGAGGGACTATGTCTCCCGGCTGGCCTGGGGAACGCCTTGGTGTCCCCCCGGAAGAGCTGGAGGAAGTGTCTAGGGAGAGGGAAGTCTGGGCATCCCTGCTTAGACTGCTGCCCCCGCGACCCGGCCCCGGATGAAGCGGAAGAAAATGGATGGATGGATGGAAAAAGCTCTATTTTATATCTCTGATCTTATTCAGTCACATTCAGCTCCTAGGTCCCTTAGGTCTGCTAATAAAGCTCTCTTACACGTCTGACTAGCGTCTGTTTCTGAGCAAGCATAAACAATCATGTCTACACTACTTTTGATTCAGAATTTCAACTCAGCAGTTACTTGTGTTACTTAGGAAAAAAGTAACTTAAATATTGATGTTAATATTTAATAATAACGTAACTTCACTTGTTACTTCAAAATGTAATCTGATTACGTCAGGCGCGTTATTTCTAACACATTACCTCACTGGCAAGAATGTACGTTCAGACGGGGGGGGGGGCCGGAGGGTGCTTGTAATAATTTTACCCTACATTAAATTACCCCCGTGATGACCTTTCACCTGACCACCTCATCTGGAACGCCCCCTCATGTTCAGACGCCTTCAGTAGTTTAGCGCCTTTTCCAGGATACAAACCATTCGCGGCTGTCGCTTTCAGCGGAGCGGTGTGCTTGTCTACTTATTATTGTTATTATCATAAGTTGTAGTAGTATTTTACAAGAACGGCGAGAAGAAAGCATGCACGGCGTTTGTGTGTGTGTAGTCGGCCCTGAACTGAAGTGAGGTTAGCTGAGCAGCTAATGCTACATCTACACACAGCAATATATAAACACAGGTGCATGTTCACTTCTTCTTGAATCGATCTTTGCTGTTGGGGGAGAAAAGTTTCACGGGCGTCGATGGGTCTGGTCTTTATGTTATTTGACTAAAACTGTTAATACTTTGGAAGTATTATTATTACAGTATTTACGGTAGAGTGCCTTCAAAACAGTTATCAAAATACCGGTTAAACAGGCTTATTCTGATTTTCTCTTCCTCCGAATTATACTCATCAGTGTTGTTTTTCTTATCATCATTATTATTTAAAAAAATGAATAAATTCAGAAGAGGGTTAGAACAGAATAAAAAAATTTATATGACAAAACGATATTTTCTACAACAGTAAAGACAGCAGCAGCAGCCCCCTCAACCATCAGCTGATTCTTGTAAATTATTTCAGCCCACAGTGTTTTATAGAATATTGCCAACAACCTTACAGTACAATATGTCATGATACAGTGGACACATTTATTTCCAATAGTGACCATGTCCTGCAGAGTTTACTATAACAGCTGTTGTTCTGTACATCAGAGAGGAAACCTTAAAGGGACAGTTCAGCCAAAAATAAAATTGACATCATCATTTACTTACCCTCATATTGTTTCAAACCTGTATACATTTCATTGTTCTGCTAATCACAAAGGACTAATGTCAGTAACTAAACAGATCTCATCCCCCATTGACTCCAATACTATTTATTTTCCCTACTATGGCAGTAAATGGGGGATGAGATGTGTTTGGTTACTGACATTCTTCCAAATATGTGTTCAACAGAACAAAAACATTGATACAGGTTTGGAATAATCTGAGGGTGAGTAAGTGATGACAGTATTTTCATTTTTGGGTGAACTATCCCTTTAAGGTTTGGACAATTTAATTCACTTCAGTTTCTAATCCAAGACTTATTAATAGGTGCAAATAAAATATTTTTATACTTTTAAACATTAGAATGGTCTTTTCTGTTTCTTTTTCAAAACTGCATCATGACATTTGCTGCTGTATCAATACGGAAGCATCCATATTGATACATGTATCAGTATCAGCCCCTTTTTTACTTTGAGCACCTGCCCCTTTAAAGGTCTCTGCACGGCCCTGCTGGCAAGGGAGAACCAGAGTAGACAGCCTCCAGAGATTTGAACAAAGCACAAACAAAAGCTCCTCTGGAAGAGGAACATATTCTATGGTCTCCTTTACCAAGAGAGTCTTGTCAGGTCTTTGGTCTAGCGTCTGTGAGGTTGTTTCACTTATGTCTTGTTGGGGTTGTCGAGCATGTGGGTTTTGTTATTCCTAGTTGGTCATTTTGTTAAGTGTCTGCGTTTCACCCACTCTCCTCGTTACCTTGTTTTACTCCCTCTTTATTAGTTAAGACTCCTCACCTGGATTTCCTGATTTTCCCAGCTGTTCTTTGTTTTCTTCCAGCCCAATTCTCCTTATATTCCCCTTGTCTCCTCTTGTCCGATGTCAGTCCGTTTGGTTTAATCCTGTGGGTTGTCCACTCTAACCTAGTCTTGTCTTGTCTTGCGAATTATATATCTTGTCTTGTCCAGGCTCCAGAGCTGTTTGTCTTCAACCGGATTCTACCCGTGTCTTGCTCTCTGCTTACCCAAGTTACTACGACTGCCACTTCCTCTTCTCGAGGGATCTTGCTACTACCTCCAGCTGCCTGGGAAGCTCACTGGTTTGCTGCACATGTGATCGTCGACCTGACATCTTTTCCCTCGGTTCTTTACCGGCTGTTGATTGTGGGTATTGAAGCTACGAACCTACACTGTCAAGCTTACGGGATTACCAGGATTGTGGTCATCATTTCCCGCTCAAGGTAGCTACAGCAGTTCGTTTCGAGTCTCTTGCTGGAAGGAATTAGATTCAGTCGAACCGTCATCAAGAGGATTCTTCCTTGGCTCTCGCTGGAAGGAATTACTTCAGTCAAACCGGCATCAAGTGGACTCTTCCTTGGCCCTCGCTGGGCGGAGTTACGGATTTGGTCTGCTTTCAGCAGGCGGAATTATCCTTGGCCCTCACGGGGCAGAATTATCTTGTTTTTTAACCTGTCTGCAGCAGGTGGACTTTTCCTTGGCCATTTCTGGGCGCACTCATTTGATTTGTGAGTTAAGACATTGACTATTTTGCCCCTGCTGATTTACGCACCTCTCGGTGAATTCCCCCTGAACTTCCCGGCCGAGCGCTCGAGCCTGTATTGACTTTTGCTGCCTTGATCTTCAGATGTTCTGTATTTGTGCCAATATTTCCCTGTATGAGCATTTTGAGCTGGGTCAAATAAAACCTACCTTCTCCTGCATCTGACTCTTGAGTCGTTCATAACAGAACGGACTGACCAAGATGGAGTCAGCAGGACCCGACCCTCTTCGCGCTGCAATCTCTCAGCAGGGGATCTTGCTGGGACAACAAGCTTCCCAACTGAGTGTGACCACCCAGGAGATCGGAACCATCAATTCTCGAGTGGCTGAACTATCCACCCTTTATGGAGAGCTTAGAGTGTCCTCTACTGGTCGAGAACCGGAACCCCATGCTAACAATCCACCCATCTACAATGGTGATCCTCAGTCCTGTCGAGCCTTCCTTTCCCAGTGTGCCCTGGTCTTCGCCTTGCAACCCCGCCGTTATGCTTCTGAGGCCACCAAGGTGGCATATATTATCACCCTCCTCTCCAGACCTGCCCGGGACTGGGCGGTGGCGGTATGGGACGCTGAAGCTCCGTGCTGTGCCACTTTTGAGATCTTCCGCCAGGAGATGATTAGCCTGTTTGACAGAACGGCTCAGGGGGATGAAGCGGCTGCCCAATTGTCTCGTTTAACCTAGAAAGGAGGGTCGGTCACCGACTACTGGAACAAGAGTGCCCTCCGTGCCCGTTTCCTTGACGGACTTAACGCTAACATAGCGGATGAGTTGGCCCCTCTAGATCTCCCCACCGAACTCGAAGCCTTAATTATTCTCTCGGTACGGATCGAGAGCCGCCTGGATCGGCGTTGCCAGCACCGACTAACCAACCCTTACTGGAAGACCCCACCTACGGTAGAAACGGGATCTTTCCTCGGTCCGCCCTCCTCACTGGAACCCATGCAATTAGGGCGCCTGCGCCTTACTCCACAGGAGAAGCAGCAACGTCTAAGCCAGGGACTCTGTTTGTACTGTGGCAAGGCAGGACATTTAGCTTTTCAGTGTCCTTTAAAATCCAAAACCCACCGGTAAATCGGAGAGTACTGGTGGGCGCCATCTCCTCGTCAAGCTCTCCCTGCAGCCGCAGTCTGCTTCCTTTTCACCTGCAGTACCTGGGGTGCATTCATTCAGGTCAAGCTCTTCTCGATTCAGGAGCTGAGGGTAATTTCATCGGAGCCTCCACTGCCCGTGAGTGGGGAATTCCTCTCTTACCTCTTACCTCTTGCCAAGCCGGTCGATGCATGGACTCTGGCGGGCAAACCACTATCTACGATCACCCACATCACTCCCACTGTGAGTCTTTCCCTATCGGGTAATCGCCATGAAAGGATTGTGCTGTACATCATCGAGACCCCTGAGAACCAACTGGTGTTGGGGCATCCTTGGTTGGTACAGCACAACCCTCACGTGGATTGGGGTAGTAATTCCATTTTAGCCTGGAGCCAGTCATGTCATGTTTCTTGTCTAGGTTCTGCCTCCTCTCTCTCTGTTTTTTGTCCTCCGCAGGCGCAGCCAGCAGACCTTAAGGGTGTCCCGGTGGAGTACCATGATCTTGGAACTGTATTCAGCAAGTCCCGGGCCACCTCTCTTCTTCCGCATCGCCCTTACGACTGCGCTATTGAACTCCTCCCGGGCACTTCTCCGCCCAAAGGTCGACTGTACTCCCTATCTGGTCCTGAGAGAGAGGCCATGAACACGTACATTCAGGAGTCTCTCCTGGCTGGTCTCATACGGCACTCATCCTCCTTAGCGGGTGCAGGCTTCTTCTTCGTCCAGAAGAAGGATGGCTCCCTACGCCCCTGTATCGATTATCGAGGTTTGAACGACATCACTGTTAAGAATAGGTACCCCCTACCTCTCATGTCTTCTGCCTTTGAACTCTTGCAGGGAGCCCAGGTCTTCACTAAATTAGACCTTCGCAATGCCTACCACCTTGTCCGCATTAGGGAGGGAGATGAGTGGAAGACAGCTTTCAACACACCAACGGGACATTATGAGTATTCGGTTCTCCCCTTTGGTTTGACCAATGCTCCCGCTGTCTTCCAGGACCTTGTTAATAGCGTTTTGGGTGACATGATAAACCAATTTGTCTTTGTGTACTTGGAAGACATTCTCATTTTTTCCCCCTCTCTCCAGGTGCACACCCAACACGTTAGACGGGTCATCCAACGATTACTTGAGAACCAGTTGTTTGTCAATGCGGAAAAGTGCGAATTCCACGCAGAGTCCGTTACGTTCCTTGGACATATCATCTCTTCAGGTGGGATAAAAGCAGATCCTGCCAAGACTAGTGCTGTTGCCGAATGGCCCAGACCCGACTCTCGTAAGGCGCTCCAAAGATTCCTGGGTTTTGCCAACTTCTATCGCTGTTTCATCAGGAACTTTGGTCTCATCGCCACACCTCTCACGGCATTGACCTCCACCAAGAGGGTGTTCAGATGGAATCATGACGCTCAGGTGGCCTTTGACACTTTAAAGTCTCGTTTTGTCTCTGCTCCTGTCCTGTCTTTTCCAGATCCTGAACGCCAATTCATTGTAGAGGTCGACGCCTCGTATGTCGGGGTCGGCGCAGTTCTGTCTCAGCGGTCTGCTACTGATGGGAAGGTACACCCCTGCGCCTTCTTCTCCCACCGCCTTGGCCCTGCAGAACGTAACTATGATATTGGTAACCGTGAGTTGTTAGCGGTAGGATTGGCTTTGGGAGAGTGGCGTCATTGGTTGGATGGATCAGCGCAGCCCTTCTTGGTCTGGACGGACCACAAAAACCTGGAGTACATCCGTTCGGCCAAGAGGCTGAGCTCCCGCCAGGCTCGCTGGGGACTCTTTTTTGGTCGCTTTAACTTCACCCTCTCGTTCCGGCCAGGTTCCAAGAACATTAAACCTGATGCGCTCTCACGTGTGTTCGAGATCCCTGAGAGAGAGTTTTCGGAGAAGTCCATCCTCCCCGAACGGATGGTAGTGGGAGCTCTCTCTTGGGGAATCGAACGACAGGTGATAGAGGCCGGACGAGGGGTGCAAGTACCTACTGAGTGTCCAGCGGGTAGGCTATTCGTGCCGGCTGCGCTGCGCCCTAAAGTCCTGCAGTGGGGTCACTCCGCCAGACTAGTCTGCCATCCAGGTATTTGGGGAACATTGGCTACCGTCCGTCAACGTTTTTGGTGGTCATCACTGATCGCCGATGTCAGACAGTTCGTGTTGGCCTGTCCGACTTGTGCTCAATGCAAGTCCCCTCGTCACCCGCCTGCTGGTCTGCTACGCCCGTTACCCATTCCCTCCCGCCCCTGGTCTCACATTGCTCTTGATTTCGTCACAGGGCTCCCCAGTTCCAAAGGCAACACAGTGGTTCTAACTGTGGTGGATCGCTTCTCCAAGGCGGTTAATTTCATTCCCCTCCCCAAGCTCCCCTCCGCCCGGGAGACGGCCCAGCTGATGGTGGACCATGTCTTCCGCCTCCACGGGTTCCGGTCGACGTGGTCTCCGATAGGGGGCCTCAGTTCTCCTCCCGGTTCTGGAGAGAATTCTGCAGACAGATCGGGGCCTCCGCGAGTCTGTCCTCTGGTTTCCACCCTCAGACCAACGGGCAGTGTGAACGGGCCAACCAGGATCTTGGTAGAATGCTCCGCTGTCTGACATCCTCCTACCCGAGTTCCTGGTGCTCTCAACTCTCATGGATAGAGTACGCCCACAACTCCCTCCCGACAGGAATCCGACGCTGCGGTCCCATCTGCCCTGGCCTTCGTTCAGCGCTGTCGCCGGACCTGGAGGAAGGTCAGGGGGGTTTTGGCCCAAACCAGAGGACGGACCAAGGCAGCAGCCGATCGTCACCGATCCTCTCCTCCAGCCTATGTGTGTGGTCAACGGGTATGGCTCTCCACCAAAGACCTTCCTCCCCGGGCACCTTCTCGTAAGCTTGCGCCAAGGTTCATTGGGCCGTATCGTATCACCAAGGTGGTTAATCCGGTGGCGGTCAGGCTCAGACTTCCTCCCTTCCTCGGTCGGGTTCACCCAGTATTTCATGTTTCCAGGGTTAAACCTGTGCTCTCCTAACCCCTTCATCCCGCCAGTAACCATCCTGTCCCGCCGCCTCCTCGTCTAGTGGATGGGTCTCCCACCTACACGGTGAGGAGGCTTCTTGACGTCCGGCGACGGGGCAGAGGCGTACAATACCTAGTGGACTGGGAGGGGTACAGTGCAGAGGAGAGAAGTTGAGTACCGTCTCGGGACATTCTTGACCAGTCTTTGATCATGGACTTCTACCGGCGACGAGATGAGCCCCTTCCTAGTGCGCCCGGTGGTGCCGCTGGGAGGGGGGGTACTGTCAGGTCTTTGGTCTAGCGTCTGTGAGGTTGTTTCACTTATGTCTTGTTGGGGTTGTCGAGCACGTGGGTTTTGTTATTTCTAGTTGGTCATTTTGTTAAGTGTCTGCGTTTCACCCACTCCCCTCGTTACCTTGTTTACTCCCTCTTTATTAGTTAAGACTCTTCACCTGGATTTCCTGATTTTCCCAGCTGTTCCTTGTTTTCTTCCAGCCCAATTCTCCTTATATTCCCTTGTCTCCTCTTATCCGATGTCAGTCCGTTTGGTTTAATCCTGTGTGTTGTCCACTCTAACCTAGTCTTGTCTTGTCTTGCGAATTATTTATCTTGTCTTGTCCAGGCTCCAGAGCTGTTTGTCTTCAACCGGATTCTACCCGTGTCTTGCTCTCTGCTTACCCAAGTTACTTCGACTGCCACTTCCTCTTCTCGAGGGATCTTGCTACTACCTCCAGCTGCCTGGGAAGCTCACTGGTTTGCTGCAAATGTGATCATCGACCTGACATCTTTTCCCTCGGTTCTTTACCGGCTGTTGATTGTGGGTATTGAAGCTACGAACCTACACTGTCAATTTTACGGGATTACCAGGATTGTGGTCATCATTTCCCGCTCAAGGTAGCTACAGCAGTTCGTCTCGAGTCTCTTGCTGGAAGGAATTAGATTCAGTCAAACCGGCATCAAGTGGACTCTTCCTTGGCCCTCGCTGGGCGGAGTTACGGATTTGGTCTGCTTTCAGCAGGTGGAATTATCCTTGGCCCTCACGGGGCAGAATTATCTTGTTTTTTAACCTGTCTGCAGCAGGTGGACTTTTCCTTGGCCATTTCTGGGCGCACTCATTTGATTTGTGAGTTAAGACATTGACTATTTTGCCCCTGCTGATTTACGCACCTCTCGGTGAATTCCCCTGAACTTCCTGGCCGAGCGCTCGAGCCTGTATTGACTTTTGCTGCCTTGATCTTCAGCTATTCTGTATTTGTGCCAATATTTCCCTGTATGAGCATTTTGAGCTGGGTCAAATAAAACCTACCTTCTCCTGCATCTGACTCTTGAGTCGTTCATAACAAGTCTACTGCCATTGACCTAACAATATCCTGTGCTTTTTCCTTGGTAGCGCTGAGAGCCAAGACTACTGTGTGCCAAAGTCCTTTACCAACTCAATGTAAACTTCAGGGCCCAGTGCTTGAAGTGGGCCGGTACTGGCGCTTCTCTATTTTAATCTTTAGCGTATCTTCACTTTTTCTTGCATACCTTAAGTATAGGGATGGGTATTGTTAAGATTTTAACAGTATTACTACTCTTATCGATACTGCTTATCGGTCCGGTACTGTAACGGTATTCTTATCAGTACTTTTTCATATAAAGATATGTGTTCTTGGGGATGGACCAGCGGAGTTGAGGGGGTTGGTTTGCTGCAGCTTAATAATTATTTGTGCATGTTTATTTTGTGTATACTGCACTGAATTATTTCAGTTCTCAGTGTAATAATAAATGATTACACATATAGGCTGATTATTAAGTAGTTAATATAAACTTTTGTTGAAATAAAATGTGCAAGATAATGTTAATGTAGCAATAAAATATAAAAAAAAAATCCTGAGGACCGAAAGCAGAACAAATAAGGGCAGACCTTATTATCGATGCTCCGGTCTTTCATACTTTTGCCCCGGGGCCCGTTTAATACCAGGTTTCGGTACCCATCCCTACTTAAGTACCCTACCAATTATTCTATCAGGACCCGCAGCCTTCCTTATATTAACCCTTTTAAAGGTCCTACAAACTTCCTCAGATGATATGACTACCTTCTGCCCGGCATCCAATTGATGTCTAATCAGATTCCACTCAGTTTTGAATGTATTAAGTTAATTTGCAAAGGCCAAATCATCGTCCCCATGATGATTATTCAGAGATGATTTCCTCTTCTCATATCATATCATTGTATACACTCCCTGCCACGCTTGCCTTAAATTATTATCTCTCATAATTCCCTCAATCCTTTGCTTGTAGTTATGCTAACACCTAATAATAATCTGTTTTATTTCTTTTTGCATCACCTTAACCTGTGCACTGTCACCTAATTGAAAAGCTTGCTTCTTCTTTAAAACCCTGTCTCCTCTAGTGGGACAAGTAATATACTGACCGTAATGGGGCATCACATGCATTATAGAACAGCCATTAAAATCACCAAAATTGCCGTCCAGCTAGTACCGCATTGCAATATTCCAGTCTGGACAGAACAAGAGCCTGGACTAGGACCTGCGTAGCATGCTTGGATAAGAAAGGTAAATTTTTCTAATGTTGTAGAGGATGAATCTGCAGGACCAGATGGTGCTGGCAACATGATCTGTGAAGTTTAACTGATCATCAATTGTCACTCCCAGGTTTCTGGCCATTCTGGAATGTGTGATGGTTTATGAGCCTAGTTGAATGGAGAGGTTGTGATAAATCTTTGGTTCAGCCGGGATTACAAGCAGTTCTGTTTTTGCAAGGTTCAGCTGCAGGTGATGGTCCTTCATCCAGAGTGAAGTCAGGCATTCTAAAATGCGTGCAGAGACATTTGGACCAAGTGGAGTTGTGTATCATCCGAATAGCATGGATAGGAAATGCCATGTTTCCGAATGACAGAACCTAGGGATGTCATGTATATGGAAAAGAGCAGCGGACTGAGCACTGAGGCACCCCGTATTGAGATGTTGGTACTCAGAGACCTCACCTCTCCAGGATACTCTAAATGACCTACCTGAGAGGTAAGACTTGAACCATTGTAGCACCATTCCAGAGACGCCCATAGCCTTGAGGGTTGACAGGAGTACGGGGTCGTTAAAAGTGTCAAAAGCAGCAGATAGATCCAGTAGGACGATTACAGAGGATTTAGAGGCCGCTCTTGTCAGTCTCAGGGCTTCAATGACTCGGTTGAATGCAGTCTCGGTTGAATGATACTGTTTTTTTGTTCCAGAAATTTCAAATGTGGTAATAATTTGCATATGGCAACCGAAACCTTTTTTCACACTTCAAGCACTCTCTAGGGCCATCTCAACAAGCAGGTCAGCCCGTTATGCCATGTATTAGCGCCGTTGAATGCAGGGACTTACTGCCATACGTATAAGCTTTGACCATTAAACTAGATGTAAGACACTTATTGTTGACCTATTTGGTCACAAGCTAGTGTTACATCTCTGAAACCACTGCAATCACTTTACAAACGAACTGCAAAAATTCTGGAAAAGAAACCAAGCATTTTTCATCATTGTCCAATATTACGAAAACACAGATTGCTTAGCTGGGAAAACATGGTAAAATATTCAAATCTATGTCTTGTTTATAAAATAATCATCATGCTCATCATGGCGCAGCAGGGGGAGATTGTATCATTCCCTTTAGGAAAAGTGTATTTGGCCAAACCGCTTTTGTTTTCGAGTGGAACCTCACCCCCATAAACATCAGAAATCTAAACACATAAGGTACATTTAAGATCCAGTTAAAGAAATGGCTCGATGATAATCAGAGCGGTCAACATTAGCTTACTACTAGATCTGCTTTCGCTGCCCCCTGTTGGCTTCTTGCTTTTGTGTGTGTGTTTGTTAGGTTGTTGGTGTGTTTTGTTTTTATTGTACATCTTAGCTTATGGTCCTTTTTTACTAAATGTATTGTAATTGTTGTGTAAATATGTAGTTTTACTCTCTTTTAGGCTGACTTTTACCATCTGTCTAGGGACTGCAGGTGAAAAATAGCCTTTTGGCTAACTCTGGCATATTGACAGAAATGTTTTTTATATGCATTGTCCCTGTAACAAACAAAAATAATTAAATAAACAGCACACTTTAGTGGGCATCCTCAGGGGCTTGAGGCATGTAAGAGATATGCTGCCAACGTCTCTTCTACGCGAGTCATCATCCCATAGCCATTCTACTTATAGCACAACATGGATGCATAAATGGCACCTGGGGGAAAGGAAATTCTTGAACAGAATGGGTTCCACAATGATCTAAACATTTTGGTCTGTAGGTCAGGGAAAAATGGAAGGCCCCGATTTATTTATTTATTGACAACTTCCTGCTTCTCAGCTGGCCGATCAATGCTTAATTTGGCCACTGCTCAAGTCACAACATCCAATAGCTTCTCGTAAACAGGAGAAACAGGTGTTAAATCATCCTGCATTAATGCTTTGAACTGGAATGCCCAAGCACTGGGCTCCATGTTTGAGCAGGAGAAGCTAAAGAGTTGGCTCCCAATCCCTCC
Organism: Triplophysa siluroides; assembly: GCA_006030095.1. Classification (NCBI taxonomy): domain Eukaryota; kingdom Metazoa; phylum Chordata; class Actinopteri; order Cypriniformes; family Nemacheilidae; genus Triplophysa; species Triplophysa siluroides. Next base: position 55,658 of record VCII01000146.1, read on the forward strand.
CAATGGATCTAGTAGGGAGAGCTTAGAAAAGGCATGAACCATGAAGAATTATGAGGAAGGGGAGTCTGGCCATCTTCATAAAAAAAAAACAGGCGAAAGTGTTCTAAAAGGACAGGGATAAACACACTTTCTAAACGCCCTTCCACTGACCATTTGGCATTACAAAAAATATTAAACACGCCAATCAGAATTAGTTGAGATGTAAACGTTCTTCAAACACAGCAATGCAGAGTTGAATTCCCTTGTACCATAGTTAAAAATCAATCCAACATAAGGTTATGAGCAAATAAAGGCTGCTGATAGAGCCGGACTTTTATTTTACTGTTGATAATTCCATCACAATTCCATTATTTTACTGTTGAACATTCCATCAGTTAGGATGATACGAATCTAATGCATTTTATTGCAGGATAAATGGGAAGGCTAACACTTATGATTTCTTTCTTTCCTCAAGTCACAAAGAAGACAGAATGATTAGTTTGTGAACTTATGAGTTATGTGATCCTAATATTGAAGTATTGTATAACAATAAATCTGATTGTGACAATTACAGGAGTCATCTGAGAGTACCAACACCACAATTGAGGATGAGGACACTAGAGGTGAGAGTTCCTTTTAATCTTTCCTCTCTCCTCCCCCTCTCTCCCTCCCTCCAGTTTTGTTCAGTTTTATGGACAGGTGTATGTGGGCTACTTTACCGTTGGCTACGGTTAGGGTTTCCCCATGGAAAATGAGAGGAAGCATAAAATGTACTGGAAAATCTTTTTCTTCTCCTGGATGTTTTTAAAATGTTCTTTGGAGCATTGAACTGTTTGTTCTTAAATTACCATTAACAGAACTTTGACACGTAAGAGACGTGTAAAAACACCGTTAGTACAGTTGACACCGGACACAGGGTTGCTTGAATTAATGGTGGTTTCCAGAAACGTCGTAGCCACGTCCTCAAATAACGTTGTGAATTAATCCCACGGAGAACGTAGTAGCGACATGGTATACAGGACTTCAGATAACCTGGACACTGGTCATTTGATTAATTAATTTGGTAAATTCTATTTATTGTGTTATTATATGGAAAATATATTATCTGAGTAAAATCCGTTATATTCTCAAGACGAATGCTATTAATATTATTTTTTTACTTTATACGTTACTTATGTCATGTGAGAGTAAACACATGTTTTAGTGATTTTGGATTGATTTGGATTTGATTTAAATCAACGTACCCTGATGTTTGTAAGCTTGACTTAAAAAGCTTTTGATTATTGTTTCTAAAAACGGACAACCTGCTAAACTTATGTGGTAAGACAAGAATATAATGTTAATTTTAAATATAATATTTATTCATCTCTGTCAATAAATATCTGCTTTGAATCCTCTATTGTGTTGAAGTCTTTGATTAAATATAATTTACTTCAGTATCTAAATAAAACATCTGATTGTGATGTACAGTGCTGTGAGTTTCATTAATCGTTATTCTGTGCTTTATACATATTTTAATAGAGAATTACTGCAATTATGCATAAAATCAAAGATTAAATCACAAATTAATTTAATCCTCCATGTGAGGGATGTTTAAATTAAATGAAAAAAAATATTTTAACAACGTGCCTGTTTGGTGTTAGGAGTGCGTACGTACAAATATGTGCGTAGTCCGTACATAAGATCCATTTCACGCAAAGTGTAGGATCTACCAACTTGTACTTATACGTAAATTTGTGTGTAAATATAAGCACACCTCTGACCATACTTATGCACAAAATGTAGTGGTAGAACAGTGAAACTAAAAAAAGGAAGTGCCACCGTCTGTTGTGTTCTTTATTTGCAAATACTCAATTAGTTAACTCATAGTTCAAGCTAGACATTTGTATAATTGGTGTGAGAACTGAGAAGACAGATGGGAAATCATTTGAAATGTAGTTATAGTGTCATGGCTGATCTCACTTTGCTTGATGATTTGGCATCCTTTTATTGAAAGTACAATGTAAAGGACACACTTAACAGATCAATACATATGCCTGCAAACTAGTCGCTTTTAGGCAAAATTTGCAGTTTTTAATCAAAAATGTATCATTTATGTGAATTGTGTAAATCCGAAGATTTTTTTTCTGTGGGGGGGGGTTCTTAGGCATCTACTCTCGAGTGTCTGAAATGTCTTTGGTCCAGCACCTAGATTCGTTTGGCTAACCAGAATCAAGATTACACTTAACCACGTCGTCTTTTTTGGTCCTTGGGCCAACCAGAATCATGCGTTCTAAACGTCATGTTTGCGCCCGTGCTGAAATTGTCTGTCAGAGAGAAAACGGCGTTGATATTTATTATTCAGGTCTCCCGTGTATAGGAAACTATGACTATGTTATGAGAGACAGTTGCTAGTCTCCCTTTTAAGTGAGTAAGGCACTTGGGTGCGATTGATATTCGTCCGAAGTTTCAGTCACAGAAACTGTAGTTTACAGATGATATTTAATAATTATTTTAGAGACCGATCAATTCACTTCATAATACGTTAATATGTCGTAAGGAGCCGCTCGGATTACTTTTGTATTGCTTGTATCTGCTTTTTGACCTTTATTTTTTATATTTTTGTGAACCAAATGATTTGGTTCGGATGGACACGCATCTAGTTTGTATTAGGAAAGGTGCACCTCTCAGAAAACTTAAACAAATGAAGATCATTTTAGATGTTTAATTATGACTTGGAGCATTGGGATCGTGAGACGAGGGCAACGTATTTATCTTTTATGAAAATCTCTAATTCAAACAAAATCCATATTTTACCTGTAGCTCAAAATTGTGTTCAGCTACTGCTCCATTGGTGTCATGTTTTGCACTTGTGCAGGCCAAAAGCCTGAAGAAAATGACAATACAACCACAGCCCCCCAAACCCCGCGTATGGCTGTCACCTTTTTCACCTCTTCCGAGTTTGCAGGTATGAGTATATGAAAAAATAAATTATAGAAAAAACATTAAAATAAACTGAAAAATAACAAAAAGAGGTTTGCATTAGGGCTGCCCCCAAATAGTCGACTAAACGTTAGTCGATGTGAAGGAGGCTAGGTCGAATACGTTTTCATTGGTCGGTTAGTCGCGAAAATCAAACAAAAAAAGCTCACGAGACGTCACGCAGTCAGTATGCACGTTAAAACTTAACGGCGCTGCGCAGCTTGGTCAGTGTATGACATCAAAAGAAACAACGCAAGATCAACACGAACAGTGCCTAGGTTAACGCCATTTGGTGCTGCGCGATGATGACAGCCTGCCCTGACTACAAAAGCACTGAAGATACAACTCGCAGAAGAAATCCATGCTGATGGCCATTAATGAGGAGGAGCATGCAGAAAAGAAGAATGAAATAAAGATGTACTTGGCAGATTCGGAACCGTTGACATGGTGGCAAAAAGATGAAGAACAATATCCAAAGCTCGCTAAAGAAGCTAAGCACCTGCACTGTATCCCCTCCACATCCACACCATAAGAGCACAACTTTTTGAAGGCCGGCTTCATTGTGAATAAGTCAAGCTCACTTCATTCCAACAATGTCGGACATGCTGGTGTTTCTGTGTAATATAAAAAAAGGTTGGATGGAAAAATAGTGACGGTAGCTTAATTTCCCCTTTTTGTAGTGTTTCTGTTTGCTATCTGTTTTTTTATTTTTTATTAGATTTTATATAATATAGAGGTTGTTTTTATTCTGTTTGGAAACTTCAGACGGATTTTTCTATTCGTTGTTTCTGGTTAGTAATCGGCCTGAATGGCCGGTTCAGGACAAGGAAAAAGTTAATCGGATGAAGCAAACTCCATTACTCTGAAAGGTTCTACAGCCCAATCTGACACCCAGGGAGACATGGTAGCCGAAGGTTCCGCTATTTCTAAAGTATCCCTGGTGATGTATGCAGTCCGATTATAACAAATTGCAACCCCTAGAACAGGGAGAGCTGCAGACAATGGGCTTAGTTCAGAAATAGGAAAACTGTTGTTAAGTGGTTCGGGAATACCCACACCATGTGCGGACCTGATTAACAGATCTTCAGTGTTTGATATCAGTCTCTGATATCTCTTAGCAAAGGGGACTAATGGAAAGCTTTTTTTGAACCTTTTGCTATCATGAAACCTGTCTGATAACCACAGTGGGCCGTGGATCAAAGGTGTCAAACGAAACCTGTTGACGCAGTGTCCATGAATACTGGACACTGCTCTGGAAGATCAAGATCAATGGAGACTGGGCGCTGCTCTGGAAGATCAACGGAGACTGTGCGATGTTCTGGAAGATCAACGGAGACTGGGCGATGTTCTGGAAGATCAACGGAGACTGGGCGATGTTCTGGAAGATCAACGGAGACTGGGCGATGTTCTGGAAGATCAACGGAGACTGAGTGCTCTGGGACAACGGTGGTGAAACGAAGGGGTTCATTACTGACAGCAGATATACATGGGGCGTTTGCGTTTAGCTTTTACTGAAGTCAGAAATGGTGGGGTAGATACTACAGGGTTCGCAAGAGGCAAGAATTACCTGACTAGATTCAGGATTGGAAAAAATATCATGCCGGGCTTTGTTTTGTTCATTTTGCTCTGATTCGGCCACCGGGTGGTTTTCTTCCGCAACATCCACCCCGAAAACAGAGCCGATAATAAGTAATTAGTGGCAGCTGAAGTGTATTCAGTGCAATGGATTGTGGGAAATGCAGTCCAGGGTGTATTCTGACAGTTCGTGTGGTGCATGAGTCCAAGGTGATCTGAGTGGAAGATTTCCATGACTGAAATCGGAACACAAACGAATAAGAAGGGAAAATGAAACGAAAAACGTTTAGGTTAAATAAATAAATAAGGAAGGAATACAAAACGAAAAACGTTTGTTAAATAAAAAATGTATAAAATAATATGAAATGAATAACGTTTATGTGAAATTAATAACGTTTATGGTAAATAAATGGCAAAGCACCGGCTTTGTACAAAATTGTACAAAAAGAAAATGAAAAAGTAACCCGCTCCTGATGAGAGTGCATACAGTGCCTTGCGAAAGTATTCGGCCTCCTTGAACTTTGCGACCTTTTGCCACATTTCAGGCTTCAAACATAAAGATATGAAACTGTAATTTTTTGTGAAGAATCAACAACAAGTGGGACACAATCATGAAGTGGAACGAAATTTATTGGATATTTCAAACTTTTTTAACAAATAAAAAACTGAAAAATTGGGCGTGCAAAATTATTTAGCCCCTTTACTTTCAGTGCAGCAAACTCTCTCCAGAAGTTCAGTGAGGATCTCTGAATGATCCAATGTTGACCTAAATGACTAATGATGATAAATAGAATCCACCTGTGTGTAATCAAGTCTCCGTATAAATGCACCTGCACTGTGATAGTCTCAGAGGTCCGTTTAAAGCGCAGAGAGCATCATGAAGAACAAGGAACACACCAGGCAGGTCCGAGATACTGTTGTGGAGAAGTTTAAAGCCGGATTTGGATACAAAAAGATTTCCCAAGCTTTAAACATCCCAAGGAGCACTGTGCAAGCAATAATATTGAAATGGAAGGAGTATCAGACCACTGCAAATCTACCAAGACCTGGCCGTCCCTCTAAACTTTCAGCTCATACAAGGAGAAGACTGATCAGAGATGCAGCCAAGAGGCCCATGATCACTCTGGATGAACTGCAGAGATCTACAGCTGAGGTGGGAGACTCTGTCCATAGGACAACAATCAGTCGTATACTGCACAAATCTGGCCTTTATGGAAGAGTGGCAAGAAGAAAGCCATTTCTTAAAGATATCCATAAAAAGTGTCGTTTAAAGTTTGCCACAAGCCACCTGGGAGACACACCAAACATGTGGAAGAAGGTGCTCTGGTCAGATGAAACCAAAATCGAACTTTTTGGCAACAATGCAAAACGTTATTTTTGACGTAAAAGCAACACAGCTCATCACCCTGAACACACCATCCCCACTGTCAAACATGGTGGTGGCAGCATCATGGTTTGGGCCTGCTTTTCTTCAGCAGTTGATGGGAAGATGGATGGAGCCAAATACAGGACCATTCTGGAAGAAAACCTGATGGAGTCTGCAAAAGACCTGAGACTGGGACGGAGATTTGTCTTCCAACAAGACAATGATCCAAAACATAAAGCAAAATCTACAATGGAATGGTTCACAAATAAACATATCCAGGTGTTAGAATGGCCAAGTCAAAGTCCAGACCTGAATCCAATCGAGAATCTGTGGAAAGAACTGAAAACTGCTGTTCACAAATGCTCTCCAACCAACCTCACTGAGCTCGAGCTGTTTTGCAAGGAGGAATGGGCAAAAATTTCAGTCTCTCGATGTGCAAAACTGATAGAGACTTACCCCAAGCGACTTACAGCTGTAATCGCAGCAAAAGGTGGCGCTACAAAGTATTAACTTAAGGGGGCTGAATAATTTTGCACGCCCAATTTTTCAGTTTTTTATTTGTTAAAAAAGTTTGAAATATCCAATAAATTTCGTTCCACTTCATGATTGTGTCCCACTTGTTGTTGATTCTTCACAAAAAATTACAGTTTCATATCTTTATGTTTGAAGCCTGAAATGTGGCAAAAGGTCGCAAAGTTCAAGGGGGCCGAATACTTTCGCAAGGCACTGTACATATTCTAATGTTCTTTGACAGAAGGCATCTGCCATCGTCTTGTCAGTCAGGAGTTCACTCTCCTCACATGAAAAATAAAATATGACTCCTGCTGCTGATATTAGCTGAAACACTTGTTCCGCTTATGCTGAATGCAGGAGCTGCGTTCATACGCGGAACTATAGTTTTGCACTAATGCTTTTTCTACAACTAAAAAGTGGGGCAAATCCAACTTTGCAAGGACAGCCTGCCTCTTCTCCTCACAGCCTGTACGAATGTTTTAATTATTACTTTAAAAATATGCTACTGACTATTCAAACGTGAGGTTTTTTTTTGTCCTCCAATGATCACAAATGCAGAAATGTTTTTATGTTTATCAACATGTAAAAAGTCAGTATAAGTCATTCTATTCAATAATTATGTCCCCGCAAGATGCAACAAATGCGTCATTTATAATTTGTTTTATTGTCTTTGTCGCGTAGAGACTGCATCACAGGCCACTCAAGAAGTTAGCTAATTGTTAAACCAATATTTTTTTTTCTATAAAACCTTTTCGATCTGCTACGCTCTGCTGAAGTCGCGCAGTCAAATTTGATTAATCAGCTTGATCATCTGCCTTTTCTCGATCATATTTGGGATCTTACACGGTACAGATGACATATGCTATCAATATGATTTGGAAGCTGATGTTCCAAATATAAGAAGGGATGTTACATTTCCGTCAAATGCTTTATGGTATTCAGCCAATCACAACGCACTGGATAGCTGGCCGATCAGAGCACACCACGCTTTTCAAAACGATGAGCTTTGTAAAAATCAACCTGTTTCACCAATGCGCAAATTTCAGCGCAGATTTTCCCTGTGAGTCTTTAGTAAATACAGACAATAGCCCAGCCACAAACTGTTAGTAAATCTGGCCCTAAGACATCTAATGATGAAAAAGGCAAAGTAATGGCACAGTCCAAGCTGCAGTTTTCAGTCTCTAACCTTTATGACAGCCCTCTTCACATACGGCGTGTAGGGCAATTTATCTGCTCACTTTCGCAAAGTTTTCCTTCTAGAATGGGCACATCCACTCTCCTATAGTAACCCAGTGATCAATTTCTTGACAAAATAATTGTGACTCCTAACAGTAAAGCAACAAGTCACTTAAATGGCCAGGGGAACAAGTGACTCGACCAAGCATCCACTGGCGTGTGCACTATCTACTACAACCAACGCAGTCAATTTCCTGGCAGCACACTCATAGCTTTTACAAAAGATGAGAAAGAAGACTTCACTGACCGAGGGAGCGAATCACTCGCCCCTCTGTGTAGACAGAAACGCGTCTCTTGGACTCCTGATTATTATGTGATTCAGACCATTTTGTGATTTAGAACAAAATAAAATAAAACAATAATTTCTTCATCTCTAAAAACATGTTTCTGTCTTATATTTCATTACGAAATTGGGCGAGCTCAGGGCCAACTCATTTCTCGCAATGTTTTGTGATTGTATGCAGGGTTGCGGCTGGTTTGAGACCACGAAGGATACACGCAAGTAAATCCAAGAAATCATTTTTTAGTGAGGTGGACTGCATATATTGGCTGCCAAGATTTCTTGGATTTACTTAAAAAATATTGCATCAAGTGGTTCCAAGCTATTTTTAAGTAGTCTCAACAAACTACAGGTTATTTATTTTACACTCAAAATTTAAGTTAAGTTGACAATGCTTCTTGGGTAGTCTCTGCAATTAATCATTTTATTAATTTGACAAGAAAAAATCAAGTATGGCTGACAAAACTTTGAATGAAGCTTTTGGCCTTCATCACATATCCGTGTTCGTAAAGCGGAAGCTTTAACTTCTGCTCTAGACTGTAGCAATAGCAGCTAGCACCGCAAGAAATTGTTGTTGCGTTCCTAAACATTGTAATAGTTCCACAAAACAACCCTATCTCAGTTTTCATTCTTTTCCAACTGATGAAGAAACGATAAAAAGGTGGATTCATCCTATTTTGTGGGATCAAGGCAAAACTTTTGCTGTTTTGAAAGGCAGTAGCCTACAAACATATGCGGGCAACACTTCACAGAATCAGATAAAGGCTGAAAAAATTGCGTCCAAAATTTCTGCATGTTAAAAAATAAATACGACCTCATGTTTTGTCAATCACATTTACACACTGCCTCCGACATTTTCGTCCGTCGTGAAAAAATTCGGACTGGGTTCGATTTTCTGCGTTTTTCGCATCCATAGCAAGCATTTTGAGAGGCGTTTTGACAATCCAGGGACACCGTACAAACGAGCGCCAAATACAAAAAGAAGAATACGAAAATGTTGGACTATATGTGCAAAGACCTTTACAGTATTTCGGTTATTGATACTCTATTGGCTAAAATTACTTTATATAATTTATATGAAATATCTTGATATTGGCAACATTTTTATATTGTGCATCACTAATCTCTAAAAAGCCATGCAAAACCTTGCAGATCAGTAGCTGAGGCCTGACACTTATTAAAGACTCCACAGAAGAGAGCACCAAATTATAAAAAAATAGGACCTGAAAAAACAAAACAAAAAATACATGGGTGTTAAAAATAATTTAGGTACATATTAAATTTTTAAAAGCACTTTAGTTTGTAAACCTTTTGGCTATACATGAAATGTAATGTAATCACCTGTGTAAGCCCTATCAAGAGTGGACCATAACTATTTCTAAAAATATGTACAGTATAAAGAAAAACATGACAGACAGCTAAGTGCAATCTCAATCATTTATTTATTTTAAAAATACCAAAAGTGGAAAAAATTACGTTTCGTTGTAGCTCAGGATTCTCTCGAAATAGAGCAGAATTTAAATTGTTAAACACTGAAAATATGATCCAGATTATTATCCTGATCCACTCTGTGAAAGAGCGCATTTCTCCTACAAACACACCTCACCAGAAACAATGTTGCTCAGTCGCAATCTGTGACAAATCAGGCGCGAGCCAATGAGCTTCTTGACAGAATTTGTAACGAGCGTGTCAGCGCCGTATTGCTGCTAACGGTGGCTGCTCAGGGTGGAGAAGAAGATTGCAGAATAAAGGCTTGGATCTGGTTCTGTTTCTCGCAGTCCCACGGCAAACAAAGCAAATATTACATTATAAGTATTCATTTTAGAAGTTAAAAGTCTTGTTTCATGAGTTGGCAGCAGATATCACACAGGACAAAGGTTGTTTAATAAAAAGTAAACAAGTTAGCATAATAAATGCAATTGAAAATATAATGCCATTGATATGACAAATAAACACAATATAATAAAATGTTAATGCCGCGATTACAATATTCATAAGGATTCATTTGAAAGTCTGTAAAATTGTTCATATGTAAATAATTTGATGTTTTTTTTGTCATCAATAGGTCAGTATTGTGTGTTTTGATGCTGTAAATATGTCAGTGAAATGAAAAGTGTCAAGGCGTTACCTATGTACATCAGTATCATGCATTACAAGTGTTTTAACAAAGAACCAATAAATATGTTGCTTAAGCTAAATGGACAACCTTTTAAAAACATTTTTGTCAGTGTGGAGACAAAGTTTGGATATTCACCTTCCAGCAAGGTGGTAACTGTTGACATACTAGAGTCCATTGTACAAGAACTTAATAAATTGATTTTGATTTAAAAAGGAGGATCCAATGTCAGTACAATTTTACAATTTACAACTTTTTTTTCTGCGTCTCAGTAAGGAAACAAGAAATCATCAAAGTAACTGAGCAGCTTATTGAAGCCATCAGCAACGGAGATTTTGAGAATTACACGTGAGTTACAAAGCACATTTTTTATCTTCAAAATAGAATGTTGTATGCATTATTACAATGTATTACATGCAACAGCATTCCATTATTCCCTTCAAAACAGCTAGAGAAAGTACAACTAAGAGAACAGATAAAAAGGAGACACTTTTTTGACAAAGTTCAACTGTTCTTAATTTGAAAAACAACAGTTTAGTCAGTTCAGCCTTACATGTGTTGTGTATCAAGTTTTGTGTTTCAATCATCTATAAGAGCAAAGCAAAGAAGTGATTTTTGTGTGCAGGAAGATGTGCGATCCCAGTGTAACAGCGTTCGAACCTGAGGCCCTGGGAAATCTGGTGGAGGGGTTGGATTTCCATCGCTTCTACTTTGAAAACTGTAAGAAACATTTGCATGAACAAAACTAGACAAATGCAATAAAATAGAAGAGATTAAACAAGAGAGATTAAATACTGTATTCATTAATTTCATGAAGAGGAAGAAACAAATAGGAAAATTCTCAATAACTTTTGCTATTCATCGTAATTCAAATGTATTCATATTTAATTTCAGTTTAGTTTATCTTTATTCATTTCCCAAGGGCAATTGTTAACTTAAAGATTTAAACGTACAACAAATCCCATACAAAACAATACAAACACATAAAACCACTTTAAAACTGAGGGAATAAATAAATGTCTAGAACAATCGGTTTCTGTTAAATGTTCTAAAACAAGTACCAAAGGGGAGGCGAAATTCATAGTAGATGGGGTGAGATACATTTTACAGTATACTCCCAACACCTGTCTTTTCTATGTGTGGGCCATACTGATTTTTCCCAATTATTTTAGTTTTCTCAGTTAAAATCCTCTCAAGAGTATTATTGTTTTCACATTTATGGCATTGAACCAGCACAACAATGACAAAGATAAAAGTGACCTTATAAAGTTAGCTGTACCTTACAAATAGGCTACCTACTGTACCAGATTGTACCTGAATTCAACGCCGGGGTAAATACACAAAGCAAAGCCATAAGTAAACATTTCCCACTCAAGCAAAATATGTTTAGTGGTTTAACATAGATTAACATTGCTCTTCTAATTGTTTACGTGTTGACAATACGTTAATCTTTAAGTTTATATGTAATACATCTGCTTAGAATGTTAAAATAAATAAAACTCTGCGGAAACTTTACATTTACGCAACATATAAAGGTGTAGAAAGTATGTATGTAATGCTATTATGGTAAGGTTCAACAAAAACAACTTAACTGATTCTAATATGAAATGGCTAGTCGCAAACATCAACATTTCAGCATTCCACTTGTTTCAGCAAATTGCAGTGATACAGTCACTTTTTGTCTCTCTTTCGGTAGTCTTTAAAAAGAAATCTCCCATTTTGTACTCAGTCGGTTTGTACAATCAATCGCACAACAACTTTATCCCGTTCTAAATTTAGTACAGATTGCGGTTAGCACGGCTGCATTCATTCTTTCTGCCACTCAGTGGGCGTGACTCTTGACTTCACAAGACATGAAGTGTGCGGTTACGTCACGTGCATACCCTTTATAAAACAAACACATCATTTGTTTTATTTACATTAAAGGGCTACTCCACCTTAAAATGAAAATTATCTCATGAATTACCCTGTGGTCGCACGATAACCCTAGGACCTCCGTTCTTGTTCTGAACACAAATAAAGATCTTTCTGACATAGACAGCAACGTAACTGACATTCAAAGGCCCTGTTTCATAGACAAGGCTTAAGACTAGACAATTTCAATTTATTTAGAGGATAGCCCCTTGAGATGTAACATCTAATTTTCAAGGGGCTCCTATAAACATAAAAAAAGTTTACAATATAAGTACAAGGTGCATAGAAACATGTAAGACACAATGTACAACACAATAACACGCTCAACCACTCCCACTCCCACAGCATACTTAAAAAATCAAGGCAGGCAAGGCAAGGCAAGTTAATTTATATAGCACATTTCATACACAAGCCATTTAAAGTGCTTTACATAAAATGATTGACAGAGAGAAATAAGACGTATATTTAAAATGCAAATGATTTAGGATCACAAATCCTTTAGATTTTAAGAAACAATAAAACAGCAGGTTGTTAATCTGGATTTAAAAGTAGCTACTGTTGGTGAACATCTGATGTCTTCTCTATATATATATATATATATATATATATATATACAGCTTTCCTGTAGCTCAGTGGTAAGAGCATTGCGTTAACAACGCAAGGTTGTGGGTTCGATCCCAGGGGATTGCAAATACCTATGTAAAATGTATAGGATAAAGCAATGTAAGTCGCTTTGGATAAAAGCGTCTGCCAAATGCATAAATGTAAATGTAAATGTTCTCGAAGCAGATTCCAGCTACGGGTGGCGTAATGGCTAGATGCTGACTCGCCCTGTTTTGAGTGAACGTACTCGGTTACTAACGTAACATCGGTTGCGTAGCAGGACGCTATGGGGAAAACTCATTTTTCTCCATTGACTGAAGCTTTACAATAACACAGTGAATACTGCACGACCATTGGTAGCGAAGTTGCACGGACCTATGGCGATGGCGCCCGCCTAAATGGGCAGGGCTTATGGCTATATAAGCAGACACATCGCCATAGGGTCCTCAGGTTACTTCGACTGAAGCGACGACAATATGCAGCTTGTAAGCACGGCCAGGAACGCAGTACTCGTTCCCATACCTCAGGTTCCCTTTCGATACTTCACTCGTACTGCGTAGCAGGACACTATGGGGAACCAGTATAATCCCGCCGTGCTACAAGTGGAACGAAAAACACCATATAATCCCGGAGCCGTGGCTTGAGGATGGGTATGAGACAGGGAAGCCCTGCAGAAGGCGGAAAAGCCAAGCTAAGAGATGGCTTAATCCGGTTAAGCGTCCCAATAATGTGCTAGGTGCAGGTGTGGTTGAGGGCAACCACGGTCCAGCAGTCTATTCTTAAGCAGAATGGACCCGGGCCTGTAAGGCCGGAAGGTCCAGACTGTAGAATCTGGTAAATGTGGAAGGCGAAGCCCAACAGGCCGCCGCAGAAATACCCGCTATGGAGATTCCGCTAGACCATGCCCAGGAAGAGGCGACACCTCGAGTAGAATCTGCCCTAACTCCCGTGGGGCATTGAAGGCCCAGGGAAGAATATGCCAGCGCGATAGCCTCAACTATCCATTAGATAGTCTATGCTTCGTGAACGGAGACCCTCTGGTGCGGTCACCGAAGCAGACAAAAAGCTGTTCCAATTGCCTGAAGGGGGCGGAACGCTCGATGCAAATCCTGCCACAAAGACCTTGAGAGTGGAAGGGGGCGGCCCTTATCCAACAGCTCTTGCAGGAAGGACAGAATAAGTGATATGTCATAGGATTCTGGGTCTGCGCCACTAGTTGCACACCAGAAGACAGACCACTTGAGGGTATAGAGTCGCCTTGTAGACGGAGCTCTAGCCTGTGAAATCGTGTTAATGACACTCTCGGGGAGGACCGTATGCTCCTATCGAGAGGCCAACACAACGTGTTGAGAGGAAAAATGCGGGAGGGCGCGAGGAGCGGATTCGCTCTCTGAAAAAAAAAGCTATCCGCGAGCGCAGAGAGGAAAGACTCGTGCTCTCGCAATGAGTGCATTCCGTCTCTTGAGTGCGTCTTTGGCGTGGAAACTCCCAAGCACAAGACGCACTCGCCGTGGCTATCAGCAGCGTGCAGGAATCCCAGATTCAGATACAGATACGGCGCGGCATTTGAAACAACGCCGCAGGAAATTTGCTTCAGAAAATTTGCTCTTCTAGAGTCACCTGCGCTGGAGAAACAGCGAGGGCGCTGAGCAGGAGTCCAATCCACTGCGAAGGCTTTTCGACGGCGAAGCAATCAGTCTCGAGTAGCGAAGATAAAGTCGTCGCTGAAGGAGAAGAGATCTGAGGACCCTATGGCGATGTGTCTGCTTATATAGCCATAAGCCCCGCCCATTTTGGCGGGCGCCATCGCTATAGGTCCGTGCAGCTTCGCTACCATTGGCTCAAAGTTTTACTTTGCACGCACCAATGGTCATGCAATATTCACTGCGTTATTGTTAAGCTTCAGTCATCGGAGAAAAAGGAGTTTTCCCCATAGCGTCCTGCTACGCAGTACGAGTGAAGTATCGAAATGGAACCCTTGTTATCCCTAACTGACTTGAACCTAATGATCTCCGCCCCCAGATGTCCGGTATAAAAGAAAACCGGCGTGCAGCATTCATTTACCTCTTGTTCTGAAGAGCCTGAGAGCCTCTCACGACTGCAGCAGAATACGATACGTTTTTGTGGCATAAGGGACACAACGTCTCGTTCCCTCCATCAGGGAACTGAGGTTACATACGTAACCAAGACGTTCCCTTTCTGTTGGTCTCTCGACGTTGTGTCGAGAACGACAGATGGGGTTGCCTATGGAAAACGCCACAACGCTGTATCGCGTCACAATCTCTAGCGAAGCGACGGTAACAGGCCTGGGCGTGTCAGCTCGATGCTTTCGCGAAACTGTAACCTTCCAGTGTGGTGGTCGGGGGGTTCCAGAGCTTTCTTGGAGAAAGATGGGTACAGCCCTGACTTGTAACCTTTCACGGACGGATGCCTTAGCTCTCTACTGGCGAGAGGCCGTCCGGCTCGGGTTTACACCGGTAAGCGCAACTTCCTTAAATTAGGGATGCGCTGCAGAGGCCACCTCCTACCCGTGGGGAGGAATATGGTGGATATAGGTATGGTCTCGTCCTTGGAGGAGAACGCATGGAACGTGCGGACTGGGTAGTTAACCGCGAGGTGGAGGCCCACCTGGGGAAGCTCATGGGTTACCATGTGTGGGAACCGTTGCCATGAGGGTATATCAGACGAAACAGCCCACGGGGGGGGGGGGTGTTACTGCGTCCGATAGCACTAGGTCCGGTTAGAGCTATCTGTGATTGTTTATATGGTATCCCGGCCTAAGGGGGAAGGCTGCTCTGCCCAGCCAACCCCCAGGGGGTGCTTGCTTAGTGATGGATGGAATGCTTATTCTTAACCAGTGTCTGGGTAAGAAGGAAGGTTGGTGAGGTACCAGTTTCTTAGCCATGTGTTTGGGTAAGAAGAAAGGTAGATAGCAGACTGACCCAACCTCTTGGAGGGTGGGAAGGTGCTTTCGCAGGCATACGCCCCCCGGGATGCCAGTCCTACATGTCGCCACGCAGGACGTGGGCTGACACCGGGTTTACGCGAAGGTTGTTGCGTAGCCCAACCCGCAGCTCTACAGATGTCTGCTAGAGAGGCGCTTCTGGCCAGTGCCCAGGAGGTGGCTATACCCCGTGTGGAGTAAGCCCTCAGTGGGCATGGGAGATTCTGAGATCGGAATGCCGTCGTAACGGCATCCACGACCCAGTGCGCCAGCCTCTGCTTGGAGACAGCCTTCCCCTTCTGCTGTCCTCCAATACAGACAAGGAGCTGGTCAGAGCTACTGAAGCCCTGCGTGCGGTCCAGGACACAACACGGATGGGGTTGGGTCTTCCTCCCCGATGGGGAGTGCCTGCAAGTTCACCACTTGGTCCCGAAAGGGAGTAGAGGGAACTTTGGGCACGTATCCGGGCCTGGGTCTCAGGATAACGTGAGAGTTACCAGGGCCGAATTCAAGGCAATCCGGGGACACAGAGAATGCTTGGAGGTCCCCTACCCTCTTGAAGGAAGCGAGCGCCAACAGGGGGGCCGTCTTACTCAGGTGAGGAAGATCGGAACCTCCGAGGGCTCCTTGACCCACGTTAGGGTCCCAAGAGGGTATGGAGCGGAGATGAGGCAGATTCCGCCCTCTCACGCCCCTTAGGAACCTGGTGACCAGGTCGTGTTGCTCTAGAAACTTTCCATCAACTGAGTCGTGATGAGTGGCGATAGCGACTACATACACTTTCAGTGTGGAGGGGAGATGTTAGTCTCCAGTCTCGTAAGAAGGACAACACAATCCTGATCAAGCACCTCAGTGGGTCTTTCTCGTTGAGAGAGACACCAGGACGAGAAGAGGCGCCGTCTAGAGGCGTGTAACCGCCTAGTAGATGGGGCCCTAGCCTGGGTGATGGTGTCTGCCGTAGAGGGGGAGTAGCCATCTCAGGATCTTCTCGTCCCGTCTAGAGACCAGACATGGGTGTTCCAGAGGTCTGATCTGGGATGCCAGAACGTGTCCTTCCCCTGAGAGAGCAGGTCCTCTGTCAGGGGAATGGTTCAGGGGGAGTCGCTGTCCAGAGCATCAACTCTGAAGCCAAGTGTGGTTAGACCAGTGCGGTGTAACCAATAACACTTGGTGCTCCTCTTCCCTGACCTTGTACAGTGTCTGTGCAAGGAGACTCCTGGGGGGGGAAGGTGTGCTTCCGCCCGTCCCGCGGTCAGCTGTGCCCCAGGGCATCCGTGCCGAGGGGGGCCTCGGTCAGGGAGTACCAAAGCGGACAATGGGTGGTGTCGCGGGAGGCAAAGAGGTCTATATGTGCCTGTCCGAACAGCACCTAAATGAGCTGGACCGGGGGTGGAGTCGCCACTCTCCGCAAGGCGTATACTGACGAGAGAGCGCGTCGGCTGTCTGGTTCAGTTCGCCTGGGATGTGTGTGGCCTGCAGGGAGCGGATCACCTGCTAACTCCACAGGAGGAGGCGTCGGGCAAGTCGTGTTAGCTGCCGTGAGCGTACGCCACCCTGGCGATTGATGTACGCTCCAGGTGGACCAGCACGTGCTGGCCCTGCACTAGAGGCCGTAGCCTTCTCAGCGCAAGCAGCACAGCCCACAACTCTAGGCAATTGATATGCCAGCGCAGACAGGGGCCTGTCCAGCGCCCCGCTACTGTGTGCCCGTTGCACACTGCGCCCCACCCCTGCAGCGAGGCGTCCGTCGTCACCACGACGTGCCTCGTAACCTGCCCGAGGGGAACCCCCGCTCGGAGGAAGGTCATGGAAGACCAAGGGGTTAGGGTGCGTCGGCAGCAGGGCGTCATCACCATGCGCCTGCTGCCGGTGTGCCACGCTGTCCTCGGAACTCGACTCTGTAGCCAGTGTTGGAGCGGTCTCATTTGCATCAATCCGAGGGGTATTACCCCTGCGGAGGACGCCATGTGCCCAGGAGCCTCTGAAATTGTTTCAGGGGGACCGCCGACTGCTTGAAGTGTTCCAGGCAGTTCAACACTGGCAACACTGCGGACAGCTGCGCCGTCATGGTGACAGAGTTTAGTTCCATACCGAGAAAGAGGATGCTCTGCACTGGGGAGAGTTTCTTTTTCTCGGTTGACCTGAAATCCCAATCGATCTAGATGCCGGAGCACCAGGTCCCTCTGTACACAACAGATCTCGCGAGTGTGCCAAGATAAGCCAGTCGTCGAGATAGTTTAGTACCGGCACACCTTTTTCCCGAAGGGGAGAAAGGGCGGCTTCCACGATCTTCGTGAAGACCCGTGGAGACAGGGACAGACCGAAAGGGAGGAATCTGTACTGATATGCCCGCCCCTCGAACGCGAACCGTAGGAACGGCCGGTGTCGAGGGGAATCGAGACATGAAAGTAAGCGTCCTTCAGGTCGATTGCCACGAACCAATCCTGACACCTGATAGATGTCAGGATGCGCCTCTGCATGAGCACCCTGAACGGCAGCTTTGTGAAGGTGCTTTGTTCAGGGTACGCAGTACTATGGGGCGCAACCCACCGTCTTTCTTGGGAACGATGAAGTGCGGGTCGTGACCCACTGAACATCTTGGTTTTGAGGGACGAACTCGATGCCTGTTTTGCCAGAAGGGTGGTGACCTCTACCCAAAGTACGGAGACGTCCCTGCCTCTGACAGAGGGAGAGATGATGCCCCGAAACTTGGGAGGGTCTCTGGCGAACTGGATCGAGTAACCAAGACGGACCGCCCTCATTAGCCAGCGAGACAGTGTGGGCAGCTCTCGAGCTCCCAGGGACTGTGACAGGGTGACCAAGGGGACGGTCTGCTTCATCATTCCCACGGTGGGTGGTTCGTCGGCTGGCGGAGCTACCCTTCTGTCGCAGGGGGTCCCCGGAGGGAAGGTTGGCTCCGCCTTTTTACCTGCCTGGCCGGGACCGCTGCACGCACTGTCGGTTTGAGAGTGGTGGCAGCTGTCGTGTGTGTACGACCCAACGCCTCGCCAGGGCGTGAGGTCGGGTCGCCGGGCACAGTCCAGTGGAGTGTGTGATCGGCTGCAAGTACACCCCGGGGAGAACGGAAAAACTCTGCGAGTAAGTGGGCGCCAGGCTGGAGGCAGGAGCCGTCCCGTACCGACCGATCAGAGCCGTGGCTGTGATGCCGAATTCTTACGCGCTTTGGACGGTAGGCGTGGCCGATTCCCCCCCAGGTGGTAGCCGTCCGCGGCACAGGTGCACCGCAGGCGGACGTTCCACCCGGGGGATCTCGACGTAGCCTTGGCTGCCCCACCATCGAGGGAAGTAAGGGAGCCGGAGCTGGTTTCACTGGAACGGTCCGTGAGTGGAGCGCTCCAAGTTTTACACAGCTCCTCATGCACCTCCGGGAAAAACATGGCACCCGCAATGCGGGCAGATGTGTCAACGAACGCTGCTTCCATCCCCCTCCTCGATGAGGGTGCCGCACCCAAGAGAACAGCGGGACATGCCGCACTGGAAATTGCTCAGTCCTGAAAAGGACCTTTTAGAAAAAAATCTCTAACACTTCCGGAACCGCCGAGATGCCCAGGGGAAGGTCGCTGCAGGTAGGGACGATCCGCTGCTCTACGTCGTGGATCCGGCAATGTAGAAGAAGAAGAATTCATTGAATTCGTTCTGTTCGTAGTCATGAGCGAAGGCTCTGAAGAACAAAAGGTAAATGAATGCTGCACGCCGGCTTCCTTTTATACCGGACATCCGGGGGCAGAGACTGGCATGCAAATTTCATTCACCAAATTTCATTGGCCTTTTCTATAGTAGTCAGAGTTGATTGGTTCTCAAGGGCGAACCCCATCTGTCGTTCTCGACACAACGTCGAGAGACCGACAGAAAGGGAACATATTTGTTCCCTGAGCTGGGAGAGGTTCACTGATGAATGACTGAACTTTCAGCATTCCAAGCATTTCAAAAAGTTCCAGCTGCAGTGTCCACTTTTGACTTTTTGCCTGACCACATTTGGGGATTCTTCACCCATATTCATTAGTGCCTCAAATCTATTTTCAAGATGTACAGGGATTGGTAGGATACCAACATTGTCTAGTCGAGTCTTAGCCATATCTGGGGTAGATGAAGCTAATGCAGCAATGTTACGAGCACCTTTAGGTCTTGCGCCCTGTTTCTGCCAATGGTTTGTGTCCTCAGTTACCTTTGTTTGCATCTGTACTGCAGGTTTGTCTGAGCTCACTATAATCTGTTTAGAAGTACTGGGTTCACAGAACCCACCTGCTTTATGATGAGGGGGTCCAGGGAGAGGCTCAGCTGTGTGTTACTGCAGGGACGGGAGTATTGAAAGTAACTTTGTTTTGAGAACTGCAATCTTTTTGTAGAAGTTTGTGGCAGTCTGAGCAGCAGGTGGTTGTTGATCCAAAAGAAGGCATTTTCACACCAGTTTGAGTGTGAGCAGCTGACTTATCCTTAAGAATTTCAATGGTCGGCGGTAAACTGGTAGACCAATATCCTAAAAAAAATCCTGGTTGCTGAGTAATCCAAAAGTTTTGAAGTATTTACCAGAGTCTTTGGTTTAAGGGCCTAATTGTTTAGTCTGAGCACTGTACTGTACTGCTGGTGTTTGTTGCTAGGGGGTACGGTTCAGCACGGTCTGCGCCGAGAGGGAGAGGGGGAGAAGAACGGTGAGTAAGCAGATCAACAGCACATTGAAAACACCTGCTTATCGTTGTAGTAATTGGCGAGGAGACGGTTAAAAGCTTGACGGAGGAGATGGAAGAAAGGAGACGGGGTCGGCGTGGCTGGGAAACGTAAGAATATTTTATTATTCGTAACAACTTCCGGGTGCGTCTGCACCGTAACATATACAAACTCATCAACTTTTTCAGTAGTAGCTTCCTCTAGATAATCCTGGACGCAATGTCTCTGCGGTTCCTTCTCGCTCGTTTCCCAGCCGATCTCTCTCTGTCTTCCATCTCCTCTTTCAGGCTTTTCACTGTCTCCTCGCCAATAACTACAACCAGAAGAAGGTGTTGTCAATGTGCCGTTGATCTGCTTAATCACCGTTCTTCTCCCGCCTCTCCCTCTTGGCGCAGACCGTGCTGAACCATGCCCCCCTTGCCACAGTGTTCAAATAAGATAAATCATAAAAGCAGAAGCGCAAAGCACGGAGCGCTGGTAAATGCGTCCGAACACTAACGCCCCGAGGCTACTCGCCTCTCTCTGTCTGACTGCAGCACATGCATTTTCAAACGTACACACAAGGTTGCGCTAGACTTTTTTATAGTCCGTCATTTTGACTGACAGGCTCATAAAAATCTGTCATAATCTATTATTATTATTATTGTCACTTTGGTGCAAGGTGGCGGTATAGTATGTTCGTGGCGTCATCACGTTGAACTTGCATCTCGGAACTTGCTGTATTTGAATACAACTGAATGCCCAATAAAGCCGTTGTTGTTAATATTCATTATGTCCATAAGTGATGCGATCTGGGAAAACCCAACACATGGTACAAATTTACATATTACAGTTTTTCATACCATATTCAACCCCTTTCCAAATCAGTTTATATTTTGCTCATACCCTGTGTATGTAACAAAAGTTATGGCTGAGGTCGGCTGAAGCGCTATGATTTGGAGAAAAACGTATTTAAAGTTAAGTGATGAAAATAAAAGCACAACAGTCCAGTATCACAAGTAAAATTCACTTTACAGTAGTAAAAGACTTACTCTAATAACAATTTAATAAAAAAACATTTCCTAGTGTTGAAGTCAATACAAATACTGTACAAAACCGTTTGAATAAAACGAAAGTAAGGAAAATGGTGCAGGGCACACTTAAAGAACGAGAGCTCTGCCATTATCACTACACAAGGAAACTAGCAAACATTACGGACAACAACTAATAAGTTGTGAAGCAAGTTTTACGTTGTTTATCATGTGCATAGTGTCTGGACTTTTGATCATCCCTTTGTAGCAGGTGGAGAGATGACACATACACAAGAAGTAGTTTTTATAGCCCCGGAGGGGAGTTTTACTTGAATTTGAATGTGGAGTGTTCTGTGCAAGTTCCGGTGGGTCATGGGTGCCAGGCGTAGGAGTGCCTCTGGGAATGCTTCTTCCAGTTGTCCATTGGCTCCGTGCCCAAGTGCGTATCCGTCCACCGTGCAACTGTGTCTTCCGTGTGCAATCTCGTGAGAGCTGTCGATCGTCAATCTTCCGAGCCTGAGAGACAGAAGACATAAACATTAGCTGTGGCTTGCAGGGAGTGGTAGCTCACCGTGTCTTCTGTCCCGCTGGCTTTTATGTCCATTTCGTGGTGACGACCGATGCCTCCCTGCAGGGGTGGGGTGCAGTGTGCAATGGGCACGCAGTAGCGGGGCGTTGGACGGGCCCCCGCCTGCGCTGGCATATCAACTGCCTAGAGTTGTGGGCTGTGTTACTGGCACTGAAGAGGCTACGGCCTCTCGTGCAGGACAAGCACATGCTGGTCCGCCTCGACAACACAGCAGCTGTGGCGAACATCAACCGTCAGGGTGGAATGCGCTCACGGCAGCTAGTCACGACTTGCCCGATGCCTCCTCCTGTGGAGTCAGCAGGTGACCCATTCCCTGCGGGCCACTTACATCCCAGGCGACCTGAACCAGACAGCCGATGCGCTCTGTGGCAGAGTGGCAGCTCCACCCCCGCGCAGTCCAGCTCATTTGGGTGCTATTCG
Source organism: Triplophysa siluroides (assembly GCA_006030095.1). Classification (NCBI taxonomy): domain Eukaryota; kingdom Metazoa; phylum Chordata; class Actinopteri; order Cypriniformes; family Nemacheilidae; genus Triplophysa; species Triplophysa siluroides. Next base: position 77,850 of record VCII01000146.1, read on the forward strand.
GGCAGGCCCAGGTAGACATGTTCGCCTCCCGGGACACCACCCATTGCCTGCTTTGGTACTCCCTGTCCGAGGCCCCCCTCGGCACGTAATGCCCTTTGCGCACAGCTGGCCGCTGGACAAGCGGAAGTACGCCTTCCCCCCAGTGAGCCTCATCGCACAGACTCTGTGCAAGGTCAGGGAAGAGGAGCACCAAGTGCTATTAGTTGCGCCGTATTGGCCCAACCGGACTTGGTTCTCAGAGCTAATGCTTCTGACAACAACTCCCCCCTGGCCGATTCCAATGACGGAGGACCTGCTCTCTCAGGGGAAGGGCACGTTCTGGCATCCCTGGACGGGACAAGAGATCCTGAGTGGCCTACCCCCCTCCATGGTGGAGACCATTACTCAGGCTAGGGCCCCATCTACAAGGCGACTTTATGCCTACAAGTGGTGCCTCTTCTCGTCCTAGTGTCTCTCACGATGAGAAGACCCACGGAGGTGCTTGATCGGGATCGTGCTGTCATTTCTACAGCAGAGACTGGGGACTAACATCTCCCCCTCCACGCTGAAAGTGTATGTAGCCGCTATTGCCACTCATCACGACTCAGTTGATGGTAAGTCTATAGGGCAACACAACCTGATCACCAGGCTCCTAAGTAGCGCGAGAAGGCGGAACCCGCTTCGTCTCTGCTCCGTACCCTCTTGGGACCTCAATGTGGTCCTGGCGGGCCTCTCTGGCCCCCCTTCGAGCCCCTCGGAGGTTCCGATCTTCCTCATCTTTCGAGTAAGACGGCCCTCTTATTGGCCATAAAAAGATTTTAACAAATTTACATGACACATTTTATTCTTCTTTCTACGATCTGGTGTATCGATTAAATAGCTAAGATCAGAATTTTGGCAAGCAACAGTAAATGGCCCTTCAAATTTGGCCTGAAATGTTGATCCTATAATAGGCAACAAAACCAAGGACCTGATTTTTCTCAAATATGTTTTTGCCAATTGGCACGCTTTAAAAATTTGTCTGCGAAAATCACTCACATAGGACAAAACATTTTTAGGTTGATACATTTTATTCCAAAACAGATAATGGACCACATACTGTACTTCATGGCCAAAAACAAGAATGTTGGCAAAATCCAATGCTTTCCTGAGCAGCTTTTCGAGCTGACATCATTAACCAAGGTAACCCAGCTTCCCAATCTTTACCCATCTGAACACAGTATGAGCTCAGTAACGAATTTAACGTTTGGTGAAATCTTTCCAGTGCTCCCTGACTTTAGGAATGAAAAGCACCGGAAATATTATGTTGAATATGAAGCTGTTTAAAAACATGACCAGGCAGATAAATAATTTGAGGTATTCCGAACACAGAGATAAATTGAGTCAGTGCTTTTATAACTAACTTTGCAGTTAGAGAACGTATCGGGTACACAGCTGGGTACCTAGTCACTTGGCACATAACAGTAAGCAAGTATTCATTCTCTGCTTTTGACCGAGGTAACGGGCCAAGTCAACACAGTCCACTATAAGATAGTGGATATAAGATACTATAAGATTTAATGTATTTCGATATGTCACGCTATGTAATATGTCACGTATTTCAATATGTCAAAAACGTTTGAAAAGCAACTTATACGTTTTTTTTTCACTCCCAGATGTCCAGACACATAATGTGCTGTTTGTAACACATTTTTGCTCTCTCCTTTTCTCCAACAGAAATACGAATGTCAGGTGAAGCACGCAATATTTTTGAAAACATGCAAGAACTCTCTCTGGAAACTTCCTTCAGCCTTTTTGTAGCCAAAATAGGTTTTATGAATCAGAAAAAATTAATGAGCAAAGACGCCGGCATCATACGCAGTGTCAGGTTTACGTTCACTAATGTATATTGCTATACGTTCTGAAACAGAGTTCAAGCAAAATTGAATTCTTCAAATCGTCTAAGGTTTTCATGTGAGACGCTGTACACCAACGATTAAAATAAACCGAAATAGTTATAAGTTTCCCGTGCATGTATTAGACACGTAAAATGCTAAAATTAAAGTGTCGGAACAAAAGATGCATTCTATCTAAAAGCGAATGCTCACCCAGACCTGCCTGAAACGCCTCGTGTAACCACACCCCCACAAATCTACATCAGTTCGTGGTATGATTTGACAAAGAACACCCACATGTATACGCAAGCAAGGTGGGCGTACCTGTCAGCACAATTGCTTTGGAACCTGATGTTCCAAATATGGTAAGAGGTGTCACATTTCCATCACATGCTTGCAGTATTCGACCAATCACTATGCACTGATTAACTGGCCAATCATAGCACACCTGGCTTTTCGGAAGGATGAGCTTTCAAAAAAATCTGCACGTTTCAGAGAGGCGGGGCACAGAGGAGTTACAAACATGCACGGTATGTGAAAAATACAGCTTATAAAAATATTTGTTTTAGCCATGTCATATGACCCCTTTAAGTAACTTGTTTAATGGATGTGATCTTGATCGATCTGGTAGAGAATCATATTTGGTGAGCTAAGTTCATCATTATTTTAACAACAGCTAAAACCGCTACATAATGTAGATATAAAAGATCTTAAGAGAGTGAGGTGAGACATCCCAGTTTCTACTTATGCTGCATTGTCTACCTTTGCTTTAAAATACTAAAAAAGAGTAAAGTTATTACATCTAGAAGAGAATAGTTATCTTTTAGGTGGTTCAAAAATTCATATTTGCCCATTTAAGTTATAGTCAATCAATGTTTGTAAAAGAAAGTTCAACTTTGTCTGTTAGCTTTCTGAAACTTAACTTTTGAATGGACATGCCAATGTGATGAACAGTTAAAGTATTAGTTAGCAGCTTGTTTTTACTCAAATGTATAGTTTCACTTTAGATGAAATTCACTGATCCACTGCACTCAATAAATGTAAAAATGTGTTTTTGACCATCTTAAGTGATGGGCATGCACTTGAATTAGATGGAGCTATTAATTGATGTTCTGATGAGAAAAGTCATATCTTGGATAGCCTGTGAGTAAGCAAATTTCAAATAAAGCTACAATTCAATACTAAGCCCACCTCTACGATTCTTGACGGAAATATTTATTGTAGCTTATGATCTTACTCTTTACCAAAGCTGTGGAACTCTATCTGTGCACTTATTTCAGGAGAAACGGGGCTGAAGATGTAGGCAGCATCAGTGGCACCTGCAGCCGTACGGCTGTACGCACTGTGCGTACCATAAGAGGACACTAGTAATAATTTTATTTATATGTTTTTTATATCTAAAAATGTTTATTAAATTCCGCTTCGCATTGTGCCACAACGCCCTAAGCTGTTATAAAATGCACTGTAACCCACTGCTTCTTGGGGCTTATTGCTTTATAATAGGGTAGTGAGCATAGATTGGTGAGGGTAAAAACTAATGTAAACAATTTTTGCATAAGCCTGCAATGTGAAATAAAATGGGTCCACTTAGGAAAGCATTGTATTACATTTAGTATTTAAATGGCACCGTTACCCTGGATTACGTTTATTACTGATCGATGGTTATCAGCCAGAATTTCTCTATAGTATTCAACTACCTTTACCAAGAAAAGCATGAGAAATCGTGAGCAAATACGCTGCATGATGTACTCATCTAAATGAGTTAAGATACGCATGGCAATATCATTCTCATCAGCTAGCGTCATCATGCATCAGGCATTCACACCGATTCTGTCTTTTTTCTAAAACAATTGCACAGCCACTAATCTTAAATAACATTATAGAGTAAAAATGGCACCGCTACTATATGGTTGAATTGGACAACAAATTACTTAATAGACCTGGAAGAGAATACTCATAACAGACAAATAAAAAGTGTATCTGACACTCAGTTACATTAAAATTATTTACATTTACATTTAGTCATTTAGCAGACGCTTTTATCCAAAGCGACTTACAGATGGGGTAAACAATTGAAGCAATTCGGATAACATAAGTACAGCAAAAAGCATAAGTGCAATCAATAAAACTGGTTTCATAAAGCCTACCACAGTATACAGAGCTAAGTTGGAAGGTTTTTTTTGTTTTGTTTTTAAGAGTACAAAAGAAATAGAAGTCAGAACTGATCGATAAGGTGTTGATGGAAGAGATGCGTTTTCAGACGATTCTTAAAGATGGCTACAGAATCTGCAGATCTTGCCGCGGGCAGATCATTCCACATAAGTGGAACCGATCCAGAGAAGGTTCGTGAGATAGATTTTTTTTTTACCTTTTTGGATTGCACCACAAGACGTTGTTCGTTTGCAGAGCGCAGAGATCTGGCGGGTACATACGTCTGCATTAACGAAAGAAGATAAGGGGGTGCCGAACCAGTGGTGGACTTGTAGGCCAGGAGGAGAGACTTGAATTTGATGCAGGCCACAATAGGGAGCCAATGTAACTTTATGAAGAGAGGAGTGACGTGTGCTCTCTTCGGTTCATTGAAGACCACTCTTGCCGCTGCATTCTGGATCATCTGTAGAGGTTTGGTTGTGGAAGCTGGGAGTCCAGCCATTAGCGCATTGCAGTAGTCCAGTCTGGACAGAACAAGAGCCTGGACTAGGACTTGCGTAGCATGCTCTGAAAGGAAGGGTCTAATTTGTCTAATATTGTAGAGGATGAATCTACAGGACCGGGCAACCTGATCTGTGAAGTTAAGCTGATCATCGATCACCACTCCTAGGTTTCTGACCTTTCTGGAAGATGTGATGTTTGATGAGCCCAGTTGAATGAATGTGATGAGTCTTTGTGTCAGCCGGGATTACAAGCAGTTCTGTTTTTGCAAGGTTCAGCTTCATGTGATGGTCCTTCATCCAGAGCGATATGTCGGCTAAGCATGCTGAAATGCGTGCAGAAACTGCCGGATCATCAGGCTGAAAAGACAGATGGAGTTGTGTGTCATCCACACGTAGCAGTGATAGGAAAAGCCATGTTTCCGAATGACAGAGCCTAGGGATGTCATGTATACAGAAAATAGCAATGGACCAAGCACTGAGCCCTGAGGCACCCATGTGTCAAGATGTTGGGACTCAGAGTCCTCTCCATGATACTCTAAATGACCTACCTGAGAGGTAAGACCTGAACCATTCTAGGACCACTCCAGAGACACCCATAGCCTTGAGGGTCGACAGGAGGATGTGATGGTTAACGGTGTCAAAGGCGGCAGATAGATCCCGTAGGATAAGAACAGATGAGTTTGAGGCAGCTATTTCCAGTCTCAGGGCTTCAATGACAGAGAGCAGCGCAGTCTCAGTGGAATGACCGCTCTTGAAACCAGACTGGTTGCTGTCCAGGAGGTTGTTCTGGGTAAGAAAGGATGAGAGCTGGTTACAAACAACACGTTCAAGAGTTTTAGCAATGAATGGGAGGAGAGATACCGGTCTGTAGTTTTCTAACAGTGCAGGATTAAGATTGGGTTATTTCGGTAGTGGTGTAATACAGGCCTCTTTGAAGAGTGTGGGAAATGTACCAGTAGTAATAGACGAGTTTATAATGTGGGTCAGAGTGGGAACAACCGATGGAGAGATGGCCTGGAGGAGATGAGTGGGGATGGGATCTTGTGGGCAGGTAGTTGGGTGGTTGTGATGACCTTGGAAACGTCGTCTTCAGATAGGAGAGAGAAAGAGGGGAGCGAGCATGTGTCTCGGGGTTGGGCGTGGTCAAGAGGCGGTGGCGCAGAGAATTGACTGCTGATGGTGGTTGTTTTCTTTACAAAGAAAGCTGCAAAATCATCAGCTGTTAGGTCAAATGGAAGTGAGGGGGCTGGTGGGCAAAGAAGAGCAGAGAAGGTTTTAAAGAGAGTACGAGGGTCAGGAGAGTTGTTGATTTTTGTGAGACGTCAGCAGAGAAAGAGGAAAGGAGAGACTGATAGAGCAAGAGGTCAGTAGGTTCTTTAGATTTGCGCCACTTTCTCTCAGCAGACCTGAGCGTGGCACGATGCTCACGGAGAACATCAGATAACCAGGGTGCAGAAGGGGATGCACGAGATGGCCTAGATGTAAGAGGGCATAAGCTGTCTAAGCAGGAGGTTTGTGTGGAGCAAAGAGCGTAGGTGGCGCTGTTAGCATCCGAGAGAGAGAGCTGTTCAGAGGGAGAGAGCGTGGCAGAGACCGCAGAGGATAAGCGGGAGGGAGAGAGTGATCGTAGGTTGCGCCGGAATGTGACCAGTGGGGAAGCATGTTTAGTGTCTGGAGAGGTTAGGTCAAGATCAAGAGTGATGGGGAAGTGATCCAACATGTGCAGCGGGGTGACCTGGGAGTGATGAGTGGAGCAGTAGCGTGTGTAGATAAGATCAAGTTGATTACCAGATTTATGGGTTGCTGAAGTGGGGACTCGCTTGAGGTCAAACGATGCAGTCAGGTTGTTGAAGTCGTTGAATTATGTTCAATTACCTGTGATTGTCCAGGATTTTGGCATCTTCACGTGTATGCTGCGAATCGCATTTGGAGTGACGTCAATTCCCCTCCTCGACTGATTGGCTAGAGGAGGAACTATCTATCTAGAACTAGTGGACCAATGGTGACACTAAAGGCCACCCTAATTAACATGAACAGGGACATGCACAAACATTTTTAGGAGCAGGGGCTCAAGTGGAATAAAGGGCATTCTCATATTTATTAATTTTTTTAAACAGAATTTTATATATTAACACAACTCTAACTTACCAATTTATTTGAATTCCCTCACACTCACCCAATTGTTTCATGTTGTTTCATTTTCAACAGATGTCTACAAAATAATCAGTTCAAGTAGAGACCATGGTCTTCTTTACCATTCACCAATTTTATCACAAGAATAACAAAAAAGGAAACTAAGCCAAAGTGTGCATGTTTTCTATGCTACTAGTTTCAATCTTTTTTGAATAAATTACTGCACAAAGGAGAGGTACTGTCTAATCAAAGCACACCGCGCTTTTCAAAGCAATGAGTTTTGTCAAAATCCAAGCGTTTTAGAAAGGTGGGGCATAGAGGAGCTGCAATAATGTACTGTATGTAAAAGATAATGAGAATTTTGGTATACATTGATTTACTTTTCCATTTCTTCTTTTACAAAATTACAAAAATACAAATTAAGGTGTTTGTTTAAAAGCCTACTATCTGTTTGCTTCTGTAGATTTCTTTTAAATTAGCCAAAACCAGCTTTATGCATATTTAAACAACATTTAAAGGGAAAATACTCTTGATATAAGTCATTAACTAATAACTGGGGAAGTTCTGTGGTGATATGCTTTAGTTATTTTGTTTATCCTCTTCATCTGCAATGCCTTGCATCAAATGTATGAAATTAGCTCATTTTAATTACTTGACGCCTGATTTGCATGATATGCATGTGTTGATTTTAATTACATTATTCATTTTACTGTATTCAGCTGTAGTTTTTCAGATTAAGTAAGCCTGTATGCCCACATTAAAACCAATCAGATAAACTCAAAAGTGCACTGTTGTAAAATTGAATATAAACACTATTTTAGCATAACTCGTTAGATATATATACATATCATATGATGATTGAACATCATCAATCAAATTAATCAACAAAACAACAATATTTAGTTTACAATGAAAAAAATATATGCATTTACAACACATCAACAGTGAAATACTCTCTGAACCCAGTACTGGGTTTCTAACCTTGCTCATAGTACAGTATATTCCAGACAGACTTGCTTTCTGCAGGAGTTTTCACACTGCACTGTCTAGAACGCACAGAAGAGGCAGCACGATGGCTCTTCAACCAGGTCCTTGTATACTTTCTAGGATCAAACTGGAAGTAGGCGGGCCATTGATATTGGTACCGGTGTAGCATCGCTAACATTAGCTGAGCTGCTGGCTGATGTTGATTCGCGAGGACGTTTAAAATTTTTCAGGCAGCGAGTACTAGCCAATTAGAGGCAGAGTAGCGTGGGTCATGGCTTCACCATCCAAGGGAAAAAATTGGCAATTTGGCTTGCAGATACTACTGAATGTTGCGTATCGTGGGGGATTTAGAAGTGGGTACACGCAATGCTGACTGAAAAATAAGTGGGTATACGCCGTATACCCTGGATTACACCACTGGTATATTCATAAAAAAATCCCCCCAAAAAGGGCACCTTTTCTCAAGGAAGTAAAGGGCAGGGGCTCAAGCCCCCTTTGACGTCTATGTTCGCACGTGCCTGAACATGAAACTCAAACTGCAGCATTTGGAAAATCAAGCGCAGAAAGTGGAAAAAATCAAGCGTGGGAAAAAATAGCGTTTATTAATATAAAAGTATAATGCAAACCAAGTTCCAGTGTCTCACAGTTTGATTTGTTTGAAGAAGCTCAAGCTTTGTTCTGACCTGCAACACAAGAATAAAATAAAACGATGACAGAAAAATACAATCCATAATGGACAACTATTTTTACATACCATGTACATGGCTTTCTATGCATACCAGGCACAATTAATGGATATTTAACAGTTTAACTAGTCATAATGTTTTTGTACTCTACATACAAATTATTTTAGAAATGTAAACATGCTTGTACCTTTTATGCAGAAAGGCAAAATCGTTTGATTACCTGTATGTGTTTATAGGTCAGTTTTGCCCGGCCTAATATGGTGGCTCTATTGGCATATGTCTGTGGGTTCCATGACAGTGTTAATGACACATGTGCATTTTTTTCTGGTGCGCTTCAACTAACATTTTGGATTATATAATATGTTATTAATGTATAAACAGACCATGAATATGCAGTTATATTATCACAAAAGATTTACATACTTCTGTGTTTATAAAAGAGCAACATGCTACTTACATCCAGGTTTATGGAAACCGTGCACAGGGTTCATTACACTGGTCTCTACTTCTGGTAATATTGATGACCCTAAAATTCATCGTTATTCTACTTTATTGAACAGCGAAAATGGGGACATGCAATGGAGAACTGAAAACTGAGTAAGCTTTGTGGTGATAAAAGGTTGAATAAGTAATGTTGAATATATAGTTAGTAATTAAATACACATTTTCATTCAAATATTTCATCTTTGGTTAATCTCAATGAACTCAAGAATATAATTAATAAATTAAATGCAATACAATTAGAAACATTCTCTGTCACTCCGTCCAATCTGTCTCTCTCCCATGATTCTCAATTGCACAAAATGCAATTTGCACTCAGTGCAAATAGTCAGTCTGATAAGAAAATACAGTATTACAAGCCAACAATAATAAAAATAAACCAACTAAATACAACTAATTACTATTATTATGGATTATAATAATTTACAGTGCTTACTTAGGCAATGTCATAGTTAAAGGTGTTTAACTAAGGCAATATGTACCTAGAAGATTTTGTAAAAAGGTGTTTTAATTTTTCACAGTGTGGTCAAAGAACAGCAAACCAGTTCACACCACCATCCTAAATCCTCACATTCATCTGATCGGTGATGAGGCTGCCTGCATTGCCTATATCCGCATCACGCAATACCTTGACATAAATGGCATGCCACGCACTGCCCAGTCAGAGGAAACACGGATCTGGCACCGTAAAGATGGAAAGTGGCAAATAGTCCATTTCCACCGTTCAGGTTCTTCTTCTGGCATGACAAAATAAGAAAGTCAGGTAAGTTTGTTAGGTCAGGTTGTGTGGAAGAAAAACTTTTTTGTAAATGCCATTCAGACCACTAGTCTTTAGTTTAAGACTTGTCTTTAGTGTGATTAAATTACTGAAAGTCCCTTTGCAAATTCCAAAAGTATTTTAGGGTGCTAAAAAGAATTCCATAAAACCACCATTTTTGGTTCCCCAAAGAACTTTTCAATTAATATTTTTTTTCTATAAAAGTCTTGAGACAGTTTTGAGGCAAATTGCCACAGCTCTGCAGAGTTTAGCTCCAACCGGCTCCAACCCACACCTGCTAATCCTACAGACATTTGCTGCGTCCAAATTCAACTTCTTATATGCACCAAAAACGTTTTTTTGTCATGGAAACGTATACATGTTAGTGCATAGCAAACTGGCTCTCCATCTGCGGTGGGCTCTGGCTGATGCTCCGTGCAATGGGGTGATGGCTGACTGGTCTCTGGGTTGGGAGTGGGGCTGGAGATGTCCCCAGCTGGGCACACGGAGATAAAAAAAAAGAGCCTATTGCTCTCCAGCACCCACTCCACCTAGGCAGTGAAATCCTCTTTGGGACCGTCCACTGGAAGGCGTGCATAAAATGCAGAGCGAGAGATCCGGGAAGTTGGTGAGGCACGCCAGATCTAAAAATCCTGAGTGTGATACTCCAGCGGACGGTCCTGTTCCAAGCAAAGGAGCTGGACAGGCTGGGGAAGCCATCGGGGGGAGGGGAAAAAAAATCCAAAAAGGAAACAATGCTGCTATACTTTACTTAAGTCTGCTTTTCTGTCACGGAACAGCTGTAATATGAAGCACACAATGAAGAAGGTATAATCCAAAAGAGTTTTTTTTTTTTTTTTTTATATAAAACCACAGGAACCAAAACAGGAGAATCACAACCACACACAACACTCAGGAACAGACAGGGCTTAAATATAGAGCCGAACATAATTAGGATGAACAGAAACAGGTGTGTGACTAATTAACTAATGATGAACACAGGCAAGGAACAGAAGACAAAACCAAAACTGAAGATAACTGTGACATTTCAGATAATCCACGAGCATGAGAAGGCAACTAAAACGGCCGTGGCCATTAACTCATGAACATCAAAATGCATCTCTTCATTGCATTTAAAGGGGTCATCTGGCGCGAACACGTGTTTTTCTGACTTTGGTGTATTATAGGTTGCCCATGCATGTATTAGACACGTACAATTGCAAAATTAAAATGTCGGAACAAAAGATGCATTCTATCTAAAAGCGAATGCTCACCCAGACCTGCCTGAATCGCCTCGTGTAACCACACCCCCACAAATCTACGTCAGTTTGTGGAATGATTTGACAAGGAACACCCACATGTATACGCAAGTAAGGTGGGCGTACCTGTCAGTACAATTGCTTTGGTACCTGATGGAACAAATATTACATTTCCGTCACACGCTTGCAGTATTCGACCAATCACTATGCACTGGTTAACTGGCCAATCATAACACACCTTGCTTTTCAGAGCGATGAGCTTTGTTAAAAATCTGTGCCTTTCAGAGAGGTGGGACAAAGAGGAGATACAAATATGCATGTTATTTGGGAAGTACAGCATTTTTTAACCTTAAAACGTGTATACACATTGCATTACATCTAAAACAAACGATAATATTAGTTTTAGCTTTGTCATTTGATCCCTTTAAGTATTTATTCATTCATTATTTCATAATGTTTACTGTATACGTAAATTTATTAATTTAGCGAAGCAGCACTTATTTAATTGTATCAATGCAGTGGAGCGTCACTAAACTTTCGCGGTGAGTCGTGGGTAATATCGGCTATTAAGTGTCTATGAATTCACACTTACACAGAGAATACTAATTGTAGCATACTAATTCTAGTTTTAAATACTATTTAGGAGGGATAACATGCGAATTGGGACATAGCAAAAGATTAACTGGATCAGGTGATTAATTTGGGTTGGAGCTAAACTGTGGCCTTCCAGATATTGAGTTCTGAACCCTTGATCTCAATTATATTTGTACATTGAATGTGTATTTATGGATTTGTTTAATTGTTTATTTCCCTCTCTGTAATGCATGTCTATACCTTTTCATTTATTTTATCTAAAATTATAGCAGTTTATTTGGGTTGTAGATAACAAGGGCAGATGACAGCTAGGGCAATATGTCCCCAGCATCTTTCCCCAGGTAGGGGGTCGTCATTTCACAATGGTGGGGTGGTTTTATTGTCTCCATTTGTTTCCTATGATAGTGTCTTGTGTTATATAATAATGACCTACAGTATAAACTCATTTAAAAATGTGCCAGTTAATGGACATTGTTCTTAAAGGGGCATCTTCCTCCTTCTGACTCCGTAATAAATACACTAGTAATTACCTAATACTGTTTTTCTCCTTTTTTCTCCTAGTTGAGCTACAAAGGTGCAGCACCACTTGCTTGGAGACATACAAGCCCCTGCTTCTCATGTTTTACTTGAACTTATTTGGCCTTCTGCTGTACAATGTCGTCACATACATTAGGATTTATTCTGTTTTGCCACACAGAATATTTTTTTTATGAATCAACTATGTTTTTGCCCTGTGGGGCATTAAAGGTTCTTTTTAAGAGAAAAGCGGGATCATAATGATAAAGGACCGTTTATTGCCTGTTGTGAAGGAAAGCAAAATATAAAATGTCTTGTAGTATCTTGGATATGTTTACAAAGATGTTCGCCATTTTTTTAAAAACATAAAAGCTACAGTTACAAAATTGGTTAAAGATATTTGACCACAAATTAGATATTTGAGACAAGCCTGGACCATTTTTAATTACAAGTGATCTAATGTTTTTTGTAATTGAAACAGATTGTTGTATATAATGCTCATTTTAATCTAAGGAGGCCGCTATTTTCTTTTTCGATGACGTGAAAAGTGTTGCATGCACCAAACGAAAAATTATTTTCCAATAGAAACACAATCTAGTTCTACTGTAGATATAGGGTGCTGTTAGAAAAATTAAAACATATGTGAAATAATACAGAAGTAATAAAGAAAATGCCCTGATAGCACACATACATCTGGGGGACGTCTATTTGATGTGTGCATTTACATCTGCAAGATGTTTGTTTTGCTCATCTGCAATACATCACTGAAATGTCTCCTGTCAGATGTCATATAGACATCTAGAAGATGTCTGTAAGATGTTTATTATTTAGAATGTATGTTAAACATATTTTCTAGGGCTTTATCAGTTCTAGGGCCTGTATTCATGAAAAATCTTGGTGCATAGAGTTGCTCCTAGTGACACAAATTTTTTGAAATGTGGGCGATTCCCCTTAAAATTACAGAAATTATCCTAGTATATAAAAAGGTAATTCATAAAGCATCTTATCTTTTTAAAGAGCTCTTAAGTTCCAAAATTGTTAGGAGTAGCGAGGATGACTTTTAAGAGTTTCTTTAGCAGCAGAGAAAATGGACAAAACGCAAAGATGGAGAAAAAATGCGTTGCACACAATACATTAAAGTTAATAAGACACAACACATTAGAATTGCCATAGCGCCAGAAATAGAAGTAATCACTACAATAACAACATATTCAGCAACTGGACAAAATGAAACCACTCAGCAGAGATGATTTGGTTCTGTCCCAACCTTCTGTACGTAAAGTGATCAAACAAAGAATTACAGCACTTTCAGAACATTATTGTGTTGCTGTTCATTTTCTATCAAATATGTTAAGTATGACATGAACAGTATGGTAAATAAAAAAGAATATACACACACACACATATACATATGTAATGTATATGGAAAATTTCAAACTGACGACATAAACTGTACTTTAAAAACTCTTTTTTCCTTCTTGGGCAACCAACCAATCACAGTCTTCAAAAGACTGTGTCATACATAGCAATGGATCAGCCCCGCCTCCTTACTAAGATCAAAGTTTTTGAACTTTCCTTGCTCAAAGTTGCTGTCAGATTGGTCCTGAATCGCTCTTAAACTAAGACTCCTTCGTAGAAATTTTTAAGCTAAATTAAGAGCTTTCGGAGAGGGTTCTAAGAAGCTTTAAGAATAATATTTAAGAATATTACAGTTTTTTTATACTTTTTAATTTCTCTTATAAAAAACTGTTTTAATCATATCAAAACAAAGCTTTGTGTAATATAAAACATGCTAGTTAGAATATAAGTAAACAGACTATCGATTCATTGTATGCTCCTTAAACTATTCCTTCATAAAAGCAGTTTATTCAGCATAGTGAAGCCTCTGCTCTATTGACTTCCATAAAAAAGTGGCCTCTGTTCTCCTTGCTTGTAAACTGCTGTTGTTGCCGGCTTAGCCTCCAGTGGGATTGCTGCTTATAGATTCCCTGACAGTTCGCATGTGCTCAAATACAGTGGATATCTGTTAAAATACCCTAACCTCAAGCATCATGTTAATGTGTTTCTCAGTATTCACAATGTATAAAATATACAACAGTAATGGATAATAATGTCTTAAATTATTGATACTGTCTACTAAGTGTGATCATAATATGGTAGTTTAATGCATGTTTACCTTGAACAGATTAGGCACTCTTCTTTTATGGCAAACAGGCAGTGACCGTATTCACAAAACATTTTATGGCTAGAAGTAGCTCCTAACTCACCAATTTAGGAGAAACTCTTAAAATAATGGGCGAGTCAGTCCTAATTTTAGGACTCCAATTTTTTTGTGCAAAGAGTATTTCACAAAGCGTTTTAGCTCTTAAACTAGCTCCTAAATCTGTGAGACGTTAGGAGTAGTGAAAAGGATCATTAAGACCAACTCACAACAATCCTAAAATGGATGTAACGCCGGCAGTCTATCTTGACATAATTAACATTTTTTAAAGATTTCATGACAATGAGCTTAATATAAAGACTATTAATATCTGCTGACTGTTTATGAAACATGCAAAATGCTTACAATTAGCTGAAAATATACTTTATATATTATACCTTATATGAACATACATTTATTTTAAAAAACAGACTTCTTTTTTTTTATATTTCAAAAAATAATGTTGTTCATAGTGTTATCATGTTTTATTTTTAATTAACAAAGAACAACCAATACAATTTTTCATTGATATAAATTGGAATGCCCAATAAAAAAACATGAATTTTGAAAATAAAAAAAGGTTTAATCTGTTTTTAGAGGTATCTGTTTTTGTAAATTAACTCTTCACTTGTTTAATTAGTAACTTAACTTAGTGTATATTTTATATTAGTTATCTTAATTTGAATATGGCAACAATTATGTTTTAAAACATTTTATTTGAATATGAGTACATTTTCATGATTAGATGACTGACAGAGACAGACCCATCCTCTAAAAGTCAATCACTGTGGTCATTGTCAGTATGCTTGCCGACATCATCCATAGCAACGAGGTCAACCCCGCCCTTTCTCTTAGCTTAAGATTTCTTTCTGTTCCT
This sequence comes from Triplophysa siluroides, assembly GCA_006030095.1. Lineage (NCBI taxonomy): Eukaryota > Metazoa > Chordata > Actinopteri > Cypriniformes > Nemacheilidae > Triplophysa > Triplophysa siluroides. The sequence continues at coordinate 92,867 of VCII01000146.1, forward strand.
TAGTAAAAGTTACTCTCAGCAGCGTTGTGAATACATTTTAAGAGGAAACTCGTAACTAAAAACTTTTACTGCGGTTTAGCTCTTGGTGGTCAAATTAAATGTTTTGTGAATGCAGGCCCTGGTGTTGATGACACCTACTGTCTTTGTGTACTTATATGTAGCTCATCTTCCGTGTATAAATTTTACGAACATGTTTACACAGTCTGACAGAAAACTTGTTTACCTCGCTGTACCGTTAAGAGAATGGGTTGCAACCTTTTGACGTCAGGTATTTCAACGCAAAATGGTGACCTCCGAGTAAAGTGTTTTTTAACAGTTAATAAAAATTATCACAGTTACACAGTTTTTTAATTCACATTTATAAAGTCAATGACAGTGTTGATCTATGAAGCCATAGGCCTACATCTATCTGTAGACAGTGTACTCTTTAAATTCATGCTAATGAATTGGAACTGAAGTGCTACATTTCAAATTTATAAAGTTTGTTTACTGTTTAACAGTTTTGGTTTGTTTTGCAATACATCTACAATATCTAATCCATTCTTTGTGATTTTGCCAAATAACACGGATATGTAACTAAATATGAAAGAGGTTGTTTCCTGGTTTTCTGAATTTACAATGGTTCATCTCTGCACATTTTGTAGTGTGCATTAACAGATGTTGAGTAAAGCACAGCATTTTCCCTAGCCCTGGCAATCAAAGCTGCATCAATAGCAAAAAAACATCTAATTTACCACATGGTCCACACTAAAAGAACAGAGGCAGTGGAAGTTTGAATCCAACCCACTCAAGTTAAATGTTAAAGATGTGGTGTTGATGATAGAATCATCAGCATTTGAGCCAGGTTGCTTCTGTACTATATTATTTCTATACAATATAGCGTGGTATAGCATTTTTAAGTTCTTCCAGTAGAAATAACATGTATTTTGCTCTTCCTTTTGTATTTAGGATTCAGCCTTCAGCAGTAAGGTGGACAATAATGCTGTCTCTCCTGAAAAGCTAAATATTGTTGATTGAAACCATTCGTCTGCTGTCAGGCACATCATCAGTGTTACCTCAAAGCATAAACATATTTATATACTGTCGGTATATACATTTATAAACTGCTTTATACATGTATTACAAATGTGGTGATGAGAATGGGGATTGGGATGCTTTGGAATATATGTGTTGTCAAATAAATCTTATATTATACAAAGCAATTATTTAATTAATTAATTAATTAATTTGAATCTAGCATTTTATCCTATAAAAACCTTTAAGTCATAGCTCTTATTGATATTTTTGATGTCTTGGTTGAAGTATTCAGATGCATTGTTGTGCTGTAGAAAGAGTTTTACTCTAAATGTATTTGCTGTTATGAAAAATGTGTGACATAACATTACATAATTTGTACACACATTGTACATTTTAAAGTTTATTAGTTGATCAGTCTGTAGCCAATAATTACAAACAACATCATTAAGAACAACTTTGTCATATAATCTTTATAAAGTCTAAAAATAAATAGGAATTTGACCATATTGCCAGGTACGGGAACAAAATGATCTAAATGTTAACTAGTTTGGTAGACGTGTATCATGCTATTGATGTTTTAAACTGTTCAAATCAGACTTTTACTTTTGCAAGCAGAATAAGTGCTATTCAAGCACAGTCTAATTGTCTTACCTAGATATTTACAAGGAATATTAAACGCTTAAAACTTTTAAACATTATAGCTTTCACATTTTTTATGCACATTTAGATGTAGTGGTAACATTTTTATTTGTGCAGTCATTGTCACATCTTTTACAATGTTTTTTTTTCTTTAATAATTTAAGAAAAAAAATGGCAGATTATTCAGATGGAGTTGTCTATTATTGCAAATTGAGGAAAAAAACAAGGTGCTTGCAAATGTTTAGTAATGGCTGTTAAATGCCCCATATGACAGACTGGAATAGCCATATTAAACATAGACATCCCATAAAATAAAATAAAGGCATATTTGCCTCCTAATTTTTTATACTTAATAACGACAATTAATACATTTTCAGTAAATAAAGTTTTTTATGATTATTATTGAGAAGTGCAGGAAATAAATTGCATGGAAACTCTGTCTTTTGTGTGGTGTGTATCAGTGCAAATGACTACCGAAAATTGCTTTGTGGCGATCTCAATGTTAATGGTATATTTTGATATTTTTGACTTATGTAATGTGTTTTGTTGAGGCATGCTTTTTTTACTGTCACAAATCGGGTGGGTATGTTTTCTGTGTAAATTGTATTTCTCCAAGTTTGGCTGTAATTCAAATGGTCTTGTCCTGTAAATAAAATAGTTTCACAAAGTTTTAAAGTTGTCATTTATGTGCTCATAAGATTCTACTGTTGTAGACTTGATTTTTTTGCTGGTTATCATGAGCACAATTAATGGCAAAATTCCATGACACTTTTGATTGTAATTTCCCTATTGCAGTTTTAACTCAAATGCACTACACCACTACAGCATGCATTCATCGTTCCGTTGTTTCCATAACCTAGTGCTATGTCTTTCTGCCAAATGCATTGCTCCAACAGCCATTGTTTTTTTTATATTTAGCTTATCTGTAAAAAAAGGAAACACAATTTCGTAGCTCAGTGGCTACTTCACGGCGCTGGCAACGCCAAGGTCATGGGTTTAATCTCAGGGATTGCACGTACTCTGATACAAATGTTTAGTATCATGCAATGTAAGTTGCTTTGGAAAAAACATAATATATATTTTATATTAATATAAATATTTAGCTATTTTTAGCAAATGCAATGCAGAAATGTATTTTATCGCTCCCCCTACTCTAGATCTAGTATCACTCCAAAGCGTAGGCACTTTTCTATGCAGTTTTGTTGTATAAATAGTTTGAGGAGCGTTCACATGGAAAATAAAAAAAATAGGCACTTTATGTACCCAGATGATAAAGTGTGAAATGCTGGACACTTAACACAATGTTGTAGTTTTGCTTATGCACGGAAGAGAGGGAGGTGTTGGCTAACAACCCATTTAAAGTTATTTATAAATCTGGACCCAATTTTAATTAGTTTTAAGTGATGGTGCTTAACTAGGTGACCACAGGAAGCCCGGACGGGACCGGCTCGGAGGCCACAGGGAGGCCAGACGAGACTGGATCAGAGACCACAAGGAGGCGGGAAGGGACTGGCTCGGAGGCCACGTTGAGCCTGGATGGGACCGGCTCGGAAACCACGTTGAGCCCGGACGGGACAGGCTCGGAGGCCACAGGGAGCCCGGACGGGACTGGCTCATAGACCACAGAGAGTCCGGACGGGACCGGCTCGGAGACCACGGGGATCCTGGACGGGACCGGCTCGGTGACCACGGGGATCCCGGACGGGACCGGAGGCGGGAGGCCGCGGGACGGCTCGGAGGCCACAGGGAGGCCGGACGGGACCGGCTTGGAGGCCACAGGGAGGCCGGACGGGACCGGCTTGGAGGCCACAGGGAGGCCGGATGGGACCGGCTCGGAGGCCACAGGGAGGCCGGACGGGACCGGCTCAGAGACCACAGGGAGGCGGGAAGGGACCGGCTCGGAGACTACAGGGAGCCCGGACGGGACCGGATCGGAGGCCACAGGGACTCGGGACTTCAGCACCTGGGGAGCAGGCTTTGGCGGCTGGACCACAGGCTTTCGCAACCGGGGAGCAGGCTTTGGCGGCTGAACCAACTCAAACGGAGTTGAGCACCCAATAACCACCGGATGAGATCAATAAACTCCACAAGGGTCTGTCCCTGAACTCAGGACACAGACACCGAAAGGAGTCATCATCCAACCCCAACAAAAAACACACATTAAGCGAGCAATCATTCCAGCTCACCTCGCGACTCAGAACGAGGAAGTCCTCCACATATCTCTCCAGAGGACGGCCGTCCTGGCTGAGGTGGTACTTCAGATTGTCCTCTGGAGAGATGTTAAGCCGCAGATAATCCATTTTAGATCAGTTATTCTGTCACGAGTAGTCTCTAGAAGTCTTGAATGCACACGACACTGGAGTATAATCCCAACGGGTAACGTTTAATCAAACAACAGGAACAGTGAACACGTAAACATAAACAGATAAACATGAACTAAGTAACATTAATAACCGACGAAGAACTGAACTAAGGGGGGAACTTAAATAGAACAGATAACAAGGGCTACATAGGTGATGGGGATGAACTAGATAATGGGGTGCAGGTGCAAAAGTCAATGAGAACAAAAACACAGGTGATGGAGCGTGGCAAAATGACAGTCTATGGGGAAAAATTTGGAAAACAAGGGCAGGGGCAAACGGGAGTGTTACACCACTTATTTAAACCTGGGAACATCTTAGTGTTAACCAGCTTAAATAAAAGATCGGTTAATGCATACTAGGCGCCTACCAATGTATCGTCAACAGAGCTGTGGATTACATCTTGCGACAACGAGGTATATTAAAATTATATGAATTTTATTAAAAACCGTCTTGTAACAAATAAAATGTGACTAAATCCAGCCAAGTAGCCGGAGTGCACTGTAAAAAGAACACACTTTATATATAATATAAAGACAATGAATGTGAAAGATAATATTCTGACAATGAATATTACAGTGGTTTTCCTGTTTTTTATCACAACAATAAACAGTTTTTTTAAATGTGTAACATGATTTAACAAGGAAATTCTGCATAAATGGAATACAATAAATACATGTTTCTTAACAGATATTTAAATGAATATTTTAAAATGTAACCATAAAAATAAGGTTTCCACTACTACCCTGTTGGCCATGTAAATTGCTGAAATCACTTAGCTTGTCACAGATTTTTTGAGATCTGTTACAAAATGGTTGAAAGTTAATTTCTGCACATAAATCTCAACTATTTTTGACAGATCTCCAAAAATCAGATTAGAACACGTTTTTATTTTTCATTTATAACCCAGGGCTGCCAACTTTTGAGTTCAGCTCGTAGTGAGATTATTCTGCCCGGGGTGTTAAATAAGGCTGGCTTGTTAAGGGTGTTTGTGGAGGGGGATGATGTCGGAATTACACTTGTGATTGTTAAAACATCTTATTTTTAATAAGCTAACCACAAATTACACAGTTTGTTTAAGGGTCAGTTGTGGCCTAGTGGTAAGAGAGTTGGACTCATAGGCAGAAGGTCACTGGTTCAATTCTCAGTGCCACAGGAAATATCTGAAGCGCCCTTGAGCAAGGACTCATTTGATGTATCACTATGACAAGTGAATTTACTTGGTAACCATTATCAAACTCATTGACAATATAGGCCTACACACATTTATTCCTAATTTTACAACATGCTAACAACGGCTCAATTACTGTCTTGTCACAGGAATCAGTGAAATATGAATCACATAATTTAAATTTTTCCAATCTCAAATGGCGTTTTGTAGTTTGCACCACTGAATAATAGGCTACTGTCAGTCGTCCAACATTTCTGTCGTTAAACAGTATTTAAGCATTGTATTCAATATTCAAATACTTTTAATATAAAATATTGGGTGTTGGTTTAGCCCAGTGTTTCCCAACCCTGGTCCTCAGGGCACACCTTCTAGAGTGTTTTAAAGTGTGTTCACACCAAACGCGAGCAATCGCGTCCCACGCTCTTTATTACCCACGGGAAAAGTTCTTTATTTTCGCGTGAGTGACGCGATAACTCGCATGCCACGAGTTCTCGTCTGTTAGAGTCTTTGCATTGACTTTGTCGGTAATTGACTCACGCTTATCGCTTAATTTGCGTGTGGAAACAGCATTAGATCACTCCCTCTCTCAATGAAACACCTGATTCAACTCATCTGCTTGTTAGTGTGTTCAGTAGGTCTATGGAGACATTTCAAACATTCTGAGGGAAGGTTATGAGTTGAATCATGTGTTTTAGGGAGAGATCTAAAGCATTCTGGAAGGTGTGCCACAATGACCAGGGTTGGTAAACTCCGCAAAGGAACTAGTTTGAGAACCCATCAGTAGACAGGATATTGTTGATGCAGTTTATGTTGTCTCATTAGTATCCCACCAAAATCTGGATATCAGCTTTTTTTTCTTTTAATGAACGAATAATTGTATTAGTCTCCTAATGTGAATTGTGAATGTAGGCCTAAATGAAGTAGAAGTAAAATTAGAAAACAACATCTGGAGTTTAATTGCAAAAATCAAGAAAAAACAAACAAATAAAAATAAAAAGCTTCAAACCACTCTGAACCAAAAGACGACCAGATAAAAGCGCCATCACAAAAATATGCATACATACTTACACACAGTGACATAGACGCACACACGCAAACACACTCGCACACACGCACAGTGAAAGCACACATTTGAGATAAAGGAGAGATGTATCTTGGAGCAAGCGTACGAGGGTCTGTAAGAAGTGATCTGCTCAACACTTTCTTAAAGTCTGTCTCAGAAAATGAATGTGCTGTCTTAAAAAGCTGCAGAACAGACTTCCACAATGTCAACCAGGAGGAATTACTAGACATAATGGACAACTACAGTTGTCGAAAAGTTTCAACTGCAGAAAACATTGAGCAAATTTTGCAACAACTGGCACACAAGACTTTCATTCAAGAGCCTGCCTATGTTCTCGAACAATGGGCAAGCGTTCTCAAACCTCTGAGGAGAGACCTTGATGAAATCGAAGCAGTATATGAGGCACTACAACCAAAGGTGAAAAAAATTGTGACGTTTTAAGAATCCCCAAAGTTCCCTAAAGAAATGATTGCCAAAAATCTCTCATTCATTCTCCTCTGACATGAAGTGACACAAAATGCAGTTTTCTGTGCAAAGCTCATGTTTCTGGCATCTCTGAGAGCTGAAAAAGTCATTTGCACGAACCAGCTCCGTTCCCTTGCAAAAAGCTCTCATTCATTCTCCTCTGACATGTAGTGACACAAAATGCAGTTTTGTGCAAAGCTCATGTTTCTGGCATCTCTGAGAGCTGAAAAAGTCATTTGCACGAACCAGCTCCGTTCCCTTGCAAAAAGCTCTCATTCATTCTCCTCTGACATGTAGTGACACAAAATGCAGTTTTCTTGCAAAGCTCATGTTTCTGGCATCTCTGAGAGCTGAAAAAATTTGCACGAACCAGCTCCGTTCCCTTGCAAAAAGCTCTCATTCATTCTCCTCTGACATGTAGTGACACAAAATGCAGTGCAAAGCTCATGTTTCTGGCATCTCTGAGAGCTGTAAAAGTCATTTGCACGAACCAGCTCCGTTCCCTTGCAAAAAGCTCTCATTCATTCTCCTCTGACATGAGTGACACAAAATGCAGTTTTCTGTGCAAAGCTCATGTTTCTGGCATCTCTGAGAGCTGTAAAAGTCATTTGTACGAACCAGCTCCGTTCCCTTGCAAAACCTCTCACTCATTCATTCTCCAATGACATGTAGTGACAAAATGCAGTTTTCTGTGCAAAGCTCATGTTTCTGGCATCTCTGAGAGCTGAAAAAGTCATTTGCACGAACCAGCTCCGTTCCCTTGCAAAAAGCTCTCATTCATTCTCCTCTGACATGTAGTGACACAAAATGCAGTTTTCTGTGCAAAGCTCATGTTTCTGGCATCTCTGAGAGCTGAAATAGTCATTTGCACGAACCAGCTCCGTTCCCTTGCAAAAAGCTCTCATTCATTCTCTCTGACATGTAGTGACATAAAATGCAGTTTTCTGTGCAAAGCTCATGTTTCTGGCATCTCTGAGTGCTGAAAAAAATTAATTTGCACTAACCAGCTCCGTTCCCTTGCAAAAAGCTCTCATTCATTCTCCTCTGACATGTAGTGACACAAAATGCAGTTTTCTGTGCAAAGCTCATGTTTCTGGCATCTCTGAGAGCTGAAAAGTCATTTGCACGAACCAGCTCCGTTCCCTTGCAAAAAGCTCTCATTCATTCTCCTCTGACATGTAGTGACACAAATGCAGTTTTGTGCAAAGCTCATGTTTCTGGCATCTCTGAGAGCTGAAAAAGTCATTTGCACGAACCAGCTCCGTTCCCTTGCAAAAAGCTCTCATTCATTCTCCTCTGACATGTAGTGACTTAAAATGCAGTTTTCTGTGCAAAGCTCATGTTTCTGGCATCTCTGAGAGCTGTAAAAAGTCATTTGCACGAACCAGCTCCGTTCCCTTGCAAAAAGCTCTCATTCATTCTCCTCTGACATGTAGTGACACAAAATGCAGTTTTTGTGCAAAGCTCATGTTTCTGGCATCTCTGAGTGCTGAAAAAGTCATTTGCACGAACCAGCTCCGTTCCCTTGCAAAAAGCTCTCATTCATTCTCCTCTGACATGTAGTGACACAAAATGCAGTTTTCTGTGCAAAGCTCATGTTTCTGGCATCTCTGAGAGCTGAAAAAATAATTTGCACGAACCAGCTCCGTTCCTTGCAAAAAGCTCTCATTCATTCTCCTCTGACATGAAGTGACACAAAATGCAGTTTTCAGTGCAAAGCTCATGTTTCTGGCATCTCTGAGAGCTGAAAGTCATTTGCACGAACCAGCTCCGTTCCCTTGCAAAAAGCTCTCATTCATTCTCCTCTGACATGAGTGACACAAAATGCAGTTTTGTGCAAAGCTCATTTCTGGCATCTCTGAGAGCTGAAAGTCATTTGCACGAACCAGCTCCGTTCCCTTGCAAAAAGCTCTCATTCATTCTCCTCTGACATGAGTGACACAAAATGCAGTTTTGCAAAGCTCATGTTTCTGGCATCTCTGAGAGCTGAAATAGTCATTTGTGAGAACCAGCTCCGTTCCCTTGCAAAAAGCTCTCATTCATTCTCCTCTGACATGAAGTGACACAAAATGCAGTTTTCAAGCTCATGTTTCTGGCATCTCTGAGAGCTGAAAAGTCATTTGCACGAACCAGCTCCGTTCCCTTGCAAAAAGCTCTCATTCATTCTCCTCTGACATGTAGTGACACAAAATGCAGTTTTGTGCAAAGCTCATGTTTCTGGCATCTCTGAGTGCTGAAACATTCATTTGCACTAACCAGCTCGTTCCCTTGCAAAAAGCTCTCATTCATTCTCCTCTGACATGTAGTGACACAAAATGCAGTTTTCTGTGCAAAGCTCATGTTTCTGGCATCTCTGAGAGCTGAAAAAGTCATTTGCACGAACCAGCTCCGTTCCCTTGCAAAAAGCTCTCATTCATTCTCCTCTGACATGTAGTGACACAAAATGCAGTTTTCTGTGCAAAGCTCATGTTTCTGGCATCTCTGAGTGCTGAAAAGTCATTTGCACGAACCAGCTCCGTTCCCTTGCAAAAAGCTCTCATTCATTCTCCTCTGACATGTAGTGACACAAAATGCAGTTTTCTGTGCAAAGCTCATGTTTCTGGCATCTCTGAGCTGAAAAAGTCATTTGCACGAACCAGCTCCGTTCCCTTGCAAAAAGCTCTCATTCATTCTCCTCTGACATGTAGTGACACAAAATGCAGTTTTCTGTGCAAAGCTCATGTTTCTGGCATCTCTGAGTGCTGAAAAAGTCATTTGCACGAACCAGCTCCGTTCCCTTGCAAAAAGCTCTCATTCATTCCCCTCTGACATGTAGTGACACAAAATGCAGTTTTCTGTGCAAAGCTCATGTTTCTGGCATCTCTGAGAGCTGAAAAGTCATTTGCACGAACCAGCTCCGTTCCCTTGCAAAAAGCTCTCATTCATTCTCCTCTGACATGAGTGACACAAAATGCAGTTTCTGTGCAAAGCTCATTTTCTGGCATCTCTGAGTGCTGAAAAAGTCATTTGCACGAACCAGCTCCGTTCCCTTGCAAAAAGCTCTCATTCATTCTCCTCTGACATGTAGTGACACAAAATGCAGTTTTCTGTGCAAAGCTCATGTTTCTGGCATCTCTGAGTGCTGAAAAAGTCATTTGCACGAACCAGCTCCGTTCCCTTGCAAAAAGCTCTCATTCATTCTCCTCTGACATGAAGTGACACAAAATGCAGTTTTCTGTGCAAAGCTCATGTTTCTGGCATCTGAGAGCTGAAAAAATTTGCACGAACCAGCTCCGTTCCCTTGCAAAAAGCTCTCATTCATTCTCCTCTGACATGTAGTGACACAAAATGCAGTTTTCTGTGCAAAGCTCATGTTTCTGGCATCTCTGAGAGCTGAAAAGTCATTTGCACGAACCAGCTCCGTTCCCTTGCAAAAAGCTCTCATTCATTCTCCTCTGACATGAAGTGACACAAAATGCAGTTTTCTGTGCAAAGCTCATGTTTCTGGCATCTCTGAGAGCTGAAATAGTCATTTGCACTAACCAGCTCGTTCCCTTGCAAAAAGCTCTCATTCATTCTCCTCTGACATGTAGTGACACAAAATGCAGTTTTCTGTGCAAAGCTCATGTTTCTGGCATCTCTGAGCTGAAAAATGATTTGCACGAACCAGCTCCGTTCCCTTGCAAAAAGCTCTCATTCATTCTCCTCTGACATGTAGTGACACAAAATGCAGTTTTCTGTGCAAAGCTCATGTTTCTGGCATCTCTGAGTGCTGAAAAAGTCATTTGCACGAACCAGCTCCGTTCCCTTGCAAAAAGCTCTCATTCATTCTCCTCTGACATGAAGTGACACAAAATGCAGTTTTCTGTGCAAAGCTCATGTTTCTGGCATCTCTGAGAGCTGAAAAGTCATTTGCACGAACAGCTCCGTTCCCTTGCAAAAAGCTCTCATTCATTCTCCTCTGACATGTAGTGACACAAATGCAGTTTTCTGCACAAAGCTCATGTTTCTAGCATCTCTGAGTGCTGAAAAAGTCATTTGCACGAACCAGCTCTCCCCTTGCAAAAAGCTCTCATTCATTCTCCTCTGACATGTAGTGACACAAAATGCAGTTTTCTGTGCAAAGCTCATTTGTCTGGCATCTCTGAGAGCTGAAAAAGTCATTTGCACGAACCAGCTCCGTTCCCTTGCAAAAAGCTCTCATTCATTCTCCTCTGACAAAATGCAGTTTTTTCTGCAAAGCTCATGTTTCTGGCATCTCAGAGCTGAAAAGTCATTTGCACTAACCAGCTCGTTCCCTTGCAAAAAGCTCTCATTCATTCTCCTCTGACATGTAGTGACACAAAATGCAGTTTTCTGTGCAAAGCTCATGTTTCTGGCATCTCTGAGTGCTGAAAAATTTGCACGAACCAGCTCCGTTCCCTTGCAAAAAGCTCTCATTCATTCTCCTCTGACATGTAGTGACACAAAATGCAGTTTTCTGTGCAAAGCTCATGTTTCTGGCATCTCTGAGTGCTGAAAAAGTCATTTGCACGAACCAGCTCCGTTCCCTTGCAAAAAGCTCTCATTCATTCTCCTCTGATACGTCTTGACACAAAATGCAGTTTTCTGTGCAAAGCTCATTTGTCTGGCATCTCTGAGTGCTGACAAAGTCATTTGCACGAACCAGCTCCGTTCCCTTGCAAAAAGCTCTCATTCATTCTCCTCTGACATGTAGTGACACAAAATGCAGTTTTCTGTGCAAAGCTCATGTTTCTGGCATCTCTGAGTGCTGAAAAAGTCATTTGCACGAACCAGCTCCGTTCCCTTGCAAAAAGCTCTCATTCATTCTCCTCTGACATGTAGTGACACAAAATGCAGTTTTCTGTGCAAAGCTCATGTTTCTGGCATCTCTGAGTGCTGAAAAAATTTTGCACTAACCAGCTCCGTTCCCTTGCAAAAAGCTCTCATTCATTCTCCTCTGACATGTAGTGACACAAAATGCAGTTTTCTGTGCAAAGCTCATGTTTCTGGCATCTCTGAGAGCTGAAAAATCATTTGCACGAACCAGCTCCGTTCCCTTGCAAAAAGCTCTCATTCATTCTCCTCTGACATTGCAGGCAAGCTCATGTTTCTGGCATCTCTGAGTGCTGAAAATCATTTGCACGAACAGCTCCGTTCCTTGCAAAAAGCTCTCATTCATTCTCCTCTGACATGTAGTGACACAAAATGCAGTTGTGCAAAGCTCATGTTTCTGGCATCTCTGAGAGCTGAAAAGTCATTTGCACGAACCAGCTCCGTTCCCTTGCAAAAAGCTCTCATTCATTCTCCTCTGACATGTAGTGACACAAAATGCAGTTTTCAGTGCAAAGCTCATGTTTCTGGCATCTCTGAGTGCTGAAAAAGTCATTTGCACGAACCAGCTCCGTTCCCTTGCAAAAAGCTCTCATTCATTCTCCTCTGACATGTAGTGACACAAAATGCAGTTTTCTGTGCAAAGCTCATGGCATCTCTGAGAGCTGAAAAAGTCATTTGCACGAACCAGCTCCGTTCCCTTGCAAAAAGCTCTCATTCATTCTCCTCTGACATGTAGTGACACAAAATGCAGTTTTCTGTGCAAAGCTCATGTTTCTGGCATCTCTGAGTGCTGAAAATCATTTGCACGAACCAGCTCCGTTCCCTTGCAAAAAGCTCTCATTCATTCTCCTCTGACATGTAGTGACACAAAATGCAGTTTTCAGTGCAAAGCTCATGTTTCTGGCATCTCTGAGAGCTGAAAAGTCATTTGCACTAACCAGCTCGTTCCCTTGCAAAAAGCTCTCATTCATTCTCCTCTGACATGTAGTGACACAAAATGCAGTTTTCTGTGCAAAGCTCATGTTTCTGGCATCTCTGAGTGCTGAAAAAGTCATTTGCACGAACCAGCTCCGTTCCCTTGCAAAAAGCTCTCATTCATTCTCGTCTGACATGTAGTGACACAAATGCAGTTTGTGCAAAGCTCATGGCATCTCTGAGAGCTGTAAAAAGTCATTTGCACCAAACAGCTCTGTTCCTTTGCAAAAAGCTCATTCATTCGACATGTAGTGACAAAATGCAGTTTTCTGTGCAAAGCTCATGTTTCTGGCATCTCTGAGTGCTGAAAAAGTCATTTGCACGAACCAGCTCCGTTCCCTTGCAAAAAGCTCTCATTCATTCTCCTCTGACATGTAGTGACACAAAATGCAGTTTTCTGTGCAAAGCTCATGTTTCTGGCATCTCTGAGAGCTGAAAAGTCATTTGCACGAACCAGCTCCGTTCCCTTGCAAAAAGCTCTCATTCATTCTCCTCTGACATGTTGACACAAAATGCAATTTTTTAGTGCAAAGCTCATGTTCCTGGCATCTCTGAGTGCTGAAAAAGTCATTTGCACGAACCAGCTCCGTTCCCTTGCAAAAAGCTCTCATTCATTCTCCTCTGACATGTAGTGACACAAAATGCAGTTTTCTGTGCAAAGCTCATGTTTCTTGGCATCTCTGAGAGCTGAAAGTGTCATTTGCACGAACCAGCTCCGTTCCCTTGCAAAAAGCTCTCATTCATTCTCCTCTGACATGTAGTGACACAAAATGCAGTTTTCAGTGCAAAGCTCATGTTTCTGGCATCTCTGAGAGCTGAAAATCATTTGCACGAACCAGCTCCGTTCCCTTGCAAAAAGCTCTCATTCATGACAAAAATGCAAGCAAAGCTCATGTTTCTGGCATCTCTGAGTGCTGAAAAAGTCATTTGCACGAACCAGCTCCGTTCCCTTGCAAAAAGCTCTCATTCATTCACATGTAGTGACACAAAATGCAGTTTTCCTCATGTTTGGCATCTCTGAGAGCTGAAAAGTCATTTGCACGAACCAGCTCCGTTCCCTTGCAAAAAGCTCTCATTCATTCTCCTCTGACATGTAGTGACACAAAATGCAGTTTTCAGTGCAAAGCTCATGTTTCTGGCATCTCTGAGTGCTGAAAAAGTCATTTGCACGAACCAGCTCCGTTCCCTTGCAAAAAGCTCTCATTCATTCTCCTCTGACATGTAGTGACACAAAATGCAGTTTTCTGCAAAGCTCATGTTTCTGGCATCTCTGAGAGCTGAAAATTTGAACTCGTTCCCTTGCAAAAAGCTCTCATTCATTCTCCTCTGACATGTAGTGACACAAAATGCAGTTTTCTGTGCAAAGCTCATGTTTCTGGCATCTCTGAGCTGAAAATCATTTGCACGAACCAGCTCCGTTCCCTTGCAAAAAGCTCTCATTCATTCTCCTCTGACATGTAGTGACACAAAATGCAGTTTTCTGCAAAGCTCATGTTTCTGGCATCTCTGAGAGCTGAAAATCATTTGCACGAACCAGCTCCGTTCCCTTGCAAAAAGCTCTCATTCATTCTCCTCTGACATGTAGTGACACAAAATGCAGTTTTCTGTGCAAAGCTCATGTTTCTTGCACATCTCTGTGCTGAAAATTCATTTGCACGAACCAGCTCCGTTCCCTTGCAAAAGCTCTCCTTTGACTTGTTGTGACACAAAAGTTTTGTGCAAAGCTCATGTTTCTGGCATCTCAGAGAGCTGAAATAGTCATTTGCACGAACCAGCTCCGTTCCCTTGCAAAAAGCTCTCATTCATTCTCCTCTGACATGTAGTGACACAAATGCAGTTTTCTGTGCAAAGCTCATGTTTCTGGCATCTCTGAGTGCTGAAAAAGTCATTTGCACGAACCAGCTCCGTTCCCTTGCAAAAAGCTCTCATTCATTCTCCTCTGACAAAATGCAGTTTTTTCTGCAAAGCTCATGTTTCTGGCATCTCTGAGAGCTGAAATAGTCATTTGCACGAACCAGCTCCGTTCCCTTGCAAAAAGCTCTCATTCATTCTCCTCTGACATGTAGTGACAAAAATGCAATTTTCAGTGCAAAGCTCATGTTTCTGGCATCTCTGAGAGCTGAAAAATCATTTGCACGAACCAGCTCCGTTCCCTTGCAAAAAGCTCTCATTCATTCTCCTCTGACAGTGACACAAAATGCAGTTTTGTGCAAAGCTCATGTTTGGGCATCTCTGAGAGCTGAAAAGTCATTTGCACGAACCAGCTCCGTTCCCTTGCAAAAAGCTCTCATTCATTCTCCTCTGACATGTAGTGACACAAAATGCAGTTTTCTGTGCAAAGCTCATGTTTCTGGGCATCTCTGAGTGCTGAAAATTCATTTGCACGAACCAGCTCCGTTCCCTTGCAAAAGCTTTCATTCATTCTCCTTTGACTTGTTGTGACACAAAATGCAGTTTTCTGTGCAAAGCTCATGTTTCTGGCATCTCTGAGAGCTGAAATAATCATTTGCGAACCAGCTCCGTTCCCTTGCAAAAAGCTCTCATTCATTCTCCTCTGACATGTAGTGACACAAAATGCAGTTTTCTGTGCAAAGCTCATTTGTCTGGCATCTCTGAGTGCTGAAAAAGTCATTTGCACGAACCAGCTCCGTTCCCTTGCAAAAAGCTCTCATTCATTCTCCTCTGATATGTGTGACACAAAACGCAGTTTTCAGTGCAAAGCTCATGTTTCTGGCATCTCTGAGAGCTGAAATAGTCATTTGCACGGTTCCCTTGCAAAAAGCTCTCATTCATTCTCCTCTTACATGTAGTGACACAAAATGCATATATCAGTGCAAAACAAATGTTTCTGGCATCTCTGAGAGCTGAAAGTGTCATTTGCACGAACCAGCTCCGTTCCCTTGCAAAAAGCTCTCATTCATTCTCCTCTGACATGTAGTGACACAAAATGCAGTTTTTGTGCAAAGCTCATGTTTCTGGCATCTCTGATAGCTGAAAAATCATTTGCACCAACCAGCTCCGTTCCCTTGCAAAAAGCTCTCATTCATTCTCCTCTGACATGTAGTGACACAAAATGCAGTTTTTTGTGCAAAGCTCATTTGTCTGGCATCTCTGAGAGCTGAACAAGTCATTTGCACGAACCAGCTCCGTTCCCTTGCAAAAAGCTCTCATTCATTCTCCTCTGACATGTAGTGACACAAAATGCAGTTTTCTGCGCAAAGCTCATGTTTCTGGCATCTCTGAGTGCTGCAAAAGTCATTTGCACGAACCAGCTCCGTTCCCTTGCAAAAAGCTCTCATTCATTCTCCTCTGACATGTAGTGACACAAAATGCAGTTTTCTGTGCAAAGCTCATGTTTCTGGCATCAGTGCTGAAAAAGTCATTTGCACGAACCAGCTCCGTTCCCTTGCAAAAAGCTCTCATTCATTCTCCTCTGACATGTAGTGACACAAAATGCAGTTTCAGTGCAAAGCTCATGTTTCTGGCATCCATTTTCTTTGGCATTTAGGTTGAGAGCTGAAAAAGTCATTTGCACGAACCAGCTCCGTTCCCTTGCAAAAAGCTCTCATTCATTCTCCTCTGACATGTAGTGACACAAAATGCAGTTTTCAGTGCAAAGCTCATGTTTCTGGCATCTCTGAGAGCTGAAAAGTCATTTGCACTAACCAGCTCGTTCCCTTGCAAAAAGCTCTCATTCATTCTCCTCTGATATGTAGTGACACAAAATGCAGTTTTCTGTGCAAAGCTCATGTTTTCTGGCATCTCTGAGAGCTGAAAATCATTTGCACTAACCAGCTCCGTTCCCTTGCAAAAGCTCTCATTCATTCTCCTCTGATATGTAGTGACACAAAATGCAGTTTTCTGTGCAAAGCTCATGTTTCTGGCATCTCTGAGAGCTGAAAATTCATTTGCACGAACCAGCTCCGTTCCCTTGCAAAAAGCTCTCATTCATTCTCCTCTGACATGTAGTGACACAAAATGCAGTTTTCTGTGCAAAGCTCATGTTTCTGGCATCTCTGAGAGCTGAAAAGTCATTTGCACGAACCAGCTCCGTTCCCTTGCAAAAAGCTCTCATTCATTCTCCTCTGACATGTAGTGACACAAAATGCAGTTTTCAGTGCAAAGCTCATGTTTCTGGCATCTCTGAGAGCTGAAAAGTCATTTGCACGAACCAGCTCCGTTCCCTTGCAAAAAGCTCTCATTCATTCTCCTCTGACATGTAGTGACACAAAATGCAGTTTTCTGTGCAAAGCTCATGTTTCTGGCATCTCTGAGAGCTGAAAATCATTTGCACAACCAGCTCCGTTCCCTTGCAAAAAGCTCTCATTCATTCTCCTCTGATGTAGTGACACAAAATGCAGTTTTTGTGCAAAGCTCATGCTGGCATCTCTGAGAGCTGAAACATTTGCACGAACCAGCTCCGTTCCCTTGCAAAAAGCTCTCATTCATTCTCCTCTGACATGTAGACACAAAATGCAGTTTTCAGTGCAAAGCTCATGTTTCTGGCATCTCTGAGAGCTGAAAAGTCATTTGCACGAACCAGCTCCGTTCCCTTGCAAAAAGCTCTCATTCATTCTCCTCTGACATGTAGTGACACAAATGCAGTTTTCTGTGCAAAGCTCATGTTTCTGGCATCTCTGAGTGCTGAAAAAGTCATTTGCACGAACCAGCTCCATTCCCTTGCAAAAACCTCTCACTCATTCATTCTCCTCTGACATGTAGTGACATAAAATGCATGTTTCAGTGCAAAGCTCATGTTTCTGGCATCTCTGAGAGCTGAAAAGTCATTTGCACGAACCAGCTCCGTTCCCTTGCAAAAAGCTCTCATTCATTCTCCTCTGACATGTAGTGACACAAAATGCAGTTTTCTGTGCAAAGCTCATTTGTCTGGCATCTCTGAGTGCTGAAAAGTCATTTGCACGAACCAGCTCCGTTCCCTTGCAAAAAGCTCATTCATTCTCCTTGACATGTTGTGACACAAAATGCAGTTTTCAGTGCAAAGCTCATGTTTCTGGCATGCATTTGTGAGGCAGCTCCAAAATCTCTGAGCTGAAAAAGTCATTTGCACGAACCAGCTCCGTTCCCTTGCAAAAAGCTATTCATTCTCCTCTGACGTGACACAAAATGCAGTTTTGTGCAAAGCTCATGTTTCTGCATCTCTGAGAGCTGAAAAGTCATTTGCACGAACCAGCTCCGTTCCCTTGCAAAAAGCTCTCATTCATTCTCCTCTGACATGTAGTGACACAAAATGCAGTTTTCTGTGCAAAGCTCATGTTTCTGGCATCTCTGAGAGCTGAAATCATTTGCACGAACCAGCTCGTTCCCTTGCAAAAAGCTCTCATTCATTCTCCTCTGACATGTAGACACAAATGCAGTTTTCTGTGCAAAGCTCATTTCTGGCATCTCTGAGAGCTGAAAAATTTGCACGAACCAGCTCCGTTCCCTTGCAAAAAGCTCTCATTCATTCTCCTCTGACATGTAGTGACACAAAATGCAGTTTTCTGTGCAAAGCTCATGTTTCTGGCATCTCTGAGAGCTGAAAAGTCATTTGCACGAACCAGCTCCGTTCCCTTGCAAAAAGCTCTCATTCATTCTCCTCTGACATGTTGTGACACAAAATGCAGTTTTGTGCAAAGCTCATGTTTCTGGCATCTCTGAGAGCTGAAAAGTCATTTGCACAACCAGCTCCGTTCCCTTGCAAAAGGCTCTCATTCATTCTCCTCTGACATGTTGACACAAAATGCAGTTTTCTGTGCAAAGCTCATGTTTCTGGCATCTCTGAGAGCTGAAAAATTTGCACGAACCAGCTCCGTTCCCTTGCAAAACTCTCATTCATTCTCCTCTGACATGTAGTGACACAAAATGCAGTTTTCTGTGCAAAGCTCATGTTTCTGGCATCTCTGAGAGCTGAAAAATGATTTGCACGAACCAGCTCCGTTCCCTTGCAAAAAGCTATTCATTCTCCTTTGACTTGTTGTGACACAAAATGCAGTTTTCAGTGCAAAGCTCATGTTTCTGGCATCTCTGAGAGAAAATAGTCATTTGCACGAACCAGCTCCGTTCCCTTGCAAAAAGCTCTCATTCATTCTCCTCTGACATGTAGTGACACAAAATGCAGTTTTGTGCAAAGCTCATGTTTCTGGCATCTCTGAGCTGAAAAAGTCATTTGCACGAACCAGCTCCGTTCCCTTGCAAAACGCTTTTATTCATTCTCCTTTGACTTGTTGTGACACAAAATGCAGTTTTCAGTGCAAAGCTCATGTTTCTGGCATCTCTGAGAGCTGAAATAGTCATTTGCACGAACCAGCTCCGTTCCCTTGCAAAAAGCTCTCATTCATTCTCCTCTGACATGTAGTGACACAAAATGCAGTTTTCTGTGCAAAGCTCATTTGTCTGGCATCTCTGAGTGCTGAAAAAGTCATTTGCACGAACCAGCTCCGTTCCCTTGCAAAAAGCTCTCATTCTCCTTGACAGTGACACAAAATGCAGTTTTCAGTGCAAAGCTCATGTTTCTGGCATCTCCGAGAGCTGAAATAGTCATTTGTACGAACCAGCTCGTTCCCTTGCAAAACGCTTTCATTCATTCTCCTCTGACATGTAGTGACACAAAATGCAGTTTCAGTGCAAAGCTCATGTTTCTGGCATCTCTGAGAGCTGAAAAAGTCATTTGCATCTCCGTTCCCTTGCAAAAAGCTCTCATTCATTCTCCTCTGACATGTAGTGACACAAAATGTCAGTGCAAGCTCATGTTTCTGGCATCTCTGAGAGCTGAAATAGTCATTTGTAAGAACCAGCTTCGTTCCCTTGCAAAAAGCTCTCATTCATTCTCCTCTGACATGTAGTGACACAAAATGTATATTTCAGTGCAAAACTCATGTTTCTGGCATCTCTGAGAGCTGAAATAGTCATTTGTAAGAACCAGCTTCGTTCCCTTGCAAAAAGCTCTCATTCATTCTCCTCTGACAAATGCGGGTTTATTAACTATACTAAAAGGGGAAACAAATACAACTAACTAGATATAAACACGTTAAGACAAACGTAACATGAAACATAAAGACAGTAAAGAAAGGTAAGAGATTAACAAACAAAAGGGTTGGCAGTATTACAAACAGATTTTCAAATCTGCATGAACCATCGAAGACAATCTCCTTGTAAAAGGGGTTACGGCTTAAACGCAGCTGTTTAGAAGATAGTTCTATACTTGCATTGGTTTCCTTTGAGTGTGCTTGGACAAGGTTTCGTGCCCGTTGAAAGTGGTTTTCAGATGTCTTTATGGTTGCGATCCGTCGAGTCCTTCCGTGGAGCCGGATTGGCGGACGAAGCAGAAACGAACCTTTCCGAAGTGACTGCCGAACAGGAAAACTGTCTCCGAAGAGAGAGACAGGTCTCAGGAGGTGTTCTTGAAACTCGCGAACACTGAAGAGCATCGATTGCTCCGTTCACGGATGTTTTAAGCCTGGGGGTTTCACGTCCCTCCAAGGTGGGCGATCCAATGCGATGAGATGATTTTAGGCGCGAAATCAAGTTTCTTTGTTTCGCTTATTAGCTCATTTGCATTTAGGATCACTTAGGGGGTTTGGCGCTGTAAAACTCTTAGAATGACATACAAGGAGTATGGTATAAAACACATTACTGTGCTATACACCATCTTTTAAGGAATGAAGAGAGAGACATTTAGATATAAAACATGCCAGGATTATAAGTACATTGACCTGAAGTTTTACAAGAATAAAAAGATAAGCAGGATACAACTAACACACATGCTTTTGAGGTTATAGGTGAGGCCGAACAACATGGGGACAAAAATACAATGTGGAGATATAGGTTTATACCCATTTAAACCATTCTTTGTGGTTAAGAACAAAGAGAGAGACACTTTCAAGACTTGACTGACCATTTGCCCTCATTCCTGTTAACACATCTGGTGTCCATGTTAGGGAAAACACCCCATCCTCCCTGTTAGAATTCCACGAGTGTGTGTGTTGGAATCTATCCTGATCAAATGATGGATGCTTTAAAAGAGGGCAGTTGGATCAGACGTGCTGGCGCCGGTTAGACCCCTACTGAGAGGTCATGGTGTTTTACGATGCCCCAAATGCTCACCTTTGGCCTGGCCAGATCCTACACCGCAATCAACATCAAATTTTTCATGTTAGTAAACACACTTGTCATCCAGTCCCAATTAAAATCTTCTGAGTCAACCTCAGATTTGGTCAAAAGTCTCAACCATTAAAGATATGTTTTTCATTCCTTCATCGATGAGATGTCCATCCGCGTTGTTTTCTGGAATATAAGTGCAACAGGTTTCGCCAATGACAGCACAGACTCCTCCCTTTGCCGCTGTCAATTGGTCCAAGACCAAGTGATTTTGCAACACAGTCAATCGTAGACCACGTAGCTCCTCCTTTAGGCCTTTCATGACAATGTTCATGGTATTCATAAATTACGTAAATTCAAATCTGGTTATCTCAACCTCATTCATCACAGAAGTCACTCCCAACATTGGACTAAAGACAGCTGAGACTTTCTCTGCCACTGTCCAGATGTGATGATTCTTTGGCACAGAGCTATCAGATAGGAAATCAAACAGTCCTCTTCGTGTTCGCTGTTGTCGTGTCATCACTTTATGTGGTATGATGATTGCTATGTTGTACTAAAGAACACAGTCCTGTCCAATCCCTGGGTAATGAGACGTATACTCTGTATCCCCACAACCAGTAATGTTCTTATAAGACCCCAGCTCCTTGTCCATCTGGTATATGTAGTGCTGAGCAAGCCACTAAACACCTGTTCCTATACCGTTCATGGCAGGATAAGAACTCAAGTGCCATGATAGCTTGTGTCAGATTGGGCTTGTCCCATTCGCTTGGGTCTACCTTTAAAGGACATATCAATGCTGCCATTCGCAGACACGTCAGACACATCTGTCGAGTGGTTTGATTAGTTGTATTTTTATAATGAACAACAGAACACTTGTCCCTTGGAATCTTTCCCACATGATGCAGTCCCTTTGTTCTTTCGTAGCACACCAACTTGTTTGGTATGTTTCGAACTGTAGCCACTTGATCAAACACTCGGTTGATGATCTTGACTTTTTGCAGTGTTTCGTTGGCATTCTGTCTGAAATATAAAGTATCATCAGATGCTGTGAAGGATGCTGCTGCTACTGCTACTAAAGTTAAGTACTCTACTTTCTCTACTCTCTATCCTGATGAGGCCACCAGTCTCCAGCCGCTGTGCTGCCGCACAGGAAACTGTGCACAGACATAACAGTTCCTTGGGTTGTTGATTCTCACTGTGTGGTTAAATGCATAATGGTGTGGAGAACCCTCGTGGTCCATCCAGGTGTTCAAGGATCTATTCACTAGTTCATCATGATGTCTCTTCTGTCGAAGTCTGGATTTGTTATGGACATTCATAGTGTATTTCACAGCATCAAATTCTTTGGGATCAGAAAAGGATGTAGTGTCATGTTCTGTGAAGTTGAATCCCTGTTGTCCTAGGAATGGTGATCCTCTTCTTGAAAGTAAATAGTTGCTCAGGTTATCAAAGTTCTCTTTGACGTCACTTGCTGCCAACCCATACTCTGAAGTAGTTTGATTTGAGGTCCGTGAGTCGAGGCCGGTGAGTGGGTGTTAATGAGCGTCAGCTTTGCATGCACTGGTCTCGTATCACGAAGGATAGCGGGAGCATAAGAGAACGAGCGACCGGACCGTCACTGAGAGAGGACCGGGGCCCGGACATTTGTTAAGTTGATTTATGTTTATGTTTGT
Source organism: Triplophysa siluroides (assembly GCA_006030095.1). Classification (NCBI taxonomy): domain Eukaryota; kingdom Metazoa; phylum Chordata; class Actinopteri; order Cypriniformes; family Nemacheilidae; genus Triplophysa; species Triplophysa siluroides. The sequence goes on from VCII01000146.1 coordinate 115,145, forward strand.
GTTGTTGCCGGCAGTCGTCCGTGAGGGGCTGCCGGCTGTTTACATACTTTGTTATTATTTTATAAAATGTTTAAATGTCTGCCGGTTTCCGCCTCCTTCTTTCCTTTTAATGAACCGTGTTACAGTGTCATTGTCTGTTCCTGCTGTAATTGATGTTTCATGATCACACAATGTCTCAATTGAGAGCGTAATAGGTCGTAGTATATGTCCAGGTTGTACAATCAAACTTGGTATGTTGCAGCGTTAGATGTCCTGTAGCTCTATCAAGCACTGGTCGAAGATTTGATCTTGTCCGACCAATCACTGAGTTTATGCCCAGTCTGGTTATGATAAATTGATGTTGCTCAGCTACTGTAGCAAATGCTGCCAAAATACTATTGTCGTCACTCAAAATGTTCTGCAGTGTCTGGTGTTGATTGTGTTAAAGAAGTCTATTAGCTAGCTCTGATGAATATGGATCAAATGGAAATCGTCTGAAGTCTGGATCCTTTAAGTCCCGTCCGCTGTAATCATCATGTTAATGGCACTGCTTGCTTCCACATAGAACTTGGTAATTGGGACTAAAGTCTATATTAAAATCGATGTCCGATAATGTGAAATGGCTAGTTTTGTCCAGCCTGTTAGTGAAAGGTGAATCTGATTCTTTTCAAGAATGCAGTCCTTCTAAGCTTCCTTCCTGATGTGGTGATTGTCTGCTGATCTGGTTGTGATGACTTGTGAGATATAGCTCTTTTTGTCACAGCTCTGCACACTCTGCACTCCAGCGGGATGATAGCTACTTGGGAGATTCAGTGTGTCGATGTAACTGCTGCTGGGCCTTTTCTGAAGTCAGCACCACTCAGTCTTTCACAGATTTGGTTCACCAGCTCAGCTGGAAATTCAGCCTTCTCGGTTTCTGAGAAAACATAATAAAATACACACACCGAGTGCACTCGCATAACAGTTTTTGATTATAGAGCACTGATGATTAAATAAAACATCAAACATTTATATGTGTTGATGTAAAAATAACAAACAAAGTTAAACAAAAAAGGTAATATCTAAAACTACTCCCATGCATGATTATACAATTCTAAAATCTCTCCCTTGCTGTCCAAAAAACAATGAGTAATTCATGGGACCCTTGTCCTTTTAGACCTTCTCATCATATTCCTCATACTCGCTTATAGCAGCCAACATATTCAGCATGTTTTCTTCAGTATTGGAATACGTACTCAGGTCTGGTCTCAACATCATCTGTTTGTTTGTAGCCTTTACCACCATAGCTCTTATAACTGGTAAAAGACAACAAAATATTACAGAAAATAAAGTAAATCCTATTGCTGCAAAGACTCCTATCTTAATCAGCCATGAAGTCCATGATCCAAAGATCGAGTCCAGCAATGTTCCAATTTCTTTGTCTGATCCAGCATTGGCTGTCATTTCGTCTCTTAAGTTTCTCAATTTATCCATTGCTTTTGTGAACGACCCATCAGGGGCAGTATTGTTCGGAATGTATGTACAACAGTCCTCTCCAAACATTACGCATGCGCCTCCTTTTTCTGCTAAAAGACAATTCAATGCTTGTCTATTTTGCCAGGCCATTTTGCTTGTTGGTGCCAACTGTTCCCCTATGGCATCAAGCGCATCATTAATGAAGTTAATGAATCTCTGCTGGTTATAATACAGGTAATTGATCCATTCCGTGTTTTTGTTCTGTGAGATCCATATAAAAATCGATTCGAAGCCAGCTTTAACTTCATGTCTAGCTTTATACTCATTTGGGATATTTCTTGGTTGGCCAATTACAACTAAAAAGACATAAGGATCGGTTTCATATGCTCGCTTTACTCTTCCCTTCACTGATTTAGGTTTGAGGTTTTATTGAGTTCCCAGGGAAACATATTAATATCCAGCAGTAGTTTCACTCTTGCACATAATCCATTCCAATTTTCAAGCAGTGTTGGTCTTAATTTCTTATCCCCACATACCCAAAAATAATCTGCTATGGGCACACTCTGCTTTTCATAGGGTATGATTAATGGGTATGCTAGTGTTTGATTCTCACAATTTTCCCAACCTATGATTTTCAAGTTGTCAGATATTGTGGCTGAGGCAAACCTGTTATTCAAATATCCTGCTGTTCCTTTTTCAGCAAACATTTCTCTATTAAGATGCCAAATCGTTACACAATTTCCTGGGAAAATCCCCATCTGTGTTTTATTAGATTTACTTGTATTATTGAAACACTCATAATCCAATGAGTAGTCTATGTCCTAGACTGTTGATGCCTCAACCTCAATAGGAGATATCCTCACATTTATATTTACACACTCCTTTCCCCATCGCCGATGTGCAACATGATGCTGCATTTCTGTACAGCTTGCCATGGCTAGACATTCTGCAGGACAAAAAGGTACCGCCTGCCTCTCAATCTTGCAGTGTTTGGAATAATACCTGGCACAATGTCTGAAATCAAATGGGTTCGGCACAACAATTAATTTTCTCAATGGGGATGGTGTACAAAGCACACATTCTGCTTGGTCCGTTTGTTCTACTGTGAAACGAGCCCACTTGTACCATTCATTTTGCCCTGCTATGTCCAAGAGTCTTTCAAATCGTGGTTGCTCTCTACTACATGTTCCAATGTGGCATTGTCCATTCAAGGTCTGCGAAATTGATTGATGGGAACTCTCTGGCCATTGGGTGGTCAATGGGTAACTCTTTACTGTCGGCAAGGCTTGCAATAAGTTCATCAATGTCAATGCTATAATCAGGATCTCGTGGACTTCTTTCCTGACTCGGGCCAGGCCATGGGTTGTCCTGCTCCGAGATGCTCTGTGCGGTCTCTCCCTGATCGCTTCTATCTCCCTCTGGGCGGTTTTCTCCAGGTACGTTAGGATCAGACACAGCCCTCTCCCCAGGCTGTTCCCCAAGGGATTCGTTTCCCCTCCCCTGCTCTGGCTCCTGTCGCGGCTCCTGCTCCAATTCCTGCCACGGCTCTCTTGGTTCTATTGGCTCCTGGATCTGCTCCTCTGTCTCCTGTTCCTGTGGCATCTCTGAGATCGGCTCCTGGTTCTGCTGTATCTCCGAGGCTGACTCCTGCTCCCTCTCCGGGACTGGCTCCTGCTCCAACTGTGCCTCCGGGAGCGGCTCCTGCTGAGGCTGAGCCTCCGCGGCTGACTTCACGGTATCTCTGCTTCCATTTCGGTTGTCAACAGGTTGGGGTCTTTCATCTTGGTTCATAGGCTCTTCCTCTGAATCTTCTGACTGATTTTCTGCTTCTTCTTGCTCTGGAGCCCTTTGTCTTACTCTAAGAATTCTGGTGCAGTGATTCAAATGATACCATGTAGTGCTTCCTTCTACCTGTAATGCTGTCGGCGTGGCTCTTACAACTGTGTAGGGTCCTTCCCTCCTTGGCTCATTCCATTTCCTGCTAAATACTCTTAGATATACATTGTCTCCTGGAACAACTGCACGCGGGAATTCCTCGTCTACCTGGGGTTCCTGTCTGTGTTCCTGTGAAGATATAGCTTTGTGTATAGCACTTATTTGCTTCATGTACAATCTTAACTCAACTTGCCACTGCTCCAGTGGTGGTCCATCATAAGGGCCTCTCAAATAGGGTACCGGCATTGATCTGCCTGTCAGCATTTCATGCGGTGTCAAATTGGTAATTCTATTAGTTTGCATACGATAACTCATTATAGCCAATGGCAACGCATCTTCCCAGTTCAATTTCGTGTCTGCACAAATCTTATTTATCTTCTCCTTCAAAATCTCGTTTGAACGTTCAACGATTCCCTGGGAAGAAGGTCTGTAGACACACCCTAATCTCTGCTTAATACACAACTTTTGCAAGTCTGTTTTTACAGTTCTTTGAATGAACGAAATGCCGTTATTTGAACTGATCTCTGAGGGTATTCCAAAGTGAGGGATCACCTCTCTTGTCAGGAACTTAATCACAGTTCCAGATCCCTGATCTGCTGAGGGTACTGCTTCTACCCATCTGCTGAACCTGTCAATAATGACTGACATGTATCTTTTCCCTCCTACTGGTCTTATCATGTCAACATAGTCCATTACTAAATGCTTGAAAGGACCTTCTGGTACGGGTATATGACCTATCGGTGCTGTGGTTCCTTTTCTGACGTTGTTCTGAGCACAGATGTCACACCCAGTTAGGTAATCATCAACTGTTGCTTGCATGTATGGTTATAAGTATCCTTGTTTTCTGAGTATTTCGCCTCGGCTGCAATGATCAAAACCATGTGAATCAGATATCAGCACAGTCAAGAGCACATGTGGTGCAACTATTAGTCCTTCATGTGTCCTCCATATTCCATTTGCGTCTTTGGTTGCCCCCCATTGGAGCCATGTTGCCTGTTCCATAACACTTGCTTGTTCCTGTATCCAGGAACTGTGGCTCCGGCTGTATCAGTACCATGGGTGCCATGACCGTAATTAGGCATTCTGAGGCTTTCTTGGCTTCCAGATCTGTCAGAGACAGTACTGCAACTTTGTTTTGGAGGCTTTGTGTAAGCTTACTCAAAACGTTCATGGAGTCTCTGTGGCATTGTTTGAGTGAAGATGAACAAATTAGGATTTCATCCACGTTCTGAAATTAACGTGCTGTCCATTACTAAGTTATCCAGATCAGCTTTCAATAGCTGATCAAAGAAATGCGGCGAATGCCTATATCCCTGAGCTAATTTTGCATCTGTTGGGATGTTAGTGAGCAGGGTGTGTGGATTCCGAACCTCTGCTGGGTAATCTTCTACTATCTCGTTAATAGCTCTTAGATCACACACTCGGCTGCAAACCGTCCCAGTGCATGCTGAAGGTCCTGGTCTGATGGGGCCAGCACGACAACATCATCCGCAAAGAGCAGAGATGAAATCGTGTGGTACCCAAACCCGACACCCTCCGGCCCCTTGATGCGCCTAGAAATTCTGTCCATAAAAATTATGAACAGAACCGGCGACAAAGGGCAGCCATGCCGGAGTCCAACCTGCACCGGGAACAAGTCTGACTTACTGCCGGCAATGCGAACCAAGCTCATGCTCTGGTCGTACAGGGACCGGATAGCCCTTAGCAAAGGGTCCCGAATCCCATACTCCCAGAGCACCCTCCACATGGGCCGCGAGGGACACAGTCGAATGCCTTCTCCAAATCCACAAAACACATGTGGATTGGTTGGGCAAACTCCCATGAACCCTCCTGCACCCTGGAGAGGGTATAGAGCTGGTCCAGTGTTCCACGACCGGGACGAAAACCACACTGTTCCTCCTGAATCCGAGGTTCTACCATCGGCCGGATTCTCCTCTCCAGTACCCTGGCATAGACTTTCCCGGGGAGGCTGAGAAGTGTGATCCCCGATAGTTGGAGCACACCCTCCGGTCCCCCTTCTTAAAAAGAGTCCAAAGGCACTGTCCCCGACCGCCACGCGATGCTGCAGAGGCGTGTCAGCCAAGACAGCCCCACAACATCCAGAGACTTGAGGTATTCAGGGCGGATCTCATCCTCCCCGGTGCCCTGCCACCGAGGAGTTTCTTGACTACCTCGGTGACTTTAGCCCGGGTGATGGACGAGTCCGCCTCCGAGCCCTCAGACTCTGCTTCCTCAATGGAAGACGTGACGGCGGGATTGAGGAGATCCTCGAAGTATTCCTTCCACCGCCCGATGATATCCCCCGTCGAGGTCAACAGCTGCCCACCTCCACTGTAAACAGGATTGGTAGGGCACTGCTTCCCCCTCCTGAGGCACCGGACGGTTTGCCAGAATCTCTTCGAGGCCAACCGATAGTCCTTCTCCATGGCCTCACCGAACTCCCCCAGGTCCGAGTTTTTGCCTCCACAACCACCCGGGCTGCAGTCCGCTTGGCCTGTCGGTACCCGTCAGCTTCCTCGGGAGTCCCACAAGCCAGCCAGGCCCGATAGGACTCCTTCTTCAGCTTGACGGCATCCCTTACTTCCACCACCGGGTTCGGGGATTGCCGCCTCGACAGGCAACGGAGACCTAACGGCCACAGCTCCGGGTGGCCGCATTGACAATGGAGGTGGAGAACATGGTCCACTCGGACTCAATATCTCCAGACTCCCTCGGGATCTGGTCGAAGCTCTGCCGGAGGTGGAAGTTGAAGATCTCTCTGACAGGGGATTCGGCCTAACGTTCCCAACAGACCCTCACAGTACGTTTGGGTCTGCCGAGTCTGTCCAGCTTCCTCCCCCGCCATCGGATCCAACTCACCACCAGGTGGTGATCAGTTCACAGCTCCGCCCCTCTCTTCACCCGAGTGTCCAAGACATACGGCCGGAGGTCAGATGAAACAACCACAAAGTCGATCATCGACCTCCGGCCTAGGGTGTCCTGGTGCCATGTGCACTGATGGACACCCTTATGCTTGAACATGGTGTTCGTTATGGACAAGCTGTAACTAGCACCGAAGTCCAATAACAGAACACCACTCGGGTTCAGATTAGGGGGGCCGTTCCTCCCAATCACGCCCCTCCAGTTGTCACTGTCGCTTCCCACGTGGGCGTTGAAGTCCCCCAATAGAACGACGGAGTCCCCCGTCGGAGCACTTTCCAGCACCCCTCCCAGAGTCTCCAAAAGGCTGGGTACTCTACACTGGCCCATAGGCGCACACGACAGTGAGAGACCTATCCCCAACCCGAAGGCGCAGGGAAGCGACCCTCTCGTTCACCGGGGTGAACTCCAACACATGGCGGCTGAGCTGGGGGGCCATAAGCAAACCCACACCAGCCCGCCGCCTCTCACCATGGGCAACTCCAGAGTGGTGAAGAGTCCATCCTCTCTCGAGGAGTGTGGTTCCAGAGCCCAAGCTGTGCGTAGAGGTGATCCCAACTATCTCTAGTCGGAATCTCTGAACCTCACGCACAATCTCAGGCTCCTTCCCCGCCAGAGAGGTTACGTTCCATGTCCCTAGAGCTAGATTCCGCGTCCAGAGATCGGGTTGTCGAGGCACCCACCTTCGACTGCCGCCCGATCCACTAAGCACCGGCCCCTTACGGTCCCTCCTGCAGGTGGTGGGTCCACGGGAGGGTGGCCCCACGTCGCTCCTTCGGGCTGAGCCCGGCCGGACCCCATGGGGGGAGGCCCGACCACCAGGCGCTCGCATACGAGCCCCAACCCCGGGCCTGGCTCCAGGGTGGGGCCCCGGCTGCGCCATGCCGGGCGACGTCACGGTCCTCAAATTTGTTGTCATCATAAGGGTTTTTGAACCGCTCTTAGTCTGACCCGTCAACTAGGACCTGTTTGCCTTGGGAGACCCTACCAGGGGCATATAGCCCCAGACAACATAGCTCCTAGGGTCTTTCGGGTACTCAAACCCCTCCACCACGGTAAGGTGGCAGTTCAAGGAGGGGCTGGGATGAGAATCAGCATCTCCAAATCCGAGGCCATGGTTCTCAGTCGGAAAAGGGTGGCTTGCCCACTTCAGGTTGGTGGAGAGTTCCTGCCTCAAATGGAGGAGTTCAAGTATCTTGGGGTCTTGTTCACGAGTGAGGGAAGGATGGAACGGGAGATTGACAGATGGATCGGTGCAGCTTCTGCAGTAATGCGGTCGCTGTACCGGTCTGTCGTGGTAAAGAAGGAGCTGAGCCGCAAGGCGAAGCTCTCGATTTACCGGTCAATCTACGTTCCTACTCTCACCTATGGTCATGAGCTGTGGGTCATGACCGAAAGGATAAGATCCCGTATACAGGCGGCCGAAATGAGCTTTCTCCGCAGAGTGGCTGGGCGATCCCTTAGAGATAGGGTGAGAAGCTCGGTCACTCGGGAGGAGCTCAGAGTAGAGCCGCTGCTCCTCCACATCGAGAGGGGCCAGCTGAGGTGGCTCGGGCATCTTTTCCGGATGCCCCCTGGACGCCTGCCAGCTGAGGTGGCTCGGGCATCTTTTCCGGATGCCCCCTGGACACCTTCCCGGGAAGGTGTTCCGGGCATGTCCCACCGGGAGGAGACCCCGGGGAAGACCTAGGACACGCTGGAGGGACTATGTCTCCCAGCTGGCCTGGGAACGCCTCGGTGTCCCCCCGGAAGAGCTGGAGGAAGTGTCTAGAGAGAGGGAAGTCTGGGCATCCCTGCTTAGACTGCTGCCCCCGCGACCCGGCCCCGGATAAAGCGGTAGAAAATGGATGGATGGATGGATCATGCACCAATCGCCACTTTGTTTTGTCAGCTTTAGCCACAGGTAGTATTGGGGTGTTGCAGTAACTGGACGTCTGAACCAACAGTCCTGCTGTGACCAGTCCATCTATTGTTTCTCTTATACCTTCTATGGCTCCTGGTTTCAATGGATACTGATATTTTCTTGGTAGCTTAGCACCTGGCTTTGTTCTGATATACTCTGATATTCCTACTATATGTCTCCAATTTATGTATGGCCAAACCTGCTCAATTTGTTCCAAATTCTGAACTTCTACCAATTCGTCCAAGAAATATTTTTTCTTTTCTTCTGTCAGTGGCTTCTTAACGCCTGCAGAGTCCCTATAAACTGATTCTCTCCAGAAATGATCACTAATTCCCTTAGTCTCAGTCAACATTCTGGCTACTCTTACTCTCTCAAAATATGAGTATAACCTTTCCCCATCCAGCAGTTCAAGTTCAGCCATGCGTTTTTTTAAAACATCAATAGAGCATGAAAATAATTCACAATCCAGCAATGCTTTTCACTTTTCACTCAACGTAAAACAGCTTTTTACTCAATGCAAAATGTTTTTCACAGACTCTGGTCTCATATGCTCACAGCACGCCAAATACCCACACACTCCAGAGGCACTTCTTCTGTCTAATAAATCACTTCTCCCAGATTCACGCACACACACACTCAGGCCTTACAGTCTGAGATTTTTATTTTTCCTGGGCACCTTATACAAACCTTTTACCATAGAAAGTATCTCACAATTTTTAAAACATATTTATAATCAGCAAAATATATCTTATTTTCTACTTTTGACAATGCTCTCCGTGTTTTACTCAACGCAGCTCTTCTTTTCGGCTGCCATTCAGTCTCATGCACTCACAGTGAGCCAAACTCACACACACTCTATGCCCTTCAGAACTTTTTCTGACTCCATAAATAATGTCTCCTATCTTCTGCACACACACACACACACACACACACAACACACACACAAAGAGTCTCTCAGGCTGAGGTTTTTCACTCTCCCTCACTCCTGGATTTTTCTGATGACGCAATACAATATACAACAAAATAAAAAAATATCACAACGCATTCATACCCTCCACGTGACCTGTTTTCTAACAGGATTTCTACCTACACCTTTAAAATGTATGTTTGTCATTTTGTCATTTATTGCAATAATCTTAGTATACTTCAAAAGGTTAATACTTCAAACAGTAAAAATTGACCACATGCAGTATTGTGTTTTCGTTCGTACCTTCGTACCTTGCACCAACTAATGTTTACAAAAGTGTGTGTGCTACAAAAATGTATATGTATGTGTATGTGTGAAGCTGAGCAGATATGGTACTGCTTGGTGCCTACTCGTACTTCTTGGTGCCTAGTTTATGAGGCCCATAACCTTTGACCCATGAGGCTCTCTGCCTTTTGCTATGAGTTCACAGTCTTATGCTAAGAAAGAAGTGTATGTGACCTAGACCTGACTTAAATGTATAAAAACTTAATACTATAATAGAAAAACCACCATAGAAACAGGAAGTGGCATGTTTTAAACAGTGATTAACTTACTCATAGAGATTTAAACAGGTCAGCATCGTATTTGGCCAGTATGATCTTCAGACCTTTGTGAAGATACATTGCAAGATCCTAACTTTTCGTTGGGAGGCGTGACCGTGGCGGCCTGAAAAAGTTTGATGTTTCGCCATGAATCAGGAAGCTATAGTAAGTATAGAGATTATATTAACTTATAGAGATTTCAACAGAACATCATCATATTTGAACAGTTTAGCCAGTATGATCTTCAGACCATTGTGATGATGCATTGCGAGATCCTAACTTTTTGTTGGGAAGCGTGTCCGTGGCGGTCAGATAAAGTTTGATGTTTCGCCATGAAACAGCTAGCTATAGTAACTCAGACACACAATGTCCGACCAGCCTCACACTTCGCATGTTTGATAATAGTCCTGGCCTGTTTGGCTAAAATTCTCGTTTGGCTCTCAACGGAGGCGGTCGCATTTTTCACTCCCCGTCCTTGCCCTTATTTTCCCTGCTTTGTCTCCTGTCTCGTCTCGTCTCATCTACTGAGAGACTCTCTCTGCACTGCTCTCCAAACTTTGAAAATTATGGATCTGATCAACTGGTCTCTCAACGCAATTGACACCAATTTCTCGACGAGGAGCTTGGGTTCGGGGGAACCTAACTGCCCTGACGGAACGTTCGCAGCTGGCTACACGATGGACGCGTGGGACAGATGGCGGATCGTGTGTCTGGCGGCTCTTTCCGTGGAGGACATCGAAGATAGCTACCTATTCGGAACCATGATAACAGGTCTTGTGCTGATTGGATTAGGCTTTGCCCTGGGTTATCGAAGAATTCATAAAACGGGAACAGCTGTCCAAAGCCTCACAAGGCTGCCCGTATCGATTGAAGCTGTGGGAAGAGCGGTCAGCATTGAGACTGAGACTATTAACCGCAATATGGTTTCTATCATGGAGAATCTCACGGCTTTGCATAGGAAAACTGATGGTATTGGAGACCAAAATGGACAAAGAGAGTAGCCACGGAATTGGAATGTGGTTTACTCGCCCCAAGACAAAACAATCGCAATCTTATCTTTTCGGCTCCCCGGAACCAGCACTGGCCTCGGCCAAGGCCGCTGCTGGAAAATCAACCCTGTGAAGAGCACTGCAGTGAGACGCTCTTGCGTTCCTCCCCCACTCTACAGACACCTGCTGACTGACTACAAACCATCACACACACACACACATGCCGAACTCAACTGAGGCGGACTACAAACTATCACACATACACACACACATATGCCGCACTCAACTGAGGCGGTTGGAACTATTACACACACATTACCCTCACCCAATCCAACGCCTCCGTCGCTTTGTACCACCAGCCTGACAAGCGGGTTTGTGATCGGCGCCGTAATGGCTGCTGGACCAGATGGCTGCTTGCTGGAGCTGGATTAACTTCCCCTGTTGCAAGTCGTGTCTATGGTGTATTATGTGTATTTGTTTTTCTCCCCACATTCCTCATGTTATGCTGTATTTTTCTTCTTAAATCCATTTCGTTACACTGTACTCGTATATGTGTAATGACAATAAATTGAATCCAAATCCAAATCCAAATCCAAATCCTGAAGACATCTAGAGGGTAATATTCAGTTATAGTTGTTGCGCCACCTGCAGGCAATAGGAAGTGGCATGTTTTACACTGTGATTAACTCCTCATAGAGATTTCAACATATCATCATCATATTTGAACAGTATAGCTTTGTGATGATACATTGCAAGATCCTGACTTTTCGTTGAGAGGCGTGTCCGTTTCAGCCAGATAAAGTATTATGTTTCGCCATTAAACAGGTAGGTATAGTAACTCAGGCATACAATGTGTGTTTGTTCTCTGAAAATATTTTCAATGATAAATTGTAGAGATCCTGATTTTCCGTTGAAAGGCGTGTCCGTGGTGGCCTAATAAAGTTTGATGTTTCGCCATGAATCAGGAAGCTATACTAACTCAGCCACACAATGTCCAACCAGCCTCACACTTCACATGTTTGATAATAGTCCTGGCCTGATCACATATCCATGACAGTGTTCACTTATAATCATAGCGCCACCAGCTGGCAAAAGGGAATGTGGCACATTTAAATAAATTAAAAATCCTAGACTTCACAAGTTTGATAAAAGTCCTGGTCTGAAGACATCTACATGGTAATATTCAGTTACAGTTATAGCGCCACCTGCAGGAAACAGGAAGTGGCATGTTTTAAACGGTGACTAACTTCTCAGAGAGATTCAAACAGGTCAGCATCATATTTGGCCAGTATGATCTTCAGACCTTTTTGATGATACATTGCAAGATCCTGACTTTTCGTTGGGAGGCGTGTCAGTGGGGGCCAGATAAAGTTTGATGTTTCGTCATGAAACAGGTAGCTATAGTAACTCAGGCACACAATGTCCGACCAGCCCTTACACTTCACATGTTTGATAATAGTCCTGGCCTGAACAGAGATCCATGTCAGTTGGAATTATAGTCATAGCACCACCAGCTGGCAACAGCGAATGTGGCATGTATTAATAAATAACAAATCCTACTATAAGTCGCCTGCATACATTTTATCGCATACCCGTTACTGTTTTCCTTACACGATTAGGTGGCGGTGGCACAGGGTTGCGGTTGCGCTTTTACGCAAGGGCCTGAACATGTTCTTCTCCCTCTTTGATCACAATTGAGGGCCTAAACATGCTCAAAAACTCACAAAATGAGGCTTTGTCATGGGGTCAGGGTGCATGCACAACGGCAGCTACACCTTTTTTGTGTCACAACTGTTGGAGAGACCCAACGGTCAACCCTCTAAATTATGTCAGTTTTGCTTAACAGGTATCCTCTTTCACTTTCACTCAGCCTACAGTGTGCATTTCAGCATGCTCCTTCACCTGACTGTAGCCTACTATGTAGAATGTGCCCACTGCCATTTTACCATCATAAAAGACATGTCTGATTATGATTGAGGGTGGATGAAGCAAAATGGGCATGGGCAGATGAGCATGTGTCTACAATTAGCTCGACTGGCTGACTTTGGCAAATTGCCCAATTTTTCTAAATGAATTGCAAACTGCTTTTATCGCTGGACATGAAGGTTTTTTAGCAATATGGTTACTGGATCCACAACGATAACATGCAGGTTGTTGCCTCGCGTTCGAATCTGGCCGATCTGACACAGATGATTATGACGTCTTTTTGTTCGTTAGTGGTTGTGTTACCTTACGACAAGTCTCTGTATGGCATGTACTTGTGAGGTATCTGAAAGAATTGGTGAGTTTTTTAGTGCTGTCTCCATTTGCACGCCTATTGAGACAGCTTCATGCAGAGTAAGGTCCGATTCAAGCAAAAGTCTGTCTCTGGAGTAGCAGCTCTCTGCACTAGCTGATCAGGTAGCATTTGCTTTTCCATATCTCCGAAATCCCATGCAGCTGTAAGGTCCCGTAGGGGAAATAGGGCAGAAATAGAGCTGGTAAAGGGACATGTAATCAACATCCTTGTAATCAACATCCTTGTCGCCAAACATGGTATTTGTAATAAAATAAAGAAGCAGACACAGGCTGCGTCCAATAGCTTAGGCAACTGACCTGTTGCATCGCTGCCTCATGAAGGAGGCATTGACTTCTGGGGCAGCGTTTAGGCATGAAGGTATCTCAGAGAAGACATTCGGACAGCCTTCAGAAGCAGCGTAACAGAATTATGTTTGAAATATAAACAGAGGGTGCATTTGTGATAACTATTCAAATATGCTTAAACTACAATACTAATTTCTCGCTAGAAATGCAATCCAAAGTTAAAAAAAAAAAACTGTGCTCCAGCCACTTTTTTGTCCGCCATTTTATTTTTTCGAACTCGACCCTTCTCGACCAATCACATTTCCCGCACAAGCATAGAATTGTGGAACATTGTAGCCACCAGTGATGGATAGGTATTTCAGGAGACAGGAAGTAAAGAAAACATTGGATTCGGACGTGCCTTGATGCCTTCCTACCTTGAAATGCTGCCTCCGAAGGCAGCATTTTAGAGCTTTCGGATGCAGCCACAAACACCAGTGTATCTCTCCTTTACTCAACCTTTTCTCTACTTCCATCTAGTGGCCACACAATACTTCTCAAGACAGAACACACACACTTCATAGACAACACTGTACCACTGTATAAGAACACCCACAAACACAGTTTTGCATAATTTTCACATTTATTTAATATCTGACAATGTGTAAAGTATACAGAAACATTTGAATCATAATTCCAAAACTCAGAAAGGGTCACTGAACTACTGCCCATTAAAGATGGTACAATTGCACAATTCACAGCAATCAGGAAAATATACAAAGGCAAGTAGAACTTAAAGAAAAGCAAAATGCCTGAATGGATAAAAATGGAAGCACACAAATAATTTATGTCAGATTATAATGAGAACTGATTCAAATCTTTTACTTTTGGGATGTGACAAATGAATGTGTGGATGAAATATTACCGCCCTTAACAGGCTACAACATTTTCTCAGTTTTACTTTCTGCAAATTGCACTGACAAAAAATTAAAGACTAACCAAAAAAATGAATAGTGTCCTTTCAGAAAGGCATCCTGGTGATATACACATTTACTTCTAAAAGTAATTCAACTTTGCTGTCCTGACCACAAAATACAAACAGTATCTTAGAGAGAAAACTATGTTTGATATTTTGCATACTGTATAGGGATTAATAATTATTTCCTTCAGAATACTTTTAGGAGTTGCTTTTGCCAATTTTACATTTTTTAAATAAGATGTGCAAAGTAAAATCGGCAGTTTTAAAACATGTAAAATTAACACTCACAGTGTATATATAATCAACAATCCAGAGTGTGGAATAAATATACACTACTGTGAGTGTTAATCCAACATTTTTCTTAACACTGACGATTTTACTGTGTATGGAATAAATGACTGATTGAGGCTTTTATTAGTTAAAGGCAGGGTTGCTGATCCTGTCCCAAAACATTTTTTGTCATTGTTGGTTGGAAATCTCTTTACATCCTGATAGTAATCAAGAAGTATAGTGGTCAAATCATATTGTTATAATTATATATCGTCTGTGAAAAACGTAGGACAAAAAAGCGTTCGCCCAACCAAAACGTTCTGGCCGAACGCTTTGACTGGTCACGTGTACATTTTCAGCCACATATTTTGCTTACCACTGCGCACCCTGTTCACACAGACATCATAGGTCATCAGTGCGCTCACGTCCACTGTGTCCATGTAGGGAGAATGATTTACAACAAGTAAATCTACAAAACAGAGTCCGTTTTTGAAAAAGCTGTGACGAAAAAACGTCTGGATCATGAAAGAGGAAAATCTCAAATTAACATTGGTTCTGCTTTTACACGATGGAGACAGCTTCGGCAAGCAAAGAGTCTGAAAGATGATATGGTTGCTCTCTTTCTTTTGGACAGGTATGTACATGCTTCGGGAATCATTTAATGGATAGTTTTTGCTCTTATCTTCACTTTATAATTTCACCGCAAAAACATGTTTGTAAATTTCTTGATTAAAAAGTTGTTCAGCCAAAGTCAAATCATATTTAAAAAAAACTATTCAGAAATTGCACTGTACGTCGTAAAAATATTACAGCCTTTGTCCAATATACATGTTAAAATAAAAAAAAAACTTGTTTATTAAATACCCAACTAGACTATTATTAAGACTATTAGAACATTTAAAAATAAATTAAACAGACATAAGATTATTTAGGGATGCTCACAATTTGTGATATCAAATATTAGACAAAATTAGAATAAAACAAATGTAAATATATAAATATATCAGTCCCAAAAAAACTTTTTTGTGATTTCTGCAGCCAAAAATGCTCAAAATTTGCTATAAAATTTGCTACCACCAATGAAAACATTATTTATGCATTACCTATGATTAAAAGGCAAGCAGGAGATTAATACTGAAGGTCTGGTAACCTTGGTCGCTTTAAGTTTAAGCCCCGCCAAAGAGGCCATTTTGACTGATAGGTTAAGCAACCAATCACGTTTCGTTTCATGCCGCTTCATGTTTATGGTTGTGGAAATGTCGCTGTGATTACGTTTATGAGTAAATGGCCGTTGTTTGTCGCAGCACTGTCGCAGCTGGTTAGGACAAAACATCTGATTAACATGGAAAATATATATTTTATCTGTTTATTATTTACTTTTTTTTACAATTTATTGTTATTTACTTTTTTATTTTGTCTGTTTTATTTATATATCTATATTGTGTTTTTTTTTCTTATTCTTCTGTGCCTACCCTGTTGAAAAAAACAGCATATGCTGGGTTAGTTATGGTTTGATTATGGTTTGACCAGATTAATTCAGCTATGGACCAGCACATGACCATCTTAAACCAGCACATGACCGGCCTAAACCAGTATGTAAACCAGTAACCAAATGTATGAAGGCATCCTAACATCTACATATTTGTTTGCCTGTGGATTTGACCTCACTTAGTGAACGACGGGTCGCGTTGCTGTTTTTCTCCCAGTTTGGTCTATTATCTTTCGTTCTAATTATATTATGATTGTGTTTACATTTTGTTGTTTTGCTTTGAGATATCCGTGTAATCCGTTTGCACCGGCCGTAAGGCAGATTTGGTAACGCATCCTTATCTCTGCGACATTGACATTGTTGTTTCATTTTGGGCTTGAGGCCAGAATGAGGTAGGACGCTGAATACCATTATCAACTGATTTTGTCATTTACTGTATGGTTTTCCTTTTTTTGTTTTTTATGTATTGAATGAGTGATTTAATTGGACCTACTAATTCCTTTGTTCTTTTTTTTTAGTTTGAACCAAGGCTGAGTGTGCTAAGGGGGGGGCTTGTCATATGATTATAAGTTTATGCCGTGAAACTCACATACTTTTAAGAATTAAGTTTAGTCGATCTTGATGAATGACCGTTGTAAACACGACAGCTTACTTCTTAGGTAATTTTCAGAGGTTTTACACACACCTGAATTTAAATGAATCGTGTTGACTTTGTGGGCAGCACTGAATGTTCTATCTGTTGTAATAGTTGTGTATGAGTCTTTTGATTGTCCTCAATCTAAAAAGAGGAATCTCAACATCATACAGTTACTGCTGGACATGAGTCAAATATCCAGAAATGCTGAAAAAGCAAAGATTGTAAAGGACAGTCTAATGACTTATGACAAGAAACCCTTAAACAACTATGACTAAACATAAAAACTGTCATTGATTGTTTATGTAACATCATACAGTATTAAGAATCATGGGCATGTAAACTTTTGCCCTGGGCTATGTTTAGAAATTCTGTTATTATTCTTTAGTGTGAACTTTATGTTAACATTTCTTTAGTGAAATAACTTGCTCAGGGCAGGACTCAATTAAAAATAAACCTTAAAAAAAATCCTCTTATTTTTCCAAAAGTTTCAGCTTTTTCCAGATTCTGCAAAGGGGTATGTAAACTTTTGAGCACAACTGTATCTACGTCAGTTCTTGTTATGTTTTGACTAAGACTACCAAATGTATTCGCAAGAAAGGTAGTAGCAGCAGATGATGCAATTAGGAAATCCTACGCGAGGATAGGCCGTCGCATTTTAGTTCGCTGTGTGCTTTAAAGACAAAAGTCCTCGTTTTTAAGTCCGCAACCTTAGAAGATTGCAGCCCCCGAATTGGGACACAGCTATATTATCTCTGCTTGACTTTTGGAGCAGGTTTTGATGCGCAATGTGATGACGTCACAAGGTGCGTCTTCATCCAAATTATACAGTAGATATATATATATATATATATTATTTAGTAGGTCAGTATATATCTACTGACCTACTCAACAAAATAAGGCCAAAGCATTATAATGGTTTACATAAACCGTTATGAGAATGCAACTACTTTTCATTGACAACATTTCCCCATATGTTCTGTTTATTTTTATGTATATTGGCCTTGCAAATGGAAGCATTTTAAAGGTATATGAGTATTTATAATAATTTCTACACTAAGAACTGCACGTAAAGAGAGGAAGAGGGTAATATCAAGTGATGTATCTGTTTCTTGCTAATAATTGCTTATCATTGATCAATTCTATCAGCCATAGCCAAGAGATGAATAAACATATGGTCTGTTGAATTAAATACTGACCAGTTTTATCATTTCAAACCCATAAACATACTCAAGTAGAAGAAACGCAATAAGGCCATGTGACTACAATAATTTACTAGTCCTCGTCTTCAACCTCATTTTTCACAGTAACAAATTTAGATGGGTTTGTTTGAGCTGACATCTTCAGAAATAGGAATTTCCTTTCCCAGCCTTTCTTTTCAAACTGTTGCTGAAGACTACAGTATATGAGCATCTACTATCTCTAACCCAATAAAGATGTTAGCCTGTATCGTTGATGCTATAAGTTGAATATTTAGTCTAGAAAAGTAGAACAATGGGCCTTCAAATATACAGGTGCTAGTGTGGCTGGGTAAAGGTCAACACATGTACTGTAGCAAAAAGAAGACAGAGGACCTCTGATTAAGCAGACAAAACTAGGGGAATTGTGATTAGATCTATTTACAGTGTTAGTCCTTGGTGGGAATCTTTCCTTGAAGAATTGTTTAGTAGGTACAGTTTACATTTGATGTTCTTAAAGCCTCATCTGACCGGCTCTTCTTCTGGACACCTTAGACCTAATGGGAAGGAGATAGCATTGGTATGACAAGTCTGTTGTGGAAGTAAAAGAAACATATATTTATTCTTCCTGTACCTGATAGATCCAGCAAGCAGAGGATTAAAGGCATACAGCCAGTCATGCATCTCATTTTCGTTACTGGCTTGAAGGAGTATCCCACGATGCTCTGTGCACACCGCAAATGTGTAGGGGGTCTGACAATCATAAACAGTTATTTTCCTTCAAAATATTTCAGGATGAAATTACAGTATCATTTATAGTATGAGCCCCAAAATTTAAAGAGGCTGCCTCACTGTCTACTGTGCTCGACATTGCAGTACCATGTTGTAAAGATATCAGATCAATACAATGATAAGTATAGAAAAATTACAGCACAAACACAATTATTGGGTTTAATATTAGGTTTATCTAGTGCAATATCATTTATAATCAACATATTTCTTGTCCTGTCCACTTTTTTTTACACTTTTACGGTTTATTTTTCACTGAAAAGCGTGTATGGGATGCTTGACCACCAGCTTCAATTTCTTAGGGGACAGTATCATTCAGCTGCCAGTGCTTACTTTTTGGAACAGTCTTTAGGTGAATTCCCATGATCCCTTAAAAGGTATTTCATCAAGCTTGAGTGCCTCTGTGTGTTTGTACGTCACCTTTAGCATGGCCTGCTGGTCTTCACTGTACTCTACTCGTGCTGAGGACAGGTTAAGGATGGCCCTTTCCACTGTGTCTCTCTCTGTGTTGTAAATGTAGACATAAGGCCGACGTACCACTACATATCGCTGAACCCAGCCATTACTGTGGGGTTCCAGGAAGTGTAAATAACCCTTCTTTGTCACAATAGGACTGCAACATAAAAACAGAGCACAGGTTAGACTCAGCTGCCAAATATGCAGGGAAAAATCTAAAATCTCAGACAAAGATAATTCATTAACAGTCTAATCTATACTGTTAAAGCTGCCCTAACACACAGGGTTTCTGCCAATCTCATATTAATCTTGAGAATCTATAGAGTAGTATTGCATACTTCGTATCTTCGCAGAGTACTTAGTTTGAACACATTTATAAAAGATAGACACAGCTTTACAACTGTTTCCGAAAACATACAGCGCATGCGGGGGGGGGTTTAGGCTCAACCAAAGCATGTGCGAACCCATTGTCAACAAGACACAGACATCCGTTTCACTCACCGCATGCGGTACATGTCCGGCATCTTTTAGCGATCGGACGGCTGCATATATCCATATATCAGTTTCTAACGATCTCCAAATCCAGCGTTATATCCACCGTTTATATAACATTCATTACCGAAATGTAGTAAACAAACACCTGAACTTCGCGAACGTATGGTCTCTCTCTCTCCTGCACACAAGCGAAAGTGACGGCTGCGCATGCTCCTTCTCCTGCTCTCCTTGCGGCCGCGTGCTTTTCCGGGAGAATTGTCCAATAAGGGACTAAGAAAAAAATGTTACGAAACATTTTATATGTTCAAAAAAAACTTTGTACGATCGCTGGGGGAGTGTATGGAGCACAGAAATACTATGTAATACGCCCAACTCGTTTTTTGACAAGTTGACCATGTTAAGCATGAGTCTAAAAGGGTTGTCCCTATTCTCTTAATGAGTCATGGGTGTGTTTTGGGCAAAACGTGCAGTAAACCAATCAGAGTCTCATCTCCCATTCATTTTAAGAGCCAGTTAACAGTCTTGTGTGTGCCCTTTTGTCGAGGCACAAAAATATTTATTTTTGTAATTAAAGGCCCTTTTGTAAAGGCCCGCCCAATCTAACTATTAGTAAAATGAATTAATAATAATTTAACCCTACATAAAATGACCCCCGTGATGACCTTTCACCTGACTACCTCATTTGGAACGCCCCCTCACGTTCAGACGCCTTCAGTAGTTTAGCGCCTTTTCCAAGATGCAAACCATTCGCGGCTGTCGCTTTCAGCGAAGCGGTGTGCTTGTCTACTTATTATTGTTATTATTATAAATAGTAGTCGTATTTTACAAGACCGCCGAGAAGAGAGCATGCACAGCGTTTGTGTGTGTAGTCTGCCCTGAACTGACGTTAGCTGAGCAGCTAATGCTATATCTACACACAGCAATATATAAACACAGGTGCATGTTCACTTCTTGAATCGATATTTGCTGTTTGGGGGAGAAAAGTTTCACGGGCGTCGAGGCTTCTGGTCTTTGTTATTTGACTTAAACTGTTAATACTTTTTTAAGTATTATTATTACAGTATTTACGGTAGAGTGCCTTCAAAACAGTTATCAAAATACTGGTTAAGCGGGCTTATTCAGATTTTCTCATCCTCTGAATTATACTCATCAGTGTTGTTTTTCTTATCATCATTATCATTAAAAAAAAAAAAAAATTCAGAAGAGGGTTAAAACAGAATTATATTTTTAATATGACAAACTATATTTTCTACAACAGTAAAGACAGCAACTGCAGCAGCAGCCACATCCCCAGCAGCCCCCTCAACATCAGCTGCTTCTTGTAAGTTATGTCAGCCCACAGTGTTTTATAGCATATTGCCTACAATCTTACAATACAATGTCATGATACAGTGGACACGTTTATTTTGAATAGTGACCATGTCCTGCAGAGTTTACTATAACAGCTGTTGTTCTGTACACCAGAGAAGAATCCTTAAAGGGACAGTTCACCCAAAAATAAAAATGACATCATCATTTACTCACCCTCAGATTGTTTCAAACCTGTATACATTCATTGTTCTTCTAATCATAAAGGACGAATGTCAGTAACCAAACAGATCGTATCTCCCATTGACTCCAATATATTTATTTTCCCTACTATGGCAGTAAATGGGGGATGAGATCTGTTTGGTTACTGACATTCTTCCAAATATGTGTTCAACAGAACAAAAACATTTATACAGGTTTGGAATAATCTGAGGGTGAGTAAGTGATAATGTCATTTTTATGTTTGGGTGAACTATCCCTTTAAGGTCTGGACAACTTAATTCACTTAAGTTTCTAACCCAAGACTTAATAATAGGTGCAAATAAAATATTTTTAAAAATTAGAATGGTCTTTTCTGTTTCTTTTACAAAACTGCATCATGACATTTGCTTCTGTATCAATACAGAAGCATCCATATTGATACATGTATCAGCAAGGAATTTATCACGATATACAGTATTGCTGTATTGATGTTTTGAGCACAGCCCTATTTAAAGCCTTGTTCCATGTGCCCCTTTTATACTTTGAGCACCTGCCCCTTTAAAGGTCTCTGCACGGCCCTGCCGCAGACATTGGGAATAGCCCCAGAAGGAGAATTGTTAAAGGAGTAAATTATGTTTATTTGTAATCACTTTATTAGTGATGTAACTAATGAATTTACACTTAGAATGTAAGTTTACTCTTCATGTTTTAGTGTACAAAAATGCAAGATATAGACTCTTTGAATGTTGCATATTATTTAACTGTTTACAAATAGATATTTGAGTACATCTAACATGACAAAAGCAAATGATTTCGAATACATTTGTGTAGTTGAGTGTTTGATTGGCTAGAGGGTTAAAATGGCTTTGAGAATCAGTCTTTGTGTTTAATATTGTTTGATTGTGTTTAATGAATATTTAAATAAAAAAATGGTGTGGTGTTGATATGGTTAAATTTTGGGAGAATTCTTGCTTTTGGTCTATCAGCCACATGTGGCCCACATAAGGGCAGTCAGTCCTTTACTGAACTCAGCTGAACAAGAATGACATCTAAGGTCCACATATGGGCCACATCATTATTCAATATATGGCTCACTGCTGGAGGAATTATGGCACAGATCTGGTCGAGTTGTGGCTGAGAAGATGTGGACCAGATCTGGGCCGGGGAACACTTTCTTAAGTGGGCCACAGGTCAGCAGTTTATTTGGGCCAGATCTGCACCAAAGGAAATTTGCTGACTGCGGTATCTGCTCGTGCATGAGGCTAAAGCGCACAAGCAGACCATCTACAGGACAAGCCAGATTTTTTATCTTCATGTACACAATAATACTATTTTACGCTGATATTTCACTCACCCTCAAGCCATCCCAGGTGTATATGACTTACTTATTTAAGTGGACCACCATCAGAGTTATATTAATAATACCCAGGGTCTTTCCAGTTTGGTAATGGTAGTGGATAGCGGCCATGTTTTTGAGGCTCCAAAAAATGCATATAGAATGATGGGCTCATAGGCGCAGTTTGGAGGGGGCACTCCCTCCCCCAAACTTGAGTCAATTAAAGTTTTGTCTCAGCTATGAATGAAACATGTGCGTGAGTCTGCTATTTACCCCGTTACTTTGTTTTAACTGTTGAACTGGACTGTTGCCTGTTGTTAGTTAAGATTATTTGAGCTTGTTTATTTAATCATTCGTTGACTGATTGTTTGAGCTTGTTTATTTAATTATTCGTTGACTGATTGTTAAGTTGTTAGCATTTTTGTTGCGTTGGTACTGAATTGAAATTGCCGTTAGCCACTCGTTACAGCTTGACATTATAAGTTTGCACTTAAAAGTGCGGAGGCAGCTTGACCCACAGCAGTGTAAGCATTCGACACCAGAGATGAAGAAAACTTACACGCTTTGGAAGGGAGCCTTGGTCGGTCCCTCCAGTTGGCGTCCGTCTGCGGGCACAAATGTAACGCGATGGAACACTCGCCCTTAGCTGCTCCGGTGTCGAGGTATGTCAGGGGGACTGAGCTTGTTTGTCATGAACCCGTCGGAAAGGGGGCGTTTCAGGTCTTCGTGAGCTCTTCATGCACTTCTGGGAAAAAAGGTACCGGGGCGGAACGCGGCTTGCCATCACGCTCCGTATTCAGGTACAAAGAATCCAGCCATGAGTGCTGTGGGGAAGGCAGTGCGGTGCACTGCAACCCGAGGCTCGTGGCGGCTTGGGAAAGCATACCTGTTATCTCCGCGTCAGACTCATCCTGGGCTCGACCGGTCGTTGCCTTGATCGGCATATGCTTCCAGTGCCGGCATGCCGTATTCACGAATGCTTCCTCAGCATGTTGGAGAACCAGAATGTGATGCAGATATTGTGCCTGTCAGGCTCGAGGACGAGCCGGCCACATACAAGATTACAGCGGTGAGACATGCCTGGAGGCAAGTGCACGCTGTGAGAATTTAGCTCTTTTAGGGAAATTTGCTCTAGTAGACACCCTCGGCTCGCTACCGAAACGCCCAGGGGAAATCGCACACACCAGGACAAATCCGCTGCTCTGCGTCATAGAATCCAGTAGTTTTTCCAGAGATATGGCACTCAGCATGTATGCTCAGCAGGTTCGGATGAACAAAAGGTGAATGAATGGGCACGCCATCTTTCTTTTTATACCCGTATGTACGGGGCAGAGACTGGCATGCCATGCCATTTGCCAGGTACATTGGTCTTTTAAAATTACAATCAGAGATGATAGGTTCTCAAGATCAAACCCCATTCTGTCAGTTCGACACAACGTTGAGAGATCTGACTGAATAAGAATATTCATTTTCCAGATTAACAGTCATTTTAAGTGTTTTTCAGTAAAAATAAGACTTGTTTGTGTTTTTTGTTGATTTATCTTTGAGATTTATGAGAGTTCTCGTTTTATTTTTAATTGTGGGTTTTTTAAGTTGTGACTGATGTTCAGAAGAGCGGTGCTTGTGCCTAGGCTGAGGGAGGCACAATATTAGTCATGAAGTGTGTTATTTCACTTATTGAGCAGAAACTGTGCTAATGGCAGTAAATATTTTTTGTAAAAAAATAGTATATTTCAATATGAAAGTAAGTGATCCGTGAAGTTTGAGTTAGACATGTTTTTGTTCAGCGTAATTTGTTTTGTTTACTTTAAATAACATTTACTTTATATTTAAAAAAACTAAATGTATTTAATAAGTAGAATTCACTCTTTTACATTTACATTTACATTTAGTCATTCAGCAGACGCTTTTATCCAACGTGACTTACAAAGAGTTTAGGGAGCAATAAGCAATATGTCATACAGGAGCTATAATACATTAGTGGCCAATACAAAGTTACTGGTTTCAACAAAAGCTAGACCACTACCTGTTGAGAGAAAGGGTTAGTCTTTTTTTTAATATATATATATATATTTTTTGTCTGTCAAGTATTCACAGAAGAGATGGGTTTTAAGTAGTTTTATGAATGTTGTGAGAGATGTTGTTGACCGGACCGAGTTAGGAAGAATGTTCCACCAGGAAGGAGTTGTGAATGAGAATGAGCGGGAGAGCGATTTACTGCACTAATGGGAAGACAATACAAGATGCCGCTGGTTGCTGAACGTAGGGATCTTGATGGGGTCTAGGAGTGCAGGAGGGTGTGAAAGTAAGCCGGTGCAGATCCAGTGATAGTCCTGTAGGCAAGCATTAGTGACTTGAATCTGATACAGGCTTCAACCGGTAGCCAGTGGAGAGAGATGAAAAGGGGAGTCACATGAGCCCTTTTGGGCTGTTGGAAGACGCTGCTGCGTTCTGAACCAGCTGGAGCAGTTTAATAGCCTTTGCAGGAAGACCAGCAAGGAGAGCATTGCAGTAGTCCAACCTTGAGATTACCAGGGCCTGGACAAGGAGTTGTGACGCATGCACAGTGAGATAGGGTCTAACCTTTCTAATGTTGAATAAGGCAAATCGGCATGACCGTGTTGTCTTTGCAATGTGATCATTGAAGAACAGCAGTTCATCAAATATGACTCAGAGGTTCCTGGCTGTGAAAAAAGCAGCGGTCCAAGCACAGATCCCTGAGGGACCCCAGTGATCATGTGGTGAGCAGTGGACAGCGAGCCCCTCCATGACACCCTGAAGGATCTGTCAGAAAGGTAGGATTTGAACCAGCGGAGAGGAGAGCCTGAGATTCCTAGCGATGACAGGGTTGCTGGCAGTATCTGGTGATTGACAGTGTCAAACGCTGCAGATGGGTCTAGCAGAATCAGGACCGAGGATTTTGATTCCTCTAGCCGCAGTGCTTCTGTGACCAATAGCAGTGCAGTCTCAGTGGAGTGGTTTGTTTTGAAGCCAGACTGCTTGTCATCCAGTAGTTTGTTCTGGGATAGTTAGAAAGACACCTGGTTAAAAGCTGCCCTTTCAAGTGTTTTTGCAATAAATAGGAGGAGAGAGACAGGTGTGTAACTGTCGGGAGTAGAGGGGTCCAATGTGGGTTATTTCCATAGGGGCGTGACCTGGGCCTGTTTGAATGTGGATGGAAAAGTGCCGGTTAGCAGAGAGGTGTTTATGATGTGTGTGAGTGCAGGTGTGAGTGTGCTGGATATGGCCTGAAGGAGATCGGAGGGGATTGGGTCAAGGGGACAGGTGGTGGGGTGGCTGGAGCGAAGTCTGGTGACTTCAGTGTCCGTCAGTGGGGTGAAAGAGGAGAATTTGATGGTTGAAGTGTGGGAGGTGTGTGCCTAGGTCTGAGGTACCGAGAATTGTTTGCTGATGGATGATGTTTTATCAGTGAAAAAAAACAGCGAAGTCTTCCGCAGTCAAAGATGAAATGGGCGGGGGAGGAGGGGGGCAAAGAAGAGTGTTAAATGTCTTGAAAAGCTGTCGAGTGTTAGGTGCATTGCTCACCTTGGTGGTATAGAAAGACATTTTAGCTGTGGTAACACTAGCAGAGAAAGAGGAGAGTAGTGACTGGTAGGTCAGCAGGATTCTTGGTCTTGCACCATTTCCTTTCAGCAGCCCTGAGTGTACTCCATTGTTCACAAATGATGTCAGACAGCCAGGGGCAGGAGGGGGTGGCACAAGCTGGTCTGGAAGACAGAGAACAAAGGTTATCTAGACAGGATGTAAGTGTGAGCATAAGGTGTCGGTGGCAGTGTCAGCATCTAGAGATGCAAAGTTGGAGGGAAGAGAGGATGTCACTTTAGAAGAAAGTGTGCTAGGGGAGAGAGAGCGAAGGTCCCGTCTAAAATAAACGGGTGGTGGTTTTGGTGTAGTGCATGTAGGAAGGAGCATGTTGAAAGTGATGAAGAAGTGGTCTGAGATGTGAAGAGGTGTGACTTGAATGTTATCTGTGGTGCAGTTACGGATGTAGATGAGATCCAGCGGGTTTCCTGATCTGTGAGTACAGGCTGTGACGAGGCGCGTGAGGTCGCGGAAGTCAGAAGCATAGGGTTTCTCCAGGTGGATGTTAAAGTCCCTAAAGACAACAAGAGGGCTGCCATCCTCCAGGAATGATGAGAGCAGCACATCTAACTCTTCAATGAAGTTGTGAAGAGGACCCGGGGGTGGTAAACTACAACAACGCTGAGCTGAGTGGGAAAAGTGATATTAACAGCATGGTATTCAAATGAATAGTTGTAGCATAGGGAAGATAGTGTGGAATATTTCCAGTCATTGTTGATAAGCAAACCTGTGCCTCCTCCTCTTCCGGTTTGGCGGGGAGAGTGAGAGAAGGGGTAGTTTGTGTAGAGAGCAGCGGGTGTGGCTGAGTCTTCAGGACGAATACAAGTCTCAGTAAGACCAAGAATGTGAATGTCAGACTGGCTGGCAAACGCATGGATAAAGTCAGTCTTGTTCACTGACTGGCAGTTCCAGAGAGACAGAGGTGTAGAAGGGGGAGATGTGAATGGGACGCGCGTGAGAGTGTGCGCATCATGCCTTGCGTCTTGGGTGAGAACGCTGCCTACGGTGGAGTATAGGAATAAACTTGAAACACATGATGTTAGGAGACAATTCAATGAACTTCTTGATTAGCAAAACAAAGTCTGAATGACTTGAATGGGCCACGGATCAAACAGCGATCAACTAGCTCAGTGCTTTTAACTGCAAACTTATAATGTCAAGCCGTAACGAGCTGCTAATGGCAACTTGACTTCAGTACCAACGCAACAAAAACGCTAACAACTTAGCAATCAGTCAACGAATAATTAAATAAACAAGCTCAAATAATCTTAACTAACAACAGGCAACAGTCCAGTTCAACAGTTAAAAGAAGGTAACAGAGTAAATAGCAGACTCACGCACTACAGCTGACTTCTGATGACTTATTCTTTTTCTGGTTAGTAAGTTGTACTTGAATTATAGCAGCAAATTTTACTTAAAATTGTTCATGCAAAATTGTTACGGGTTTTTTATCATGTCAATTCTACAAGTAATTTTTTTCAGTGTATGAATGGGCTTTTGTGTATAAAAATATTTATATTTAAAAAGTTGTACTGTAATCTATGGCTTCCAGCAACGGCAGTATGCTTGTTCACAAGAGAGTCGAGTTCTGGCTGAAGGCTGACTTCCAAAAAAAAAAATCAGGAAACACAATTCCGTGGAACATTTTAATGTCCAAGTACACCTGGGGCCTCATTTATAAAGCGTGTGTACACACGGATAAGTTCGTGAGGTGTGCATACCCACGGGAAGATGTTCAGTCTTTGAGGTGAAAAATAGTCTGGGCAGACATACGCACTTTTGCTTGTCCGAGTGCTGCAAGTTTTCTGGAAATATAAGCCATTCTTGCCGCCCGTATTTAATTTGAATGTTGACAGGTGCTCTTTAATACTGTATATCCATGACAATTAGACAATTAATATATGAAACTGTTCGTTTGTGTGCAATTTCTAGATCAATTTATAGATTTCACAGCTGAAAGAGAGGTGTACACAAATTTTCTGTTCATACATTCATTCTATAAATCACACATACACACTTTGAGAATTTATCGTAAAATTAAATTTAGGACAGTCTCTGATGGAAAGCCAAATACGTTTTCTGCACCTTAATCACTTCATCAAATCATTCATTGATTTGGTACCCTATTTAATGCCCTTGTGTTTGCTGTCCTGTGCTGATTCGTTTTGCTATGTACTCCATGGATGACGGTTCGTCATTTTCTTGCATTAATTAAATACAGTATCCTTCTTGTCAAGCCAAGAAAGTTTAGTTCATTGAGTCTAGTCTAGTCTAGTCAGTTTATTATTTCCTGTGAAGTCGGTTTATTGCCATCCCCTGTTCTTGGTTGGTTTACCCATCGTGTATTAAAGTTATTGTTTTCCACCTACCGCTGCCCGCGATTGGGTTCATTCTCAAGTGGTTTTCCTGACAACAGCACTTTCCACCTTAATATTCTTTTATGTTCAATAAATACCCTTCAGGGACAAGTGCACTGCAATTCAGTTTCGTCTATGTCCTTATTCATCCCGTCGCAAACATTTTATAAATGAGGCCCCTGGTTCCTACGTAAGTAGTCGCAAGGATCACAGTTGAGTCCAACTGCCTTTAATTTCAGCAAAATAATTATGTGTTTTAGCTTTAGTTTCTTTGTTTCTCCTATTGAAAGCAGCTATTTTGATTAATGTTTTGCCACTCTTTGGCCGTGTGATGTCAACGCATACCCTCTATTATAAAACGGTCAATTTAAAAGCAATAAGCCCCACAAAGCAGTCGTTAAAAAGTGCATTTTATAACAGCTAAGCTTTGTCATGCCTAACAACGTGCCTTGGTAGTTATAAAATGCACTCTAACACACTGCTTCTTGGGGCGTATTGCTTTATTATTCAATATAACTCCGATTGTGGGAGGTACTTTGCTATTTCATGCGTTCTGATTTCTTTACACGGTTAAACATGCTGGCTTCTCAAACTTAATACGGTCAACTTGTCAAAAAACTAGATGAACGTAAGACGTAGTATTTCTGTGCTCGATTTACTCTGCCAGGGTTCATACAGGTTTCTGAAAGTTTTTTTCGAAAATGGATTCCCCGTTAGCTCAGCCATTTTGCTCGGATCCTCAACTATAACTCCCACCAAGTCTGTGAGGAAACTGGAGGGTGATGTTCGACGACCAGCTGAAATTCACCTCTCACATCGCAGAAACCACTCGAACTTGCAGGTATGTGCTCTACAACATCAGGAAAATCAGGCCGTTCCTGTCGGAGCATGCCTGTCAGCTGCTATTCAAAGCTGCAGTGGAGCTGTTGTGGCCTAGTGGTTAGAGAGTCCGACTCATAACCAGAAGATCACCGGTTCGATACTAAGGCCAGCAGGTAGAGACTGACATGCCTTGAGCAAGGCATCTAACCTCGTTTGCTCACTGGGCTGCCCACTGCTCTGGATGTGTGTGTTCACAACTTGCAGTGCGTCTGTTCACTGCTCACTGGATGGGTTAAATGCAGAGGTCACATTGCGGTTATGGGTCACCATAACTGACAAATAGGTCACTTTCACTTCAGTCAAGCCCTTGCAAATGATTCAGAATACAGCTGCAAATCTAGTTTTCAATCAGCCTATAAGAGGAACCAATGCAACACCTATCTTGATTTCATTTCACTGGCTTCCAGTTGCCGCCCGCATCAAGTTTAAATCGCTAACACTGGCCTTCAGAACGATAACGGTTAATTCGCCCCTTTACCTTAAAAAAATTAGCGACGCCTGGTTGATCCATCACATCGAGGCACCAAATCGTTTGCAAAAAGATTTACTCATTCGGTTCCCCTGTGGTGGAATGAACTGCCAGCCTCCACCCGAAATGCAGCATCCTTCACAACTTAAAAAAATAACATACCTGTTCTGCATTTATTTGACTAACCAACAGCTGTCTATGTCTTGTGTCCCCATAGTAGCATGTTCTGTTTATTGTGTTGACAAAATGTGTATATGCTCTCCTACTTGTAAGTCACTTTGGATAAAAGCATCTGCCAAATGAATAAATGTAAATGTAAGTATACACCTGTGACGGCTTGAGGGTGAGTAACATGTAGGTTGTGCTGACTTTAAAGTAATTAATAATAAAGTTATTAAAAGTAATACTATTAAAATAATTCGTTTAAAAGTGAGTTTAATAAGGTAAAACATTAAAAACATTTCATTTGTTTGCATTAGTTCTTATGTTACGTTGCCCTCTACCGGTCAGAGCTAATTCTACAGATGAGCACATTCTTCAGTTGAGCTCAGACAGTCAAGAGAGACAGTTCTGGATACATGTCGCTGCTGAATTCAATTCTGACACTCTTCTGCCTTGGAGACTATTCGTCTGTGAATAATATGACTTGCCTTTTATTAAGAAATGTCATGTTAGCAACTTTCTGTTGTTTCAGTAGTTCATGTGCTCCACTAGTTAGCATACTGATGTAGCTAGCTCCGCTAGTTAGCATACAACTGTAGCTAGCTCCGCTAGTTAGCATTCAACTGTTGCTAACTCCGTTCAGTGATTGACTTTGTTATTTAGCTGTTTTAGTGAGCTGTATTTGCTACTCAGTACTGTGCTGCTTTAAGCTACCGTGATCGTTTGAATTTTCAACATTGTCTATGATTGTTCTTTTTTCTCTGTAATGTTTCAGTTTTACAATCAAAAAAAGGGAAAAATCTGGAAACAACACTTCAGTAAAATATAAGAAAAGTCAAGCCTTGTGTGTTTATTGGAGGACTTTTGAATGTTAACTAGCTGTCTAGCTTTGCACAAGAATACGCGATGTGAGGGCAGTACATGGGCCAATTTAATTTCTGTGATGAACTGTTCCTTTAACCATGTTAATGTGAAAACGTCTCGTTCGAGTCGTTGTGTCGAACCAACAGATGTGGTTTGACTTGAGAACTGAACATCTTCTGACTAGTTTTGAAAAGGCGAATGAAATTGGCGAATTAAATTTGCATGCCAGACTCCGCTCCCCGATATCCGGATATAAAGCGGAGACGGCGTGCTGCATGGATTCACTTTTTGTGCTGAGGAGCCTGAGAGCATATCTCGACTGCTGCAGTGGGCGGCAAGCGTTGTGGCATGAAGTTCCCTTTCTGTCGGTCTCACGACGTTGTGTCTAATCGTCAGCTGGGGTTCCTATTGAAAACGCCACAGCGCTGTGCCGCGTCACAATTTCTAGCAAAGCGACGCTGACTGGCCTGTGCGTGTCAGACGTGAGCATTAGCGCAAAATTGTAACCATCCAGTGGATAAGTACGGGGTCCCAGAGATTTGGAAAAGATGAGAAGCCCCTGCCATCGGCTGTCACGGGCAGAGGCCTTGTTTCTCTAACAGAGAGGAGCCGCCCGGTACCGTAATGTTGTGTTCAGACCAAACGCGAATGGCGCGTCAAGCGCGAGTGATTTACATGTTAAGTCAATGCAAAGACGCGATAGACCTACTTGCGGCGCTAATCGCGCGAATGAGGCGGCGCGAATCGCGCAAATTGAGTTGAAAAATCTGAACTTTGGCAAAAATTTGCGCAGCTTTAGCCAATCAGGAGCTTGCTCTAGTAGTGAGGTGATTAGACGATGTAGCGAGCGGAGGCAGAAATCCGAAACTGGAGCACAAAATGGAGGACAAATTGATCGTTGCTGTTTGTGGACACCCGGAGCTGTATGATTATTTTTCTAACTTTATAGGAACAGGAATAAAAAGGATCTTGCTTGGAAGAAAGTGAGTGAGGAGGTCGGAGAATCTGGTAAGTTGTAAAAACGCCCTTTACTCAATTTGAGCTATATATATTATATATATATACATATAGTGCAGCTACCCTCTCAACAAAATCCATGTCCACCATTTCGAAATGAGACTGGAGCCGCCTGCCAGAAGCCCCTCCCATGACGCAAATTTTACGCGCGAATGAAGCGAATTTTACGTGCGAGTGAAGCGAATATGACCTGCGAATGAAGCAAGTAAACTCAAAATGTTCAAGCGTCCAACTACACGCGAATAGCGCGATTCATTCGCGCCATTCGCGTTTGGTCTGAACACAACATAAGAGCCACTGGGGAAGCGCGCTACGGAGACCGCTTCCTACCATAGGGAGGAGTTTAGAGGAGAAACCAACATGGTCTCGCCGGCAGGGGAGAACTCATGGGAGGAATGTGCGGACTGGAGGGAGTACCGCGAGTTGGAGGTCCACCTAGAGGATGTCATGGTTTACAAAGATGGGAACCAGATCATGAGAATACATCAGACGGAACCACCCTGTTGGGGGGTTACTTCGTGTGGGGCACTAGGTCCGGTTAGAGCTATCCGCTAGATAACTCAGCTGATACCCGGCCTGAGGAGGCAGGGCTGCTGAACACCTGAAGCTCTGCGTGCGGTCCAAGTAGAGGCGCAACGCGCGTACGGGACACAACATGGATTGGGATGGGTCTTCCTCCCCAGTGGGGAGCGCCTACAAGTTCACCATCTGGTCCCAAAAGGGAGTGGTGGGAACTTTGGGCACGTTGCCGGGCAGGGGTCTCAGGATAACGTGAGAGTCTCCGGGCCCAAAGTCTAGGCAATCCGTAGACACGGAGAATGCTTGTAGGTCCCCACCCTCTTGATAAAGTCGTCTTTATCAAGAGGGTAAAAGAGAAAGAGCAGCATCTCTAAGGAGCTCTAAAGGGGGTCTCTGGAGGCCCGCCAGGACCCATCGAAGTCCCAAGAGGGTACGGAGCGTGGACGGGGCGGATTCAGCCTTCTCGCGCACTTAAGGAACCTAATGATCAGGTTATGCTGTCCCAGAGACTTACCAGCGACTGGTTCGTTATGAGCGGCAATAGTGGCTACATACACTTTCAAGCCTGAACTGCACCCAAATGAGCTTAACTACGTGGGGGTGGAGTCTCCACGAGGCGTCGACTGTTGAGAGAGCCTGTCGGCTGTCTGGTTCAGGTCGCCCGGTATGTGTTGACTCAGGACAGGGACAGACCAGATGGGAGGACCCTGTACTGATGCCCCGAAATTTGGGCAGAGGTCTGGCAAATTGGATCGCAAGGCCGAGACGGATCGTTTTCCCTAGCCACCGTGACGGTCTGGGAAGCGCTAACCAGGCGCCCAGGGACCGAGACAGGGGGGCTAGGGGTACGATCTGCTTCATCGATCCCCCGGGGGGATGGTACCATGCAAGACTCGGGGTGCTTACTTACCTGCCCAGCGATAGTGCAGCTCAATGCACCGTTGAAGTGAGAGTGCTGAGGGCTGCTGGTTTTTATGCCCGGCATTGCGTATCACTGTGACGCAATGTCGAGTTGCCGAACACCGTTGTTTAGAGGGTGAGAGCGGCTGTAAGAAAGACCCAGAGAGAGAGGAAACTCTTTTTGTGAGAATGTGGGCGCTAGGCCCCCGAAGGGGCCCAGCAGGTGTTGGGACAGGGCAGGAACCGCCCCAGTCCGACCACCAGCCATGGAATGGCTGCCGTCGGGCCCGATGGTGTTGTCGATCTCCCTGGGTTCCTCTTCTGCTTTCGCGGCGACTGGTGACGAGACGGTGGTCTCTTCCTCGACAGATTCTTCTGGAACACCGCCTGGGTAGGGGGCGCCGGCGTCAAAGAGGGCCGGGGCTGCTAGGGAGCAGACGTCGCAGGGGACCTTGACGGCCGAAAGGTGGCCGGGTCGCGGCGGGGCAGGATGTGTTTGATCGCCTCTGTCTGCTTCTGTTCCGTCGAGAATAAATGAGAAAAGTCCTCGACAGTGTCGCCAAACAGTCCACCTTGCGAGACGGGTGCGTCGAAAAAGCGAACTTTCTCTGCGTCACGTACCTGCGCAAGGTTTAGCCAGAGGTGCCTCTCCTAGAGCACTAGTGTGTACATCGTCCGACCCAGGAATTCCTGCATAATACCTGGGTTGGTCTTTCCCTCGTGGAGATCTTTCAACGTCTTGGCCTGGTGGACCTGCAGGATGGCCATGGCGTGAAGAGCGGAGGCAGCTTGGCCCGCGGCAGTGTAAGCCTTCGACACCAGAGATGCCGAAAAATGTACATCCCTTTGACGGGAGTCTAGGGCGACCTCTCTAGGTGGCCGCCATCTGTGGGCATAAATGCACCACGATGGTACGCTCCACCTTGGGTACGTCAAGATAGCCCCTAGCTGCCCCACAATTTGCTCTTTTAGAATGAAAACACCTCTGGAACTGCCAAGACGCCAAGGGGAAGTCACTGACGAGGGACGATCTGCTGCACCACGTTGTAAGTATCCAGCAATTGTAGAGAATTTTGTCATCAGATGCGAAGGCTCCGAAGAACAAAAGGTGAATGAATGCAGCACGCCGTCTCCCCTTTATACCCGGATATCTGGAGGCGGAGTCCGGCATGAAAATTGAATTCGCCAATTTCATTGGTCTTTTCAAAACTAGTCAGAAGATGATAGGTTCTCAAGTCAAACCCCATCTGTCGGTTCGACACAACGTCGAGAGGCCGACAGAAAGGGAACATGTTTGTACTACTGACTACAACTATTAACAGTATTGCATAGGTCAGAATTGTCACCTGATATGTATTTCATGAATGTCTGGGACAAAAGTGTGGGTTCTTGGTCTAGACTCTGGAGGCGACTTCTTGCCATCTGTTATGGAATCAGGGTTGGGACTGACAGCACATGATCGAGGTGTTGGAGCTCTATTACACAAGAGTAGTTAGTTAATGTAACCATTGTAATCTTAAATAGTTTTCAAAAAGTTTGCTTGAAAACAGCATTTAATTTTGCCAACGCTTCAGGTTGGCGCTAGTGCTGCAGAAATTAGTTTGACTTATTATTTTATAACCAGACAGAAGTCATTAAATACTGACCTGAGTTCAGTGTTGCTGCCGTAGCGTCCCTCTATGAGTAAAGGACATGTGGAGGAGGGTGTGAGTGTGCTCTCAGCACCCAGTGAGGCAGAGTCTTTCAGAAGAGTTAATGACATCTCACTTAACTAAAACACACCACAACCGGTCGTTAAACACATAAAACAATAGACACGCACAGACTGACAAGTGAATCACAAAAAATAAAAACCATTTGTGTTGCTGATGCACAATTCTGTTTAAGTGTAAACAGCTGTAAAAAACTTTATGTACCAATGTATGTACCAATAACATCTGTCAGGAAAAAACTGAGAAATTTTGAAAATAATTTATTGTACAACATTCTTTTTAACATCTTCACCTTGCTCTGGCTGACGCTAACAAACACATGGCTGTAATCCCTGTTGAAGGTGTGGTTAAGCAGTCGCAGACACTGTTGGGGCAAGAAGACGACAACATAAAAAGTCCTCTTTCAGGTCATTAAAAAGGAACTGAAATAATTAATTTGAATCTACTCTTGTTTTCAATTTCACAAAGCAAAATCTTAAAGGGATAGTTCACTACAAAATACTAATTCTGTTATAATTTGTTGTATCTATTGTGGAACCGAAAATAACATATGTTGAGGAATGTGGTTTTGTCCCCATCCAGTCAATGGGGTCCAATGTTGTATGGTTACCAACGTTCTTCAAAATATCTTTTGTTGTTGCGCAGAAAAAAGAAAGGCTTACAGGTTTGAAATGACATGAGGGTGGGTAAATGATAAAAGATTTTTCATTTTTGGGTGAACTATCCCTTTTAGTTTTGCTCCTGGTATTCGCTTCTGGGAATCGCAGTCATTAAGCATTTTTATTCGATTTTTAAATCAAAAATATTTCCTCATTTGGTAAGCCTTAAGTTAGTTTCTTATTCACCCTGGCAGTGAGCTCCCTTTGTCTCTCATTGGGATTGTTAGGACCTGGCCCGGTTACAGCGTCACTCCCGCAGGATAGCAGTGACTCCTGGCCCAGCAGCAGGGTGGACTCCAGCTTCTCTCTGAGGAGAAGATAGTGCCTGGTTTTCTCCACCTTACATACCACAGAGGGCAATATGTTAGATCTTGTTAGATCTTCAAGAAGATTCTCAACCAACAGCACAGCCTCGACACTGTATTGTTCATGTCTGATACCAAAGAAAATGAATGGCTGTACACACCTCCTGCAGAAGTCTCAGTTTCTCCAACTCCCAAAGATGGTCCAGGATGAGGCTGTCACTACGGGGCCTCCAGCCAGCCAGGTTCTCCTCCCCTTGCACATATGCCACTGACGTGTCCAGCACCCTTCTTTGTCGTCTCTGCATCCCTGCACATTCAGGCATTATTTAAAATTTGTTTAAAATCTAATCTGCCCAATACAACAACGTGATAAGTCATGTCCTACCTGGGCTGCCAGCATCAGCAAGGTGGCAGAGACTAAGCTCATATAAACCAGTCACACGGTTTCTTGCCGAAAAAAAAGAGAAAAAAAAAAAAAAACATTACATCTTGAAGGTTCAAGTCACTTGTGCAGTAATGTAAAGTAACCATACCCTTCAGATGGCCTCAAACTGCCACTGCTGAAGAGGTTTCGTATGGAGCTAGATGCAGAGAGCTTGGCGTCTCGTGAGTAGAACAACATGCATAAGTCTTTAGTAATCACTGTGGGCTGTGTGCAGTTCTCCATCTGGGATATATAAACCATTGTAAGCTTTTCCAATAGTATGTGTTAAAAAAACTATGGTTTGATAAAGAAAAAGAAACATCATAACAGCCAAAAAGCAGTTTCTCCTTTTCACATACTGTATGCAATGGATTAGGCTGTAATAAAACCCCATGTCTAGTATACTACAAACTAAACCAACTACACCTGCAAATCTCCCAAAAAATGAGTCATTCAGCTCCAATGTAAAGGAATTAACTGAATGGTCTTGATTACCTCCAGGTAGGCCGACAGAGTCATGTAGATTTTCTCTCCATAAGGAGTGACGCGGTTAAGCAGCAAAGAGTTGTGCATGGAAGAATCCCAAGCTGCCTCAAAATGGTAGAATGTTCTATAGGGTAGAAGATAGTCTTCAGTACTTCCTTTTGTAATGAAGACCAAGGTGAATTTTCAGTAAGAGAATTAACAGGAAGAGAAACCCTGGAAGACTTCGATAAATACAGCAGTGGCCAAAAGTGATGTCCAACTTGGCAAAAGTTGTTTTAATTACATGTAAAAAAGGAGTGTAAACTTAAGCTTAGCTTCAAGAAGGAGGCTTGGCAACAAGTTACACAGAACACACGAGAAAGCTTATTGAGTCAAGGCCCAGAAGAATGGGTTCGAAGAATTATTAACAAATGTTAATAACTGATACAATTTGTAGTTAATGTATGCCATTATTCATTTGAGCTTTTTTGTACAGTATATTTCAATAAAATCCATATTTAATGGTAGTTTGTAGCTTGCCTTCATGCCAAATAATTTTGTTCAATAAATAC
Organism: Triplophysa siluroides; assembly: GCA_006030095.1. Lineage (NCBI taxonomy): Eukaryota > Metazoa > Chordata > Actinopteri > Cypriniformes > Nemacheilidae > Triplophysa > Triplophysa siluroides. Next base: position 152,441 of record VCII01000146.1, read on the forward strand.
CATAAAAGTTGCTGTTTTGTTGTATTTTACCATACACCTCTGATATTCTGATGGTTTAATCTATACTGAGCAACAAAAGCAAATACTGTACAAATATGTCCGCGGACATTACTTTTGGTCACTGCTGTTGACCATGTTTGTACTGATAAAATAGATCATATTAAAAAGTGAAAACTTAAAAACATAAGTGTTTAAAATGGAACAGAGACAACATAAATGCATGCAACAAAGCACTTTAGCATCAGTATATTAAAAGAATCCTCAGTGATGTGTAAAACAATAATGTTATAACAAAAACTAAATTGAATTCATGAAACTACAAGACAATACAATTATCAGAGCATTACTAGATCGTTAAGGTGGTACAAGGTACACTTAAACCTAGGATCAATTCCCAAGGAAATGCTTTAGGTGAAAAGGAAAGAATCAATGATTGAATCTCAAGACAGCTGAGATGCATAACCTGTGATTATTTTCAAGCAGTTACATATGTCCTATAAGCTCTCCTGTGTTCTGTTATGGTTCTCTGTTACATACTGTTCAATTAAATAACACAAAGTACAAGGGTACTATAACTGTATTGCATCCAACCAACATACATGAACATAGTATCGGCAGCCTTTTAATTATATATTATAGTCACGTCGCTGAACTTTTTGTCTACCTCCCTTCATCTGTTAAATACGGCTAATTACCAAGGGTTCTTCCTGCATAGAGAAATTGGAGGCGGCCGCCTCCGTCAAATGCCTTGCCACCTCAGACTCTTGCCAAAATTATGTGGGGTGTCTTCACAAGAAATGCTGCTTGCATTTAATAGACTGTCCTTTGTAACTACAATTGGCATTAGGACACTATGGAGATGCTGTTTTATTATCAGCACACTCAGGTGCTAAAAAGAGTTGCAGAACAAGAGCTAGTTGTGTTTCACGGCTGTTTGTTTTGCATCCAAGTATGTTTAATTTCTTGAAATTAGAGAGGCTCTTACCAATGGTCGTACAGGCGGTGGCCTTCGTACTCTAGAGACAAGATAGCCACCGGGCCCGCCCTTACAGGGACCCGTGCTTCCAGTTGACTCTGCCGGTGAACTGCATAGGCGAACTCTTGAAATATTACGCGGTTCCACTCAGAGCGAAATTTAGATTTGTGACCACTTTACACAAATTAGCAAGAGCTTTTACCACGCACACTACCAGTTTCAGTTAAAGGACCCTCAAGCAATTAGCAAAGCTTCCACAGAATTGGGATTGTACATACCCATGTACAATGTATAAGATAATGAAATGTAAGTCGCTTTGGATAAAAGCGTCTGCCAAATGCATTAATGTAAATGTCATTATTGCACAAATTTTAAGTTTTTGTGTTGTCAAGAATGAACAAGAAACAGACAGCCTAGGTTTGTTAGGGTAGAAAATAAAATTAGACAAGGAATAACTGAAAAAAAAAAACAGGTACAACACTAGACACTCCACCCCCCACTTTTGAAATGATGGCTATGCCCCTGCCTGAACATGTGGACCAACTGCTGTTTCTACAAAAAAAGCTAGCAGTATAATAATATTAATTGATAAACTGTGGTAGATTTTGGATCTTTAAGTTCTTATTTAATTTGTGGCCTAACATTTTTCTTCCGCGTTAGGTTTTATAGTTTTTTTTGTGACTCAATAAACATGTTTTGCTTTGAAGATGTTTCTTTGTTAAAAGTTTCTAAACAAACTGTTTGTTCAAAATGATTGTTCTTTGTAGTGGTATGGCTTTCCACGTTTCATTCAGAGCTTGTTTATCCTAAATATTGTTATCCTAAATGTAATTAACTTTGTCAATAAAATAAGTTTTGAAAGAAATCTTCATTATCATTTTTAAGATGGCAATACTGTCAAACGGAGATTCTATCTATAAACAAAAAACTTGGCAACTCAAATTTTAGTTAAAAATAGCAAATATATGTTGAGAATCGTTTTGGAATCAAATCTTTACTCCCAGAATCGGAATCGGATCGTAAAGTGTACCCCCTAGTTGGGGTGTGGACATTGATTACAGTGCTGTTTCCAAGGTGACATTCTAAAGTGATATTAAACGCTTTTGAGAACCCAAGGCCAACTTTCTGATTGCACAGGCTGGCCCACATCAATAGTTAAGCAGTGTTCTTGGTGGTTACGTATGGCGGTTTTCGGTCCAATAAGTAACACTTCTGTTTTGTCCGAGTTCAACAATAATAAGTTACTACTTATCCAGTTTTTTATATCAACTATGCATTCCATTATTCTGGTGAGCTGCTGTGTTTCGTGAGGCCTCGATGAAAATGTATAGTTGAGTATAAAATGACATTGACATCTGTCACTGCCTCAGCAAACAGATTGGAAGTACAACAAGATAAACAGATTTTGATAATAACAACACCACCCTTATGTTTACAAATATTAGGATAATTCCTAAGATTACAGTTGCAGTCGGAAACATACTTCATAATCTTGGCTTGCCTACTGTTTACAGCGATTGGCTATCGCCCGGCGTTTGTCGCTTGATATTTGCATAAAGTTAAGAATAGCCCAACTTTTTGACACTCTTAGCCGCTCCCAATGCCTTTTCTGCCCAGCTGTCGGTCCCATAATGCAACACGTGAGCATCAAGCGCTGCTCTCATAAAAATTCATTGAAAAAGCTCGCTCTGCTCCGCGCCAGTGGCAATTCACCATAAGTCATGAACCAGTACAACATGAGGAACTTTCAAAGAAATTGGATCGACACTGCTCCCTAGTGGAATAAAATAAATATTTTTATAAGCACAGAATGAGTAAACTTTAGTAAACTTGACTTCTTTCATATAAAATCAAACATGTACGTGCAGTGTGATAACACTAATTGATACATGATTAATGTTGAGGTTAAAAGAGCCTCCATTAACAACACAGATCTCATGTTGTGTGGTCTAACCCACAGTAATCACCTCAAGCAGTCTGTGTTTTACAATGTTGCTTTGACATTTGTGATAAAGGTTAATGTGGTTGTGGAATAGTTTCAATAAAACCATAAATTCCTCATTAGATGTCATCTTTTTTTCAGAATTTGTTGAGCAGGACTTGTAAATCTCCGTTATATGGGTAAATGATCAGTCCTCTTGAAATAGGTATATTTGATCTGTACCACACCTGTTAATGATTCAGATAAAAAACACACAACATACAAAGCCAAGTCATGCAACCAAGAGGCTCCACAAAATATCAAAAACATACAGAACAGTGGCTTTCCACACAAAAGCATTTCCATGGAAAACAGACCAAGTTTCTTTCACATTTTCACAAATATACACTTTAAACCTTTTGGATAAAAAATGGACAAACCCAACGGTTAAATTAACCCAGAAAATGTTAATATTTGACCCAACAATGGGTTAACACAACCCAGCATTTGGGATGAAACAACCTAATGTAGGGTCATTTATAACCCAACCACTGTGTTTGTCCATTTTTGACCCAATGCTGAGTTGAAATAACAATTAGCAAACAGAAACAAAATGGCAAAGAGTGATGATGGAGACTGATTGGAAAGATGGGCTGAGATATTACAAAATGAAAAAAACGTATTCTTTCCATATCCGATTCAATGAAAGGAGAGATATTTGAAAGTAAAAAAATACCTTGGCATGTCCGAATCAAGAAACTGTCTGGAAAAACACAAAACAACATTCTGTTAGTGGACTAGAGAAATATAAGAATAAGCAACTTAAGATGGTTGTGAAGAAAAGGTGGTGAGTAAAACCAACTTGAGGTGGTTTTACTACTTTACAAAAACACTCAGACACAGGTCCAGCTAACACTTAACTTTATTGTTCTCTTTTTCTATATTGTCTTCTGGATACAATTACTCACTAGAGCCCCCAGTGGCGCAGCTCCACATCACATATAATAAAGCAAGTTATACTGTGACATGAACCATTAGTATTCAATACAACATCTCCCCTGTTACTTAACAAAAGTGCTTTACTCAACTAACATTACCTTAAGTCTCAAGTCTTCAGCAAGTATCAATTTATTGCAAATAAACATACTTAAAGTAACTTTTTATGCACTCTACCAATGCACTTCAATTAACCATTCCAAAGATGAGCAATGAAATCTACTAGCACACTTTATAGTTATAACATAACCCAGAATAACATAACATGACGCAGGACAGCATTTATCCAACATTTCAGTTCAGTTTACATTTAACTTTTTTTTTTATTAGGGCAGCGATCCGCCTACACCCTTTACATAATTTCTTGATCGACTTGTTAGTTGTAGACCTTATGCCTTTTCAGACTTATTTTAATTTCAGCCTGTTCCACCCATCTATTCCCATCACTTCCCACCGTATCAAACATGAAAGGGTTTCCACACTCTCCTCGTATCTCCCACCTTGATGTCACGGAATCCTCTCCTGCGATCGAAATAGTGCTTGCTTTTAGCCTGTCTGCGTTTCACATAATCTCTGACCTGAGTGAATTGGTCAGGACCAACCTCTGGTGGAAGAAAATTCAACTTGGTTCTCATGTTTCAGCCCCTCAGGAGCAGGAAAGGGTTCTCACCTGTCGTAGTATGGGTTGTAGCCCGATAGCTCTTCAGCATTGTCAGAACCGTAGATTTCCAGGGTTTACGAGCGACCTCAGCTGCTTGAATACATTCTTTAAGCACCCTATTATAACGCTCAATGTTTTCTGTCCTGTGCTGGTTCATTGTCATTTGATTTGTGTGGTGTCATTCATGTGTCTTGTTCAGTTCAAGCGGCCCTGCAACGGTGTTTCATGCATTCTGACTTCTTTAAAATGTTAAACATGCTGTCTTCTCATGCTTAACATGGGCAACTTGTCAAAAAACAAGTTGGGCGTATTACGTAGTATTTCAATCGTACAGGTTTCGGAAAGTTTTTTTCGAACATATAAAACTGTTTAGTTACAATTTTTCTTATTCCCTTATTGGACAATTCTCCCGGAAAAGCACGCGGCCACAAGGAGGGCAGGAGAAGGAGCATGCGCAGACGTCACTTTCACTTAAAGCAGGAGAGAGAGCATACGTTCGCGAAGTTCAGGTGTTTGTTTGTTCACTGCATTTGGGTGATAAATGATTTATAAACTGTGGATATAACGCTGGATTTGGATATGGAGCCGTCCCAGCGCTAAAAGATGCCGGACATGAACCGCATGCGGTGAGTGAAACTGATGTCTGTGTTTTGTTGGCAATGGGTGCGCACGTGCTTTAGTTCAGACTCACCCCTTCCACCCTCGTACGCGCCGTATGATTTCGGAAGTAATCGTACAGCTGTATTTATCTTTTATAAATGTGATCAAACTAAATACTCTTCGAAGATACAAAGTATGCAATACTACGCTATAGGTACTCAAGATTAATATGAGATTGGCAGAAACCCTTTGTGTTAGGGCTGCTTTAAGTCTAGTTCAGTTATTTGTAATTTAATTCAAGTCATTTTTGTCATTTGTCTTGTCTAGTGTAGTTAGTCCATGTTCCTGTCTACCCGTCATGTTTAAAACCATTATTCTTTGTATTTTGACTCATCGTGGGTTTTTGTTTTATTCTTGTTATCATTACATGTCCTGTTAACCCCTTACTCGCTGTCTGCGCTTGTAAAACTATGGCTCTACTGTTTTGGCCAAGTGGTTGATATCCTTAGGACAACATCATGTTGACCCTGGGACAGGGTCCAGATTTCAGAAATAAATTTACAGTTTATTTTAAATTGAATCTTCCAACCAGAGTTAGGTGCTTCTAGATCATTGTTTTTCACTTATCTTTTCCCTCTGATTTTATGGGTATGTTATGGTTAGGGTTAGGGTTGGGGTTTTTCACTTGGCAAAATCAGGGTGAGCGTAAAGCTATCATGAAACCAGAATCCTAACCTTTATCTTCGTAACGAAATCCCAAATGGCCAGTCAATGATTCATTTTTCATAATTTATTTAAATATTTATGTGGGAGATTAAGTAAACCTGGAGACTGTAGTGTACTGTGAGTTAATAAATGCTCCCCTGAAATATGCGATGTGAGTAAACAGTGCTCATCAACAGCTATTTAAGCTGTAGCCGCGCTTGAAATGAATATATGCTCGGACCCGGAAAAGGTATTCCTTACGTCACCACTTAACAACCAAATAGCTGTCATGATGAGGGTATGTTAATTAATTTTATTGCTGAAGTGTTTTAGACAAAGAAAAAGGTGATTTTACACTGTTCACATTGCTTGGGATAAAAATATTATTTATAACACTAAAACTAAATAAATTGATTAAAGATTTGCATGTGAGAGATCCAGTATTTGATTTGGTTAGCATTCAGTTTGAGAAATTGAGTTTTGGAATGTATGGAATGAATAGATAAAGAATGGACACAAATGCAGGCCCGACATCAAATGGAAAGACTGGCAAATGGCAAACCAGGAGGTGAACTAGAGAACCATCTTTGAATTCCAGGTCTGTCTGTCAGTCTTATTTTTGTTGGTTCACAAATTTACTGCCTCAAGGCATTTGTTCCTAATGAATGTTTCATGTGTCATAAATATAGTTAATACTACAATCTTTTGACTTCAAAGGGGAGTTATGTGACTGTACATGAGATTTAAGGCATATTTCAATTATTACTTATGCAAGTAATGTTACTCTATAACACATATTCAACATTCTACCTATCCTTTGTTTGTAATGAATTATCACTTTATTATTGATACTGAGGTACCGCTGTCTTGTAACTAACAACTAAAACAATTAAGTTGACATGTTTCTCGAAGATTTGCAATCATTTAAATGGAATCCTCGTACTAAAATGAGCAATGCATTACATGCTCGACCTGATTTTGCCAAGTGGTTGATGTCCTCAGGACTTTTTTATAAAAAAAAACTAAATTCACACCAAACCCCAACCCTAACCATTACTTAGCCCTAAAATCATAGGGAAATGATAAGTGAAAAACAATGGTCTAGAAGCACCTAATCCTGTTTGGAAGATTAAATTTAAAATAAACTGTAAACTTATTACTCAAATCTGATTGGTTGATTTAAATGTTGTCCCAGGGTCAACATTGTGTTGTCCTAAGGATATCAACCACTTGGCAAAAACAGGAGAGCTGCATTAGACAGTCTAACTAAAGAATATGTTAATAACATCTCTAGAAGATATAGGCTTTACAAAATATGAATATAACCCACACATTTGCTGAAAACTACTGAGCAATTGTACTGGAATATATGAGGACATATATTAGTACTAAATATGAATAAAGACAAACAGTAAAGATACATACTAGAAGATAAGAATACCAGAATACTAGAAGATAATACTAGAACTAGTCTTCTAATTTAAGTTGGTATTTATGAGGGCTGGTAAAGTACCTGTCATCTTGTGTGGGTCGAATATATCCTGCAGACAGTATGTTGAGAGATAGAATGTTGGGGTCGATTATGGTCTCATCTGCTTCCGTTGTGTTCCGTATGCGTCCTGTAAAACATAAGCATACATAAATGAGTCATGTTTTTTTCACTTAGCATCGCAATATTGATCTGGTTTAAGGGCACAAGAGCATAATATTCAACTCAAACTCACCAACAACTAGCTCTCGCACTTCCTTCCACTTAATATCTCGTCCTGTCTCATGTACTATGGTGACTTTAACTCTCCTTTGGATGCCCTGTTAGATAAATATGTTGCTTCATGTTATCGTTACAAATAGTAGACTGTAGTCTAAAAGGGACGAGGTAGTGACACGCATTTATTATTATCAGAATAAGACGAATAAGACTTCAATCATAATCACGTTGTATAACGCAAATATAGGCTACATAGGCTTTGTTTTTCCCACTTAGGCCTACTTTAAAACGAATGCTTAGTTTGTGGTTCATTAATATTTAATAAAAACACAACAATAAAATAGCCTATGTTAAACATACCTTTACTGTGCATTTATTATTGATATTTAATTGAAAAACGAAATAAGATGGATAACAGACATTATAACTTAAATAAATAAAAAATCTTTGGATTTCCCCTTGCTTTAAAATGTTTTACTTTTTGGTTCACATTTTATGAAATCACATCATTAAAGTAAAACAAAGACAAACTCACTTACATTGAAGGCTCAAATTAATTTTATTAACAAACATTCTTTTGCGCTCTTGTCTCTGTAATCATGTCAATCATTGCGCTGTTTCAGTGTCCACACGCAATCTCTCCGGTGCTCTGTGCTGCGCGCTGTTTGCAGAAGATTCATCTGCTCGCGTTGTGTGAAGAACAGGGGCCTGACGTTCAAACTGCACAGCTCGTGTCGTCATATGGGGAAACGCGTCTGACGTTTGATAATTGCGTGATAGTGGGAGACTTAACAGCTTTAACAACTGTCTCAGACTCTCCCTAATGTAATTATAAAGCTTCTTCACAAACATAGATTTATTTTATAAGCGCCAAAATGTAGGCCTAAAGGAACTGATATTGTATTATGAACTACTTCTCAGGCAACATTAAATAACTTAAAGATTTACAGAGATTGAATGATAATCGATATGTATTCACTTGGTCATTGTTTTTACTGGTCAATTTACATCTTTTTCATTTTCATGTTCTGTTCTCACTCCATCCAGGGTGTATCCTGCCTTGATGCCCGATGACTCCTGAGATAGGCGCAGGCTCCCCGTGACCCGAGGTAGTTCGGACATCTGTTCGCTTTGGGAAGTTTCATTGCTCGATCCATTTGGTCATTTGACTGTCAAAGAGTGATTGGTTGACATAATAACTTGATTAAATAAAATATATATTTATTGAACTCGTTTAAAATGCTAGACAAATGTGAAACTAAAACATTTTAGATAATGACTTTTTCATTATATTTTTTATTATTTATAACGTTTTATTTAAAAAAACTTTAAATAATATTTTGGCACTATGGCAGCCCCCTTGTGCGGCGCCCCTATGCACCGCATATACTTCATACCCCATTTTTGCGCCACTGGTGCACCGCAACCATTTAGCTTCACCTTGCAAGGTATTTTTTATCTAAATAAATCTGTTTTGAAAGATTCGGTTGAGATAATGATTCAGTGAGTCATTCATCAAGACACTTGGTGCGTCCCAAATAGCTGGAGGCGGGACTTCCATTGCCGGAGCGGCCATATTAAGCATTGCATTCCATCCCCATTCATTGTAATGGCATTGACGCATCTTGTTAATATTTATTATCTCTGACTATTCTACGCCATTTTGTAAATAGTGTGAATCTTGCGTTTACATTGAAAATTCTCCAAAAAAAGCTGCATTTTAAGTACAAGGATAATGCACTCATTCAACCGAAGTGTGTATTTGTGTATTTGTTCCTACTATGGTAGTCAATGGGGTGCAAAATCTGTCTGGTTTTAAGCATTCTTCCAAATATCGTTCTCTGTGATCATCAGAAAAAATAAATCTTTACAGATTTTGCACAACTCGAATGTGAGTAAATTATGAATGGTTTTTCATTTTTGGGTGAAGTATCCCTTTAAGGTAAGCCTAACATTTCCCTTAATAAACATTACTCTATAATTTAATTTTGTGGCACACTTGAATTAGTTCCCAGGTGAAACATGTTTCTTGTTTATTTAGTACTTACTATTTATTAAATAAAACTTTAAAAAAAATTGTAGACACTAGTAGATATTAAAGTATAATACAGTAGTATATTTGCTACAATTGATCCATTTACTATAGTTAATCGGCTAGGCTACTACAAAATATTGTAGTGTACAGTATTGAGTTTATTAAAGTAAATACAAAATGTTTAATTTAAACCTGTGTATTAAGAAAATGTAGTTTATTTAGTATAATTTAATTATGAACATGGCACAGCATCGTGATACTACTTTGTATCGTGACACTCCTAATGTTGTATTGTCTCACCAGCAGAGGGAGCCCTCTCCCGAGTACTGACTGTGTATCGCCCCCTCTGCTTCACTGGTTACTTCCTGTTTGTGTAATATTTAAGCATAGCCTAACTAACAGGCCAAGTATTGCCAGTTTTTCTAATGTTTGGAAAAAACTAATATATATTTTATTGCAAAATACATCCAAGGACAATATACTTGGACATTTTATCTCCTGCCAGATAATATTTTCCAGTTGTTTTGTATGCAGGGATTAAATTGGGCTGGGGCCCAAGGTTGGTCTCTTGGTGTTATGGAGCGGCACTCGGTCATGCCTCAGTATAAATCTCAAGTTTTAGTAACAATTTACCTTTTATGTCATTATATACTTACATTGATAATCGTGGCAAACGGATCTATATGAAACCGCTGCATATAATGCATAGCAACGTAGAAAACTTGCAGTCGTAGATAAACCGCGTGCGCACGCAGAAATCATTCCCTGCGTTCCATTCCGAAGTGATCATTCCTATGCCCTACTCTATTCGAAGAGTAGCTCTTGATGTGTCAGCTCTGAAGGAAAAATGCAATTGTCCGTTAAAAATTCACTGGCAAAAGGAGCAATAAAAACAACGTAATTTTCTCTTTATTTCAAGTATGGTGTGTGTCCCCTTCCTTAAGGTCCCTCCGGATATTCTGTTTTAAACGCACAGCGTGTTGTGCTTCCTTTCTGCAGCGCCAAGATGCGCACTGCATATATTTGAGAGTTGTAGACATGACGCGTGGCACTGCTTCTCTTCAGGTGCGCACTGTTTTAACATTCAAGTCATAATGAGCTGTTTATAAAGAAAGGCTCGACTTCCAAATTATGTAATTTTAATCAAAATCAAGCATTTACATTTAGACATTTAGCAGACGCTTTTATCCACTGCGACTTACAAAGAGTTTAGGAGCATCAAGCGATATGTCATACAGGAGCCATAATACATTAGGTGCCAATACAAAGTTACTGGTTTCAACAAAAGCTAGACCACTATCTGTTGAGAGAAAGGGTTAGTGTTTTTTTTTTTCATTTGTCTGTCAAGTATTCACAGAAGAGATGGGTTTTAAGTAGTTTTTTAAATGTTGTGAGAGATGTGGTTGACCGGACAGAGTTAGGAAGAATGTTCCACCAGGAAGGAGTTGTGAATGAGAATGAGCGGGAGAGCGATTTACTGCCCTCATGGAAGGCAATATAAGACGCCGCTGGTTTGCTGAACCCAGGGATCTTGATGGGGTGTAGGAATGCAGGAGGGTGTGAAAGTAAGCCGGTGCAGATCCAGTGATTGTCCTGTAGGCAAGCATTAGTGACTTGAATCTGATACGGGCTTCAACCGGTAGCCAGTGGAGAGAGATGAAAAGGGGAGTCACGTGAGCCCTTTTGGTCTGTTGGAAGACGAGGCGTGCTGCTGCGTTCTGAACCATCTGGAGCGGGTTGATAGCCTTTGCAGGAAGACCAGCAAGGAGAGCATTGCAGTAGTCCAACCTTGAGATTACCAGGGCCTGGACAAGGAGTTGTGCCACATGCTCAGTGAGATAGGGTCTGACCTTTCTAATGTTGAATAAGGCATATCGGCATGACCGTGTTGTCTTTGCAATGTGATCATTGAAGGACAGCTGTTCATCAAATATGACTCAGAGGTTCCTGGCTGTTTTGGAAAGAGTGATTGTGGTATTGCCAAGATGGATGTTGAGATCATGTTGGACCGTAGGGTGTGCCGGAAACACGAGCAGTTCTGTCTTGGCAGGGTTCAGCTGGAGGTTATGCCCTTTCATCCAAGCTGAGATGTCTTCTAGGCAGGCTGTAATGCGAGCTGCTACAGTTGTATCGTCTGGGTGAAACGAGATGTAGATCTGGGTGTCGTCAGCATAACAGTGATACGAGAAGCCATGTGCCTGTATGATGGGTCCCAAGGATGTCGTGTAGATGGAAAAAAGCAGCGGTCCAAGCACCAACCCCTGAGGGACCCCAGTGATCATGTGGTGAGCAGTGGACAGCGAGCCCCTCCATGACACCCTGAAGGATCTGTCGGAGAGGTAGGATTTGAACCAGCGGAGGGGAGAGCCTGAGACTCCTAGCGATGACAGGGTTGCTGGCAGTATCTGGTGATTGACAGTGTCAAACGCTGCAGATGGGTCTAGCAGAATCAGGACCGAGGATTTTGATTCCTCTAGCCGCAGTGCTTCTGTGACCAATAGCAGTGCAGTCTCAGTGGAGAGGTTTGTTTTGAAGCCAGACTGCTTGTCATCCACTAGTTTGTTCTGGAATAGGTAGGAAGACACCTGGTTGAAAGCTGCCCTTTCAAGTGTTTTTGCAATAAATAGGAGGAGAGAGACAGGTCTGTAACTGTCGGGTGTAGAGGGGTCTAATGTTGGTTTCTTCAGTAGGGGCGTGACCTGGGCTTGTTTGAATATGGATGTAAAAGTGCCGGTGAGCAGGGAGGTGTTGATGATGTGTATGAGTGCAGGTGTGAGTGTGCTGGATATGGCCGGAAGGAGATCGGAGGGGATTGGGTCGAGGGGATTGGGTCAAGGGGACAGGTTGTGGGGTGGCTGGAGAGAAGTCTGGTGACTTCAGTGTCTGTAAGTGGGGTGAAAGAGGAGAGTTCGATGGTTGGAGTTTGGGAGGTGTTTACCGAGGTCTGATGTACCGAGAATTGTTTGCTGATGGATGATGTTTTCTCAGTGAAAAATACAGCAAAGTCTTCCGCAGTCAATGATGAAGTGGGCGGGGGAGGATTGGGGCAAAGAAGAGAGTTAAATGTCTTGAAAAGCTGTCGAGTGTTAGGTGCATTGCTTACCTTGGTGGTATAGAAAGACATTTTAGCTGTGGTTACACTAGCAGAGAAAGAGGAAAGTAGTGCCTGGTCGTCCCCTAGGTCAGCAGAATTCTTGGTCTTGCGCCATTTCCTTTCAGCAGTCCTGAGTGTACTCCGTTGTTCATGGATGATGTCAGACAGCCAGGGGCAGGAGGTAGTGGCACGAGCTGGTCTGGAGGACAGAGGACAAAGGTTATCTAGACAGGATGTAAGTGTTGAGCATAAGGTGTCCGTGGCAGTGTCAGCATCTAGAGATGCAAAATTGGAGGGAAGAGAGGATGTCACTCTAGCAGAGAGTGTGCTAGGGGAGAGAGAGCGAAGGTTCAGTCTAAAGTGAACGGGTGGTGGTGTTGGTGTAGTGCATGTAGGAAGGAGCATGTTGAAAGTGATGAAGAAGTGGTCCGAGATGTGAAGAGGTGTGAATTGAATGTTATCTGTGGTGCAGTTACGGATGTAGATGAGATCCAGCTGGTTTCCAGATCTGTGAGTACTGGCTGTGACGAGGCGCGTGAGGTCGAACGAGGCAGTGAGGGTGTGGAAGTCAGAAGCATAGGGTTTCTCCAGGTGGATGTTTAAGTCCCCAAAGCCGCTATCCTCTGGGAATGATGAGAGCAGCACATCTAACTCTTCAATGAAGTTGTGAAGAGGACCTGGGGGGCGGTAAACTACAATGCTGAGCTGAGTGGGAAAAGTGATTGTAGTGGAGTAGGCGGGGCGAGACCGTGAGTCGAGGCCGGTGAGTGAGTGTTAATGAGCGTCAGCTGTGCACGCACCGGTCTCGTATCACGAAGGAGAGCGGGAGCATAAGAGAACGAGCGACCGGACTGTCACTGAGAGAGGACCGGGCCCGGACACATGTTAAATTGATTTATGTTTATGTTTGTTTGTGTTGCCGGCAGTCGACCGTGAGGGGCTGCCGGCTGTTTATTTAAGTTGTTATTATTTGATTAAATGTTTAAACGTTTGCCGGTTCCTGCCTCCTTCTTTCCTTTTATTGAACCTTATTACAGTGATATTAACAGCATGGTATTCAAATGAATAGTTGTTGCATAGGAAGATAGTGTGGAATATTTCCAGTCGATGGTGATAAGCAAACCTGTGCCTCCTCCTCTTCCGGTTTGGCGGGAGAGTGAGAGGAGTAGTTTGTGTAGAGAGCAGCGGGTGTGGCTGAGTCTTCAGGACGAATCCAAGTCTCAGTAAGACCAAGAATGTGAATGTTAGACTGGCTGGCAAACGCATGGATGAACTCCGTCTTGTTCACAGCTGAATGGCAGTTCCATAGACCCACAGAGAGAGACAAAGGTGTAGAAGGGGAGGTGTGAATGGGACGCACGTGAGAGTGCGCGCGTCGTGCCTTGCGTCTTGGGTGAGAACGCTGCCTACGGTGGAGTATAGGAATAAACTTGAAACACATGATGTTAGTAGACAATTAAATGAAAGCAAAGGTATGTTAAATATACTTATGTGCCTTGCCGGTGTCCTTGCTCGGTGGAGTCGGGCAGGTAGAGTCGCATGTCTTTACACTCGTCGGTCTTCACACGAGGAGGCTGAACATTAGAGCTGACGCTACCACTGACGCTTACTGCGCCAGCGCAGAGGCACTGCTTAAGTATGTGTTGAAATTAGTGCGAACAGAATACAGCTGGAACACGCCTTCTCGATTAGCAAAACAAAGGCTGAACGACTTGAATGGGCCACGGATCAAACAAGGTAACGGGGTAAATAGCAGACTCACGCACTACAGCAGACTTGTGATGACTTATTTGCTTCTCCGTGTGCGGTAGCAACGATGCACAAGTTAATGGATCATGTCAATCATTGTGTATGTTGTAAAAAGTTTTGACAGAAAAGTACTGGAAATACACAGGTCATACATACAATTCTTTGGACATTAATAAATTAAGATATTTGATATTGACACAAGGAAAGGGCCGACAGAAAGATTTTATTATTATCACTTGCAGCTTTGTAAACTGCTGGCATCTAGAATGAGTTTGATCAGCATTATATTATTAATAGCATAGGGCTCTCTCATTTAATATTTTACAGTTTTTTCAATTAATACAATTATAAGCTTCGTATACGCACCCCTCAAAATTCCCAAGCAGCGCCAAATAACAAATTCCAATTTAACCCCTGGTTATTTATTATTAATAATAGTGATATTAATATATTCAACTCGTATATTAAACAAAATTGTTAATTTTGTTGGGCTTTTGAGTTTTTAACAGGCTTTATCTTCATTGCGAGCCTGTAAAATATGTTCCTTGTCCAAAAATGTAAACGTTTACACAATCAGCAATTTTTGTATGAAATTATTTTTCCATGTTGAACGCTATTGGCTATTCTCTGCAAAGGCCCACCCTTTCATGCGCACACATATACAGTACTGTGTAACCATTCATTCATGGTTAAACCTGAGTAGAGAGAGAAAGTTGGTAACCAACGTCATAAAACAGATTAACCCAAATTAAACAGGTTTGGTTTTATCAGGTTTTGTCAACTCAAAATTTACTATGCATCTCTGAGTTTGTTCATCTCGCTGCATAATACAGGCAACTGTTATGACCATGGCCTGCTTTGTTCTGTTTAAGTGTCTTGGATTATCCCTTTGCATTGTTGTTTGGATTGGACTGCCTTATTGTGTATTTCCTCCGCCTGCCTCACTTCTATGCTATCTGCCTACCGATTTGGATCTGTTTGTTGTGGACTTTAATAAATGACTGCATATGGAATCCTCGTTACACTGGTATAGTATCGATAGATGTTTATGCTGTGACAACCCTACTTAAAAGTGTATAATTTATTAACATCTATTATAAAAAACAAATAACTATTATGCTCAAAACTGCCAAACTTAAAAGTTGCTACAAATTAAATCTTGTCCAGTTGATCATATTTGTTATGGTGCCAGGGAAAATGTTGGCATGGGAAGTGACCAAACCAGGGCCTTTATTCTAAGAATCCTCTCTGGAAGCTCCTTATTTAGCTCAAAGTGAGGTAAAGACAAAAACGTTCATCTCAGTGAGGATGCAAGGCTGACTATATTTATCTTTCCAATATTCTCTTACACTGATTGCTGGCATGTCAAGTCATGTCAACTTTATTTATTTAGCGCTTTTTACTATTTTAATTTTTACAAAGCAGCTGTACATGAAACAAAGTGACTATAAGCAAAACAATTAAAGTTATAAAAGTAAAAACAAAAAAGTGAAAACACAGAAAGCACACATTTAAGATAAAAGAGAGAGAAACACAGGTCAAATATTAAACAGACTATAAATTCCTATATGCAATAATAATTTTAAGTAAAACTTTAACGTTTTAATTTAAATGTCTGATTAAGTGGTGGTTTTAATGTAGCAAACATGGAGTTAAATAGAAGACAAGAAAGGCCACATTTCTTTGGAGCACTGCACAGGTTATTATCACTTTGCAGGCATTTCCTGGCACAATTCACATATCTCCATGCAAAATGTGAAAGCTTCCCTTTAGTTAACCAATGCCTTGTTTATCTACGGCCTGTTTTTTCGAGGTCTTTGAGTTAATGAAAACAAACAGAATTCAGTTGATATTTTCAACACACAATGGTAGGTTTTTTTATGTGAAGTAGAGTAGCCTGTAACTGTTACAAATTTGTTAAGTTATTTATTTGGTTGTTTTTAATGTTGTTGAATTTGAAGTCCACACGATTCATATTAAATCAGTGTCATAATCTCACTCTTTGTCTATCAGCCATTTAAAACACTGCTGAATATTTTTTTAAGTCTCTTAAAAGTCTTCCTCCCTACTCCTAACATTATCATTATTACAGGATACAATATCAGAAGGAAAGAAATGAAAAGGATGGAGGGAACGAGACGTTGTGTCGAACGGACAGAATGGGGTTTGAACTTGAGAACCTTTCATCTCTGATTGTACTTTTAAAAGGCTAACGAACTTGGCGAATGGCATGGCATGCCAGTCTCCGCCCCATACATACGGGTATAAAAGGAAGATGGCTTGCCCATTCATTCACCTTTTGAGCTGAGGAACCTGAGAAGCATTCTCGGTCGCTGCATCGGACGGTGAAGCGTTGTGGCATGAAGGACACAACGTCTCGTTCCTTCCATCAGGGACCAAGACGTTCCCTTTCTGTCGGTCTCTCGATGTTGTATCAAACCGACAGAATGGGGTTCCTATACGAAATGCCACGGCACTGCACCAGATCACGACTTCCAGCGGAGCGACACTGACTGGACCGGGCAAGTCACAAGTGAGCGTAACCACGAATCGTAACCTTCCAGTGGTGTAATAAGGCATCAATTGCGTGAATCATGAAGAGAGGCTCTTACTTACTGCCGTATATGCGGTGGCCCTTGCTACTCTAGGGGCGAGATAGCCACCTGGCACCATAAGGAACACTGGGAAGCGGTTACCCCCTCACCTGAGGGGGGAATGCTACGGAGACCACATCTGCCGTAGGGAGATAAAACATGCAATACCAACACAGTCTCACCAGTTGGGAGACCTCATGGGAGTTGCAGTGCAGTGCCCAAACCAGGTGTGCACAAAAGCAGTGGAGTCCACCGAGGGGAGGTCACAGGTTCACTGGCAGGGGAACCAAGAGTGAGGAAACGTCAGATGGGACTACCCAATGAGGGGAAGTCACTACGTGTGGAGCACTAGCTCAGGTATAGGGGTTCACCTCGTGAGGGAAACTCACCTATACTGGGCCTTGGATACGAGCTGCTCCGCACGGCTCGTAAGCTCGAAAGTACTTAGTGATGGGTGGAATGCTTCAACTTCATCCAGTGGAGGAAGTAGGGAAGCTGGAACAGCGCACTGACTCACCTGATGAAGGGGAGAAGGCGCTTCGCAGGCGTATGCCCTGCCGGGCAAGACGCAAGCAGACACCAGCTCTACACTGAGGTTGTAGAACCTTGCGAATGTATTGGGCGTAGCCCAACCCGCAGCTCTGCAGATGTCTGCCAGAGAGGCGCCCTGAGCCAGTGCCCACGAGGAGGCTGCACCCTAGGTGGAGTGAGCTCTCACTGCCAGTGGGCAAGGGAGATATTGGGATCAGTACGCCAAAGTGATGGCATCCACGATCCAGTGTGCCAACCTCAGTTTGGAAACAGTTCTCCCCTTCTGCTGTACTCCTAAACAGACAAAGAGCTGCTCAGAGCTTCTGAAGCTCTGCATGCGGTTCAAGTTTAGGCGCAGGGCACGTACTGGACACAACACGGTACGTGTTAGGTCTTCCTCCCCAGGGGGAAGTGCCTGCAAGTTCGCCACCTGGTCCCCAAAGGGAGTTGTGGGAACTTTGGGCACGTAGCCAGGCCGGGGTCTCAGCACCACGTGGGAGTCGCCCGGCCCGATCCCTAGGCACTCGTTGGCACTTTAGTATTACGGTTTTGCACTTCGACTATTTCACATATTTATTCTCTTCTTGTCATTTGTTTTGTATATTCCTTGTTTCCCCGCTTTTGACCATGGATTATGGAAATTTCTACTGTCACTACAACTCAAAAATCTCCTGTTTCACGTAGAAGGCAACGCAATGCTAACAATCTATGCACTCTTTCAGCGGCCACAACTACCTCAATTACATTTCCCATTGGTTTATGGAACTTCCAATCTGCGGTAAACAAAGCAGATTTCATCACAGCTATTGCTAAGCATTCTGGTCTTTCTCTTTTAGCACGTACTGAAACCTGGATCAAACCAGACGACACTGCCACACCGGCTGCTCTCTCAAATAGCTAAATTTTCTCCCACAGCCCACGCATATAAGGGAGGGGTGGAGGAACCGGCCTACTTATCCCCAACGACTGGAAATTTAAACAGCTGGCACGCTCATGTGACAACATATCATTCACATGCTGTTACTGTAATCCCTGTTAAAACACATGTTGTAGTTATCTATCATCCGGCAGGTCAGCTTGGACATTTCTTGGAGGAGTTGGATGCGCTTCTTTCATCCTTCCCCGAGGATGGTACTCCTCTGGTGGTACTTGGAGACTTTGAAAAAACGCAGGCTGCCGATTTCAACAACCTGACTGCATCGTTTGACCTCAAGCGAGTTCCCACTTCAGCAACTCATAAGTCTGGTAATCAACTATATCTTATCTATACATGCTACTGCTCCACTCATCACTCCCAGGTCATCCCGCTGCACACGTCTGATCATTTCCTCATCACTATTGATCTCGACCTAACTTCTTCAGACACTACACATGCCCCCCCACGGGTCACATTCTGACACAACCTACATACACTCTCTCCCTCCCGCTTATCCTCTGCGGTCTCCGCCAAGCTCCCTCCCTCGGAACAGCTCTCTCTCTTGGATAAGAACACCGCCACCGACACTCTCTGCTCCACTCTTACCTCCTGCTTTGACATCTTAAGCCCCCTTACATCTAGGCCATCTCGTGCATCCCTTTCTGCCCCCTGATTATCTAATATTCTCCACGAGCATCGCGCCACTCTCAGGTCTGCTGAGAGAAAGTGGCGCAAATCTAAAGAACCCACTGACCTCGGACTCTATCAGTCTCTTCTTTCTTTGCTGATGTCTCCACAATGCTAAAATCAACAACTCGCTTGACTCTCGTACTCTCTTGATCACAACCAAACCCCCGACACAAGCTCACTCCCCTCTTTCTCCCTCCTATCTGAAGATAATGTTTCCAAGGTCATATCTTCGAACCACCCAACGACCTGCCCCCTAGATGCCTGCTAGCTCATATCCCCACATCTCCTCCAGGCCATCTCTCCATCGGTTGTTCCCACTCTGACCCACATTATTAACTCGTCTCTCACCACTGGTACATTTCCTTCAGTCTTCAAAGAAGCCCATTGTGACGAGTCAACCCTGGCAAATCAGCGTCGCCGTGGAGACGGAAGAAATTAGAGCCTCACACCTGCCGGTCATCACGGCCTGAGGCTCTTAAGCATAGGGCTATGAAAAGCCCAGGATCAGCCAGCGGAGGTGAGCAACGTCTCCAGTCGGGAAAATCTCTTACGCTGAACTCTTCTCGTTTCAGGATCGGACAACGCATAAGGCAACGAGACCGCTCTCCTCTTGGAAAGAGACAGCACACCGATCGGCGGCAGAAGCACGTCCTCACGTAGGAGACGAGATCCGCAAAACCCCGGGAACCCGGAAGTGTTTGGTTTATTTGCTTTCTTCCGTCTCCCCCGGGGAACTTTCAATAAACATACCCTCCGGGGTAAACTTGAGTAACCCCTCGTGTATATGTCATTGCTTCACCTGTCACAACTGGTGGAGAATGCGGGCACTTCGACTAAGCTTTAATACGTACCAAGTTTTTTTTTTTTTCCTCTCTTCAGATTGTAAGTCGCTTTTTGCTCTCTCTCTCTCACGCTCGTGGAATTGGCGGAGGCAGCAGCCGCCTGGGACGTTACCCCGGCATGGTGACAGTAGGAGGGCACCCCGCAACGAACGGTCCGTCGGTGACCGTCACGCTGGACTCTGGTAGCTCGGTAACGCTGGTCCGGCCTGGGATAGTTCGGCCGCGGACCGGTGGGAAAGCCTTCATCCTGATCACCTGCGTGCACGGGGATACCCGCAGTGTACCGGCGTGCCAGGTAACCGTGGCCGCCGGTCCGGGTTCGTGGGCGCTGGAGATCGGGATTGTGGACGACCTGCCGGTACCGATATTGTTAGGCCGGGACTGGCCCGGGTTTGACCAGCTGCTGACCACTGCTGTGCGGCAAGCCAGTAGAGGGCCCTGGCAGAGGAAGCCCCAACCCCACAAGGATCGGAACCACCGGTCGGCCCTGATGGCCACAGAGAGTGAGCGGGAGGGTGAGTGTCAGAATCTTAACCCTTTCTCTGACCTCTTCCAGCAGGTGACCTTAGGGGGATCATTCAGAAGGGAACAGCGGGAGGACGCCATGTTACGAAACTGCTGGTCTCAAGTCCGGATAATCAACGGTGAAGACCGCCTGAGGACACGAACACATCCTGGTCATCGTAGACTATGCCACAAGGAATCCAGAAGCCATGCCGCTAAGGAAGGCCACAGCGAAGGCGATAGCAAAAGAGCTCTTCCTATTCTTTAACCGGGTAGGCATCCCCATGGAGGTGTTGACTGACCAGGGAACACCATTCATGTCCCGGCTGATGGCGGACCTCTACAAACTACTCAAAGTGAAACAACTTCGGACATCGGTATACCAACCACAAACCGACGGTCTGGTAGAAAGATTCAACCAGACCGTGAATAGGATGCTCCGCAAAGTAGTAGCAGAGGATTCACACCCTTCGAACTTCTCTTCAGCAGACAACCCCAGGGGCTCCTGGATGTAGCCAGAGACGCCTGGGAACAACAGCCAGCACCCCACCGCAGCCTGATAGAACACGTCCAACAGATGCGGGCTCGCATAGACAGAGTGATGCCGATCGTAAGGGAACACCTCATAGAGGCCCAGCGCACGCCCAGCAACGGTGGTACGACCGGCCCACACAACCCAGAGAGTTTCAGCCGGGGGATAGAGTGCTGCTATTAACACCTACGACCACAACGAAATTCCTAGCATCGTGGAAGGGACCCTACACCGTCATGGAGAAAGTGGGGCCAGTCAACTAACATATCCGTCAGCAGGTACGACTACGTGAGGACCAGCTATACCATATTAATCTACTGAAGAAGTGGATTGCCTCTCCCACCCATATGGCGGCCTTCGCAGCAACGGAGCTGCCAGTAGTCCATATGGGGGAACAGCTGTCCCCTGTCCAGAAGAACGACCTACAGTCCCTGGTCAGTCAGTTCCTGGATGTGTTCTCCGAAAGACCCGGGCAGAAACCCGCTTGCACAAACATTCTCTGGATCGGTTCCACATTTGTGGAATGATCTGCCTGCTGCTACAAGATCAGCAGATTCTGTGGCCATCTTTAAGAATCGGCTGAAAACACATCTCTTCCGTCAGCACCCGACCGATCTTTTCTGATTTCTATATCTTTTCTACTCTATCTATAAAAATTTAAAATTGGCTCTGTACACTGTAGTAAGCTTTGTGAGACATGTTTTATTGCACTTATGCGTTTTGTTGTCCTAATGTTGACCCAATTGCTTCCATTGTTTACCCAACTTGTAAGTCACTTTGGATAAAAGCGTCTGCTAAATGACTAAATGTAAATGTAGGTAGAGCAGCTTCCCCTAGGGACTCAAACGGGGCCCTTCCTAGGCCGAGAAGGACCACATTAAGGTCCCAAGAGGGTACGGAGCGCGATCGGGGAGGATTCATCCTCCTCGCGCCCCTCTGCACTCTGATGACCAGGTCGTGTTGTCCTTCATTTACATGTACGGCCCCCTCAGATATTTGATTGCTTAAAATAAGGAATTATTGATTTGTTGCTCTGGTTGATCGACCAATCAGTGCTCCCCGCTGTTAAAGTTATTGGTTTAATTATGTCAAGTGTTGTGCGTAGCATCTTGACTTTTGCGCCAAGAGTTTAATTTGTACGCTGCGATGGCGGGTGCGCACATTTTTTTTAAATAAATTATGAAAAGATGAGCAAATAGAGACTGCTAAAGATAACAATTACACTCCATTTAACTTGTTGTAGTGTGCATGTTGTCTTGTCTCAACAGAAACGTTTTCTCACCCTCGAACACTCCGCCTTCTCATGTAAAAGGTAAGACAATGGTTTGACTGGTAACCGCCGAATTACCACGGTTCTTAATCCTGGTCCTCACGACTCCCCTCTGCTTATTTGTATGCGTCTCTTACCGCTTCAGAGGTTTGTTCAATTCGCCCGTAAAAGCCCTGCAAAGTCGACATAAAGGGCATTGAAGTGCACTAACATAACCAGTAACATTACGCAAAAGAGCCGCTGGGCTATGTTTATGTTTGCTAAAACGGTGAAATGAGCTGTGTAATACAGGTCTTTCATTTTAGTACCTATAAATATCTACATTTATAGAAACCTATACGTATACATAATGGCCCCCTTGTTTACAGACAGGCCCACTCAAACTACGCCACTGGTGCTGTCCGAGAGACTTACCAGCCACAAGAGTGTGATGTGCAGCGATGGCGACGACATACACCTTGAGCTTGGAGGGAGAGAGGTTGCTCTCTAACCTTCTTGAAGGAAGGACAGCACGACACCGATCGCACAATTCTGTGAGTCTTCCCTATGGAAAGAACACCAAGACGAGAAGAGGGGCCACTTGTATGCGGGGGGTCTTGCCTAAGTGATCGTGCTCATGACTGCGGGAGGCAGGTCACTCAGGATCTTCTCGAGAAAAAAAAGTGGACAATGGGAGGTGTCCAGGGAGGCAAACAGGTCCACCTGTGCCTGCCCGAACTGCTCACAAATGAGCAGGACGGCGCGGGGATGGAGTTTGAGAGAGTGCGTCGGCTGTCTGGTTGAGATCTCCCAGGATATGAGTGGCCCGCAGGGATTCCACCAGCTGCTGACTCCAGAGGAGGAGGGATTGTGCGAGTTTTGACATCTGCCGTGTGCGAATGCCACCCTGGTGGTTGATATACGCCACGGCAGCTGTGTTGTCCGTGAGGAGCAGCACGTGCTTGCCCTGAATGAGAGGAAGGAACCTCTTCAAATTGATCATGAAATTCAATTGATATACCACTGCAGGCAGGGGCCCGTCCAGCGCCCCGATACTGCATGCCCGTTGCACACAGCACCATAGCCGAGCAGGGAGGCGTGTGTAGTCACCTCGACGCGCCTCATGACCTGCCTGATCGGGGCTCCAGCCCGGAGAAAAGACATGTCAGTCCTAGGGGCTAGGGTGCGACGGCAGTGAGACGTGATGGGAATACGCCTCGTGCTGGTGTGCGACACTCTCCACTCTGAAGCGGTCTCATATGCATCAACCCGAGCGGCACTACTGCCGTCAAGGATGCCATATGCCCCAGGAGCCTCTGAGAAAGTTTAAGTGGGACCGCGACTGCTGCCTGACGAGGGTTAGACAGCGCAGCAAGGTATAGTTCCATACCGAGATAAGAGGTGCTCTTCGCAGGGGAGAGCTTGCTCTTGTCACAGTTGACCTGTAGGCCCAATCGGTCGGGGAGCCGGAGCACAAGGTCCCTGTGCGTACACAACAGATCTCGCAAGTGAGCTAAGATAAGCCAGTCGTTGAGATAGTTGAGGATACGCATGCCCTGCTCCCTAAGGGGAGCGAGAGCAGCCTCCGTGAACTTGGTAAAGGGACAGAGAGACAGGGCCAGACCGAATTGCAGGAACTTGTATTGGTATGCTCGAACCTCGAAGCCAAACCGAAGAAACGATCTGTGCCACTAGAGAATCGAGACATGAAAGTATGCGTCCTTCAGGTCCATAGCCCAGGGGATGTCGCACACACCAGGACGAATCCGCTGCTCTGCTTTGTAGAATCCAGTAGATGAATCCGTGATAATGCCCACAGCATTTAAGCTTAGCAGGTTCCGAAAAACAAAAGGTGAATTAATGGGCACGCTGTCTTCCTTTTATACTTGTATGTACGGGCCGGAGACTGGCATGCCATGCCATTCGCCAAGTTCATTGGCCTTTTAAAAGTACAATCACAGATGATAGGTTCTCAAGTTCAAACCCCATTCTGTCGGTTCGATACAACGTCGAGAGGCCGAAAGAAAGGGAAGGATAATTACAAAACAAAAAACAAATCCTAGTACCTGATGTAACATGAAAGTGCCATGGCATGGCATGCCAACTCTATGGTCTACCACTGATGAAATATAGCTGCAAGAAAAAGTCCAGTTTATTTGAAAAAGAAACTAAATGCAACATATAAGGTTTTTAAACAAACAAACAAAAAAAGTTATGTTTTAAAGTATTTTGAGTTTTAAAGCATTTTGAGTTTAAAGTGCTGAAAAATAATTGATATTTTCCTAGAAATCAAGTCAAAGTAAAAGGGTCAAAGGTTAGATACTTACTCCCCATTGGCCTCTAGCTCACATATTTCAAAGAAGACCATCAGGTCATATTTACAGTGGCATGGTCCTGCTGCAGGTCGTGTAAGAGCTGTCAGTTTGGTGGCAGGAACTACATAGAGAACAGAAGAACAAATGAGGAGAAAACATTTTTATTTTGCTAATCTTAAACTAAAGGAAAAAATCAATACAATGAGGATACTAGATATTTAAGGAAAAGCGGTAGGTATGGATCAAAGTATAGGAGGAAAAGATTATAATTAGAGAGGAGCAGGATTGGAAGGTCAGGGTACATTGTAAATGCACATTGCTATTCAGATGAATAAAGTCATGTAAAGAACAGTGATCCCTAAACAACTGCACATGTCAAGAGGAATATTTAACCTTAACGGCTCCTTTCCGAAAGATGTTTATTAAACCTGTCACTCATGAAAAGGGCTTACACTGCTATCGGTCAGGGTGCCTCACTAGCAGACATTTGTAGAGCTGCGGGTTGGGCTACAGCTAATACCTTTGTGAGATTCTATATTCTTGTTTTCAGCCCGCATGTTGCAGAATGAATAACGGCTGTGGCGGGCAATTGCTCTCTGAGGTGATATGCACGTTTTTATTACATTGACATTTATGCATTTGAAAGATGCTTTTATCCAAAGCGACTTACATTGCATTATCCGATACATTTGTTTCTAGGTATGTGCAATCCCCTGGGATCGAATCCACAACCCTGGCGTTGTTAGCGCCATGCTCTTAACACTGAGTTATAGGAAAGCTTGTAAGCCTGGTATTTTCTTAATGGGCTGTGAGAAGGTTGTCTTTTTAGCACTTAAGACTGTAGACTCAGCAGAGAAGTCACATGGTTAGGCAAGGTACTCAAGATTTCGGCCCTGTAATAGGTAGGCCCTTGTGCCTGTGCTCAGTGGTTTCACTTAGGGTAATCCCAAACAAAGTATTTTTCCACAAATAGGTTTCCCAGTTGGGAAACGCTGTATGTACTGTTTTTGTTTTGGAAAATTATATACATTTTTGTGCGCAGCAAAACATTATGCACGCACTGGGACATACTATAGTTGAGTGGAAGTTGCTGCTGTTGCCTAGTCCACAGTATTTTTGTTAATTCAGTGAAGCATCTCTTATTTAATTTTATTAATGCAGTGTAGCGTCACTAAACTCCACCTACTTGCAGTAAGTTTTGGGTAATATTAGCCATTAGAGTTTGCATCATTCTTCCATTTGAATTTCTACAAGACGTAGTAGACCATTCGGGAATCTTTGGCATACTCTTCAACATACTTGATTTGGGACATACTAATTTTATTTTTCGAATAGTATTTAGGATGGATAGGATGCGAATTGGGACCCATCAGGGAAAGAAGGTTACATGTGTATACGTTTTCTTCAACTTAGGGGTAAACTAGCATTTTGACAGCATTAAAGCTAATGCACATTTAAAATAAATTCAAGTTTAATTTGTTGTGATTTAAAGAATCACATTTTTGTAAGGTTTAATAATACAGCTTCTTAACATGCCTTATTAAAATGTATTATAATTTATTATAATCATTACCTTTGTTTTCCTTCTGAAAGAAGGAATATAAAGAAACTAACAATATTAATAACCAGATACACACATCTTGCAGAGGTTTAGGGAGAACTGCACCATCAAGGTCAGTTTCAACTCACAGAACACCCCGTTTCACTCATGCAGTACTATATATTTCTGGTAAATGTCAAAGAGAAATACCAGAAATTGTCCATCTGTTTGATAAGGAATAGAGAAACTGAAGGAGAGAAAGACACACACCCACGTGCACACACAAACAGACAGTTTTTTTTAACAGGCCTAAACAGTCCCTGGAACAAAGTGTACTTCAGTCTGTCAATGCAAAGGGAGTTCATGTGACTCCCTGAGAAATTAAGGTGAATGAGTTGACACTTTCTTAACTCATAAATAATACCCTATAGTCCACTTATAATGTGAATTATATTTATGACCTTAAACATGCAAAGCATTTGATTTTTAAAAGCATAGGTAGGGGAAAATTATTCTTAATCAGCTCCATAGCTTCATCAGTATGTAAACAAGTTCAGGCACTAACAACTACAGACCCTTATTCACTTTATATTAGGACAATGATAAATAAAAATCTAGCAACAGGCCAGGTAGCAAAATGTGGGTCATGAGGTTTTAATAATGATGAGTTTATGTTTTACAAGTAATGTTCCCACTTAAAGAAAAACTTACAACAATTCTGCTGGGACAGTTGAAAACAGGCCATATTTTTTTAGGACATCAAACTGTATTATATCAAAAGATTATATGAGTCATCTGCTACAAATCTGACTTTTTCTTTAAGTGCTATAATCGGGTCCTCGGTGCATCTACCAACACAGAAAACGTGAAAACGAAGAACCCAGTAACTTTGTTTTTGTGAGCCTTTCTCTGCAATAATGTGAAAATGGAGTCGATCAGATTTAGTTCCCTTTTTAACAAAGGAAGGGGATCTTATCATAATATTCCTGCCCATAATCTACACGTTTCCACCCACCAAAGTAAAAACCTGCTTGTTTGCGCAAACCGTTTGTGCGAACGCACAAAGGGTTTCAGATTTATAAACCCCTGGCAGGGTAAGAGTGTGTTTACCTCCACCTCATCTTCTCCCCAATATAACCATATATGGTGCATACAATGCCTAGTTTAACTATGCATAATGTCATCTGCATAACATTTCCATATGCCAAGTGATGGTACCAGACATGTGAAAGATACAGTATGGACAGAGCCAATGGACCACTTCAGCATGGGATCGCGCAGTGTCCACAATAATATCGCCATTGATTACAAGTGTGCACCATTGATCATTGATTCTCTAGAAATGTTTAATATACATTAAATATGTTTTAGAACACGATTTCTACAATTTAGTCTTAGAGGCATTATAAAGCACCTTGTACTCCTCGCTGTTTTTTAAACATGAAAACATGCAACATGCCAAAGGAAAGTGTTTAAAAGCAGTGCATGCACTAGAAATATATCTATCTATACCTTTAGTTTAACTTTTAGACGTAAGTGCTTAACTCCATCAATAAAAGTGAAATATTTAATCAAATGTGTTTATAAAAGAGAAAACTGAGTTTAAAATTATTCTGCCAGTAAAAGGGTTGGTATGCATCCGGTAATGCACAACGTGATGATGAGACAGCGCTGACTAAATATTTAGATCACATTTTGATTTAAGATTTTAGTTGGATTTTACAAAGGTGTTCATGAAACCAAAATCCCCCAGTTCAGGCGTAAATAACACTGCTGGATTTAATCTTCTTTATAACTTGGAATTAAATGTGTGTGAGGCATAAATACTACTTACCAATTCCCATTGTCTCCAAAATATGCATAAGCACACTCTAAAAAATGATTCATGGCATCTGTTGGCACAATTTATTTTAATGAATAAAATCAAAATCAAAATTATTGCTATAATTAAAAATTTCAAGTGTGAAACTATTTTGATGAGTTGTGCTGAGTTAATAATGTTGATAATTACTTAAGCTTAATATTGTGTGTAATTTTAACCTACAAATCTGTGTTTATGTGTTTACAACAATATTTAATTTTTCAACACCAATTGATTTCCGGATTTCAACACTCCTCCCAAACCATAAAACATACGTGAAGAAGTTCAAACTCTATGTGTCAAGTGTTTGAAAAGCGTAAAATAATTTGCTCATGTTGAATCATTTAACCTAATCTTTTACAGTTGAGGGTACATGACTGATGCTTGTTGTATCAAAGTATAGCATTGCTGAGGGTCTCCATTTTCCATCATGCTTTGCATGGAAAGGCATTTCATTGGGGATGGTATAGTCACAATCAGCTCTTGCTTTTATTTGTTATTGAGAATTTTTTTAACTGAGATATAAAATAAATATGTGTATTTGCAACAAGTGTCTTTGATTAAATCAGTATTAAAAATAATTTAAATAATGAGTTTGGTGTTACTTAAAAATACATTACGTCTAAGTAATCTGTCTGACCCAATGTAGTTTGTTGGATGAACTTAATTTTGTTAGAAGTAGAACTCAAAAATATTGATGCAAACTGTTGTGTTAATGTTTTTGTTGGGTTTACAAAATATTTTTTAGAGTGCATGGCTCAGAGTTTGCTTACAGGTGTTCACATTCTCCCATCAAGTTTGTTTTTAATAAATCACAAACTTTGCGTGGAAAGTGAAAGTACTTAATAAACGAGACTCCTGGAGATCTGGAAAACATCTGCTGTGTAAAAAATCTGCTAAACAGCTTAGAAAGAGCAGATTTACATCCATTCTAAATCATAGACATCTTCTAGATGTCTATAGGACATCTGACAGCAGACGTCTCCGAGACGTATTGCAGATGAGCAAACTATGTATTGCAGATGTAAATGCAGACATTGAATAGATTTTTGCCAAATGTATGTGTGCTATCAGGGTTGTTCCCTGTCTGACGGTCTCTCGACGTTGCGTCGAACTGACAGATGGGGTTTGACTTGAGAACCTATTATCGGGTTCTCAGCGGGCGACAGTCGAGAGATGCTCTCAGGCTCCTCAGCCCAAAGGTGAATGTATGCAGCATGCCGTCTCCCTTTTATACCCGCCTTTTCAAAGCCAGTCAGAAGATTATAGGTTCTCAAGTTAAACCCCATCTGTCACTTCGGCACAAAGTATCGTTCCCTCCATCAGGGAACAGAGGTAACATACATAACCAAGATGTTTGGCTGTATGTGTGAATGTTAATACAGTATGTGCTTAAATATGTTTAGTTGCGGCTAACTATCACTACTGATTATTGTTTTGCTAATGAATGGCGAGATTTAGAGTTTTTAAGGGTACGAAATTCCCGGCCAAAGATCTCAGCAGAAAAATCCACAGATTTTAGCACTTGTCATTAACAAGTACTGTTATACAAACACACCGTGAGAGCATTACGAGGTTGCGCTGTTTGCTCTGACAGATTTTTTTAGCGTGATGACAATTGATTTATGACGTTTAAAACTAAACTAACCGCAGAAGAGTTTAGAAAATGTAATTAAGCTAAACAGTTGCCTTGGCAGCACTACACGTGTGTTGTGTCAAAATTCCATTTGGAAGATGGTGCGAAGTAACTCATTATCATATAAAGAGACATACACCAAAACGGGTTGCTGTGAGCATAGCTGTTTTTGACAGACAAAAGAGGTGTTGTTTACACTTCATTTCATGAAGGCCCTAATAAATCATGCCAACTTGTGCAAAATGTCAATAATGTAATTAGACATAATGGGCAAATAATGATGTAAATTATTTCCTCAATGACTGTATTATCAGAACTTTCAAGTTGTTTTCCTTGTTAAAAAGTTTTTTAAATTTATTTAAAAGATTAAGGTTATATATATATATATATATATATATATATATATATATATTTCTGGGTGGTGGGCTGTGTGGTAAGGGAGAAAATTGTTAAAATCAAGAGGAGCATTGTTAACGCTTTCACTCTGCTCTTTCCTTAATACAAATTTAAAAAACACAATTTGATACATGACTGGAATCAAATAATGTATTATTTCCAGTGCATTAGACAGACTAGAGGCTGAGTTTCAGAGACACTGGCCCTAAGAACTTATAACCATTACAGACCCGGCATCTGCGCTTTAATCACTGAACAGATAGACAAGGGTGGGGCCGGCAGTTTGGCTTGCTCCTCCTCCTCAAGAAGGTAGGAAACAGCCACGCCTGCTGCACTGAGGGCGTGGCTTGACAGTGAGTCCACCAGAGCCCCATTGAAGACCTCTGGCAACAGGTAGCGAATCAGCTCCAGGTTCTTCTCCCGATCAGTAGCAGTATTGTTATCTGCGGCTACACCCACCACCAACAACATAAAAAAATGTGACATGGGCACAGACACCCCAAAAAGCAACATAAAAAACGCACAAAAAATATTTAGCCAGGACTATTTGCTAAAAAGCTTTGGTAGAAAACATCAAAAAGTGCTCCTTCCTCTCACCTGGTTTGGAAAGTGACATGACTCTCAGCAACTGTCGTCTGCATGGACGCAATGGGCTGAAAAAAATATGCTTTGTTATTTCAGAAGACCTGTGATGTTTTTCCATGCGAGTATGAAACAATAAATATTTTCCAAGATCTACCTAATAAGATCCTTGCAGAGTGGAGGGAAAGGCTGCTTCTGGTAGTGTCCAAACACTTCAAACACAATTGGCTGAGTTTTAATGTACTGTATAAAGGACTTGGTCACCTCTACAGTAATCTGGAAAATCAGAAAAAAAAATGTTTTACCCGTATCCTAATAAAACATGTTGTGCGTTCAGATTTACATTTGCGCTTGGCAGACTCTTTTATCCAAAGAGACATACATTGCATTATACTATACATTTGTTTCAGAGTATGTGCAATCCCTGGGAAGGAACCCATGACCTTGGCGTTGCTTGTCATGAATTTCCAAGGGGGAACCCAATAGCAGGCAGACACAGGGATGGAGGGGTTAACAGATATTTATTATAACAAAGAAAACTAATGAAAAGGCAAAACAAAAACCCACGAGGGGGAAAACAAGACTTGATAACTATAAACAACAACACGGACTAACTAGACTAGGAAAACAAACACTGAAAACAAACACTGAAAACAAACACTAACTACACTTACTTGACACAAGGTATAATAGGAATTCTCTAGACACAGCAACATCAAACAATCCAAGAGCACAAGACAATCGACAAGAGGAAGCTTTAAAGGGAAACAAACACAGGATAATTGGCAAGGGACAGGTGTGGGTAATTAAACACTCAGGGAAGGTTAACGAGGAAACAAGATGGCGGGAACAAAGACACGGACCGGAGAGGGAGTATTGAAGGCCGATAGGGTCAACATCTCCCTCTCACATAAAACATAAGACCAGGAACAGGCATGACATGAAGGCAGATCCATGACAGAAGCCCCCCCTTTAATGAACACCCCCAGGTGTTCACCAAGGGGAAGACTAACAAGACAAGACCGACTGGGTAACAGACAAGATCAAACAAATCATGGAAAACAAAACTAAGGGTAGACAGGCAAGAACAATAAATGGGTTGGGGTGAGACAATAAAAATAATAAACAAGGGAGGGGGGTGGGGGCAAACCAGAGTACATTGGGGGAAGTCCAAAAGGGGTAGGGCTGGGTGGGGAAGTCTTAGCCCGTGGGGGCGCACGAGAGCGCGAAGCCCCGGGGGGCTTGACGGGGTAAGTCCTGGGGGGAAATGTCCTTGTCCCCGGCTGGAATGCCGGAACGGGCCCCGGTGGGAAGGCCGGCTGGACAGGGCTTGACGCCGGCTGGAAGGCTGGCTGGGCAGGGCTTGACGCCGGCTGGAAGGCCGCCTGGGCAGGGCTTGACGCCGGCTGGGAGGGCCGGAAGGCCGGCCGGACAGGGCTTGACGCCGGCTGAAGCGCCGGCTGGAGTGCCGGCTGAGTCACCGGCTGGAGTGCCGGCTGGAAGGCCGACCGACACACCGGACAGGACGCCGGAATGGAACAGGGCTGGATGGCAGGCTGGGCAGCGCTCTCTGGCGGCTGCTGGGCCGGGCTTGGTGCCGGCTGCTGGGCCGGGCTGGGCGCCGGCTGCTGGGCCGGGCTGGGCGCCGGCTGCTGGGCCGGGCTGGGCGCCGGCTGCTGGGCAAGAGTAAAAAATATAAGTCTTTAGTCTAGATTTAAACTAACAGAGAGTGTCTTCTTCGCGGACAGTGCAGGAAAGACAGTTCCAAAGTTTAGGAGCTAGATAGGAAAAGTATCTACCTTTCTTTTACGTGTTAGAACTCGAGCTGCCGCGTTTTGGACCAGTTGAAGTTTTTGTAATAAGCCTGCAGGACAACCACCTAATAGTGTGTTACAGTAATCTAGTCTTCAATGCATGAATTAACTTCTCTGCATCTAATAGTGACAGCATATGACGCAGTTTAGATATATTCTTAAGATGGAAAAATTCAATTTTACAGGTGTTAGCGACATGGCTCTCATATGACACATTACTATCGAATAAAACGCCAAGATTCTTTGCTGACAAAGAGGGTTTTATGGAACATCCATCAATAGATAAGCAGTATTCCTGGTTGTTACGTTTGGCGGTTTTCGGTACAATAAGTAACACTTCTGTTTTGTCCGAGTTTAGTAATAAAAAGTTGTTGCTCATCCAGTTTTTATATCGACTATGCATTCCATTATTCGATGGAACTGCTGTGTTTCATGAGGCTTCGAGGAAATATAAAGTTGAGTATCATCAGCATAACAGTGAAAGCTAACTCCGTGTCACTTTATAATATCTCCTACAGGTAGCATGTATAATGCGAAGAGCAGAGGCCCTAAGACTGAGCCCTGTGGTACACTGTACTGGACTTGCAATTTGCGTGACACCTCATTGTTTATTGCTACAAATTGAAAATGTCGGATAAATTC
This sequence comes from Triplophysa siluroides, assembly GCA_006030095.1. Lineage (NCBI taxonomy): Eukaryota > Metazoa > Chordata > Actinopteri > Cypriniformes > Nemacheilidae > Triplophysa > Triplophysa siluroides. The sequence goes on from VCII01000146.1 coordinate 185,530, forward strand.
TGGGAGCATCTCTTTCAGTAGATTTGTAGGTATAGGGTCTAGCATGCATGTTGTTGATTTTAGACAGTTCATTGTTAAAATTTCTCCTTAGGGGTGCTGTGGTTAGTTGTTTGTTCAGCGGGTTTCACTTATGGTTGCATTGTTATAATTTTGGATTTTATTTGTAAATTGGTTCATAAATGCATCACTGCTGGTTTTCTTCTATTAGTGATGAAAAGTAGGTCGGATCCAGACGTTTTTAGGGCTTTCCTGTATTTTTGAACACTATCCTTCCATGCTGTACGACATACCTCTAATTTAGTATTCTTAAAGATGCGCTCCATTTTTCAGGCCGCTTTCTTTAAAACCTGAGTGTGTTCATAATACCACGGTGTTGGGCTGTCATTTTTTATTTTCTATAAGCGCAGAGGAGCAACTGTGTCTAGCATTTCCGAGAAAGTGGAGTTAAAATGTTCAGTGGTTATGTGAAGATTTTCAATGTTATTACTCATGCTAGAGATTTGAGACAATTCAGGCAGATTATAGTACCTTTGGTAGTTTAAGTTATTGTTCCACCATATTTGTAACAAGGAGTTTGATTTGCAACCATAGGCCAGTGAAGCAAATATAATATCAGATAATGATCCGCTCTGCTGAAGAATTTTAACATTGTCCACGTTAATAGCATAAAACGTTGTCTAACGCCCATGATTCGCTTAATAGGGCTAGGTGTTATAATCCCACTACAACCCCAGCACTGTTGAATTGCCCAATAGGACATCTCCCACGCCTTATGCAGTGGGAAGCAGTCAAGAATATGAATATAGGAAAGGAAGTCTGAGGTTTCACTGGTCCGTCGGGTAGGCATCCTCTGTGTTTGGGGGATAAATTATTATAGAAATACATAGCATATTTACCTTTCCTTGCCATTATCATAGAGACATCTCATGAGTTGTGTGTCCCAATTTCATCACATTATCCTGAGTGAAAGATGCCTTTTGGTGAGGTGCTGCTGATAATACCCTTTGTATGTCTCACAACAATTCGACACATCGTCAGTTGTGCACCTTAGCCTCATTTGGGTGTTTCGGCCCTTTATCACAAGACACCTTCAACCAAGGGAGGCCCACCACAGGTTTATCAGACCTGGGTGTGTGTCGCATTGTTAAAAGGTCATCTGGCAGCCCATGCTGTGTCCATCTGCCTAAACCACAGCCATTGGCTTCTTCTTTCTGCACCACTGGCCAGTTCTTGATTATCCTTCCCTGGACCTGTCCTCTGAGAGTGACCAATTTGTCAGCTATGGTGACCTCTGCATTTAACCCGTCCAGTGAGTAATGAACTCACTCACTGCAAGTCATGAAAACATATACACCAGAAGCAGTGGGTAGCTATCACTACAGCTCAAAGGCACCACAGTCGTTACCCGCCTGCCCAGAGAATTGAATCGGCAACCTTTTGGTCACGCGTCCGACTCTCACCATTAGGCCACGACTACCCAAACCGTTTATACGCGCTCAGTGCCCCTGAGGTACAGTCAACTCAACTATGAGGACTGTCCTACTGGAGCTGGACCCATGTCCGGCCGCAGGTTCGCTGCGATTTCCAAGGGTAAATGAAGTCTGTGGTTTAAATCAACTCGCATTTCCCAATGCCTGGCTATACTCAGCAGACCTGAATCTAGGATTAAGGGCTTGGCCCACGGTTTCTGCCCCTCCCGAATAAAGGGTTGCCTTTTTAGAGAGTTCCCCTTGGTGTTTTGGGGAATGGCATTTGCTGCCCCTCTCTTGGTCTCTACTGCTGCAGCCAAGCACTTTAGTACTTGATTGTGGCGCCATGTGTATCTCCCCTGTGTCAAGCTCTTCTTACAACCCACAATAATATGTTTGCCTGTTTGCTGAGAGTGTGTGGTTTGAGATGGAGCTCTTTCAAACTTATTCTTATTATAGCGTTTATTCCTGTTGTCATGGTCCTGGCCTTCCTGTTCTGGTTTTTGTGCCTTGTGGACAGTACGTGACAGTACCATGTCTTATGTGTGTGTGTGTGTGTGTGTGGTGTGTTATGTCTTGTTTGGAGACACATGTCATATGTTTTCCTATTCGGCGCGTGTCTTCCATGTAGCACCGCCCCTCTCGTTTCCTCGTTAGCTACCCTTCAGGGTTTCATTACCCACACCTGCCTATTGTTAATTATCCTTTGTTCGTCTCCCTATTTAATGCCCTTCTATTCTCTGTCCTGTGCTCGTTTGTTCTTGTTCAGTCTTTACCTGCCTGTTTTGGATGCCGGTGCAGTGCTGTGTTACAGTACTCTCATCCTGGTCTTTAAGACGTTGTGTCGTGTTTCCTGTCAGTGAGTTTTCCCAGTCTTAGTCTAGCGTCAGTTTGTCTGCGGTCCTGTTTGCCTGCTCTTATTTTATCCCTAGTATTATTGTTTTACCCCCTCGTGGGTTGTTGTTTTATGTTTTTTTTAGTATAATAAATTCATTTGTTAACCTGTGTCTGCCTGCATTTGGGTTCTCTCACTTCCCGTACCGTGACACATGTTATATCTTAAGATTTATGTTTTAAATCGATAATTCACCGAGGGTAAAACTTATCCTTAAGTGTATCCCATACCAAAATCGTCATAAAACGCACAGACAAATTGGTTTATATGATCACTCGCTATTAGCCCTCAGGCTATTAGCTTTACCAGCCTTTACTTACTGAATATAGCCCTTCCTGCTTAACTCACTGTTATTAAAACATCACTAATGGCTAATGTTTCAGACATGTGTGTACCTTTGAGTGCAGATGAGGAAACGTTCTTCGCACTTCAATCAGAACTGGAGGTTGTGGAGAAGCAGATCCAGGTTTTACTAGAGAAGCAGACACGGCTGCAAGAACTTAAAACGGCGCTGGAAACATCCCGGGGTGATGCTCGCAAAGCCGTGGTAAGTTTTCGATGTGATTGTAACACTCCTACCACTTCTACTACGCATGTTTCTCTGCACAGACCCCAGGCTTCAAGAATACAACGAGCCCAAATGAGAGCTTCCCTCCTGCACCGGCACAACCACGGCAAAAGGCGCAAACCAGGACCGGAGCGATGACCTCTCCCCCACCGCCGCCACTGGTCTTCGAGATCCCGACCAGGAACCGCTTTGCCGCTCTCTGCGAGACGGAATGCAACGCTGTAGTCATTGGAGACTCAATCGCCTGGAACGTATGCGCTTCCGCCACTCAAGGTAAGGTGCGCACTCACTGTTTTCCTGGTGCCCGTGTTCTTGATGTCTCTGCGCAGGAAACTGCGATCCTGAAGGACGACGCTAGCGTCGGAGCTGTATTGCTGCACGCGGGGGTGAACGATGTCGGGATGTGGCAGTCGGAGATCCTAAAGAGGGACTTCAGGAGTCTGATTGATACGGTACGCAACGCATCGCCCACGGCAAGGATCATCGTATCAGGGCCGCTTCCTACATACCGACGAGGGAATGAAAAGTTCAATAGACTATTTATGCTTAATCAATGGTTAATGACTTGGTGTATTGAACAGAAGCTGCTCTTTGTAAATAATTATTTCTGTTAATAATAATCTGTTCTGGGAGCGATGTAGGGTTTTCCGAAGTGGAACTTCTGTCTGACAACATCTCAAAGACGCTACGCACCATTTAACTAGTAAATACAAACTTTAACCATAGCTTTGTTCCTCTCCCTCAACTGTTAAAAAATGTTACTGCTTCCAAATGCATAGAGACTGTGTCTGTCCCCTGAATAATACAACTAAATAATAATTTAGGTAAAAGTCCGAAAAAACCCTTATCGTGATTAAACCTGAAGACAATGTAATTAATGAGAAAAAACAACTCATAAAGTTCGGGCTACTTAATATTAGATCACTAAATTCAAAGGCAGTTATTGTAAATGAAACGATCACAGACAACAGTTTTGACGTACTCTGCCTTACCGAAACCTGGCTTAAACCAAATGATTATTTTCGGTCCTTTTTGATTCCATACTCCACAGCTCACTCCAAGTGATTTTGCGCCGTTCAATGCCTTCCCACCTCATCCAACGGCCTTGCTGGGCTTGAGAGACTGCTCTGGCACATCTACTTGCTTCCTATTGATGCCGAACCTCCTCCACTACCAGGTGACCATGTTCCTTTGGTGTCGCATTTCGCCACGTGGGTGTGGTTGAGGCCGAACCAAGTTCCCCTCTGCCATGTTGCACTTTTCCAACGATATCCTTATGACTGAAGGCTGCCTTTGCATCTCCAACCTCTGTTGTTGGGTTCCAATTTCTTCCTGTCGCTACTGTTGGAGCAGCATCTCTTACACAGGGATCCCAGGATTCTTTGAGCGTCATCTCTAACCTTGTTTTGGTGCATTTATATTCCCCCACAAGGCTTGAAAAGGGAAGAGAGAGCTCCATTCCCGTGCAGCCCTATGTTGCAAAGGCATATTGGTAGCCCAAGCCATTTCCTCACCTGTGTACTCACCAATCTCTCCAGGTTGTTGTTGTGAGACACCGTGAGCTCATACATTAAAATTGGCCACATCAGGCGGGGCAACAAGCCAAATTGGAAGCACCAGAGCTTCAGCTTCCAAGGAAGAGCTGTATTATTGATTTTCTTGAGTAAACTGGCTGTCTCTTGCCTGAGTTGTTCCACCTGTTTTGCGTCTTTAAGGTCTGCGGTGTACCACCGTTGGTATGGGCTCACTCTTTATACAGAACCTGTCATTGTCATCAACTGAGGTTCTCCTGGAGCTTATCCAGCAGCCGCTTTGTCATGCTTTGGTTGTTGTGATGGTTGTCATGTCGTCCATGAATGCCCTGATTGGAGGTAGGCGCAAACCATTTTTCAAACGCTCTCCTCCAACTAACCAACGCGATGCCTGGATTAATTTTTCCATTGCCATTGTGAAAGCCAGTGGTGAAATTGTGTATTCAGCGACGTGAGACAGCAAGCAGACAGTTAGTTATCCCATTCTGTCTGCTCCCTGACATGGGCCCCAGTGAGTCAAGTTTTAGCATTAAGACTATGTGCCATATTTCTAGACAGGACACAGATGGAGGTATGAAGACCGTCACTTTTCAACAGGTCCGGTCTTCCCCAAAAACTCTTCCAGTTATTTATAACATATATATATTTTTATATTGAATGAGTTACTTTATATAATCCAGGGCTCTTATTGGCTGCTTTTTCTTTATTCAGTCATCCACACTACATTTCGGAGACATGTTGCATCGCGTGTGTTGGGATCCTTGACCTAGCACACAACAAATGCAAGCTACTAGGTTTGTTCAATCTCATGCGGCATTGCGCATCGCCGGCTGACATGAAGCAGTGCATGCCATTTAGAAATTTTGTCCGACTTGAAACGGCGCAGACACCACATGACTTTCACGTGTGGCATCAAAGTACCGCGAGAGCGTTTCCAGCAGCATCTCAAGAATGGCTGCACCGGGCTGTGATACCGACACAGCTTTTCATGATTGGCTAGATAAACCCATGACAACGATCACATTGATACACCCTCAGTTCAACGAATACTTATTAATTAATGTTTTTAAAACGGCTAAAACTCTGTTTGTTTAATCATAAAATGTTATGTTGTGTAATTTAATAAAATAAAAATTAAACGAAAACTGATTCAGCTCCGTAGGTAATTTAATAACATATGCTTATGTTTACCATGATTTTTAGGCACACAGCGTATGCAATTTGAAGTGTTTATGGTTGCTACTTTTTAATTTAAACGTTGGTTTATTGGACAAATCTACTATCTAATCCACTTCATTTGCGCTTTGAAATGGAAACACAGCACGAATGTCACTACGGCAAGCAGCAGGTATCCGACTTGACTGCTCCTTTTTCAACTCCTCCCTCGTTTGCAAGCAGAAAATCTCGCAGATCGGTCTGCGCAGTGCTGCATGAGGTCAAACATACCTACTGTTCCAAACCCTGCTTTGCTCTTGACCCCTGCACTAGACCTCTTTGCCAGCTACCCACTCTCTCCCTCTCCCTCACCCGACCGACTACTGATTACACCAGCACCTGTTCCCAATCAACCCGGATTCATACTCACCTCACCACATGTCTTTATCAGGTCTTGTTTATCAGTTGTTGTTCACACTCTAGTTTTTGACCCAGTTGTTATTCCTATCTGAGATAACTACCTGTTATTTGTTCCTGTGGATGTTTATGTGTGGATTTTATACTCATGGATGTGATCAACCGTGGATGTCTGTGCCTCTGACTGTCTCTTACCTTTGGATTATGCTCACCAAGTGCTATTAAAAGCTCTGCAATGGGCTCAGAATATTTGGGACAGTGGGGGACCTGTGACTAACACTCTCTCTACCTTTTTCCAGCACTTCCAGGAAGTCTTCAGCCAGACTTTTAACCCTCTCTCCGTGCAGGATCAGATGCTTTGCCTTCGTCAAGGGAAGTCTTCTGTGGCAGAGTATGCACTACAATTTTGCAGATTGGCTGCTAACAGCGGATGGAACGAGACTGCTCTATTATCAGTTTACCGTCAAGGATTGAGTTCAGAGGTTCGTACCATCTGGCTATTACGATGATTCTATGGGGCTGGAAAATGTTATTCAGCGGTCAGTCCACATTGCTCAGCATTTCTATGCCTGCTACACCCGCTACATCTCCTTTGCCCAAGCCATATTGTCCAGAAGCTGTGTTTGTATTGTAGGGGATGGGGGCACCTTATCTCGCAGTGCCACATTTGTCTGGCTCGACCCACAGTGAGTAATAATAATAATAATAATAATAATGCATTTCATTTATAATGCGCTTTTCTTGCACCCAAAGTAAATCAATCCATTATTAAAAAATACAACAAAAATTCAAGAAAGACAAGAATAATAAATGTGTGAAAAATCTGTCCTAAACGCGATGGAGGCCCGCCTGGGGGCCAAGAGACTTGGGTCCTCCGGCGCCATTTTTTTTCCGATAGCCAGATTCGAGCTGAGAAGCCCTGAGCAGCAGTGTGACACACACACAAACACCCCAAAGCCCTTTCCTTTGACTTTATAGTTACATGTGCGCATGAAAAAAGTGCGATATGTATCTATTCTTACACCTGTAACTCAAAGTGTCCAAATAGGTAGACAGTTAAGATCCTCGTAAATGGTCTTATTTGCTATGGCAATGAGTTATACAGCTTAAACCGACCGCAGAGTGCATAAGAGACAGAATCCCTCGTGATGATGGACATTAAAGCTCGTCATTGTGCTCCAGAAGCTTAAAAATAGTGTGTACATTAGGAGGAATGTCCCCGCCTATGGGGGACATGTCAAAAGTGTTATGAGTGGGATGTACATAAGGTACCTATGTAAGCCCTGTCAAAAAAGTTATGAGCGGGATGCATTTTTGGTGTACATCCGTAACTTGTCTGATGGGGCCCTCATAGGTGACCAATGTACAAAGCCTGAAAATTACCGTTATTTTCCTTGGCAATGAGTTATACAAACCCAACAGTAAAGTGTATGAGAGGCACAGTTCTTCAGAATGATGTTCATTAAAGCTCATAGTTGTGCTCCAGAAGCTTAACAATGGTGTGTACATAAGCCACCTATGTAGGACATGTCAAAAGTGTTATGAGTGGGATGTATTTTTGGTAGACAGTGGTTGAGTTTTTACAGCAATATTCTTACACTATTGATCTTAATGAATATATTTTAAGTACTGGTGACTCAAAATCATTACTTAGCTTAACATCTTATTAGGTTCACTTAACTAGGAAATATAAGGATACCAATTGCCTTACATGCCTAAGTAAACTAAACTAACAAAAAATAGTTTTAAAAAGTAACAATTAAACTGATTCAAAACATTTATTTGTGTTCACATGTAATAACTGTACCAAACATTTGTAATAGACATATATTTGTAACATAATATGACAGATTTTACTGTATATTATCACATCTGGAAGGTTTTCAAGGTCATCCTTCAGTATGCCTCCTTAAATTGTATTGAAGGCCTCTAAATACATGTCCATGAAGAAGCCTTTCTGACAGTATCACTGTCAGAATCCCATATTAATCCCGGGGTTTGTCACAATCACAGTCCGATAAAAGAGAAAAAATATATTTCAATCCAGACAATTGAATGTGTCTTTTAAAAATCAGGAGCACCTCATTTTGAACATATACATACATAGTAACAAAAATTATGTAAATAAAGACAAAAGTAAATAGTATAATGAATCACAGAACCACACAATAAAACAAAGGGCCTGAGTTTAAATGAAAGAGTTTAAATGAAAGAGAACTCAACAATGCAATGTTTCTGTGTACATAGGTAAATGAAAGAAAATGTTAACTTTTGATTCAGTTCAGAATGCACCTTGAATTAGATGGCTTTGTCAATAAAAAAAAAAATGTACACATCTACTGGATTTCCACTTCTTTCAGAAACCAACTTATGCAAATAGGAAAAACTTAAGTCAACATACATAACCCATAGTTTGTGGGTTAATATTAAAACCAATTTGCAAAAAAACATTTAAAATAAATATACTACATTTTGTTCCCTGTACAACATGGCTCTAATCTGACGAAGAGGTGACGTGTTTCCCGCATGTTGGTATGTAAAACCCACTTTTAACATTATGATCACCTTTAAAGGTATGTGGATTCATTGTTTTAATTGTCTTGTTGTGTTTTGCTTTTTATCCGTTGCTCCCTCGCTTATTGCTCGCTTGCCAGCTTGCTTTTGAGGGTGCTGTGGGGTTTCTGGTGTCCAACCTGCCACTCCTATTTGTTAACATTGTTTGTTTTTGTTTTTGTTTTGTTTATTCCTGGTGCAACGAGAACTGTGTACCTGTGGTATACATTTGTACCGCATATTGCTTTAAGAATTGACTTGGACAACCCGGGTGGCCTAATCTCATTGTGGTGCCTGAATGGGTTGGAGAGTGCTCCAGGTTTAATGTTTAGTGTTTTTTTTTTTTTTTTTTTTTTTTTTAAATAATATTATTGGTTAATTTTGCACTTTCCCTATTTTTTTATTGTAATTGCCATTGATCACATTTGATTTGCTGGTAATTGTTCTTTTTGTTTCTTATTTCTAGGATCTGGGGGAGTCCAGAGTGGGCAGGCTGGCTATGTCCTGACGCTGGAGTTTCTCCCACATTTTAGTTTTCTTTTTCCTTTAGATTTTCTTTTGAAGTGTGCGGTGCTCTTTTGTTTTGTCCACCTATCCATGCATATTTTTGTGTACCAATTGGGGGCCTGGTATTTAGCATACCCTACTGCTGGTGAGCCCCAGTTCCTTAGCTTGGTATAGAGAAACTTGAACCTGTGTGTCTTGTATTTGTATTTCCCAGATATTCAACCTGGGTGTTTTTTGTAATGCAGTAGGATTTAATCATTCCTGTGTGATTTGTTAAAGTGTCTCTCTTGCCACATTAGCACATAATGTTGCAGTGTAATGCTAACTCTAATTCTAACCTAATTTTATTGTTATATGGTTAAACAATGAATAATATGCAATTAAACAGTACAATATGATAGAAACAGACGCACCTCATCCTGCTTTCATCACGCCAGAATTGAGAACTGCTTAGCTGCGCATGATTAGCTTTCCTCTTCTTCTGTGGATTTATTGATGAGTTGCAAACCAACTGTAAAGGTGCATACCGCCACCTCATGCTGCGCATGAGCAGCCTAAAAATTTAAAAATACTTAAAATATTAAGTAGAGCTTAATTGATCTTTTGAGTTTTACAATGTTCTGTGGCAAAAAGTTGTCATTACTTGTTAAATCACGCAAAGTGCACAAACTGGATCAAAATAAGATGTGGACTTTATACTTTCTAGTAAACTCAGCAGTAACATTCTAGTAAAGTGTAGTTTTAGTATCCCTACCTGTGATACCTACCTGATGTTTGATCCTGTGGCTGTTTGTGCCTGTGACTGTCTCTTACCTTTGGATAATGGTTACCTTGTAATTTTGTATCAGCTACAGGAAAATGTACCAATCCCAACATAGCTACAGGAACAACATTTAATTGTAAAAGATTACTGAACTTAAATCACTGTTCATATATATTATTGCTATCAGGTTACTGATTTAGTCTGATCATTATTGCTTTTGTCATTATTGTATAATGTGATGCTAAAGTGTAGAGTGTAGTGCTTACATTCTGCACATGATAGAAGCCAAGTGGTGGACCTCGTCCAGTGTTCTTCAATGGCTCTGTGGAAAATGCTTCATCCTGCCTGTGAATAAAACTGCAAACCAGGAGCAGTAATGACGAATGTCTATTAGACACAGGTCACATGTTAGAAAAATGATACTGTCTTTAAACTGGCAAATGTTTGGCGTATATGGTTTAATATAAACATTTTTTCTTTACGTTTTTTAGGAAACAATATTCTTGTTTACAAAAAGGCCTTACTTGAACTGGCAGAATATGTCTGCATACTCTGAAGATATGCTTGTTGCCTGAAGCACAGTAACTCTGAATGTGAAGACTTCCCCAATTCTCAAATGATCTCGAGCTCCATCCAGGATGCCATCAAGACCCGGTTTTACAGAGGTCTCCTCCTCATCTGGGTTAGCTAGGAAACACAAAATTAAAGTCAAGTGAAAAAAAACCTAAAAAAAGAAATTAAATTAAAGCTGCGAGCAGCATTTAGCGGGTTCGAGCAGTGTATGGCCTCTTGGGCATCTTTTCCTTCATCGAATAGGCTCAGGACTCGCACCCTAACACAACCACGATGGACGATACTCCCCACGCCCCGAAAAATGACAGATACGGTCAGTAATGGTTTATACAGACTGTGCGTGCTGAGACACAAATGCACATAAAGTAGACATGAGAGGAATCAGCTTTCAGCTTGATTTGGTCACATCCATTTAAGAAATGACCCCTTTATAAATGGCTGTGGTACAAATGACAAAGTTTAACATGTTATGACCTGTCATCGCTAGGAATCTCAGGCTCTCCTCTCCGCTGGTTAAAATTCTACTAAGTGTACATTTATGATAATTACGTGATGAGACCTTGTAGCACATTTAACAAGCTTGTAAAAATCTCATTCTATATTTCAAAGACCATCAATAGCCAAAAAAGGCAATATACTACAACAATTGTGTTCATTAAAAGGTTTTTTAACAGTCATATGGACCATAGGTGGCACTATAAGGCGAGTGGTGCACCCACAAAGCTTTTTATGTGGGTCCTCAGAGTGTGACCGTTGATCAACACGTCAAATATGGTGTTGGTATCTTATTTCGTTTAGAAGTTATAAGCATTTATACTTAGAAAAGCCAAAAATCTACCCACATTGAACTTTTATTGCATTTTTCGTCCATTTCCCGTGAGATTTTTTACATTGGGGCTTTGACTATTGGTTACTAAATTTTCCGTGTTGCCTACGTTGGTTTCGTCTCTATCGGAGAAACGGTTGAGACGATATTCGCGATTGTTTAAAAAAATGTAAACGCAGTACTGGGAAAGAGGTAAGTCTAAACCTGCCGTGTTTGGTATTGTAGGACTCGGTAACAATTCAGGAACATGAAAAAAAATTCCCATGAAAATCCGTCAACCGCAGACCAAGTTAAAAGCCTGCAAATGGGCTAACGGTTGCGTAGTATAGCCAATGGTGTCACTATTACTTTTTTAGCACCTTCTAGTGATTACCAATTTTTTTATTGTGACGTCGGAATGATGGTCTACACATATGAACTTGAGTTTCAAGTAGGGCTGTCAAAAGATTAATTGCATCCAAAATAAAAGTTTGTGTGCTGTGCATAATAATTTTGTATTCATTAACACATATTTACGCATTTAAGCAGACGCTTTTATCCAAAGCGACTTACACTGCATTATCCTATACATTTATACATAGGTATTTGCAATCCCCTGGGATCAAACCCACAACCTTGAGTTGTTAACGCAATGCTCTTACCACTGAGCTACGGAAAGCTGCAGGCTTTTAAAAAATTTTAAAATAATTTAATTTAATTAAAAAAAAAAATTAAGTTGGTAAATATAAATAAATACATGTAAATATTTCCTAAATATGTAAAACACAGGCACACACACATGCATAAAACAAAGACACACAGATATCCACACAGCACTGCACGGGACATGACATGCACACAATGACACAAAGACACATTGCACACCAGATGAGAGAAGATGAAAGACAGAAACATATGGTAACATGTTATGCAGACCATTAATTCCTATATGAGTAATAAATAATTGAGCAAAATGTTATATTTACGATACTGTTAATAAGCACATTATTCTAAGGCTGTTGTTTGGAGCCCATCGGCGTGCAAGGCACCTTTGCTGTTACATCTAGTCTGAGGGCTCACACCTTAACACTTCCACAGTGTATAAAAGTCCTCCCCATGACAGAACAATGTCAGGGCTGGTCAGTAATATATAATACAGACATACATAAGCACTTATAATACACTCTGTGGTGCTCCAGACTGCAAGGCCCTACAGTGGACATTGAACACATCTGCAAAAATATATGGACATATTTATTCTTCCTTCAGCAAAGCCCATGCATTGTGATCTGTTGACTCTGAAGGCCATAGGACTACAATAAGCTCCTTGTCATGTTCAAGAAACCAGTTTGAGATCATTTGAGCTTTCTCACATAGTCCATTATCCTGCTGGAACTAGGTATAAAAAGATTGACATTTTACATTTACATTTATGCATTTGGCAGACGCTTTTATCCAAAGCGACTTACGTTGCTTTATCCTATACATTTTACATAGGTATTTGCAATCCCCTGGGATCGAACCCACAACCTTGCATTGTTAACGCAGTGCTCTTACCACTGAGCTACAAAAGATGGGCTCACTCTAGTCAGAGAAAAGGGTTAAGAGATGGAGGACATGATTGAAAACACTCCTCAGGTAGTGGAGGAGTTTAAATATGCCCCATGCCTAATATCCAAGTTTTTCTCCATTTTGATGCTCGGTTTGAACTTCAGCAAGTGGTGTTAACCACATGTAGATGCCATAATGGACATGTGGCTGGCTGATTAGCAATTTGATTAGCAAATTATGTATTTATTTAAGACATGTATAAAAACAGCCATTTAAATGAATGATATTTCACCTTTTTGACTGTTGTGAAGGCATGTCTCCTCCGATGAGAATCACATTTGGCATGCTTGTTTTGTGTCATAATATGTATAATATTACTTAATGGCAAGTCAGTTGGATTATTTATTAAGGGGTAGCGACCTATAACGTACTCGTTTCAAGTGAATATAATAAAGGACCCTGTTATGGTCACAAAACAAAAAAAAACTCAACACGTTTTTGATGATTATTGACCTAGAAAGTCCAAAGAAATGTACTAAGGTGGAAATTTTGAAATTGCTCGAAAATCCTTGAACAAGTTAGTAAAAGTAGGTTTTTTACATCATCACCAATAACTCCATAACCATTTGATAGACATCAATGGTTCAAGAGGCAAAGTTGTTATGAATGAGGAGATCTATCGTTTGATATCAATAGTTTGTGTATAAGTCAAATGTCACGTGACACACAATTGTCTAGGCCACCAAAAGACATGTACATTTTGCCATTTTTACTGTTATAGCGCCACCTAGTGTCCAAACGCCACATTCTTTTGAAGGTGACCTCGGAGTGAGGGTCTACACATATTTTCTGAGCGCTATGCTGATATGTTAAGCCGTTCTGGATTTATGGCCATTTAAATGTGATAGGCTCCGCCCATTTTTTATGTATGAAAAAGTGGCTGAACTACACTTTTTTTTATGTGACCCCGGACTGAGGGTCTACGCATATGTACCAGGCCCCATGAAGATATCTCAAACGGTTCACGAGTTATGGCCTCGGTTTTAGCTAAATATGCCACTTCCGGTATGGACATTTTAGCGCCGCCTAGCGACCGTGAATGGAAAATTAAACTTTTTTTTCGATAACTATTTACATTCATACTCCACAGAATTCATCAGCGTTGGTTTGGTTCCGATCGGGCAAAAATCCAGGGACTAGTTCATTTTTTTTTGCATAAAAAAAATTTCATAACGGAAATTTAATCGGAGATATACGTGTTTTTAAATTTTGAGCCAGAGATTACACTGATATAAAACACTTGGGTGTGCGACAAACGGTTAAGGAGTTACATGTGCAAACACGTTTTTTCCGCTGTAGCGCCACCTATGGGCCAATTGGGGTCATAATTTTGGGGTCAAAGTTTGGGCTGCACGATCAGTTTTACGGCAGAAGAAAAATAATAAAAATCTTAACAGATACAATAGGTTTCTAGCCCTTCGGGCTCGAACCCTAATAAAACATACAAATACAATAGGTTTCTAGCGCTACGCGCTTGAACCCTAATAAGAAGAAGAAAAATAAAACATACAAATACAATAGGTTTCTAGCGCTACGAGCTCCAACCCTAAATATAGCAGCAAGCAGCAATCTCGGGTTTGAGTGATTTAAGGCCTCTAAGGGACTTTTGCCTTCGTCGAGTAGGCTCAGGACGTGCACCCTAAGACAACCATGATGGAGGATACTCCCCCACACCCAGAAAAATGACAGAGATGATCACTATTGCTTCATACAGACTATACATGCTTACACACACATGCACATTTAGTACACACCAATGTCTGTGCAATGTTCGGATGTAGAGATATAGGTCTTGATCAACGGTTGCTATGCTAACTGTGTTAGGTTGCTAGGGAGTGGTTTGGGTCCTACCAACGATGACACTCCAGGGTATGAGGGTAACGAACTAACCTCCATGTCTCTACGATGTTCTAATGCAAATATATGGGTCTTGCTAAACGGTTGCTAATGTGCTCTATTTGGTTGTTAAGAAGGGGGCTTGGCTGTTGCCAATTGTTGGTAAGCCACGAGTGAAACGAATCCACCTTCATGTGTCTGCAATGTTTTGATGAAAAGATATAGGTCTTGGTAAACTGTTGCTAAGGTACTCTGTTTGGTTAGGCTTGGTACCTGCCTATTGATAAAACACTAAGCCACAAATAAAACAAACCAACCCGTGTCTCTACGATGTTCTAATGCACTTGCTAACAGTTGCTAACTCTCTTTGGTTGTTAAGAAGGGGTCTTGGCTGTTGCCAATTGTTGGTAAGCCACGAGTGAAACGAATCAACCTTCACGTGTCTCCAATGTTTTGATGAAAAGATATAGGTCTTGGTAAACTGTTGCTATGGTACTCTGTTTGGTTAGGCTTGGTACCTGCCTATTGATAAAACACTAAGCCACAAATAAAACGAACCAACCCGTGTCTTTACGATGTTCTACTGCAGAGATTTAGATCTGGCCAAACGCAGAGAGTTGAAAGAAACTGTTTCAACTGTTTTTCGATAATTATTTACCATCACACTCCAAAGAAGTCATCTGCATTGGTTTGGTTCCGATCAGTCGAATAACCTAGGACTAGTTCCCAAAAGTAGGTTTTGCATAAAATGCAAGTTTGCGGCAATACTTTCGTATCGGGAAATTTAAACAAAGGTATGAGTTTTGTTTGTCTTGAGCAAAATATTCCAATGATACCAAACACTTGGGTGTGCGACAAAGGGTTTAGGAGTTATTAGAGATTATGCGTTTTTGATCACTGTAGCGCCCCCTATTCTCCGACATGGCTGGCTCTGTGTATCTGAGTAGCGAGCAAGACTACTACCATCTGAGTCTCAGCTCTGTCAGCCTTACGGTTTGGGCTGCCCAATCAGTTTTAGGGCAGAATAATAAAAAGAAGAAGAATAAAACAGACTAATACAATAGGTTTCTAGCACTACGCGCACAAACCCTAATAAAACAGACAAATACAATAGGTTTCTAGCGCTTTGCGCTCGAACCCTGATAAAACATACAAGTACAATAGGTTTCTAGCGCGTAGCGCTCGAACCCTAATAAAACAGACAAATTAAATATGAGTTCAAACATTACATTAAATATGCATAGACATTCCAAAAAGAACACAGGTGTTTATTACCTGTACAGGTGTTATTGTTGACTTCATCTGATGAAAGACATATTTCTGGATTCTGGCCCTCCCCTTCCACGATTCGCAGCTCTTCCTGAGAGACGCCACCAAGGGACAGACCAGCAGGGCTAGACTCTGATTGGTAGTGCTAAAAAGAAAACATCAAGTGAAACTTTTACCATTTAGTCAACCAGCCACTGCTAACCGGCATAAATTGGCCTGGACATTCATGCTACATGTAGACTTAATCATCATTAGCATGTTCACTGGATGGTCCCAGAGCCTGGTCAGTCTGTTCTGATTTGCTTGGTTTTTATGGGTTCTCACTATTTGTCAGATGGTATGTGTAGGACAAACTGAACATCAACTAGACACCAACTTGACAGACTGAAAGACCAACTGACCAGACTAAAAGGCTTTAGAGTGTTTGAATATCAATACCTTTTCAAACTGCTGATCATCAAAAGAAATCTTGGCAGTTCCTGACTGTCTAACACCAGAGCCATGGTCTGGTGCCTCTTCATCGGCTGGAGGGAAAACCAGAGCACCTTCACATCACTTCCTCAAGAAGTCATACGCAACTTTCTCTTCAGATCAACAATCTCCCAGGCCTAAATACACCTTAAATCTTTATTCCAGATTTTATACATTGCTAATTTCTTCAAACATTCATACACATCTGCACTTGAAATTTTGATTGCAGCCAAAAAAGTAACACAACAATAAATATTAGTAAGTTTTTGAACAGACCAGCGAGCTAAAAAATTAGGACTTCAAATGTCCTGCAGCACCAAAGCAATATGACTCAAGCTCGCAGGTCTGTTCAAAAACTTACTAATATTTCTTGTTGTGTTACTTTTTTGGCTGCAATCAAAATTTCAAGTGCAGATGTGTATGAATGTTTGAAGAAATTAGCAATGTATAAAACCAATGTATATTACCTGATATTGCCTGTACAGCTACTCTGAGGAAACCTTTGACCTCTCCCTTTTCACTGACAATGGCAATCCGATGGACCAGGGTCACAGGATAGAGCAAATTACTTAAATACACAAATGACCTAAAGGAGAGGAAAAAGATAAAAATACTTTCAGTTCAAAAGATCAATCGTACAGCATACAGAACAAACGCAACATTGCCCAACAAAGCGATCACACACAAGTAGGGACTACTGTAGCCCTGGGTGGGCAGTATAAATGTATTCATTGCTGCAACTTAATAATAGGGCTGGGAATCGTATCCAGAAGGCATCGGTTCCGAGGTGTTGGAAATCGAGAGTCGATACCAATGGTTGGCATTGATTTAATTAAAGCAGGGATATCCAACCCTCCTCCTGGGGAGCTACTGTCCTGCAGATTGCAGCTCCAACACTGTTTCAACACACATGTTTGTAAACACCTTGATTTGATGCTTCAGCTGCGTTTGATTGGGGTTGGAGCTGAAATCTTCAGGACGGTAGCTCACCAGGAACAGGGTTGAAGACCCCTGCATTAAAATAATCAATTCTATTAAAACTATTAAAGAACCTTCCTATGCACAAACCCGACTAAATCACAGTCAACTGTCAAGAAAAATACATGTTTGAAATAAATGAATAAAATGTCACAACAGGATTTTAAATAACACACGTTAAGTCAATGATTCATATGTAATGTTCATATGTAATAAATCATAATTAATTATGATGTACCCATCTTAGTTAATGTTTTAATTAAGATGTTGAGATGGAAGACTTTGAACTTACTTCCTTTGATAATTCATGAGGTATTAATATAATTTCAAGTAATGTTTAGTCCATGCATGAATGTATGCCTGTATTCATGATCATTCATGTACCCTTACCGTAAAGTGTTACCAACGCTTCAACCAAGATTCAACTTGACAACATACGCCAGTCAAAAGCATTAACCACTCTCCCTCACACTCAAACGAGCACCCCCACAAACATACAGATTGTACATCGTCAATGATTGTTTGAATCAGTGGTTCTCAACTCTGGCCAGCGAGATCTATTTTCCTGCCGAGTTCAGCCCAAACTCTGATAAAACACACCTGAACGAGCGAATAAACGCCTTTAGAAATAACTTAATGTGGCGCTGTGCAACTCTATCGGCGTATGTCTTTTAAGTCTTTTTGTTACCCCGTACCTCTGCCTGCGCTTGGGTTCTTCTTCCTCCCCCGCAAATCGTGACACTTTGTGACTTTAGTGCTATACCTAAAGTAAATAAAAAAACAATAGGTTTTCAGCACTTCGGGCTTGAAACCCTAATTACCTTATTTTATCTGCGTTTTCATCATAGCAAACAATAATGAGAATGATTATCTTAGAATAGAAGATATGCTGTATCTTCCATCACATAAATTATCAATAGTTAACTATGTCGTCTTGTAGTCATGATTTTTTTCTGTCTTTGTCTTGACTGAATCAATTGGACTCAGTCTTGACTTGGACTCGAACCTCTTTGGACTCGGTCTTGACTCGGTCTCGACTAGTCCTGGACTTGTCTTGAACTCGACAACAGTGGACTTGACCACAGCCCTAGTTGAGGCTAAACTTGGCAGGAAAATGGATCTTGCGGGGCAGAGTGAGAACCCCTGGTCTAAATTGTTGTTAGATAGGTGTTTTAGGGCAATACGTGAAAATGACCCCTTGGTGTCACCGTGGAGATGGGTGTCGGAATGTTTTGAAGCCTTGACGCGATACGGCACATTTGATTCAACTGTTTCAGTGTTTCACGAAGCCTCGCTCTGCCCTACACTAGTCTTCTCTAAAGCAGCTCAACAAGGCCTCACCCCCAATTTTGTGTGCTCCCTGGGAAGGTGGTTATTCAAATTCTTAGACGTCGTTACGTGTGGATTAACAGAAAAAAGGGCTGTAGTTAGTTTCAGCAGTTTTCTTTAATCCTTAAAAAGTGATTTCTATTAAAGAGATTATCACAATTTGCAGTAAACTTTGAGCGTTGTAACTTTGTAGAAGTTTGTAGAATCCTACTGTCATGAGGCGGGGATGAATGTTTCCTTTAGTTACTACTCAGCTGTGTTTTCTTTCGCTCTCCTATTTTTGCCAATTTGACTCAGCTGTTCCCTATTGCATCTGGCGTTGGCTCTAATCTTTACGCACATGTTCTCTCTTAACTTGATTTTCCGTGCTACTTTACTCGGGTGTTCCCGCAGCTTCTTTGCCTGATTATTGTGACATAGTCCCGGAAAACATACTTAGTTCTGCCAGTATCGTTGTTATGTTATCCAGTATTTGTCTAATCTAGTAAAAGTCCAGTTCAGTTCTGCTTGTGGCTTCAGCTCTGTTCTCTGCGTGTGCGTGCCAAGTCCTGTCCCAGTGAGCAAGAGAGAGCTGGCTGGCTGGGATTAGCGCTTGCTTTACTCCACCTGACTGCTTCTCACTCAGCTGGTCTTCCCTAGAGAGTTTCTGCCGTTGTCTCCTTAGTTCAACCAGTTCTGCACCTGCCTACACCGGCAGACTGCCTTGGTTCCCTTATTCAATAAACTGTTGAATTAATCTGCTGTTGCCTTCTTTATCATCGTGACACCTACCGCGTTTCACATAGTTTACTGTTAAATATGCATGCTTACTTAATACTAGGCTACAATATGATCTGTTAGTGAAAAGCGGAAAAAACTGTGTAATCAGAAAATGCTTTCATATTTATTAGTCGATTCTAGCATAAATAACAAATAACATTTATTCGGTGGGCCCCGAGGACGTGAGTTGAGAAACACAGACCTAATCCATTACATATGTTTCAAAATGATCGGAGATGATCAAGATTAATTTGTTCTGTTGTTGCAATTATTAATTGCACGTTGGTGTGAAAAACATCTTAATTGTTCCAGAGTAGAGGCCTGAGGGAAGAGCTGTTCCCTTTCTGTTCTCTACGTTGTGTCGAGAACGACAGAGGGGTTGCCCTTGAGAACCAATCAACTGACTACTATATAAAAATGAAATGGCGAATGAAATTTGCATGCCGGTTCCGCCCCGGATGTCCGGTATAAAAGGAAGTCGGCGTGCAGCATTCACTTACCTTTTGTTCTTCAGAGCCCTCGCTCATGACTACGAACAAAAAGAATTCAACGAATTCTTCTTCTACTTCGCCGGATCTACGACGTAGAGCAGCGGATCGTCCCTTCCTGCAGCGATCTTCTCCTGGGCGTCTCGCCGGTTCCGGAGGTGATAGAGATTATTTCTAAAAGGTCCTTTTTAGGACTGAGCAATTTCCAGCGCGGCATGTCCCGCTGTTCTCTTGGGTGCGGCACCCTCATCGAGGAGGGGGATGGACACGATCGCTGCACGATCCTGCTCACCCCAAAATGCTGGGTAAAGAGAGCCGGTGTGGTGTTAGCTTTAGCCTAGCTCTTAGCCCTCCGCGCTTCCCCCGCCTTTGTTTACGATCTCGACGCCGCCGGCGAGCACTTCCGCCCGGCCGTGTGGGGTGCGTAGCATCGGGTGTTTTGGCGATCTCAGGGACGAGTTGAATGTTGCTGATATAACTTCCGGGAATGCGCAAACCGATATCCAAAAGCTCATGCCGGGTGTACGATGTGAATGCACAACTGTTCTGAACGAACAGGCCCGAGATGAGCAAGAAAAACACTATATGTACGATCATTAGTGAACAAAATGGATGAGATTCGACTCCGCATCATCAACAACAAAAGACTTTTGAACTGCAATGTCATAATCTTCACGGAAACATGGCTACACAGCGGCATACCGGACAACGCTATTGAGTTAGCGGGCTACAACACACACCGGGCGGATAGAACGGCAGAGGAATCCGGTAAGACAAGAGGAGGTGGATTGTGCATTTATGTCAATAAAGCTTGGTGCACGAACTCTGTTATTGTCGGGAGACACTGCTCGGCTAACCTTGAGTTTCTCATGGTTAAATGTAGACCGTTTTATCTGCCACGGGAATTCACTTCCACCATTGTAACCGCTGCTTATATTCCACCGGATGCTGATGCCAAGCTTGCTATGAAAGAACTTCATGCAGCCATCAGTAAACAACAGACTGCTCACCCGGAGGCTGCATTTATTGTTGCGGGAGATTTTAATCACTCTAACTTAAAGACAGTGCCCCTAAATTTCACCAGCATGTTTCCTGCCACACAAGAGAAAACAAAACTTTGGATCATGTGTATACAAACATGGCTAAAGCTTACACCGCGACCCCCCTCCCCCACCTGGGTCAATCTGATCACCTTTCTTTGTTCCTCACCCCCAAGTATTCACCTCTCATTAATCGTGTGAAGCCATCAGTGAAGACCATCAAGGTGTGGCCTGCGGGGGCAGACTTCACACTCCAGGAAAGGTTTCTACACACAGACTGGAGTATGTTTGCTTCTCAGGCCACCAGTGGCTCTCACACGGACATAGACAGCTACACCTCCTCTGTATTGGACTACATCAATACCACCATTGATAGTGTCACAGCTCAAAAGCAGATCACCATATACCCGAATCAGAAGCCATGGATGAACAAGGAAGTGCGCCTCCTGTTGAAAGCACGCAACACTGCCTTCAGATCAGGTGATGCACAGGCCTATAGTACTTCCAGGGCAAATCTGAAGAGGGGCATCAAAAAGGCCAAGCACTGCTACAAGTTGAAGCTAGAGGAGCATTTTACCAATTCTGACCCTCGACGCATGTGGCAGGGCATCCAGGCCCTTAGTGACTACAAACCCAACCACTCCATCCCCATAGCCACAGACGCTGCCTTTCTGAACGAGCTTAATGACTTTTATGCACGCTTTGAGAAAGACAAAGGAACCCGCCACCAGGCTCACACCTTCTACTGACCACCCAATCATCACACTAAACTCCACAGATGTTTACACTGCACTAAGCCGGATAAACGCACGCAAGGCTGCTGGTCCTGATGGCATCCCTGGTCGCGTACTCAGGGCATGTGCGGAGCAGCTCGCTGGGGTCTTCACGGATATCTTCAACCTGTCCCTCGCCCAAGCAGTGGTTCCAGCATGTTTCAAATCCACCTCCATTGTGCCCATTCCAAAACATTCCAGCCCGACATGCCTGAATGACTACCGCCCTGTAGCACTCACACCCATTGTTATGAAGTGCTTTGAGCGGCTGGTCCTGTCACAACTAAAAGACTCTTTACCATCCACACTGGACCCATACCAATTTGCCTACCGTAGCAATAGGAGCACAGATGATGCGGTGTCCATGGCGCTGCACTCCGTGCTCACAATCTGGATAATAAGGACACTTATGCACGCATGCTGTTTGTAGACTTCAGCTCTGCATTCAATACCGTCATCCCTTCCAAGCTAATCATCAAACTTGGAAACCTAGGCATTAACAATTCAACCTGCAACTGGATTATGGACTTCCTGACGAACAGGCCTCAGCTTGTTAGGTTAGGCCACATCTGCTCCACCACCATCACCCTCAACACTGGTGTACCACAGGGCTGCGTACTGAGCCCCTTTCTCTACTCCCTTTTCACACTCGACTGCAGACCTGTGAATGGACTTAACTCCTTCATCAAGTTCGCAGACGATACAACAGTGATTGGTCTCATCAGCAACAACGATGAGACTGCTTACAGGGAGGAGGTATGGCACCTGGCCACATGGTGCTCAAACAACAACCTGCTCCTTAACACCTCCAAAACAAAGGAGATCATCGTGGACTTCAGGAAGGCGAAAGGAGGCACACACGACCCCATCCACATTAATGGGATGGCTGTTGAACGTGTTTCCAGTTTTAAGTTCCTGGGGACCCATATTTCGGAGGACCTGTCCTGGACCACCAACACCTCATGCCTGGTCAAGAAGGCTCACCAGCGTCTCTTCTTTCTGAGGACACTGAAGAAGAACCAACTGTCTTCAACTATCCTGGTGAACTTCTATCGCTGCACGATAGAGAGCATCCTGACCAACTGTGTCACAGTCTGGTACGGGAACTGTTCTGTTGCTGAGCGCAAGGCACTGCAGCGGGTGGTGAAAACAGCCCAGCACATCACAGGAACTACACTCCCTTCCATTGAGGACATCCAAAAGAAACGCTGTCTGCGTCGAGCTCGCAGCATTCTCAAGGACTCCTCTCACCCTGCTCACAGACTGTTTACTCTCCTGCCTTCCGGTAGGCGCTTCAGGTGCCTCCGGGCAAGAACCAGCAGACTAGGAAACAGCTTTTTTCCCAGAACTGTTTCATTATTGAACTCTGCTCCCCACTGATTCCACTACCCCTCATAACTTACACTGTAATGCTGCTATTACATAGTTGATATTGCACTACAGGGCTGGCATGCATGACTGAACTGTACACACCAGTACTTCATGTTATCTGCTCTACCGGACTGTTTACACACACATAGCATCATTTGCACTCTATACTGCTCACTTGCACACCAGGAATATTACACTGAATGCTCATTTGCACTAATGGACTACTCTCATAACTGCATTACCTCATCTACTGCACTGTAACTTCAATAACGGCACCAACTTCTCTACTGCACTGTAACTCATCCATTGCATTACTGCATCTATTGCATAACTAACTGCATCTACTCATCTATTGCACTATAACTTCAATAACTGCATTAACTCATCTACTGCACTGTAACCTTAATAACCGCATTAACGCATCTACTGCACTGTAACTTCAATAACTGCATTAACTCATCTACTGCACTGTAACCTTAATAACCGCATTAACGCATCTACTGCACTATAACTTCAATAACTGCACTAACTCATCTACTGCACTGTAACTGTATAACTGCATCTACTCATGTATTGCACTATAACTTCAATAACTGCATTAACTCATGTACTGCACCGTACCTTTAATAACCGCATCAACTCATCTAATGCACTGTAACTTTAATAGCTAATCTCTGTAACTAATGCACACTCAAGTCACTTGCACTATTGTATAGTCTATATTGTTATCTGTTCATAACCACCTGTACATTAATGTTCACAGTATATAGCCTTCTGTTTATATTGTTCTAGTACATACCGACTGTCATATTTTCATAGTACATGCCCATTGTAAAGTATTTTCCTAATATTGTATTCTGTATTTATTAACACTGTATATCCTGCACTTGCTAATTGCACTTCTGGTTAGACCTAAACTACATTTCGTTACACTGTACTTGTATATGTGTAATGACAATAAAGTTGAATCTAATCTAATCTAAATCTAATCTGGGCGTCCAGCACACTGAAGCAGCGTTCGTTGACACATCTGCCCGCACTGCGGGCGGATTGTCACTCAGAAGTTGCGGTCACGGGTGGCTGTCTTCCTACGGGAACCAGCCACCATTTCGTCTGCTACCCGGGCTGTGACATCTGTGGCTACGGCCCCGATGACCACCCACGTAGCAGCGTTAGTGATATGGGGAACTCTGCGAACGTAAACCCGCCAGCCAAGTGCTCACGGGCCGATCGCACCCCGATTCGCTCTTCTGAACGTTCCCCAACCGGCGGTGGCATACCGTTCGGATCCTCAGGCACGCACTCGGAAACGATGTGTGACGTAGATGAGATGTCGTTCGCAGCATCGGAGGGGGGTCGAGCTCAGGAGGAAGGCGCCCACTTCTCAGGGCCTGGCGCCCACTTACTCACAAAGAGTTTTCTGTTTCCCCTGGGAGTTCATTCCTGCCGATCGCACACTCCACTGGACTGTGCCCGGCAAACCCGACCTCACGCCCTGGCGAGGCGTAGGGTCGTACACACACGACAGCTGCTACCACTCTCAAGGACAGTGCGTGCAGCTGTCCCGCCAGGCAGGTAAGTAGGCAGAGCCAACCTTCCCTCCGGGGCCCCCCCCGCGACAGGGTTAGCTCCGCCAGCCATCGAACCACCCTCCATGGGAATGGTGAAGCAGACCGTCCCCTTGGTCCCCCTGTCACAGTCCCTGGGAGCTCGAGAGCTGCCCACACTGTCTCGGTGGCTAATGCAGACGGTCCGTCTTGGTTACTCGATCCAGTTCGCCAGAGACTCTCCCAAGTTTTGGGGCATCTTCTCTCCCTCTGTCTGAGGCTGGGACGCCTACATACTTCGGGTAGAGGTCACCACCCTTCTGGCAAACAGGCATCGAGTTCGTCCCTCAAACCAAGATGTTCGGTGGGTTACAACCCACACTTCATCGTTCCCAAGAAAGACGGCGGGTTGCGCCCCGGAGGTCTGCGTACCCTGAACTAAGCACCTTCACAAGCTGCTGCTCAGGATGCTCACGCAGAGGCGCGTCCTGACATCTATCAGGTGTCAGGATTGGTTCGTGGCAATCGACCTGAAATCCCTTTCGGTCTGTCCCTGTCTCCACGGTCTTCACGAAGATCGTGGAAGCCGCCCTTTCTCCCTGAGGGGAGGAAGGTGTGCGGGTACTTAACTATCTCAATGACTGGCCTATCTTGACACACTCGTGAGATCTGTTATGTATACAAGGGACCTGGTGCTCCGGCACCCAGATCGATTGGGATTCCAGGTCAACCGAGGAAAGGACAAGCTCTCCCCAGGGCAGAGCATCCTCTTTCTCGGTAGGGAACTCAACTCTGTCACCATGTCGGCGCAACTGTCCGCAGTACGCGCCCAACCGGTGTTGAACTGCCTGGAACATTTCAGGCAGACAGCGGTCCTCCTGAAACGATTCAGAGGCTCCTGGGCATGGCGTCCTCGTCGGGTGAGACCCCTCGGGTTGATGCACATGAGACCGCTCCAACACTGGCTTCAGAGTCGAGTTCCGAGGAGAGCGTGGCACACCGGCAGCAGGTGCATGGTGATGACGCCCTGCGGCCGACGCACCAAAACCCCTGGTCTTCCATGACTTTTCGACGGACTAAGGTCCCTCAGGGCAGGTTAGGAGGCAAGTCATGGTGACGACGGATGCCTCCCTGCGGGGGTGCGGTGCAGTGTGTAACGGGCACGCAGGCGGGGCGTTGGGCGAACCCCCACCTGCGCTGGCATATCAATTGCCATGAGTTGTGGGCGGTGCTACTTGCACTGAGCAGGCTGCGGCCTCTCGTGCGGGACAAGCACGTGGTGGTCCGAGGACGGCACTACAGCTGTAGCGTACATCAGATCTTAGGGTGGCGTTCGCTCACAGCAGCTAACACCCTCGTCGGTGGGACTCCACCCCCGCGCAGGCCGCTTGGTACTCCCTGTCCGAGGCTCTCGACACGGATATCCTTGTGCACAGCTGTCCGCGGGACGGGTGGAAGCACACCTTCCCCCCCCCAGGAGCCTCCTTGCACAGACACTGTGCAAGGCCAGGGAAGAGGAGCACCAAGTGTTATTGGTTACACCGCACTGGTCTAACCGCACTTGGCTTCAGAGCTGATGCTCTGGACAGCGACTCCCCCTGACCCATTCCCCTGACAGAGGACCTGCTCTCTCAGGGGAAGGACACGTTCTGGCATCCAGTCGTGAGATGCTCTCAGGCTCTTCAGAACAAAAGGTAAGTGAATGCTGCACGCCGGCTTCCTTTTATACCGGACATCCGGGGGCGGAGACCGGCATGCAAATTTCATTCGCCAAATTTCATTGGCCTTATCTATAGTAGTCAGAGTTGATTGGTTCTCAAGGGCGAACCCCATCTGTCGTTCTCGACACAACGTCTCGTTCCCTCCATCAGGGAACCGAGGTTACATACGTAACCGAGACGTTTTTGTGTCTGGTTGTTTTGGTGCTCAGTGCTCTGTAGCGCCGACCAGACGGCAGCATTGTGTAGAGATGGTGGCTTGGGTGTGAGAGGTCCAGGGTGATTTTCTGAGCCAGTTGTGATACAGTTCTTGGAGGGTGGGAAGGGGAGCACCAATGATCTTCTCAGCAGTCCGAACCGTCCTCTGTAGTCTGTGCCAAACCAGACAGTGATGGTTGTGCTGAGGACAGACTCTATGACTGTCGAGTAAAACTGTTTTAATAGAGTTTGTGGTAGGTTGAACTTCTTTAGCTGATGTAAGAAGTACAACATCTGCTGGGCTTTTTTAGCAATGGAGCCAATGTGATTGTCCCACTTCAGGTCCTGAGACATGGTGGTGCCCAGGAACCTGAATGACTCCACTGCTGCCACAGTGCTGTTCATGATGGTGAGAGGGGGGAGTGCAGGGGGGTTTCTCCTGAAGTCCACAATCGTCTCCACTGTTTTTTGTGTGTTCAGCCCCAAGTTGTTATGACTGCACCAGAGATCAGGCTGCTCAACCTCCTGTCTGTACGCAGACTCATCACCATCCTGGATGAGGCTAATGAGTGTGGTGTCGTCTGCGAACTTCAGAAGTCTGACAGAAGGGTCATGGGAAGTGCAGTCATTTGTGTACAGGGAGAAGAGCAGTGGGGAGAGAATGCACCCCTGTGGGGCGCCAGTGCTGATTGTGCGGGTGCTGGATGTGAGTTTCCCCATTCTCACTAACTGTTGCCTGTCTGTCAGAAAGCTGGTGATCCACTGACAGATAGAGCCAGGAACAGATATCTGGGTTAACTTTGTCTGGAGCAGTGATGGGATGATGGTGTTGAAAGCGGAGCTGAAGTCCACAAACAGGATCCTCACATAGGTCCCTGGTCTATCCAGATGTTTCAGCACAAAATCCAGCCCCATGTTAACTGCATAATCAACAGACCAGTTTGCTCTGTAGCTCGCTTCCCACGCTTGCGCGTCCTGGAGCACTTTAGCAGCGCCGCTGCACCTCCGACTACGATGTTAAGTAAAACGTCAGAATAATCAAAAACCGGTAAAAGATCAGATGGTGTGCACTGCCGAATGTTCAGCAGTTCAGCACCTCCGACTACGATGTTAAGTAAAACGTCAGAATAATCAAAATCGGTAATAGATCAGATGGTGTGCACTGCCGAATGTTCAGCAGTTCATCTCTTGTGAAACTTATTGTATGGGAAAAACATAAAACAGGACAAACTAACAAAAACACTAAAACAACTGGGGAGCTCCACACCGAGGCAGCCATCTGCGGCGCCATCTTGGATCCACTTATCAATGTCAACCTTTTGTGAATATAACTTTGTAAAAACGAGGATCAACTGAACTTACAGACATACAGTCCTGGGAAACTTTAAGAGTCCCCTGCTTTAGTCACTGTACTATCTTAAAAATTGGGATAAAGTCTTATGGTTTTCCAATACAATTACATCGTAAAAGTGTGCAGTTAACTATTGTTAAGTTAATTATTGATCTGACTCTGTAAATGATGTTAATGCTATGTTAAAGATGTAATGTAATATGCTGTAACATATATAAAAATAAATTAAAGAATAGTTACAGAACAATCTGGCCTATACCTGATGTGGCTAGCCGCCCAATGCCAGGAGAGCATCGCCATGGAAACCACTCGCCTGCTCACAATCACGAGCTGAGCGGCGGCAGCTGGTCTCAATTAACCGGGAGTCATATAAGCGGCACAGGAAGAGAAGAAGGCGAGTAATAGCTCCGAATGATTGAACTAACATTGTTCTCTTCTGTTCCCTCGCAGAGACCAGCGCCTAACCCTCAGCTCCCACGCCACGATTAGGAATTTTGCACTAAGCACAACGTCTGCACTCTCACGATGACTCCACAGCCACACGGACAAAAAACTAGCTTCAGTCACTCTTTCAGTTCACTACAAAAGTACACCCTTAATAAACCATCCTCCGGGAAAAACTTGTTTAAACCTTACAAAAGGCAACAGCGTAAGAAACAACTAGGGAGCATGACAAACAAAACAAAAATACATTGATATTTTACAAGACAATACACATTTATTTTCATTGTATGTGTTTAATATTTGTGTGCGTCCTTTACTCTTGCATATGTATGTGAGAGTGTTTGATCACAGCCAAATCAAAGTTGTAGGTGTAAAAAGGTAGGTGTAAAATATGTACAATTCAAGAACACCTAAATTAATTTTTTGTGTCTGCATGTCATTTATAATAACCCTTTTGCACTAAAATGTTGTACAATTACCCAGTCTCAAGGTGAAAATGCTAGTTTTTTCCCCCCGCATGCTACTGAAACCTCAGAATCCTTCCCACTACACTGAACAATTGTGAGCAATCATAAAATGGGTCCTCAGCTTTTCTGGAGCTGCTGCAGAGTTCTGCCTCACTGTCATCCTCCTCCTCAAACTCTAAACATGGATCATCCGATAAGAAATCGTCATCCATGTAATTTAGTTCTGTTTCCACCTCTTGTCTGGCCATGACATGACCAGCTCAGTAAGTTCAGAGCTCGATGTGGGCTCAGAAGAGGTGGGGGAGGAGTTAGAGTCACTCGCTTGCTCACAAAGGCATGTGGAGAAATGGGTGTAGTCAAAGACACAGGAGCCCAGTTAGTATGAGGGGAATTCTGTCTATTTAAAGTATGTTAATTTTCGCAAATGGGTAAGTAAAAGCTTTATAATTGGCCAACTTGGAAGCTTAGAGGCTGGGCCATGGAGATTTTTATCCACACACTTTAAGACATTATGAAGACAACAATAGGAACAAAATATAGCTGCAAGCAGCGACCATGGTGTTAAGCCCAACAAATATGCAAAGGGACCGATTTTGGACATATCAGGTGATCAGATATCAGCGACCACCATCAGCAGTCAATTCTCTGCGCCACTGCCTCTTGATCACGCCCGACCCCTAGACACATGCTCGCTCCCCTCTTTCACTCTACTTTCTGAAGACGACGTTTCCAAGATCATTTCTTCTAACCACCCGACTACCTGCCCACTCGATCCCATCCCCACTCATCTCCTCCAGGCCATCTCTCCATCGGTTGTTCCACTCTGACCCACATTATCAACTTGTCTCTTACCACTGGTACATTTCCCACACTCTTCAAAGAGGCGCGTATTACACCACTACTGAAGAAACCCACTCTTAATCCTGCACTGTTAGAAAACTACAGACCGGTATCTCTCCTCCCATTCATTGCAAAAACTCTTGAACGTGTTGTATGTAACCAGCTCTCATCCTATCTCACCCAGAACAACCTCCTGGACAGCAACCAGTCTGGTTTCAAGAGCGGTCATTCCACTGAGACAGCGCTGCTCTCTGTCATTGAAGCACTGAGACTGGAAAGAGCTACCTCAAATTCATCAGTTCTTATCCTGCTGGATCTATCTGCTGCCTTTGACACTGTCAACCATCACATCCTCCTGTCGACCCTCAAGGCTATGGGTGTCTCTGGAGTGGTCCTAGAATGGTTCAGGTCTTACCTCTCAGGTAGGTCATTTAGAGTATCGTGGAGAGGTGAGGTCTCCGAGTCCCAACATCTTGACACAGGGGTGCCTCAGGGCTCAGTGCTTGGTCCGTTGCTATTTTCTGTATACATGACATCCCTAGGCTCTGTCATTCGGAAACATGGCTTTTCCTATCACTGCTACGCGGATGATACACAACTCCACCTGTCTTTTCAGCCAGACGATCCGACAGTTTCTGCACGCATTTCAGCATGCCTAGCCGACATCTCGCTCTGGATGAAGGACCATCGAACCTTGCAAAAACAGAACTGCTTGTAATTCCGGCTGACACAAAGACTCATCACAACTTCTCTATTCAACTGGGCTCATCAACCATCACACCCTCCAGAAAGGCCAGAAACCTGGGAGTGGTCATCGATGATCAGCTTAACTTCACAGATCAGGTTGCCAGCACCGCAAGGTCCTGTAGATTCATCCTCTACAATATTCGAAAATTAGACCCTTCCTATCAGAGCATGCTACGCAAGTCCTAGTCCAGGCCCTTGTTCTGTCCAGACTGGACTACTGCAATGCGGTAATGGCTGGACTCCCCTGCTTGCACAACCAAACCTCTACAGATGATCCAGAATGCAGCGGCAAGAGTGGTCTTCAATGAACCGAAGAGAGCACACGTCACTCCTCTCTTCTTAAAGTTACATTGGCTCCCTATTGCGGCTCGCATCAAATTCAAATCCCTCGTCCTGGCCTACAAGTCCACCACTGGTTTGGCTCCCCCTTATCTTCTTTCGCTTATGCAGACATATGTACCCACCAGATCTCTGCGCTCTGCAAACGAACGACGTCTTGTGGTGCCATCCCAAAAAGGTAAAAAATCGATCTCACGAACCTTCTCTGGATCGGTACCACTTTTGTGGAACGATCTGCCCGCGGCAACAAGATCTGCAGATTCTGTAACCATCTTTAAGAATCGTCTGAAAACACATCTCTTCCGTCAACACCTTACCGATTAGTCTCTTTTCTACAAAAAAAAAAAATACCTCTAACCTAACTTAGCACTGTATACTGTGGTAGGCTTTATGAAGCCAGTTTTATTGATTGCACTTTTGCTTTTTGTTGTACTTGCGTTGTCCGAATTGCTTCAATTGTTTACCCCATCTGTAAGTCGCTTTGGATAAAAGTGTCTGCCAAATGACTAAATGTAAATGTAAATGTAGATAATTCAACATGGCAGACAGGAGGTATGGTGGAATATGACAAGTTTCATATCAAAGTACTCGGCTTGGGGCAAAAACATATAGTAATGGAAAATAAAATACAATTTTTTAAATGTCTTTAAATTTCCTAAAGACTAGGGGCGCTGTACTAAAATTAGGCCTTGATGAACGATAACAATTCTCATAATGATGCGCAAAAAATGAGACATGCACAAAAGTATAACAAAGTTATAAGCAAAAAGGCCTTATTTTATATCCCTGCACCAGTAGGTGGCATTGTGATGAAAGTGTGTATGCACTCTCCGGAAATGACAGTGATATACTCGGAAATAAAAAGCAGCTGTGACAAAGACACAACAACCCAATTTTGAAGTCAATCAGACCAACAGTACTGTAGTTACTGCCAATGAAACGTTTTGTTTAATTACAAGGCCACCGTGTGGCGTAACCCCACCACCTTTTTTGTGTCCTCAGACTGTGCCTATTAATCAATGTGTCAAATATGGAGAGAATGTCAGTATTTCCTTTAAAAAATTTGACATTTGGCCTGTGACATATAGTAAAACCGCTAAAGTTATTTGATTCCTACGGTGGTTTCAACTCGATCGGAGTAACAGTTGCGAAATTACTTGCGTTTATTTTTTTTGTTTACACTTAATCACGCTACTGGGCAAACTGTAAGGTGAAACCTGGCATGTTTGGTATCGTTTGACTAGGCAGAGATTTAGGAAACTAAGGCATAACTCCCATAAAAATTCATCAAATGCGGACAAAGTTAAAGCCCTATAAATATATTTCATCACCTTTATGGGCTCTCTCAGGGCATGGAGCTGATGGACCATACCAAATTTTGCTGGCGTATAACTTTACAGGTTTTCTCAGAACATTACCATGATGAACCATACCAAGCAATCTGCCATTGCGTTTGTGTTTTATTGGGTGACGAGGTTTAAGTGATTAGAACTTACTGACCAATAGGTGACGCACCAATTTTGTTTGATGCATACCTGGTCAGGAGTCTTAAATTTTGTGCAGAATTGACCAATTTTGTAGAAGGAGTTCGAAGAAGTATGTTATAAATAAAATACCATATGGCATACATGAAGTATTGTGGAAAATGACAAATATGGTATCAAATTTATCGTCTCAAGACAACAAATCTAGCAATATGAATAAAATAACATTATGTTGAATTTGTCATATGCAATAAGCAGTTTCATAATTTTTTTTATTTTTTATCCCCCGAGGCTTGACCCCTAAATACTGAGCAGTTTAGAGGCACAGTGGCCAAGAGAAAGTGATGTCCCCTAATTTGGAAGGGCACTTAGAATCCATTCCAAAACACTGTTGATGATACATACTTCCAGTAGCAATGGACGTGGAGCAGCAGACTGTCCCTTACTGCAGCGACTTCCCCTGTGTGTCTAGGCATTTCAAGAGGTGTTTGATTTCTCTAAAAGAGCAAATTTCTCCAGCGTGGCATGTCCCGCTGTTCTCATGGGTGCAGCACTATCATAGAGGAGGGGGATGGACACGACGGCTGCCTCAAGTGCTTCGGCACGCTGAGGCAGCATTCGTGGATACGTCCTGCCCGCACTGCGGGCGGTTGACGATCCAGACGTTGCGATCACAGGTTGCTGTGTTCTTTATGGACCCGGCCACCACCTCGTCTGCTTCCCGTCCAGTGATAGAAGTGGCTTCGTCCCTGTCGTCCGCCACGGCGAGCAGCAAGGGTGATATGGGGATTGCGTGGGCGCTAATCCGTCTGCAACAGGCTCGCGGAACGTTTGTGCCCCGTCTCACTCGTCTGACCATCCCCTAAGAGACGGTTCCGTCTTGTTCCTCAGCCACGTATTCGGAAACGGTGCGTGATGAAGATGAGATGTCACTGGCAGCATCGGAGGGCGACCCACTGGCGTCCGACCCCATCGATTTCATGGAGCTCTCTCTCTCAGGAGGTCCTCCGAGCCACCTTCCAGCCATGCTTTCCCGAGCATTAAGCGGCAGTGCCAGCACTGTATTCCCCAGCGCTCGCGGTTGGACATTTGGTGCCTCGGGTCTGAGCGCATCTCCAAGCCGCGCTCACCCCTGGTATCGTTTGTTTCCTGGATGTGCATTAGAAAGTGTAGTAAGACCTGGAACGCTCCCCTTTCGGCGCGTTTACCATCAAACTAAGCTTCGTCGTCCTTACTTCCCTCGAGGGGGGGGCAGCTGAGGCTACGTTGACGTACCCCAGGGGACTGTACAATCGCGGTGCTCTATGCCTGTTGATGGCGGCCACCTGGGGAGGTCAACTCCGCCTTCCGCCAGAGGCGGGTGTAGGATCTGGCCAGGCCAAAGGTGAGCATTTGGGGCATCGTAAAACACCCTGACCTCTCAGCAGGAGTATCACCGGCGCCAGCAAGTCTGATCCAACTGCCCTCTCTTAAGCATCCATCATTTGGTCAGGATAGATTCTAACACCTCCCTTGGACTTCAGAGAAGTCCCAACGGGGAGGATGGGGTGTTTCTCCAACGATGGACCATTTGGCCTAAACGGAATGTGGCCCTTTGTTTTCATCTCCTCTTGAAATTGTCTGTCTTTTTCCTTAATCACAAAAAGAATGGTCTAAATGGATATACCTCTATATCTCCACATTGTATGTTTGTCCCCATGTTATTCGGCCTCGCCTATAACCTCAAAAGCATGTGTGTTTAGTTGTATTTTGTTTATATTTTCATTCTTGTACAAACTTCAGGCCAATGTACTTATAATCCTGGCATGTTTTATATCTAAATGTTTCTCTCTTCATTCCTTGAAAGATGATGTATAGCACAGTAATGATCCTAAATGATCTAATAAGCGAAACAAAGAAACTTGATTTCGCGCCTAAAATCATCTCATCGCATTGGATCGCCCACTTTGGAGGGGCGTGAAGCCCCAGGCTTAAAACATCCGTGAACGGAGCAATCGATGCTCTTCTGTGTGTTCGCGCGTTCCAGTTCAAGAACACCTCCTGAGACCTGTCTCCCTCTTCGGAGACAGTTTTTCCTTTCGGCAAGTTACTTCGGCAAAGTTCGTTCTGCTTCGTCCGCTAATCCGGCTCCAAGAAAGAAGTAGACGGACTCACCCGCTTGCTTTGAAACCATCAGGACTCTGAAAACCCTTTCAACGCGCACAAGAACTTGTCCCAGCACACTCAGGAAACCAATGCAAGTATCTCAACTATATCCTAAATAGCTGCGTTTAAGCTGTAACCCCTCTTAACTAAGGAGACTGTCCTCGATGGTTCATGCAGATGTGAATAGCTGTTTGTAATACTGCCACTCTTTGCTTTGTCTATTTCTTCCATTTCTTTACTGCTTTTACGTTTCATGTTTGTTTGTTAGCGTTTGTTATTTCTTAGTTAGTCGGTTTGTTTTTCCTTTTAGTGTGGTCAATAAACCCGCATTTTGTTATCTACAATCGAATTGTTGCTGTGTCTCTTTATCACATATTAACGTCACTTAAACTGCTTGATTTCGTTATAATTTCTGGAGCGATACTGTACTACAGTAAGAGTGTTATGTTTCCAAGGCCAGGAAAGTAATATTTCTTAGATTTGGTATACGATCTGCTGATCACTCGCTGGACGAGTGCATTTAGTTTGTCGCTATTCTCAGGTCTGCTGAATCCGATAAAAGTGTATAAAATAGGTATAGTTATTCATCATTAATTATCCGTATTTGACTGTGATCAAATTCATAGTTTTCCCCGAAATACACTACACGGGTAAGCTTTTCGGCATCTCTTGTGTCGAAGGCTTACACTGCCACGGGCCAAGCTGCCTCCACTCTTTACGCCATGGCCATCCTGCAGGCCGAGGGGGGCCTCGGACAGGGAGTACCATAGCGGGCAATGATTGGTGGCCCGGGAGGTGAACAGGTCTACCTGAGCCTGCTCGAACTGCACCCAAATGGCAATGTCCGACCGGACCAGCATGTGTTTGTCCTGCACGAGAGGTTGTAGCCCCTTCAGTGCAAGTAGCACAGCCAACAACTCTAGGCAGTTGATATGCCTGCGCAGGCGGGGGCCCGTCCATTTCCCCGACACTACAGGCCCGATGGTGTCAATCTCCCTTCGGCTTCCGCTGCGGCTGCTGACGGGGCGGTGGTCTCCTCCTCGATGTCCTCTTCTGGGGGGCCGCCTTGTTTGGGCCATGGCGTGGAGAGAGGAGGCAGCTTGGCCAGCAGCAGTGTAAGCCTTAGACACCAGAGATGCCGAAAACGTACACGCTTTGGTTGGGAGTCTAGGTCGACCTCTCCAGGTGGCCGTCGTCTGCGGGCACAGGTGCACCACTTGCACGTTCCACATGGGGCACGTCGACATAGCCTCTACCTGCCCCACCATCGAGGGAAGTAAGGGCGACGGAACTAGTCTGACGTGAATGAGCCGAAAAGGGGGCGTTCCAGGTCTTACTACGTTCCTCATGCACCTCCGGGAAGAATGGAACCGGGCCGGGCGCGGCTTGGAGGTACCATGTGTCCAGCCACGAGCGTTGGGAAAAGGGTGGTGCAGTCCACTGCAGCCCAATGCTCGAGGCCGCCCGGGAAAGCATGGCTGACATCTCGACGTCCGCATCTTCCTCGGCTCGACCCCCCGAAGGAGGGAGCTCCGAGGAATCGTCGGGGTCGGATGCCAGTAGATCACCCATAGATGCTGTGATAGACATCTCATCATCATCTCGCACCGTTTCCAAATACGTGCTGAGGATTCTTACGTAGTATGATTCCAGCAGTAATTCAGTGTAGACCTTTGTAGTCTCGAAGTCGAACATAAGCGAAGGCTCCAAAGAACAAAAGAAGAATGAATGCAGCACGTCGTCTCCCTTTTATATCCGAATATCCGGGGGCGGAGTCCAGCATGCTAATTTAATTTGCCAATTTCATTCGCCTTTTCTTAACTAGTCAGAAGTTGATAGGTTCTCAAGACGAATCCCATCTGTCGGTTCGACACAACATCGAGAGACCGACAAAAAGGAAACATGCTGTTATTCCACTGATTAGATGAATAATCTCACGTTAAGTGTTTCCTCCTCCATAGAAGTCCATTATAAGGAAACAGCTCAGCTTAAGGCAGCGGAAACTGAGAAAAAAACGTCATTATTCAAGTACGGAAAGCCTCAAGATATTCCTTATAATGGGACAGTGAGAAATGATGCTGAATACATCCGATTCCATTCAGTTTAAAATAAATAATTTCAGTATCAGTGGGATATTCAGATACTAGTGTATTTTAAGGAGAGGAGAAGAAATCTTTCAGAAAGGTTGTTGATAATGTGTTCAGTATCCAACATCAGACAAATTACAGGACCGTTTCTTCACTGAAAACAAATGGGTCTATCTAGCCATGCTATAAAATGAAATTTTACAACACACCTTCCAACCATACGGAACCAGGGGAACCGGTCATAGAAAGGATCTCCTCCAGTCAGGACACTGTTGCAGTCTTCATGAGCATTGCTGGGTACCTCAGCAGCATGATCGTACATCTCTCTCATCAGGTCCAACCTATGCCTGCAGGGAGCAGCATTACACATCAGGGCTCCAGACTAACATTTTTTTACCAGGAGCACTCTAGCAATAGCCTGAAATGCAATTAATCACATCTCCCCCCAAAATAACTGTATTACTGATAAATACTCATCTCAAATAAATTACAATGTGCAGTTTTCTTTCATTTCAGAGGGATTATATAGTATACTCATTACAGTACAAGAACACATTCATAGATGCAAACAAATTATGTGGCCATTACAAAAACAAGTAAACAAATACATTAAACTGTGGCGCTAAATACTGTATATCGTCTGACAAAATCACCATAAACCTTAAAGAGCAGAGATTTTGGCTATACTCTTTCACACAGCACACAGCCTCCATCTGGGTAACCATGTGCTTATTTACAAACTGTTCATGTTTATATATCCAAACAGTCGATAACAGTGACAGGTTTTGGAAACGCACTTTTTACTCTTGTTGGCTGCCATACAGTGAATTAAATGTTCTGTTAAATGTGCTGCAGGTTTTGTACTGAGGAACCTGAGAGGCATCTCCCGGTCGCTGCATCAATATACACCTAAATTATGTTTAACTAAGCAACAATTCACAGCAAACAAAAGACTAGAAAGAAACAACTAGGCAGCAAAACAAAAATGTATTAAAAAATGTTCATTGTATGTATATACTATATAGCACCTGTGTGTGAACAGTCAAATCACAGTTGTAGGTGTAAAAAGGTGTAATAATTAACTACACCTAAATCTTTTTTTGTGTGTTAATGTTACTTATAATACCCCTATTGCGGAAAAACGTTGTACAATTACCCAGTCTCAGTTTGAAAGAGCTAGTTTCCTTTCCCAGCATGCTCCTGAAATGCATAAATGTAAGGTAAAAGCTATACTTTAAACTAAATAAGCTTGAAGCTTAAGGCAACACTAGAGAGCTTTACGACCTAAAAATAATCTCT
This sequence comes from Triplophysa siluroides, assembly GCA_006030095.1. NCBI lineage: Eukaryota > Metazoa > Chordata > Actinopteri > Cypriniformes > Nemacheilidae > Triplophysa > Triplophysa siluroides. The sequence goes on from VCII01000146.1 coordinate 223,358, forward strand.
CTAAAATTATTTTAGTGGTAGGACAACTGGACAAATTTTACTGCCACTGCACCCCTTTATCGGCTGAAATCACAACAAGCCCCGCCCATCACCTGCTTTATGGAATATATTACGTTTTACTCGGGGCCTGGGTGAAGTAAGCCAATAGCTAACAATAAGAAGAACCACATGGGGGAACCAAAAGCAAAAGTTCTCTAGTGTTGCTTTAAAGCTATAGTTGGTGTCTAGTCTGGAATGGGTATGTTAACGGGGTGAAATGTGGATTCGGTATTGAAATTAAAAAGCTGTAGCGCAAGTTCTGCCAGGAAGACTCACACGTTCAACTCATTGGCTTACACAGCCTAACACGTACAATTTATTGGTTTACGCAACACGTTCTATTGGATAGCGTGGTGATAGCATTTGCAAAATCAAATATAGCAAAAAGCAGTGTCTGCCATCTTAGTCTAGCAGAAGTTTTTAATGATTGATTAGCATTTTGCTTGGGAACAAAATTTTAGATTTATATCTATTTAACACATTTATGTGTAATGGAACAGTTTTAATGAAAATTGAGAAAACTCTTGAACTGACCAGGTGTAAAAAGGGCCCAGAGATGGTAACAACAAAAGTTATTTGTGTAGTTATTTGCAATAATAACCTGAGCTTTTCCAGAGTCCAATAATGTGTGGCTCCATTTATCTGGTCTTGGACTTCTACAGCCACAATGGTGAGAGGGAACAGGCCATTCTCCTGGTCTTTAGCTGTCTCAGCGGGTAACAGGTCAGGCGGAAGAGGAGAGTACAGTGTGTCTGTCAATAACACAAACTGAAACTGAACCTGTAGGTAAATTGAATAAAACCATTAGGTACTGTAAGCATGTTGTGATATGTTGTGGTAATGCAGTGCTTTTTATTTCTCCATCTAACCTTCTTCTTCAGCTCCACACTAATGGCATTAGCTTCCTTGAGGAAGATGGCATTGCCCCAGAGCAGGTCTCTGAGTGATGTGAACTGGTAACACCTCCATTTACGGAATGCCCACAGTGCCAGTTCTGTCTCCCTCATAGCCCATTGAACTATGATTGAAAGACATTGTTAAGTGGCTCAGTGCTGAATGCCATTTTGATCAGTTTAAACTAACACTTCAACGAGACAAGACATTTGCAAACCGAAAAATCGCTTTGTGACTCTGTTGTGTAGTTTTACCTTCCTCCTCAGGTACATCCTCCTCCTCTGCTCTATCAGGGTAATACCGATCTACCTGCTTCTGCAGGGCCTCTAGCCTGCTCTCATAGTCCTGAAAAATACATAATGTTGTTAATCTCAACACTAAATAGTGTTATACAATACTGGATAAAAATTATTAGTGAAGAGAATGATTTAAGTTGGTATAATTCCTGTGGTACCAGTGTGACTAAATGGAACTGCGAAAAACATTTTTCATGTTCCACTTAACATGATGCTTTGCTTTGTTTTGTTGGTCCAATATGGTCAAATAAACGAACCAATGTTTTCATCTTAATTTTTAAGATGGAACAGGAATATTTTACCTTTGGGGCCCAGTCATAAACCCTACAACCCAGGGCTATTATAGTTAAAAAAAATACTAGTTGGGTCATTCCTGTGTCAAAATTAAATAAATTTGAAATATTCCATCGGCTCAAATGTTTTATTGTTTATATTTTTACAGAAGCAAGATCAAAATCAACAGTGATGAAAACCAAAATATTAAATGCCACTGAAGTAATCCAGTTATGTGTAGAGGGAAAAAAATGAAAATGTTCACCTGAAATTTGGAGCCATATTAGAGGGGGTGATAAATATGCCAGCATCATCATTTTATTTTGATATTGGTATATATTTTTGTAAAATCAGTTAACTTAAGCCATCCTTGACATATTTCATGCCAATGGTGACAATTGAAAAATGAGGAAAAGCATTTTTCATTTTGATTTTTTACAATATATACATCAAGAGAGAGATACCTTAATATCCTTTTAGATTTGTGTGCTCTTCTTTTGGGAACTAAATTTTTAAGATCTGTATGGTTAAGTCTTAGAGATATGGGATCTAAATGTGGCTTCATGGGAAAACTGTTAAAATGTACACATTTTCAGCCATCAAAAACCTTCCTGGGTTTCTTGGCTAAATCTGGTACTTAACTTCTTTTAAAGAGGAATGTCTCAAGAACAAATAATGTTGAATCTAGAAACGTATGTTTTTTCCATCAAATCATCTGCTTTGATAATAATCATTTCAGTGCAGGGCCATTCACATCTTTATTTTTAAGTTATATTTTTGGGCTTTTGCCAATTAAAAGACAGTGTAGAGAGACAGGAAGTAATTGGGTGGAGAGAGGACGCAGAGCCGCGACTCGAAATCAGGTCTCCCTCAGGTCTGGAGTGCTCTCCACACAGCCACAAGCTCAGACTATTGGTCATATTTGATGACAAATTTAATCAAACAAAATAAAAGTCTCAAAAGCTTTAGATTTATTCACTATTAATAACAACCATATAATGTAAGGGGGTATGGATCAAAGGAAAAGGCACAGTCCTTGGAAGGGTTCGAACAAAGAAAATGCAGGCAGTCACATTCGGCAATATAACTTTTGTTTACTTTATTAGTCGAGGTCTCTCCACTCATGGCGACGTCAATGTGAACTATGCCACACCACGCCTTGCGCATGCAAGTCAGACCAGTTCACAATAAATCTCACTAATAAATCTCTAAATAACTAGTTTATTAAAGCTACAAAACATATTCATTTCTTATTTTCTTTTGTTCTTAGATAAACATTAGTGACAGAAGCCACAGCAGGTAAATAAATGCAGCCACTTTAAGAGCTGACGCTCTGCACAGATCTGACACATTCCCCATTTTGCATTGTGCTTGCGAAAAACCTAAACAAAATGTGTTTTAAGGCATTATCTTGTGTGCTTTTGCTTTTTCAAGTGATTTAACACTCACATTGAACTTATCCTGTCTCGTTTAGGCTCCGGCGTGTAGTCACCTGCCCGTTTGTCTGCCTCTGCTGTGTCTTTAGATTCCTGCCCCGGCGACCACGGCTCTCGAGCAACGGGCAGTCATTCTGGGGCAACGGGCTACCCAGCTCAACGCCCCCATCCAGGAGGTGGAGTCTCTCAACTCTCGGAGCTCATAGCTCGAGTCGACTAGATTCAGTCGGACCCTGCCGGTCCCGCTCAAAGGTCTGAATCATGCTATTGCCGATTAGTTTGCTGCCTTAAACATCCCCTGAGAACTCAAGCTCCTCATCAACCTCGCTCTCCAGGTGTAGGGCTGTGTAAAGTGCCACGGTAAGCGCCTTCTCACCAGTACTTCTTGGTGCAGTCCTGATGCCTCCGCCTCTCCACCCACGAATACCAAACCTGTGCAGCTGGGACGAGTCTGCTTGACCCCTCAGAAGAAACAATAGTGCCTGGTCCAGGGACTCTATTTATTGTGGCAAGGCTGGTCATTTTGCCACTCAATTTACATTTACATTCATGCATTTGGCAAACGCTTTTATCCAGTGCAACATTGCATTATCCTATACATTTGTTTCCAAGAATGTGCAATCCCCTTTTTTTTATGTTGTGAGAGATGTGATTGACTGGACTGAGTTAGGAAGAATGTTCCACCAGGAAGGAGTTGTGAAGGACAATGGGTTGGAAAGTGATTTATTGCCCTCATGAGAAGGCAATTCAAGACGCTGCTGGTTTGCTGAACACAGGGTTCTTGATGGGGTGTAGTGTAGGAGGGTGTGAAAGTAAGCCGGTGCAGATCCAGTGATAGTCCTGTAGGCAAGCATTAGTGACTTGACAAGGAGTTGTGCTGCATAATATGAGATAGGGTTTAACCTTACTAATGTTGAATATGGAATATCGGCATGATATTCAGCTCGTAGCAATGTGATCTTTGAAGGACAGCTGCTCATCAAAAATGACTCCGAGGTTCCTAGCAGTTTTAGAAGGAGTGATTGTGGTATTTCAAGTTGGATGGTGAGATCGTGTTGCACTGTGGGGTGTGCCGGAAACACGAGTAGTTCTGTCTTGGCAGGGTTCACCTGGAGATGATGCTCTTTCATCCAAGCTGAGATGTTTCCTAGGCAGGCTGTAATGCAAGCTGCTACAGTGGTATCGTCTGGGTGAAACGAGATGTTGATCTGGGTGTCGTCCGCATAACAGTGATACGAGAAGCCATGTTCCCGTGTGCCCATGATGCAACCCAAGGATGTCGTGTAGATGGAAAAATGCAGCGGTCCAAGCACCGATCCCTGAGGGACCCCAATGATCATGTGGTGAGCAGTGGACAGCGAGCCCCTCCATAACACCCTGAAGGATCTGCCGGAGAGGTAACCAGCGGAGAGGAGTGCCTGATATTCCTAGAGATGACAGGGTTGCTAGATGTATCTGGTGATTCTCGACAATCTGCCCGAACTGTCTCAAATATCTAGCATGAGTAAAAACGTTGACGATCTTGACATTACTATTGAAAATTTTAACTCTACCTTCTCGGAAACATTAGACACAGTTGCTCCTCTGCGTTTAAAAAACATTAAAAATGGCAGCCCAACACCGTGGTATAATGAACACACTCAGGCTATAAAGAAAGCGTCCCGTAAAATGGAGCGGAACTTTAAGAAAACTAATTTAGAGGTATTTCGTATAGCATGGAAGGATAGTACTCGAAAATACAGGAATGCCATAAAAATGTCTAGATCCGCCTACTTTTCATCACTAATAGAAGAAAACCATCACAACCCTAGGTTTTTATTTAACACCGTGGCTAAATTAACAAAAAATAAGTCGTCAGCAACTTCAGATTCTGATTATCAGCATAACAGTGATGAATTTATGAACTACTTCACTAGTAAAATCCAAGATATTAGAGAAAAAATTATAACAATGCAACCAGAAGTGAAACCCGCTGAACAAATTAACTACAGCACCCCTAAGGAGAAATTGCAATTATTTTCTACAGTAGATCATGATGAACTCTCTAAAATCATTAGATCATCAAAATCAACAACATGCGTGCTAGACCCTATACCTACAAAACTACTGAAAGAAAATCTCCCGGAAATGATAGATCCTCTTCTTAGTATTATTAACTCATCTCTGACATTAGGACATGTGCCTAAAGCATTTAAGGTGGCTGTTATAAGGCCCCTTATCAAAAAACCCAAACTCGACCCAAGAGAACTAGGGAATTAGAGGCCTATATCGAATTTACCTTTTATATCTAAAGTTCTTGAAAAAGTAGTTTCAACTCAGTTATGCTCCTTCCTCCAAAGGAATGACATTAATGAAGAATTCCAGTCTGGATTTCGAGCATGTCACAGTACAAATGAGAGTTACAAATGATCTGCTTTTAGCGTCTGACCGTGGCTGTATTTCGTTATTGGTGCTGCTAGACCTTAGTGCTGCATTTGACACCATTGACCACGGCATACTCCTACACAGACTCGAAAAGTACGTCGGCATTAATGGAATAGCATTGAAATGGAAGTCTTATTTATCTGACCGTTTTCAATTTGTAGCAATAAACAATGAGGTGTCCCGCAAATCGCAAGTCCAGTACGGTGTACCACAGGGCTCAGTCTTAGGGCCTCTGCTCTTTGCATTATATATGCTACCTCTAGGAGATATAATAAAGCGACACGGAATTAGCTTTCACTGTTATGCTGATGATACTCAACTTTATATTTCCTCAAAGCCTCATGAAACCCAGCAATTCCATCGAATAAAGGAATGCTTAGTTGATTTAAAAAACTGGATGAGTAACAATTTTTTACTACTGAACTCAGACAAAACAGAAGTGTTACTTACTGGACCAAAAACCGCCATACGTAACAACGAAGAATACTGCTTAACTATTGATGGATGCTCCATAAAATCCTCGTCGTCAGCTAAGAATCTTGGCGTTGTATTCGATAGTAATCTGTCATTTGAGAGCCATGTCGCCAACACCTGTAAAATTGCATTTTTCCATTTTAAGAATATATCTAAACTACGTCATATGCTGTCACTGTCAGATGCAGAAATTAATTTCATGCATTCATGACATCAAGACTAGATTACTATAATGCACTTTTAGGTGGTTGCCCTGCAGGCCTATTACAAAAACTGCAACTGGTTCAAAACGCGGCAGCTCGAGTTCTTACACGTACAAAAAAGTATGAGCATATAACCCCGGTTCTGTCAACCTTGCACTGGTTACCTATAAAGTATCGCATTAACTTTAAGATCTTGCTTATTACCTATAAAGCCCTACATGGTCTAGCGCCGCAGTATTTGAATGAACTTCTATTGTATTACAATCCTCCACGTGCATTACGCTCTCAGGCGTCCTGTCAGTTGGTAATACCTAGAATTTCAAAATCAAGTGCAGGTGGTAGATCTTTTTCTTATCTAGCGCCTAAACGTTGGAATATTCTTCCCTGCACTGTCCAGGAGGCAGACACACTCTGTCAGTTTAAATCTAGACTAAAGACGCATCTTTTTAATCTTGCATACACTACACTTCCATAATACTAATCCTCAGAGGATTTAGGCTTTAATTAGATCAACCGGAACCAGGAACACATCCAACAACAAATGATGTACATGTTGCATCAAAGAGTGCAGAACAGTACTCTACTCTAAGCCAGTCTTGTCTCTTTGTTCCAAGGTTACCGCAGGACCTAACAAGAGCTGAGATGATAGAGCTGGATAAAGGACGCGGCAACTTGACACGATTTTCTACAACACTTCAAATGCTATTAGATTGTTAATGATAATCTTAAATCTATAATTTACCTTATTAGTAAGTTTATTTATTTTTTATGTAGCCTTGTTGTGCAAGCACTGTTGAGCTTGTGCAGAGGCAGCAGCTTTTGCCAGAGGGGAACTGGAATCCCCTGGTTGGGCCTGGGTTCTCCTGAGTTTTTTTTTCTCGATTGGAGTTTTGGGTTCCTCGCCACCGTTTGCATATTGTTTTGCACTATTTGCCTGGCCGGCGGGGCTGCTTTAGAATTTAGAAGTTAGACATAATTAATATTGCATATAAGAATTTATAGTCCGTTTAATATTTGACATGTGGTTCTCTCTCCTTTATCTCAAATGTGTGCTTTCACTGTGAGTGTGTGCGAGTGTGTTTGCGTATGTGCGTCTATGTCAATGTGTGTAGTGTGTATGCATATTGTGTGTGTGGAGCATTTGTATGTCTGTCTTTTGTTGTTTTCACCTTTTTCTTGTTTTTACAGGTATATGACTTTAGTTGTTTTTCTTGTATTCAATGCGTCTCATGTACAGCTGCTTTGTAACAATGAAAATTGTAAAAAGCGCTATATAAATAAAGTTGAGTTGAGTTGAGTGATTGACAGTATCAAACGCTGCAGATAGGTGTAGCAGAATCAGGACCGAGGATTTAGATTCCGCCTTGGCTAGCCGCAGTGCTTCTGTGACCGATAGCAGTGCAGTCTCAGTGGAGTGGTTTGTTTTGAAGCCAGACTGCTTGTCATCCAGTAGTTTATTCTGGGATAGGTAGGAAAACACCTGGTTGAACACTGCCCTTTCAAGTGTTTTTGCAATAAATGGGAGGAGAGAGACAGGTCTGTAACTGTCGGTAGTAGAGGGGTCCAATGTGGGTTTCTTAAGTAGGAGCGTGACCTGGGCCTGTTTAAATGTGGATGGAAAAGTGCCGGTGAGCAGGGAGGTGTTGATGATGTGTGTGAGAGTAGGTGTGAGTGTGCTGGATATGGCCTAAAGGAGATGGTAGGGGATTGGGTCAAGGGGACCGGTGATGGGCTGGCTGAAGAGAAGTGTCAGTCAGTGGGGCAAAAGAGGAGAGTTCAATGTTCAAAGTGAGGGCAGTGTGTACGGAGGTCTGAGGTGCTGAGAATTGTTTGCGGAAAAATCGGGATATATGGCTGGAGCCCCTGTTATTTGCTGTGCGCGAGGTTCCCCCAAGCCTCCGCAGGGTTCTGTCTCTACGGACGTAAACCTAGCGGGGTGCTGGACGTCCTAAGGGAAACTTGGGAGGACGGGATCTTCCATCAGCAAAAAACAAATTAAGTATGTCATGGACCTGAGAACAAAACTCCACACATTTAGGCGGCACTCTATGAAGAATTTGTTACAGGCCCAGGACAGACAAAGCCAGTGATATAACAGGGGTACCAGATTACGTAAATTTGCAGAGAAAGTGCTCCTTTTGCTCCCAACATCGAGCTCTAAATTACTCGTCAAGTGGCAAGGGCCCTTTGTGGTCACAAGGCGAGTGGGATATCTCAATTAAGGCATGAGGCAGATTCGAACCTGCAACGATATGAAATAGTCAACGGAGGCTTTACTCACTACGCCACTGGAGACGATAGTTGGCCAGAGTCAAAACTGGTGGGCAGAGTCAGTGTTTACAGCCTCTGCTTACAAGACGGGCTATTTGCAATCAGTGTAAATAGACACTCCATAAAATATATTAGGAAATCCTTGGGGGTGCTTTGCTGCGGCTAACCAGTTTTCTGATTGGGCTGAAGCCCCAGCAAGCCCGCGCCGCCACTGTTTACATCCCCCATAATATGGCTACAAATTTCAGGTGAAAATTTAAATTTGTACCTTGCTCTACAAATGAGTGGATTACTCAGTTAATATTCGTCGGTGACATTTACTAGTTAGGCTTTCATCACTACTGATGTTAGTCTTGCTTCTGTAAAACATTTTTTTTTTAAATTATTTTTATAGCCTGGGACCTGGGAATTACCCAGTTTTTATTTAGTTTTGTGATTTTATTTATTTATTTCAGTTTGGTTTTAGTTCTCTTTAGTAGTGCATAAATAGTTTTTATTTTGTTTTTAATTTTTTAAAAATCATTACTTTTAGTTTTTATTTAGTTAATTGGTACTGTAGTGTCATGAATTAAAAAATCCCATATTAGGCTGTCTCTTTCTAACTAATTTTGCCTTTATCCTTCATGTATCAGCACCCGCTCAGTGGTTTCCGTTTGCATTGAAGCCACGTGCATACCCTCTATGCCACCATAAATATGCCACCTGCTGGTCATTAATGATGCAGCAACTTCTGCTTATTTATGGTTCTGTAAACACCATTTAAAATACAAAAACGCAATATTTATTTAGTTTTGTTTGTTGTGCAGGTGCACATTATAGTTTCAGTTTAGTTTTCATTTTTTTTGGAAACATTCATTTTTATTTTATTTCAGTTAACGAAAATGTTTTATCACTAATACTTTCAGTTTTTGTGATAGTGTTCGTTCACGATAATAACCCTGGTGCGACACAATTGTCTTTTGCTAGTTTCAGCCCGAGACAGTTATGATTTTGACCTAATTGTTAAAATAACTAATGCATTTATGACCATTTGTGCACCCATGCGCGTACTGGTCTAAATACGAGGTGTGTTTGTTGGCACATTGTTGGCAACGGAAATAGACTGTGCCACTGACCAACTGAAACCAACTTTTTTTGGGGGGGTTATTTAAAGAGCGCATTAGTAATATGCGCCTATTTCACACACAGGAACAAACATATACATATTAACAAATATAAAAAAATTAAATGTAAAATACTATAATTGTGTACATAAAGATACAAAATGGCTTGTCCTGGAGATGATCTGCTAGTGCGCAAGGATTCCTCGCAAGAGAAGCGTTCCTTCATTTCGCTTGCAAATTCCAAATCGTCAAATCGTAAATAGCAAATCGTCATGGCGCAAGCACAACTGGCTCTTTAAGGAAATGGGAGATGAGACACCGATTGGTTTCCTGTACAGTAATCCCAAAACACACCCATTACTCATTAAGGAAATAGGGACAATCCTTTTAGACAATGCACCGGGCGCGCCAACCATTTTTTAAGTTGCCGGTAAACTAGCAAAAGTGGATTCAGACAGGCCCTAAGGTTACTGGCACTGTGCGCTTTAGAACATGCGCTTAAATTGTTAAAATAGGTAAAATAGGTTACTTACTAATCTTTGTTGCTCTAATAGATTGTTAGCCTCTTCTCTTTCCTTCCGGTACTGATCCTCAAGTTCTTGCAGTCTGTATTCAAAGAAAGTTAATGCCTTTACAAAATAAGCATCACAAAAGTCACATCTTGATCTTATGTATTTTACCTCTGATCCATTTCCTGCTTCATATCGATGCCTTGTTTCTCAAAAAGTTCTTTCTGAGCAAAGGCCCAGTCTACAGGCTCCATTGGAGTCTCGCTACTGGGTGTCCTCCCACGCTCATGACGGGCCTGCTCTGGATGGTTAAAACGGAACACATGGCTCTTGCCCATAATAATTCGATTCCCTAAAAATTCAATGGACTGTTTAATAGATCGAAATATCAGCATCATATGAGAGAAAAATTTAGAATTTTCAAAGAAACCTTTCTATAACGCTTGAAGCGAATGTAAAAACAGACCTGATCTGAGAACAGTGGGCTCTGTCACTCTCTTCCCATTGACATAAGTTTCTGCTCCCTCACAAGGCTCTAAATGACTGTGGTAAACAACAGGAAAAACATACAGGATGACTGTAGTCTATGCCCAGTATGTGGAATGTTGTGTAGGGAAGAAGTGTTATAAGACATTTTGTATCGTAGCACTTTTAAATGGTTCCTGTAAACCTTTAAATTTCACGTAAGGACGCTGGTGCCCTTTTACAATAACAAAATCACCCCTAAAAATAATTTCAAATAGATTAAACTGATGTTGTGGTACAATCAGTCAAACTTTTATCTGTATTTGTATTCAAACCTTCTCCCATAGGTCCAGTGGTGCTGGTGAAAATGCAGTGTTCCTCCTTGATAAAGTGACCACTCAAAACAATATCCTGCCTGATGCTTGAATCCTCTCTCCCTACCCTGAGTAGAATAAAACACATAAAAAAATCTGACTTAATGGATTAATTAATTATTTTTTAAATGTATGACTGGCTTATCCACACAACATTACTATCTATTTTGTGTGTGTACAAAACTACTGAATACCACAACACTGATTCAGCACTAACCTGGTAATTCCATCTTTGATGTAATATAGGAGACATTCAGACATCAAAGGATCTTCATTTAAATTCACCAGGTGGGGTGTCTGCAATTTAGGCCAAAAAAAAAATGTTTTAATCCATTTTAAATGAACAGGTACTAGATTTGCATTTTTCGAAAGGAACGCAAATACTCACACAAGGCAACAAAAGAATAATGCTAAAGACAAGGCCATTTACATTTTTTTATTTACAACCCGAATTCAGGAAAAGTTGGGACGTTTTTTTTATGCAATTTCAAATCACATGAGCCAATAGAACAAACAATATAGCAAATGTCTAAACGAAGAAATTTTACACTTTTATCCACTAAATTAGCTCATTTAAAATATTATGCCTGCTACAGGTCTCATAATAGTTGGGACGGGGGCATGTTTACCATGGTGTAGCATCTCCTTTTCTTTTCAAAACAGTTTGAAATGAGTTGCTGGAGTTTTGGTGTTGGAATTTGGTCCCATTTTTGCCTTATATAGGTTTCTAGCTGCTGAAGAGTTTGTGGTCGTCTTTGACGTATTTTTCGTTTAATGATGCACCAAATGTTGTCTATAGTTGAAAGATCTGGACTGCAGGCAGGCCAATTTAGTACCCGGACTCTTCTATGACGAAGCCATGGTGTTGTAATAGCTGCAGTATGTGGTTTTGCATTGTCCTGCTGAAGTATACAACAACGGCGCTTCTGGACCATGTTCACTTATGGCTTCCTTTTTGCATTATAGAGCTTTAGTTGGCATCTGCTGATGGCACGGCGGATTGTGTTTACCAACAGTGGTTTCTGGAAGTATTCCTGGGCCCATTTAGTAATGTCATTGACAATTATGCCGATGAGTGATGCAGTGTCGTCTGAGGGCCCGAAGACCACGGGCATCCAATAAAGCTCTCCTGCCTTGTCCCTTACGCACAGAGATTTCTCCAGTTTCTCTGAATCTTCTGATGATGTTATGCACTGTAGATGATGAGATTTGCAAAGCCTTTGCAATTTGACATTGAGGAACATTGTTTTTAAAGTATTCCACAATCTTTTTACGCAGTCTATCACATATTTGAGAGCCTCTGCCCATCTTTACTTCTGAGAGACTCTGCTTCTTTAAGACATCCCTTTTATAGCTAATCATGTTACAGAACTGATATCAATTAACTTAATTAGTCACTAGATGTTCTCCCAGCTGAATCTTGCTGCTTGAAAACTGCTTGCTTTTTTAGCCATTTGTTGCCCCCGTCTACTTTTTTGAGACCTGTAGCAGGCATTCAATTTTAAATGAGCTAATTTGGTGGATAAAAGTGTAAAATCCCTTTGGTTTTCATTTTATTCAAATTGAAAAAACTTCCCAACTTTTCCGGAATTCGGGTTGTACACAGATATAAGAATAGAACGTGATTCGCAATTCAGTGGGCATATATTATGGTGGAGTCAATGCTGTCAATTACATTTTCGTAAAGTTTTCAAATAAGAACAGACAGCATAGCTAAGACTAAAGTTATCTACAAAAATATTTGATAGTCTCAGCTTTGATCTTGTGTCCTTAATCAATTGTAGACATTTAATACTTATTTGTTTAGTAGTTAAGAACAAACCCCAACCAGGAATGTCAATACATAGCTGCCCTTCAAGAACTCTAAAATGTGTTTACAAGACCTTAAAGAGAGAAGAATATCCAGAATATATTCAAAAGTAAAAGTAAAAGTTGGATATTCATCCAAAACCGTGCAATCATAATTTAGACTCCAGGCAAGAATTCTAATAAAAGCACCATGTGGCCCATGATGCTTGACATTTAAATACTGCTGAACAGTCATTCCAAATATGTCATTATTTAATTGCTGTTGCTGTAAGGACTAAGACGAACTGCAGCACATAAGCAAATGATTCCTAAATAGAGACCACATATGGTTTTTAAATGAGCTTTGATGTGAAAAGAACACACAAGAGGTGCATTAGATTTAGAAGAGCTATCAGGATGCAACCACACAGTATACATGGAAACCAACCTCATTGGGAGAGAAGAGCCCAACAGTGTCTATAAAAACAGGCTGAGGTTTTCTCTGCAAGGGCTTCAGGGGATGTAAAAAAATCATAGCGGTAATTAGTAATTGATGTTATAGGTTATAATATGTGGTCCCCCTGCAAACTGTTTGAAGTGTATCAAACAAGTGTTTTTATCATGCTTTTACCTTTTTTGGTGAAAAAACTCCAACAGTTCCTCCGTCCTCACGCATGGCCACACCCATCTCAGCCAGCAGTGCTTCTCTATAAAAACCAAGAAGTTATCTTTCAGTCAACGCTATTTAGGTTCCTATTAATCCCACAACATGATGTCACACTTTTGCTATTACTAAAAAAACAAAAATAAAAAACCTGTCCATTCGAATGACTTCTGTGCGGCGAAGCTTCTCTTCCCATGTTTCGTTGAGCTCAGCAATTATTTTCTCTGTTTCCTATTTTGCATTACAAACAATAACAAGTTAAAACATGTAACCATGTCTATGGTAATTTTGTAAATTTATTTCTGTAGTGTGAATATATAGACAAATAGAATGTATTGTAGGTTTAAATGTGATTCAAGCTTTAGGATGAGTTTGGAACCCCTCATATACACTGCATGCATGTTTAGCACATTTCGGCTCTGACGTGGCCACCGGAGGTGATAACGGCCACTCTTATCCAGTGGTTTGCAAACTGGGGAGCGGGACCCCTAGAGAGGGCATGAGGACATTACAAGGGGGGTACGACAAGGCTAAGGTGTGCTTCCCAACATTATAAATTCAACCGCCAGTGGACAATGTTGCTGTTTATTGGCATTTGTTGGATGGGTTACCTACGATATTAAAATGACCAGGGGTCTCATTTATAAAACTTGTTCCCCTTCAGTCGGTCTCTCGACGTTGTGTAGAGAGACAGACTGGGGTTTGATCTTGAGAACCTATCATCTCCGGGAGGAATTTCTAAACGCCAATGGGATTGGCGAATGGCACTGCGCCTCTACGTGGACTGCACACAGAACTTTAGGAGTTCTGAGCAGCTCTTTGTCTGTTTTGGGAGACAGCACCAGGGGAGAGCTGTCTCCAAACAGAGGCTGGCGCACTGGATTGTGGATGTAATTTCATTGGCATACCAATCCATGGGTCAACCTTGTCCACTGGCAGTGAGAGCCCACTTCACACGGAGCGTGGCCTCCTCGTGGGCATTGGCCCAAGGCGCCACTCTGGCAGACATATGCAGTGCTGCGGGTTGGGCTACGCCCAGTACCTTTGTGAGGTTTTACGACCTCCGAGTGGAACCAGTGTCAGTCCACGTCTTACACTCTACAGTATAGGACAGGCATCTGGCCTGGGCGTATGCCTGCGAAACCGCCTTCTCCCCTCTTCAGGTGAGTACAGTGCGCTATATAGCCTCCCTACTTTCCCCCTTAGGGAGCGTGGCCTCCTCGTGGGCATTGGCCCAAGGTGCCACTCTGGCAGACATATGCAGTGCTGCGGGTTGGGCTACGCCCAGTACCTTCGTGAGGTTTTACGACCTCCGAGTGGAACCAGTGTCAGTCCGCGTCTTACACTCTACAGTATAGGACAGGCATCTGGCCTGGGCAAATGCCTGCGAAACCGCCTTCTCCCCTCTTCAGGTGAGTACAGTGCGCTATATAGCCTCCCTACTTTCCCCCTTAGGGTGAAGTATAGGCATTCCATCCATCACTAAGCATTGGCATTCTGGTAATAGATCGGGCGGAGCGATCTGTTAGAACCAAGTCCAGTACTGGTAAAGTCACCCCTATACTAGGACTAATGCCCCATACGTAGTGACTCCCCTGCAGGGTAGTCCCGTATGTTGAGTCCTTCACTCATGATTCCCCCGAGGGTGAATCTGTGACCTCCCCTCTGGTGGTACTCCCTACGGGAAGTAATCAGTAATCATCCAGGTACTTTCTGCGGTGCACCGCGACTGCACGTTCAACCTGGGGGTTGTCAACATATCGCTTAGCCGCCCCACCATACAGGAAATTAACAGACTGGCAAGATCTGATGTGCACGCACAGGGAACTTGTGCTTCGGCACTTACACCGTCTGGGCCCTCGTACCATCACATACCCTTGACATGACACCAGAAACGGACGACAAGAGGATCATCCTCGAACAAAACCATGTTTTTTTTGTGGTATTGTTTAATTATAACAATCATGTTTTTGTTTTAAGCGAAGTGAATCCATGGTTCATTTTCATAAGAGAACAAAGCATGACTCATAGCAATAAACACAACAATAAACCGGACAAACCACCATATAGGCAACTTTCCCATGGTATAACCCCAAATACATTTAAAAAAAAATAAGAAAAAAGAGATGGATAGGCAAATAACATGGTCTCACGAATTTAGCCAATTCGCTTTTGAGACACTCCTGGTGTACATTGGCACTGCGTTGAGGGCAAAACAAAACCTTGTCAAATATGCATGTGGTGTAAACAAGGGGTAAGGTACAGTATTTGGTATTAAGGGGGCATAGTAGGAAAAAACATGATTGCCTATATTTTTGGTTTATGGCGGTCTCCAAGCGTTTCCAAGGTGGTGGTCAGCTTCCACACTTGGCTGACTAGGGGCTGGTTGCCGGACGTATTTTACATGCAATGAGGTTAATTAATCAAAGCCTAGAGAGGCCTTTAATTAGTTTTTAAAGAATCAGATATAGGTCATGTTATTGGACTATTAGAAGAAAAGTAAAATGCTAAAAAAATACAATATGACCCCCTAAATCTGAAGCTGGGAGGGAAATTGTTAAAGATTATTATGTCAGTTTGCAGATGGGTATTACACAGCACCTTGAGTCTCTCAATGGCTTCCTTGCTGGCTGGGCTGAACATGATGCGGTCATGCAGGCTGCTGATGGAGCCTGCCCGACTGGACAGGGCGGAGAGAGAAGGAGAGGGGCTCATCCCAGTCATAGCATTGGTCACTGTGGAGAGATCATCTCTTTCATTGACAGGCTGGCCACTGTTGTTATTGTTCTTGTAATCGGATAAGTCTGTCAGGGAAGGGGGGAGAGAGGTGCAGTGGAAGGGGAAAGGAGGGGGCAGGGGGTGACAGACATAGAGTTAGAGAGACAGAGTAAAGCAGACAGAAAAGGAAGACTAGAAAAAATATAGCTTCAAATTACAGAAATTCAAAGAACCTCACATAATTTAACATCTGAGGAGAAACGTCTAAGATACAAAGAGAGAATAGACAGTAACAGCCCAGTAATGGGGGAAAATTTAAATAAAATAGTATCTGTAGCGCAGGCACCAGCCTGCATAGCATAGAGACACCAGCCATTTCAAGTACCCTGTACACTGCAGGTTTTAGGATGCATTTGTTACCAGCAACCTGAAAAATGTAACAAGCAACGATGTTAATTCGAGACCCATTTATTTTAATTGTTAGACTTCAAAAAGTAAAATAATAAAATGAAAAAAATATACAAAGCTGTCCTTTTAAGCAAATTAATACCTAGGGTTGGGATAGTTACTTATTATATAGTTACTGGTACAGTTACAAATTGCTTAGTTAAAAATGTAATTAGTAACGTAATTCAAGTATCACAATATAAAAGTAATGTAGTCTGATTGGTTTTGGAATACTTTAGGGACACATATGTAAATAAAACATAAAATCAAAAGTTGTTTTAAAAGTCATAAAAAAGCAGAATATCAGATTAAATGGAAATATAGTAAAAAAAATGGAAATGATTAGAGAGGGCTGCAAGATTAACATGGAGTCATTATTGTTGATTATTGACTTTGATATTGTAATCATGATTATTAATGTAAATTAACACCATACATTATACATGTAATATTTTTAATAGGCTATGTAGATAAAACAAGCTGAGAAGCATTTAGGAATGTTTTTTTTACTGTTTTACCAATTATAAAACATGACATTGTATATTGAAAATGGTTGTATAACACAAAATACCTTACACTTCCACATTATAAAACAATTACTTTAGTTTTAAAACAACTATAATCCTGATAGTAATCAAATTTTAGGGATAATCTGATAATTATAAAAAAATCATTTAACTAACGGATTACAGTTACATACGTTCCCAGTGGCCAGGCTTCCAACAATCCAATCGATTCCCCAAATGTCAAAATTAAGCTCCATTTAAAAGAATTCTCAATCTAGAAGTGTGGTTACACATATATACATCACACAGAAGAAAACACCATTGTAACTTCCACTGACCACCCAGAGTCCGTTTACTAATGTGTTGGATTGACACAAAGTTAATACTTTGGATGTTTCTGAGGAATAATTTTTCAATCTTATTTGTCATCAGCATTTTAAGGCTGGAAATATTTTTTTAAATAATCAGTTCTTATTTTTTGGATGGAGATATTTTTTTATGAGAAGACATTTGTCATAAATCAAAATTCTGGCTCTGTCAGATTAGCAATGGCCCATCTGGAATGAACTTCGGATGAGGTCAGAGTTCAGGTCATATTTTCACTAAAAGCCTGTGACCCTAGCAGCAAATGACAAAATCATAATATAAGACGAAGATTTTTTGAAGGTGAGTTGTGTTACATGGGATGGCTGAAGTTATCAAAAGGGAGCCCAGAACATATAAAGATTCAGAAAACATAAGCTCTCATTCAAACACACATCTGCCTAAAGATCCTTCCATTACAAAAGTATGTTGGCATTACTGCATTCTTTAACTTTTTGTCATAGATTCTTGAGACATGAATCAAAACAGGCAACAGATGTAAGAAGTAAATACAGCTGCAAGCAGCAATTACAGGGTCAAGCCCTACAAGAGCACAGAGAGAAATACATGCGGTCATGTCAGATCATGAGTTTTTGAAAATCAGACTAACAATCATAGGTAAAAGCACTAGAATCTCAAGCAAATAGTGTTCATTTCGTTGACGAAAACTTAGACGAAAAGTATCCCTTAACGACATGTTTTCACTGACGAAAAACGAGACGATAACTAAATAAAAATGAATGCATGATAATGAAAACTGTAATAAAAATATACTGACATTTTCATCAACTAATAAAAACGAGACGAAAATATTCTTGTCCCACCTGGCGGACATCAATTTGCGCGCTTGTGATACTTATCTCATATAAACGTTATAGAGAGAAGTCTCTGGGAGAAGGGTAAGCACAGACATATATGCTGTGTCTCCACGCGGTTTACAAAGCGTCTTATTTTCCTTCACGATCGCCAGTAAAACGCAGCAAACTTGAAGCGCGACTGCAGGCAAGTCACCCCGAAACACATTACAAAGGCAAGCTCAAACGTTTTTATATGCCTACGTTAACTTATCCGCTAACACGAGCTGCTGCATAACGTGAAATGCAACAAAGTCAGCCAAAAGAAAACCACCGCCTTCCTCTACTGATTATAGATGTGATGAAGTGAGTCAAACTGTACATTCGAACCAAATATGTAACATGTTTGCATGCTTAAAGAAATGTAATACAATTTATGTCTTTTTGAAAGCTATTTCATTTTTTTTATTTTGATATTTTTTATTTATTTTCCAAAGAAACAGAAAAAACAAGAGCATCCAACATACAGAGTATAGGGTTTCAAATAGAAACAAAATAAAATTGCAAATAATAATAAATAAATAAATTCGCTAATTCTCTAAGCCAACTTTCAAATGTCGGTCCTGATTTGTTTTTCCATTTTTGTAAAATTGCCTTTTTGGCCAGGATCATGCATAGTGAAACAGCTTGTGACTGATATTTATTTAAAATTCCTGCTAAAATTTAAAAAATTGCAACTTTTGGTTGAGGTGTTAAGGGGATTGCTTATGCCTCTGAAAGGAATTCAAATATCCTCTTTCAGAATGGCCATATCTTTTCACAAGACCAGAAAGTGTGGGCCAATGTGCTTTCAGCAGTTTTAAACTTAATACATATAGGGATACATTTGGGTAGATTCTATGGAGTTTGGCCCTTGAGTAATGAAGTCTATGTACTACTTTAAATTGAATCACAGCGTGTCTGACATTAATAGAACAGTCCTGAATACTTTTAAGACAGTTCTCCCATGATTCATCGGTCAAATCCATCTCAAGGTCCTTTTCCCAGGCTTGCTTGACTCCCTCAGTGTTCGTGTTCACCCTTTCTAAAAGTAAAGTGTATAAGAAAGACACAATGCCACGATCTGTTGGAGTCCGGTTTATTAGAGATTCAAGAGTATGATGTGTCGATAGGTTTACGAACCCCGTAAAGTGTGTCCTAGTAAAATTTCTAACTTGTAAGTACCGGAAAAAATCAGTGGGTAGAAGGTTATATTTTTCTTTGATTTGATTAAATGAACTAAATGTATTGTCAATATTCAAATCCCTCACCGAAATTAAACCCTTCTGTCTCCATTGGAGGAAAACCTTATCTTGTAACCCCGGTGAAAAGGCGTGATTATAGCATATTGGGCTCTCCACATATACATGGGGAAGATCTAGAAAAGATTTGATTTGCTTCCATATTTTAAGGGAGTTGCCTATTATTATATTCCCGTTATACAACCTTGGATCAATTTTCACCGGGCTATTTAGCAAAGCCTCCAAGGACGTCTCTCCACACAAAGTTCTCTCAAGCCAAGCCCACTCTGGGGTCTCCTTTGAATCCAAAGGATGTCTCCACCAGGAAAGTGATAGCAGATTTACCGCTAAATAATAACCCTTGAAAAAAGGTAGGCCAAAACCACCATTAGCTCTCATTTTGCAGAGATGTTTTTTAGATATCCTGACCGTTTTGTAATCCCAGATAAACGGAATAATAGTAGAGTCCAATTTTGTAAATAACTTTGATGGTATAAGGGCTGGTATACAGAGAAATAAATATAGAAAACGAGGAAGCATCACCATTTTGATTGCGTTGATCTTTATTGCCATAGACATAGGTATAGTCTTCCAAAATGTAAGGTTTTCGTTCAGCTGACTCATTTTTTGTGCCAGTTTGTTTTAAGTAATTAAAATTGTGCCTGTTTTGTAATTACGATGCCCAGATGTTGGAACGATTTGTGAGCTATTTTAAATGGAGTAGAATTTAGAAAATCTTTATCTATATTTGAGGTTAGAGGCATTAACTCACTTTTATCCCAGTTTATTGCAAAGCCCGACAAGTTTTTAAACGTATCTAATAGTTTTAACAGGGGTGGAATGGAAGATTCTGGATTTTCTATATACAGGAGCACGTCGTCTGCATACAGAGATATACTTTGAGGCCTACCATTAATTAAAATAGGAGCAATTTCAATACTCTGTCTTATACTTTCTGCTAGGGGTTCTATCGCTAGTGCGAATAGGTAAGGAGAAAGGGGGCAACATTGTCGTGTTCCCCTATACAATGTGAAAGAGCCAGACAACGTAGAATTAGTAAGAATAGATGCTTCCGGGTTATTATATACAATTTTGATCCACTGAATGACTGTGGACCCAAATCCAAATTTTTTAAGCAAATTAAACATGTAAGGCCATTCTATTTGGTCAAATGCACGCTGTGCATCTAGTGATATTAAGCATGTTCTGGTTGCATGTGTAGTGTACATTATATTATAAAGACGTCTCAGGCTAGACTGTATATGACGGTTCGGCAAAAAACCCTGTTTGATCCTTATGTATGATTGAACATATATAATCGTTCAGCCTGTTGGCCAATACCTTACTAATAATTGTGGTTTCGTTTGGGAGAAGAGAGATAGGGCGATATGAGGAGATCTCCATTTGATCCTTTCCGGGTTTAGGTATTAAAACTATGTTGGCTTTATATAATGTAGGGGGAAGACATAACTGGGATAGTGAATGATTTATCATACGAAGTAACATAGGGGAGAGATCTTCCCAAAACCTTTTATAAAATTCAGCGGTATAGCCAGGCCTGCACATTTATTATTTGGGAGGTTAGAGACCACTTCACTAATTTCGCATAAAGTAATTTCTGCCTCTAGTCTTTGGACCTCCTCTTCAGGCAGTTGTGGAAGATTTATATTGTCTAGAAATTGATTGAAGTCGTTAGTATCAACATGTCCTTTAGATTTGTATACCTCTTTAAAAAAATCTACAAAGGATTAATTGATCTTTACTGGGTCTGTTATTATCCCCCCACTCCTCGTACGGATCTTGTGGATGGCTCTGGATGCTTGGGAGTGTCTAAGTTGTCTTGCTAAATGTGTGTGAGGCTTCTCGCTTAGTTCAAAATGTTGTTGTTTAAGCTGGTTAAGTTGTTTAATAATGGCACGAAAAGAGTTGTATTCACTTCTTAGTGCTACAATTTTCTTTAAAGCATTTGAACAATAGGTTTGCTTGTATTCCTTCTCCAATTCAGTGATTAGATTATCAATTTCCTTAAGTCGTCGTTTATCCTCTTTGTTCTTTTTTATTTGGAAAGAGATTATATCCCCCCTAATAACAGCTTTCATCGCATCCCATAATATGGAGTCATTCACCTCTCCATTATCATTGTCAGACAGATATAGTCCAATCTTCTCCTTCACAAAGGTACAAAAACTATTATCCATTAACAGAGAATTATCTAATCGCCAGTTATATACATCTTTCTCCGTCTTCAGTGTTAAGTCTAACGTTAGCAGGGCATGATCCGATATTATTCTGTTATGGTACTGAATGGATCTAATATGTTGTAATAATTTGGCATCTGAGATAAAAAAATCAATTCTATGCAGTGCATCTTTTACTGGACCAATCACACAGTTATAGTGACCACTGATGACCACGTTAGTAAGATCGGGGATTTTGTCTAAGACCTTTTCAAAGAAGGACGGGTCATCGCAATTAGGGCCGTACAAATTAACCAACGTAATGGGAACTGAGTTTATTTCACCAACAACAATTATGTATCTGCCGTTATTATCAGCTATGGTCTGTTTATGTATGAATGGTACTCGTTTTTTAACGATAATCGCCACCCCCCGTGCCTTGGTAGAAAAGTTTGCTTGAAATATCAGAGATGCCCATCCAGGGGTAATTAGTGCCTTTGCTGAATCTTGTATATGCGTCTCCTGCAAAAATATAATTTCCGCTTGTAATGTATTAATATACATGTATATCTTACGTCTCTTCAATGGGTGATTCATTCCTCTAACCCGCTCTATTCGTAGGCATATTTTATACTAATTAGGATGCATCGTTAACATCTGTTGAAGCAGTGAAACGTCCACGCCTTCTAGTAGACTTAGAACTATTACTCCCTCCCCTTCTCCCAAAAAAGAACCATAATAAGAAAAAAACACTGAGAGCATTTCCACCTGTTGCGTATACTCCAACTAGACTTAACATCAAAGTCGCACCTGGTCACTCACCTCCGGTGCCTCGTACTCTTCCGAGTTAACCAGAAAAAAGGCTAAAAAATACCAACATAAAGCAAAGTCCAAACTCCTCCGATGTGATACATCCATTGTCGATATCCATATTGTGAATCCTATTGTCAGTCCGTTTATTCAGAGTCCATACGAAAACCATACTTTATTCCATGGCGTTTGCACTTCTCTTTAATTTCAGTAAAACGGTGTCTCCAAAACATCAGCCGTCAAATCTGGGAAGATGTGCACTTTCTGGCCTTTGTATTCCAGCGATTTCACTCTGGCCAGTTTCATTATCCGTTCCTTGACTTGGTAATGATGTATTCTGACGACAAAAGCTCTAGGACGGTTGTCTCTTGTTCTGGTCAGAGCTCTATGTGCCCGATCGATCTGGACAGGTTGAGTAAAGTGTTCGGCACCCAGCAGCCTTGGAAGTAAATCCATTATGAATTCAGTGGGTCTCCCTTTTTCCTCTTTCTCCGCAATGCCTACTATCCGAATGTTGTTGTGTCTTGAGCGGGACTCCAGGTCATTAGTTTTATCCTTGAGCTTTGTACATTCCTCTGTCAATTCCGCGCATTTCTTTTCTAAGTTAAGCAGACGGGTTTCATGGCTTGTTGCAGCATCTTCCACCGCAGCTACTCTTACCACCACATCTGTCATCGTGGTTCGTAACTCCCTCAGTGTTTGTTCGAACTTGTCGAATTTCTGACTGAAAGAAGTATTTAATGACGATATGGCGTCCATGATGTCTTGAGTTGTGCGCTGAGTTTAGTCCCCGTTAACCGCCATTCTCCTGACGCGGTGTCGGACTCGTCAGCATTACATCGGTCGTCGGCATCCTCCCTTGGTTTTTCATTCTTTTTTTGATGTTTTGGCATTTTAACAATCCTGTTCGGCTTTGGACTGAAAAGTGAAAAGTTCTACGATGTTAAATATCTATCCGCCGTTCAATAACTATAAAAACTAGTCGGAGGGTTCGGGAGCTTAAACAAGAGCGACTCACTCCATACGCCCGTAACCCGGAAGTCTGAAAGCTATTTCTTATTCATTACTGTATAAGGCAAAGACAGTGCAGGCAGGTATTTTCTTCCAAGAGGCATGCCATGAGCCAATAGCGTTTGAGTGTGAGAGCGTCCAGAGCATTTCATTGGTTGAATGAATATGCCCTACTTAACGAGTCATTTGAGTCAAATGGGATTGAATGAACTGGAACATGTCATTCATGGTCTAATATTCTGTGTTCCAACAATGCATATCTATTTACTGAACTTTTCTGAAAAATAAAGGTAATGACCTGGTTTATTTTCATTCTAAGGTAAAGTAAATTATGTCTAAACAGTTGAATCTTTGTATGCAACATTTAATTACACTAATGATTTACGTTTATGCATTTGGCAGACACCTTTATCCAAAGCAACTTATATGACATTATCCTATACATTTGTTTCTAAGTATGTGCAATCCCCTGGGATCGAACCCATGACCTTGGCGTCATTAATGCCATACTCTTACCACTGAGCTACAGGAAAGCCAAACCATTAAGATTTTTAGTAGACTAAATATAATGTATATTTATTAGACTAAAATGTTTTTCATATTTTGTCGACTAAAACTAGACTAAAACTAAAAGGATGGGGCTGACTAAAATGTGACTAAAACTAAATAGCATTTTCGTCAAAAGACTATGACAAAAACTAAAACATTATTTGCTGTCAAAATTAACACTGCAAGCAAATTACTTATAACTTTTGACCTCTAGACAGCTCTGTCATAAAATTACATTTATGCATTTGGCAGATGCTTTTAGCGATTTACATTGCATTATCCTATACATTTGTTTCTAAATATGTGCAATCCCCTGGGCTCAAACCCACATCCTTGGCGATGTTAACGCCATGCTCTTACCACTGAGCTACAGGAAAGCTGTTTATATGAGGTGAACAAGATGTTCTACTGATGTTGTATACAAAGTTTTGTGTCAATATTCCAGCACCACCTAGTGGTCCAGAGATTTCAAAATTATAAGGTATTTTTGCTTATAACTTTTGAAAACATTGGTCTTAAATCATGAGAGTGGTCTCAATTGATTCCTTGAGTCATGCCGAGTCAAAGCCAATGTTCTTTGATCTGTCATAGTGGGCCCATTTGGATTTTTTTATTTTACAAACACAATGGCGAATTGCTTCGAAACTTGGCATGGTTAATCAAGTTCTGGGGGACCTGTAAAGTTATGGTTATATGCTCCCTAGTGCTCAAGAGATATAAAAAGTTTATTAAAATGCCTATAACATGAAAAAGTCATCATAATGTAATTTGATATACATTAGTATATTTGTTGGCTCAAGCCGAGTACTTTGATATCAAACTTGTCATATTCCACAATACTTCCTGTCCGCCATATTGAATAATATACAAAATATCCTCCTTCAAAATTTTACTGAAAGTTTGATTTGCGCAATATTTCTTATACAGAATCTACAGACACTACTGACAAAAAAATATTAAAAGCTTTTTGATTGAACTAACAGTTCTTGTATACTTCTTCAATGAATGTGAAGGTGAGCATGCCAAATGGTCATATAGAGACAGAGCGCATTTACTCCATGCCCACACCGAAACATATATATACAAAACATATTTTCCTGTGGCTCAGTGGTTAGAGCACAACATTAGTATACTATCCTGTGGCTCAGGGCGTAAGCAACACCAAGGTTATGGGTTCGATCCCAGGGATTGCACATACTTAGAAACAAATGTATAGTATAATGCAATGTAAGTCACTTTGGATAAAAGCGTCTCCCAAATGTAAATACTTTTTCAAACTCATACTAGAACATTTGTCAGATTTGCACTAAATTTGTGTCTGTAGTGCCTGTAGATGCTGTATACAATAACTGTTTGATCAATCAAATCGAAATTGTTATATTCTGCCTTACCAAAACCTGGCTTAAACCAAATGATTACTTCGGTCTAAATGGATCTACCCCACCAAGCTACAGTTATATGCAAGAGCCACTTCCGATTTGTCAAGGTGGTGGTGTCGCAACAATCTTTAGAGACTTTCTTAATGTAACTCAGAGTACAGAGAGCATACATTTAAATAATTTGAAGTGCTTGCTTTGAACATAAATGTTCCAAACAAAAGTAAAAACCATTGCTTTCTCTTACATTGGCTACTGTGTATAGACCCCCTGGGACCTACACTGATTTTCTGAAAGAGTTTGCAGACATCTTATCGGACCTATTGGTTAACATTGATAAAGTACTGATTGTCTGAGATTTTAATATCCACGTAGATAGTGCTAATGATGCATTAGCAGTGGCGTTTAAAGTGCTACTACACACTTTTGGAGTAACACAACACATCAATAGACCCACTCATCGATTTAATCATACACTACACTTGATTATATCTCACAGAGTAGATCTAACCAATATAGATATTATACCTCGAAGCGACGATATCACCATCTTATAACATGTACACTGCGCACTGCATAAATCAGCCGTACAACTCATTATCAACAGGATAGAACAATTACCTCGACTTCTAAAGATAGTTTCGCAAAGAGCTTGCCAGATCTGACTCCTTTTATAACCATACCAATAAATACAGCATCGCTCATTGATATGACCAGCAACCTGGGCACTATTTTCTCTAACACATTAGAAGCTGTCGCACCTATGAAGTCAAAAAAGATTAACGAGAAAAACATAGCACCATGGTACAATAGCACCACTCGCGCCCTTAAAAGAGAAACACGTAAAATGGAGCGCAAATGGAAACAGACACAATTAGAGGTCTTTAAAATTGCATAGAAAGTGATTGCAAACTGTTATAAAAAGGTATCAAAGCAGCAAAGGTTGAGCACCGCCGAAACCTCATAGAAACTTACAAAAATAATCCAGGGTTTTTATTTAGAATAGTTGCTTAATTAACAAATAAACAGCCATCACCTGACCTGGTTACTCCGCCTCACCTTGGTAGCAATGAATTCAACACATTTTTTTACAGAGAAAATCGAAAATATACAAGACAAAATAACAAAAACTCAACATCCAAGTCTGTTCTATGAATTAGTACCAACCATCGCCCCAAAATAAAAGCTACAGTATTTTTCACCTATAAAACAGGAAGATTTAATTAAACTTATTGCACCATCTAAATCTACAACATGCTTAATAGACCCATACCACTTAAATTATTAAAAGAGTTACTACCTGTTGCAATTGAGCCCATTTATAACATTATCAACTCGTCAATTCATCTAGGCCATTTCCCAGGACCCTTTAAGCCTCTTATCAAGACACCAAACTTAGACCACAGTGAACTAGGAAACTATAGACCGATTTCAAATCTCCCTTATCTGTCTAAAATACTAGAAAAAGTAGTGTACACTCAGTTGTGCTCTTTCGTACAAAATTATGACATGCACAAAAAATTTCAGTCAGGCTTTAGACCGGATCATAGAAACTGTGCTCGTTAAAATTACAAACGACCTGCTTATAGCATCAGATAAAGGTAACATCTCACTCCTAGTCCTGCTTGACCTTAGTGCTGCGTTCAATACTGTACCCCATAACATACTTTTAGATCGCTTACACAATTATACCGGTATTTAGGGACAGGCACTACAATGGTTCAGATCTTACTTGTCAGACAGATATCAATTTGTCCATTTATATTGGGAATCATCAAATCTAAGTAAATTATGGATTACCTCAGGGATCGGTTTTAGGAGCCTTGCTATTCTCCATATACATGCTGGCCTTTGGCAACATTATTAGAAGACATGGAATAAGCTTCCACTGTTATGCAGATGATACTCAGATGATAGCTATATATCTCATAAAGACCAGATGATTTCTTCCAGCTCTTCTTGACAGATGGGGTTCACCTATCAATTTTGACTAGATTAGAAAAGGCCAATGAAATTGGCGAATTATATTTGCATGATGGACTCCGCCCCTGGATATCCGGGTATAAAATCCGGGAGACGGCGTGCTGCATTCGTTCACCTCTTGTTCTGAGGAGCCTGAGAGCCTCTCACGACTGCTGCAGCGGGCGGCACGCGTTGTGGCAAGTAGGACACAACGTCTTGTTCCCTCCATTAGGGAACTGAGGTTACATCTGTAACCAAGACGTTCCCTTTCTGTCGGTCTCTCGACGTTGTGTCGAACCGACAGATGGGGTTCCTATGGAAAAGGATACATCACACGGAACTGCCCAACTGGGGGGTTACAACGTCCAGTAGCACTAGATCCAGTTTAGAGCTATATGTGGATAACTCAGTTGGTATCTGGCCTAAGGGGCAGGGCTGCTCTGCCCAGTCCGCCCGCAGGAGGTGCTTCCTTAATGATGGATGGAATGCTTGTTCTTCACCCAGTGGGGGAAGAAGGGAGGCGAGAGTAGCACGCTGACCCACTTATGAGAAAGGGGGCAAGGTGCTTTCGCAGACATATGCCCTACCGGCTGCCGGTCCAACATGTTGCCATGCAGGACGCGGGCTAATACAGCGTCCACAATCCAGTGCGCAAATCTCTGTTTGGAGACAGCCCTGCCATTCTGCTGACCTCCAAAACAGACAAAGAGCTGCTCAGAGCTCCTACAGCTCTGCGTGCGGTCTAAGTAGAGGCGCAGTGTGCGTACTGGACACAACACGGATGGGGTTGCGGAAGTTCACCACCTGGTCCCGAAAGGGAGTGGTGGGAACTTTGGGCACGTAGCCAGGCCAGGGTCTCAGGATAACGTGAGAATCACCGGGTCCTAGTTCTAGGCAATCAGGGAACACAGGGGAATGCTTGTAGGTCCCCTACCCTCTTGATGGAGGCGAGCGCCATCAGGAGAACGGTCTTCATCGTGAGATGAGGAAGAGTGGCGTCTCCGAGGGGCTCGAGGGGGGCACAACTAGTAACACTTGATCTTCCCTGACCTTGCACTGGATTTGTGCAATGAGGCTCACTGGGAGAAGGCTGTGTGCTAAACTGTGCGCTAGAGCGAGCCAAGGGGGGCCTCGGCCAGGGAGTACCAAAGCGGGGAATGGGTGGAGTCTAGGGAGGCGAATAGGTCTACCTGTGCCTGCCCGAACTGCACCCAATTGAGCTGGACTGCGCAGGGGTGAAGTCGCCACTCTCCATGAGGCATCGACTGACAAGAGAGTGCATCGGCTGTCTGGTTCAGGTCGCCTGGAATGTGTGTGGCTCGCAAGGAGCGGATCACCTGCTGACTCCACAGGAGGAGGCACCGGGGCAAGTCGTGTTAACTGCCGTGAGCGAATGCCAGCCTGGTAGTTGATATACACTACGGCAGTTGTGCTGTCCGACTGGACCAGCACGTGCTTGTCCTGCACGAGAGGTTGTAGCCCCCTCAGTGCAAGTAGCACTGCCAAAAACTCTAGGCAATTGATGTGCCAGCGCAGGCGGTCCATCGCAGTCCATCGCCCTGACACTTCACCCCAACCCTGCACGGAGGTGTCGCTCGTCACCATGACGCGCCTCGTAACCTGCCCGAGAGGGACCCCTGCCCGTAGAAAGGTCACTGAAGACCATGGGGTTAGGGTGCGTTGGCAGAAAGGCGTAGTGACCATACGCCTGCTGCCGGTGTGCCCCACTCTTCAGGGAACTTGACTCTGTAGCCAGTGTTGGAGCGGTCGCATGTGCATCAATCCGAGGGGTATCACACCGGCAGAGGATGCCATGTGTCCCAGGAACCTCTGAAATGTTTCAGACAGTTCAACACTGACTGGGTGCGCTCTGTAGTCAGCCGCGCTGTCATGGTGACAGAGTTGAGTTCCATACCGAGAAAGAGTTTATTTTTTATTTTTTTATTTCATGGAAAGATTTTTTTAATTTCTTAGAAATATATAAAAAGCGTCTTGGTTACCTATGCAACTTCAGTTCCCTGATTAAGGGAACGAGACGTTGTGTCGAACCGACAGAATGGGGGTTTGAACTTGAGAACATATCATCTCTGAATTTACTTTTAAAAGGCCAACGAACTGAGTGAATGGCATGGCATGGCATGCCAGTCTCTGCCCCGTAAATACGGGTATAAAAGGAAGATGGCGTGCCCATTCCTTCACCTTCTGGGCTGAGGAACCTGAGAAGCATTATCTGTCGCAGCAGCGGCCGGCGAAGCATTGTGGCATGAAGGACTGTCTCATTCCCTCCGTTAGGGAACTGAGGTTACATACGTAACCAAGATGTTCCCTTTCTGTCGGTCTCTTGACTTTTGTCCAACCGACAGAATGGGGTTCCTATAGGAAACTACCAGAGTAGACATCGTTCGACCCAGCACGCGCGCCACCACCTTGGTCGCCCGGTTAGTGAGGTCAGTGGCGGTGCGCAGTTCCTGCAACAATACGACTTTGTGATCCTTGGAAAACTATACAAATTTAAACAATTATTTGAAGCTTATGGTCACAGCTAACCCTTCAACACATTCTCACTCTCGACTCATCACATAATAACATTCGGCCAGTGCCCCTCGAGGTCGCCTTTTAACGTGCAGGGTAAATTATTGCTTTCCATGAGAAATTATAAGTGATAATATGCAGATGCGATGGCCATGCAAATTGTACTGTAATTATAAAATTATATATTGCGGTGAAATATTGCAATGATAACATGTGTTTTGGTTGATTTTCAGTTTAACAGCCTGAATAATTGTGTTTACGTGATGCTATTTAGGTAGTTTGAGCAAGTAACATAACAGTTTATTTATTATATAATATTAACCATTACATAATAATGTAATTATTTTTTTATGAATTACATAATTAATGTAACAGTGAAATGTATGGAGCGAAAATTGTGCCTTAACTTAACAAATCCAGCGTTTTGCAAACAAACGCAACCCTTTTTCCAAAAGAAACTAAACTCTGAAACAAACAGAAAGCGTTTTACAAATACATAATGCAATTCGAGAGAAAATGCAAAGGTGTAACATATAAATGTACTGTGTTTAAGTCTCACCTTTTTATGAGATTTTCTCAGCTTGATTTTCTTAAAAATGGGAACGTGCAGATTTTTTCACAAATGCATGTGCAACGTCCTCTTACAAAACAGCAGGTGGTGCTATTGGGAATTTGACACTATTTTCTATAGGAAGAAGCCATGAACATTACCTTATGCGTGCCACCCTTGCCAGTGCCAGAAATTTAATTAATTTCATTCATCAAGTTTCATTCAGTTAGTCTCTCGTGAAATTTATTGAAACTTTTAATAATAATCAGTTGCTGTTCTTAATAATAAATAATGAATTATGCATTGGTTTTAATTTACAAAAAACTATTAACAAACTGGATGCATTTGCATTGTTGTCACCCCTTCCACCCCATCTCCTTCTCCCGTTCTTGTTTCCCAACTTTTTACGTTATCAAAACACACTACTTTACAAGGATACTTTCTAATAAAGAAATTTTTACATCATTTTGTGTTTATATCAGGGCCAGCTCTAGACATGGGCAGGGGTGGGCTGAACCCACCTAAACATCTGTCTTGCCCACCCAATGAGAATACAAAAATAACACCAAAAATGTTTGTATTTTCTATTGGCTGAAAGCAACGTCACTCTTCACTTCACTTCACTGCTCTGGCTTTAGTTTGTAACAGAGAAGTATGCTACATGCTACAGGTGGAAGCAAAATACTGTGCAAAGGAATTTTAGACAAACTGCACATACGTAAAATTAATTGTGCAGTAAAATCAGATTCATTTATTCGTCTTATTTTGTGCTGTTAACAAAAAGCTATTATTTGCTTGCAATTTACAGGCTAGATTTTAACCCTTTGACTTTCAGTAACGACTGAAAGCTCCATCTTCGAAGATCCCGCTTCAGAAATAAATCTGTCTCTCTACATCTCAAACACCCCAATTCACGCTGCAGGTGGTAGCGAAACAATGTGCAAAATAGTTTAGTTTAGGCATGATAAGCGCTCACAATACCACATAAAAAACAGCAGACACGATGTAAAGTTCATTGTGCAGTGTAATCAGAAAAATTTGTTCAATTCATTAAACGAAATGAAACAGAAATCAGTGATCGTTCAGTGATGGAGAATTTTCATAGCCCGCTTTCTTTTGTAGGCTTCTATTTATGTCCAGTTTACATAACCGCTTTATTTAAGGTGTAAAACATCAATGAAATGACTATATAATTTATACACAATTGCTATATAAATGGCAATATAGCAATAAACAATAATTATTTTTTTGTTTTAAACTCGCATTCTTCTGTATTTTTTATATTTATAACATCATAAATCATTTAAATCCTTCATGTATTGCAGTCATATACTACAGTGTTTGTTGAATTCCAACAAAAGCAAACCTCAAGAGTGACTGAGAGCATGATAATAAACTAATAAAAAAATATATGGGTTATTTCATAAAACATTTTTTTACTTTTTCTAACGTATACAAACATAAGTTTTGTGTTACTTAAAACTAAATACGAACTTGTTTTTGGCTGTGTTTCTGTTTTAAAAATACAGATGTTTTCTCAAGGTCGTTTTCTCCAAATAAATAAAAATAAAATATAGGAAATTTGGGCAAAATAAACAAAAAGGATAATTTTACCAAAATACATTCTTATCAGAAAAAAGGAAAATACTTTTTAAATGGACTCTTAATTTTGTCTGCAGCTATGTCTGTGTGGTTGGGGTATATGCCCACCCAGGATATCTGCTAGACCACCCTTCTGCACCTGGCAGGAACCGGGCCTTGTTTATATGTTCATTTTTTAGTAAGATTTCAGTGTAGTATTTTGCGCTCTTTTTTGAGATGCAACGTGTTTTTAGTGATTTTTCTGCATGAAAGTTGAATTGATATGTTTGACTTTTATCCATAGCAACTCAAAGATAAAAAATATTTAACATTATGTCTAAACACTATGGCATTAAAGTAGAGAGTTTTCTAGGCTATAAAAGATGAAAAAGCTAATAAATCGACATGGCAGCCATTTGGTTGCCATTAGGCTATTTAGGTTTACTTCGAGCTAATTGGGCAATATTTGCAATCAAATAAACCAGCACAAAAAAAAACTGTTATATAAATGTAAGTCGAACAAGTTGCATAACTGAGAAAATCTGCAAGGTCACATTTGTGAGAAAATCTCATAAAAAGGTGAGACTTAAAGGTACAGTGTGTAGCATTTTGAAGGATTTATTTACCAAAATGTAATATATAATACAAAACTATGTTGTGAGTGGTGAAGAAATACCTTACAAAATGAACCGAAATGTTTATATTACCTTACAATGAGCCATTTTATGTATATACACCACGGGCACACCCTTACATGCAATTTATAAAATTGCACAGCCGTGTTTCTATAGTGGCACTACACGGACAAACTGAGCGCGTTTCGTAAAACGAAGGATGCACCCGATTATGTTCTTCTTCTTCGGCTGTTTTTTGGAGGAAGCTTGCAAAGCCACTGCATAGAAGGATTAGCAGAAGAAGAGGAGGAAGAACAACAACAACATTTACGTGTCGTGTTTTTTATTAGAAATATAAACGGTTCTTTGTTGCAGTAAGAAGTAAAATTTGCGCTAATGGCGGACCACACATACTCTGTACAAGAGCCGACAGAGCGTCAATCTGTGTCGTCAAAAAAGAGAAAACACGATGCAGCAAGGCGAAGTCGAGACAAAAAACGGCAGAAAACCCGAATAAACATCGCCGTGGCTTTTCCCAAATGGAGAGCACTGAAGCAGGAAAAGGGTTTGCTAAGCGACGCCGAAGTTGCCAGCTTTCTGCTGGACCGGTAAGTTTGTCTAATTTCCGCAATATAAGTGAACTGTTTGTTTGATAGCTTTAGCTAATAGATGAGCATGATCATCAAGAGAAGTAGCGTTTTTCCTTGTACATATTTTTAGCACTTTGTAATTGTACTATAATTCCTTTTTGCATGGCCTTGTGCAAATCAAGTTAGAAATCATGTTTACAATCATAATTTGCATAAATCGGGTGTAAATTATATCATAATACTGCTTAACTTCTGTGCATACAAATGTGTAATTTAATAATTGATAGGATAAAATCCAAACTTCCACGTTGCATAGTTTATCAGCAATACAGTGTCAAAGAAGATCTGAGAAGATACAATTGATCAATTGGGGTGATGCCTTACTTTGCTTATAAACATCTGTAATGTTGTTTATACTGGGCTGTTGCTCCTCTGCCTCTCCTCGCCCTGCCTGCATCTCCAACAGCCCTACCTCTCCGCCCTCTTCCTCTCCCTCTTCCTCTCCCTCTTACTACCTGTGTTAAGTCCTCTGATTGACTCTGTGATGATGAGAAAAACGTCTGCTAAGACTTTCGCGGTTAGATTACACGCATTTAGCATTAGCAAGCGGTTTCAATAGGCAGGAAATTACGAACCAAGTTACCGTGCCAAAAAATGGCATGCAAAATAAGCGAATAAATCACTGACACAATGCTAAACAAGTAACAATAATATTCACTATAACGATTAGAGTAAATGATGAATTACGTAAATGTAATTTATTTATTTTTCTTTGTAAATAAACCTCGTCACTTGACTTGCAAAGGTTACTCTCTGCTGTCTCAGACGACGACATCTCTTTTTGAGAAAAATTGACCTTTAAAAAATCCTGTTTTGACGTTGTTGGTTCTGGTTCTGGCACAGTCGGCGCCGGACCTCCTTGTAATTAAAGAAAGCATATCAACTCAGCTCATGCCTCTGTATTTGCATTGTACACAAACATGGTGTCAGAAGTGACAAGAGCTGAGATGATAGAGCTGGATAAAGAAGGACGTGGTGACTCTTCACGACAAAATTTCTAATTCTATTAGATAATTAATTATAATCTTAAATCTATAATTTACCTTATTAGTAAGTTTATTTATTTTTATTTAGCCTTGTTGTGCAAGCACTGTCGAGCTTGTGCAGAGGCAGCAGCTTTTGCCAGAGGGGAACTGGAATCCCCTGGGTGGGCATGGGTTCTCCTGAGTTTTTTTTTCTATATTGGAGTTTTGGGTTCCTCGCCACATTTTTTTGGGCAGGGGGGGCTGCTTTAGAATACGAATTTTAAAGTTTTACTTAATTAATATTGTATATAGGAATTTATGGTCTGTTTAATATTTGATCTGTGTTTCTCTCTCCTTTATCTTAAATGTGTACTTTCACTGTGCATGCGTGCATGCCTGTGTGTTTGCGTGCTTGTCTGTGTGTGTGTGTGCGTGCTTGTCTGTGTGTGTGCGTGCTTGTCTGTGTGTGTGTGTGCTTGTCTGTGTGTGAGCGTGCTCGTCTGTGTGTGTGAGTGTGCGTTCTTGTCTGTGTGTGTGTGTATGCGTCCGTGTGTCTGCGCGTCCATGTGTGTGCGCACTTGTGTGTGTGTCTATGTCTATGTGTGTTAGTACGTGTGCATATTGTTTATGTGTAGTGTTTTGTATGTGGATGTGTCTGTCTTTTGTGTTTTCACCTTTTTCTTGTTTTTACAGGTATAACTTTAATTGTTTTGCTTATAATCAATATGTCTCATGTACAGCTGCTTTGTAACAATGAAAATTGTAAAAAGCGCTATATAAATAAAGTTTGAACGTCTCGGGTTACTTGGCTGTAACCCTGTTTCCTAAAAAAGCGGGAACGAGATGCTGAGTTTCAAACGCTATGGGAGAACAGTTCGGTTGTGTAGCACGTGTGTCAAACACGGCAATTTTCTTTGGCTTTAAATAACCTCAGCAGTTGACGTGGCTAATTACACCAGCACCTGAAGGTTATAAATACGCGTGATGCGGACGTGTCTTCAGGTTCCAACTTTGTCTGAAAGGACGTCCGGGCACGCCTACAGTGCGGCATTGAGGCGCAGCATCTCATTCCTGCTTTTTCAGGGAACAGGGTTACAGCCAAGTAACCCGAGACGTTCACTATCAAGGGTTACAGCCAAGTAACCCGAGACGTTCACTATCAAAAGCTACACTCGATGCTGTGTTTCAAACACTATGGGTATCTGTCGTCTAACTTTGAGTCCATGGGGGCCCCTTGTTCCTGCGGCCAGTCGAGCTTGAGACGGTCGACTGCATTAGTCAACACCTCTAGAAGCTCGTCAAGCGCTTTAGCGTCATGAGAGGAACGCCCAGAGGCGGCACTCTCCAACCCCGCAGAAACAAGCGATACTTCGTCCTCTGCCCGCTCCGAAGAGGTGCCGGGGCCTGCTTCGGAAGCGGAAGCAGACGCTAGGACATTTCGGTTCAGTGAGTGCACGGGGGAAGCGGACAGATCCGTCTCCCGTGCCTCGGTTAAATCGAACCCCGAAACCCTTAGTTAAACTCCTTAGTTAAACTACTTATTTTCTCTCCTTTTTTTGCACAAACGCAAGACACACATGGACACAAAGCGGTCCTTGAAGACAAAGAAACCTGAAGACGCGTCCGCATCACGCGTATTTATAGCCTGCAGGTGCTGGTGTAATTAGCCACGTCACCTGCCGAGGTTATTTAAAGCCAAAAAATGTTGCCGTGTTTGACACACGTGCTTCACAACCAGTCGAACAAAGACTGTTCTCCCATAGCGTTTGAAACGCAGCATCGAGTGTAGCTTTTGATAGGGAACACCAGATCCTTAACATTGCTTTAAATGGGGAGATATCCAAAAGCTGGGGCATTTTCGGAGTGCAATTTGTGTACTACAAAATAGCTACCGGGTTGATTGAGAAGCCCAAAGAGTCACTGTGGTGACTAATGGGCAACTAATGGGCAATTAATGTCGGCATATCTACAGCCACAATATTGTATTGAACGATGAACAAAGAATCCAAAAGCCATTCTTGATGGCTTGGGAGACTACTTTAAACATGCTTAAAATGTGATCTACAAAAGATATGTGTTTGGGTGTTGCAAGCAGGAAGTAGAGAAGAATATAGACAACTTTCTTACGAAGCTGCAAGAGCGAGCATCAAGTTCAAGGAATGTCACGCCCGGCTTTGCCGTGCTGAGTGTGCTCACTCCACCATTGAACAGAAAATGTTTGGGCCGACTCTCTCCTCCCAAGCTGAAGGGGGAGCTGTCTGTTTCTGGTCCATCTGATAGCAGCTGATTGGCGGAACTGTTTAAAAACCTCTCCTGCCAGTTGCTCTGGGCTCCGGTTGCTCTAGCTGCGCTCTTCTGCTTTGCTCTGTCCGTCAGGCTGGCGGTAGCACCATCCTACTCTTTTTTTGTTGTTTGTGCATTACACATAGTCTATACATTTTACTGATCTGCACTACACTTTTGATTCGTTTTCTTGTGCTTCTCATTTACTGACTTTTATACATGTAATGATTTAAATTATAATTCCATCGTATAATTTAATGTTTAATAAATTACTTTTGGTTTAACTTTACAAACGGTGTGGTCTCCCTTATGTCATTGCTACTGTGAGCCAGGTAGTCGTGACAGGAACCTGATGAAAAGATAAAATGATTTGTGACAGACTTGTCCTAGGCATTGCCAATGACAACACCAGGTGGCGCCTGTTGTGTATTAAGTGTAATGTATGTGGCTTTATCATGTATGGCATAAGGGAAGCTTAAGAAATAAAAGGAGTAAAACAGAGTGGGTAAAACATGCTGTCTCATGTCTGATTGAATTCGGGGTCTATAGCAAGTTCAAGCAAAGATATAAATGTGGCGACATGGACAGTCATGCAACTGATTCAACTAAACAATGGACAAGAGCATTGTTACTTCATCATGCAGGCATGGATGTGCAAGATATCTTCTCAACGTAGGAAAACAAGGGAACCGCTACAGATTATTGCAGATAGTCGCTCTAAACACATACTTTATACCCAGAGTAAACAACGCATTGGCAAGATGGTCCTTCTACCAAACTACGCAAAATTGGGAAAATACCAAAAAGAAATCACAAAACACGCAGGGGAAAAGAGAGAGAGACAATGCTACAGATATGGGTGAATAGATCATTCGGCAAAAGGCCAAACATGCAGAAAGGTGCCAATAATTTTGCCAAAATGTGCAAAACCAAAAGTGTGACCAAGCAGTCAGCTAAATATATCGGTGGAGAAACTGATGAAACTTGTGATAACCAGTATGCATTCAGGGTGAAAGACTTTGTCTCAAGCAGTTGAGTTAGACATTGATTGACTCGGGGGCCACCAGCAATGTCATAGATGAAGCTACATGGGAGATGCTGAAAAGAAAAATAATTGTATGCCACTCATACAAATCAGATAAAGCTATATGCATATATGTCTAAAAAACCCTTGCCCATAAAAGGAGCTTTCACATATTAAATAAAAGGATGAAAATGGAGCACCCAGGCTGAATTTGCAGTAATCAAAGGACAAGGAGAACCACTATTGGGCAATGATACTGCTACTAAATTAGGGGCACTAAAGATCTGGGTCAACATAGCTTCAATCAGTGATGTGACGAGCCGAATTAGGGAGCAGCATTCAGTTCTGTTCAGGGGAGTTGGAAAGCTCAACACCAAACAGATCAGCCTACATATTGATGAAACTGTGACACCAGTAGCCCCACCAATATGCCGAATTTCATTTCACCTGAGAGAAAAAGTGGAACATATGATTCGACAGCTCCTCGGGCTCGACATCATCGAAACCTGTCGCTGGTGCCAGCCCGGAGGTAAACCCAGTGGTGATCGTTCCTAAGCCTAACAAAACAACATTAGGCTGTGCCTGGATATGATGCAGGCAAATAAAGCAATAATCCGAGGCCGATACCCGATTCCACCTGTCGACGAGTTCCTTTAAAGCATGAATGAATCCTTCATTTTCAGTAAGCATGATCTTAAATGGGGTTACCACCAACTAGAGCTTTCACCACAGTCCCGGGATATCACCACCTTTGCTGTACACAATGGCACATACCGATACAAAAGATTGCTCTTTGGTGTGTCGTCGACCAGCAAGCAATAAGAGTTTGTGCTGCACTGCAAAGAATGACTTTCTTACTTAGTCTTTTTTTCTTGTTTTCCAGTAAAAATGTCTAAACATTCTTGAATCAAGAAGCTTTTTCTTGATGAGCAAACTGACCTAAGAAAATAAGTCTTGTTTTATGACATTTATGAAATATGACATTTCAGTAAATTTGTGCTTAAAACAAGTAAAAAAATCTGCCAATGGGGTAAGAAAAATTATCTTGAATTGAGTGACTAAGAAAAAGGTAAACCTTAATTCAAGATAATTTTTCTTACCCCATTGGCAGATTTCTTTGCTTGTTTTAAGCACAAATTGACTGAAATTTCATATTGTTTTACTTAAAACAAGACTAATTTTCTTAGGTAATTTTGCTCATCATCTTGAATTTGTAGACAATTTTACTGGAAAACAAGAAAAAAAGACTAAGTAAGAAAGTCATTTTTTGCAGTGTGGGATTGACGTGAGAAAACCTGAGAGTGCATCAGAAGAACGAAGCTTCTTGGGACTGGTGGGATATAGCAGTTGGTTCATCCTACAATTTACATCCATCACGAACCACTGAGGAGACTGACAAAGAAAGATACTCTGTTCAAGTTCGGCCCTGAGCAAAGGCAGGTATTCCAAACTTTAAAACAGAGGCTAGCAGAAGCCGGAACCCTCGCTTAATTCGATAAGGCTGCATCAACCAAAGTCATTGCAGATGTGAGTCCGGTTTGCATTGGGGCTGTGTTGATCCAAGAACAAAACAGAGAGAACATCCCGATATGTTATGTCAGTCGCAGCTTAACTGAATGTGAACAAAGATACTCACAAACGGAACGTGAAGCATTGTCTTTAGTATGGGCATGTGAGAGACTCCATCCATACTTAAATGGGCAAAAGTTTGACTAAGTCAGTCACTGACCACAAACCGCTGGAGATGATTTTTAGCATGCGGTCAAAACCATGTGCTCGCATCGAGAGGTGGATGTTAAGACAACAACCATATGACTTTCTTATAGTCCACATTCTCGGCAAAGAAAATGTTGCAGACCCACTGTCACGTCTTGTTTGTAAAAATAAGTAAATACAGACACACAAACATGGAGCTGAGGAATGCTACTCCAAGCACACATGACAAGAACTGTGGAAGAAGCAGCAGATGAAGAACTAATGAAAGTTAGACAGGCTATACAGACTGGTTGTTTTGATTAATGCAAGTCGTACGCCCACATCGCTAGTGAGTTAAGCGTGATTGGACATTTAGTTTGAGGGGTGCACGGATTGTACTACAACATTCACTCCGAGCGAGAGCTTTATACCTAGCTCATGAAGGACATTTTGGCGTGGTAGGCACCAAACAACACCTGTGTAGTAAAGTATGGTGTGGCCTGCCATGGATAAGGATGCTGAGAGGTATGTCAGATCATGTCACGGATGTCAGTTAGTGATGAGGCCTGATAAGACAGAGTCTATGAGTATGACAACTTTACCCAAAGCCCCTTGGGAGGATCTGGCAACAGATATTTTAGAACATATGTCAACTGGAGAATCCATACTAGTGGTAGTTGATTACTAAAGCCACTATAATGAATATGTGAAATACTGAAATCTATAACAGCTGACAAAAATCTTGACTGTTTGGAGATCTTCAGCCGCCATGGTCTGCCTTGCACCCTCAGATCAGATTGTGGACCAGAATTTATGTCTGCCCAATTCCAACAAATTTGTGAGACAAATGGTATCCAACATGTGAAGACTAAACCACCGTGGGCTCAGCCAAATTATGAGGTCGAAAGGCAGAATGCATCCATAATGAAAGGTAAATGGATCGCTTAGACAGACTGGAATAAGGAACTTCGCAGGTATGTAGCGCTGTACATAGCTATTGATCACAACACTACTGGAAAGAGCCCTGCAGAATTACTTTTCAATGGGAAAATCAGTGGGAAACTGCACGATTTTACCATGCCATGAATTGACCAGGAGATAAGAGATCACGATGCTGAGCAAACAGCTGGAAGTAGGAGATCAAGTTCTGGTCAGAGCAGAGAAAACAGATAAATTGACAACTACATTAAATCCAGTCCCATACACTGTCATGTCTAGAAAAGGAAATTCTGTGACCATTGAAGCAAAGCGGAACACAATATAAAAGGAACACCACATATGTAAAGATGTTGTTCAATGAGAGTGTAATTAACAAACAGATGTGGACAGTAACAAAGTAAATTTACCTGAGTACTTTACTTTAGTACTCTTTTTGAGAATCTGTCCTTTACTTGAGTATTCTTTTTTCTGAGTACTTGTGACTTTGACTTCACTACATTTGAAAGACAAATATCATACTTTTTACTCCTCTACATTTCTCAGAAGGTCAAAAAGTTGAAAGGAATTTATATGTAGCGGGTTTTACTGTGCGCACAATTTTTCTGGACCTTTCACTGTTGCCAAGCATTTCAGTCTTTCTAAGGTTGTGGTTTTCTGGCTAGCTTTAAATGGCCATTTGGCAGATTTTTTTATGCAAATCTGGGATCTTCTCCGCTAAACTAATGTAAACGTCGGCGCTACTACACAGCTGAAAGCGCTCTAAAAAGGCGAATAGAACAATAAAAGACGAAAATGGCACATGTTAAAGTGTGGTGTAGTCATGGGTCTTGATGCATTGCTTAGAACGAGCGCGATCATCATCATCATTGTTAAAATGATCGGTGATATGGCTAATTGTCTACTTGTATGTGATGGATTGGTGGGATGGTAAATCCTATTGGAATAAAAACCAAAACACACCACAAGAGCAATTTAATAGAAGATTCTAATTCACAAATTCATTGTTTTTTTTCATCAGGGATGGTTTTTGCACTAAAACCAGAGTATCCCAAAATGTACCATTTTCTCTATATAGTAACCATACTCCAAATAAGCTATTTTTAGTAAAACCACAGTAACAAAGAATTTAGCATAGTTTCATTATAGTAGCTATAGTTTGTGTTAAACTATGGTAATACAAATGGTTATAAATCCAACAAACACGTAGCTTCTACATTTTACCATACAAGAACCTTACTACTTGCTGGTAAAATGCTGCTAAAACTGGTAAAGGGAATATGCAAAAAACAAAACAATGCTAATAAATACATATAGGCCTAGGAGGCTAATGAGGATAATTAGGCTAAATGATCATACAGGATTATTTCTAAACTAAACATATACAATATCTCACAGAAGTGAGTACACACCCTTTTTTTGTTTTTATATATATCTTTTCATGTGACAACGCTGAAGAAATGACACTTTGCTACAATGTAACGTAGTGAGTG
Source organism: Triplophysa siluroides (assembly GCA_006030095.1). Lineage (NCBI taxonomy): Eukaryota > Metazoa > Chordata > Actinopteri > Cypriniformes > Nemacheilidae > Triplophysa > Triplophysa siluroides. The sequence continues at coordinate 264,887 of VCII01000146.1, forward strand.
TACCGCTTGTATAGTTTAATCTCAAATGTTATTCCTCGTGCATGGAAATCTGCGTCAGTTTTACCCTTGTTAAAAGCTGGTGACCCATCAGTTTTGGATAACTATTGGCCAATTAGTAGGCTGTCTGTGTTGGCAAAAGTATTTGAATCTTTTGTCACTGATCAAGTAAAACCGTTTTTAACCGAAAATAAAATATTAAATTAATTTCAGTCAGGCTTTAGAGCAGATCATAGTACTATTACAGCAGCTATTCTGGTTACAAATGATATTGTTAAATATCTAGATAGTAAACAACATTGCGCAACATTATTTATAGATCTCTCTAAAGCATTTGACTCTGTAGATCTCAAACTTTTATTACAGAGATTAAGTTGTATAGGTTTTAGCGAAATGACTTCAATAATTATTTAACAGAAAGAACTCAATGTGTCTCAGTTGAAATTTTTACTTCAAATGAATTAAGAACAATAAAAGGTGTTCCACAGAGTTTGATTTTAGCCCCAGTTTTATTTTCTATTTATATTAATGACCTTGGTTGTGGGATAACCTCAGCTAGAATTCATTTATATGCTGATGACACAATTATATACACACAGTAGCACATTCTGTGAATCAAGCCATTGTGCTCTTGCAAGAATCCTTTCAGTTATTGCAATTATCATTATCCAATTTAAAACTGGTTTTAAACTCAAAGAAAACAAAATACATGCTTTTTACCCGTTGTCGTTGTTTAACTTTACTAGGAGAATCTATTGAAAGAGTAAATTGTTATAAATATACTTGAGCATATGGTTGGATGACAAACTAGGATTTCAGATACATATTGAATAACTTTAAAAAAAGCTTAGATTAAAGTTTGTTTTCTTTTTCGTTTAAAGAAATGTTTTCCATTTAAAGCAAGAAAGGGAATTATACAGAGTTGTCTCCTATCAGTATTAGATTATGGCGATGTGATCTATATGCATTGCAAGTTTATCTTCACTTAAAAAGTTGGAATATGTATACCATGCAGCATTACGTTTTTTGACGAGTGTCTCTTCACGCACCCATCACTGTATATTGTATGAACTGGTGGGATGGTCTAAGTGAAAATGTCCAAATTGTGCCCAAAGTCTCCATATTTTGTGTGGCCACCATTATTTTCCAGCACTGCCTTAACCCTCTTGGGCATGGAGTTCACCATAGCTTCACAGGTAGCCACTGGAGTCCTCTTCCACTCCTCCATGACAACATCACAGAGCTGGTGGATGTAAGAGACCTTGCGCTCCTCCACCTTCCGTTTGAGGATGCCCCACAGATGCTCAATAGGGTTAAGGTCTGGAGACATGCTTGTCCAGTCCATCACCTTTACCCTCAGCTTCTTTTGGAGTCGTTATCATGTTGGAATACTGCCCAGCGGCCCAGTCTCCGAAGGGAGGGGATCATGTTCTGCTTCAGTATGTCACAGTACATGTTGGCATTCATGGTTCCCTCAATGAACTTTAGCATACTTTTGGCATACTTGTCTTTGTACTCCTCACCTGGTCCACACACGCTTGACGCCATCTGAACCAAAATAGTTTATCTAGGTCTTGTCAGACCACAGGACATGGTTCCAGTAATCCATGTCCTTAGCCTGCTTGTCTTCAGCAAACTGTTTGTGGGCTTTCTTGTGCATCATCTTTAGAAGAGGCTTCCTACTGGGATGACAGCCATGCAGACCAGTTTGATCCAGTGTGACATTAATGGCTGTGTGTTGAGCTATTTTGAGGGGACAGCCAATTTACACTGTTATACAAACTGTACACTTACTACTTTACATTATAGCAAAGTTTCATTTCTTCAGTGTTGTCACATGAAAAGTGTAGGGACTGGATCATTGAGAGGAAAACCATAAACTCCCCCACTCTTTTTTTGTCCTGGTTTCTTGATCCTTCATCAAAAGACCATAGCAAAAACCTGGCTCCAGTGGTCTGGTTGTAGGTTTTGTTACCTTACTGAGAGTCTTGATAACCATTTGGTTACCCTGTGGGATATTTATGACTCCTAAGCTTCAAAGCATTGGTGAGAAGTCTCTGTCTCATCTCTAACTTAACATCTGAGGCTAACTAGAGAAACTTCTCTGACAATAGGAACTAATGTGATTAAACTGTCCTTTCCTATAAATGTATCTAAATGTCTAGGTTATATGTTGGCGCTCATGCCATTTTAAATAGTCTGTAACTGTAAGATATAAAAGTTTATTTCAGTATTAAGGTTTGTATTCGTACATCCGAATGAATCATAACTTGATGCAATTCAAACCTGTCCATTTTTGATATTTAAATGTTTCTCTTTACAATTCCTCTTTGATAATACATATTGTGTGACCATAGAACACATTACACTCATTATGTTATAATTTGGACTGGTATCTTGTAAAGTTACTTACAGGTCATAAGATGCAAATTAGCTGTTGAGTGGACAAAGAATCTCTTCCCCCACTCAACAATGATTGGCCGACTCAAACTCTGAGGGCATGCCCTTCATAAAGATAAATACCGACCAAGGACACAGTCTCCCGTTTTATGTTCTTTTCTCTTCCTGAATCAGTCAGTTTTAAACTTCATCAAGTTGCATCGTTGGACCTTTCCTCTAAGGAGTAAAACAGTGTGTAAAACATATGCCGACAGGCAGAAGCGACAGAACAACGTGTAAAGGTGATCAACAACACAATAATCAATGATGCGTGAATATTGCACAAGCACAGAGACCGAAACGTCAAGATGATGAAATGAATAATAAGCAAATGTGCAGGACTGTGTTTTGCAAGCATTGTGGGGGGTGGTCACAAGAAAGGCAGAGAGCAATGCCCTGCATGGAAAGACCTGCCGATCATGTGGTGTAATGAATCATTTTCAATAAATGTTATATTTAATAATGAGTATAACTTACAAGAGGACCTTTATTTTGCCATATGGCTCGTTAGCCTTTGCAAACCATTTAATTATAAGCATTACTGACTAGAGGACATTTATTTTGCCATATGGCAGCTTACCCAATAAATGTTCAATTTAATTATGAGCACAACTGACTAGAGGACCTTTATTTTGCCATAAGCCAGGTTACCAATAAATGTTATATTTAATAATGAGCATAGCTTACCAGGGGATCTTTATTTTGCCATATGGCACGTTAGCCTTTGCAAACCATTTATTTGTAAGCATTACTGACCAGAGGACCTTTATTTTGACATAAGGCAGGTTATCCAATCAATGTTATATTTAATAATGAGCACAACTGACTAGAGGACCTTTATTTTTCCATAAGGCAGGTTACCTAATAAATGTTACATTTAATAATGACCATAGTTTACCAGAGGACTTTTTATTGTGCCATATGGCAGGTTAGCCTTTGCAAACCATTTATTTATAATAATAATACATTTTATTTGATAGCGCCTTTCAAGACACCCAAGGACACCTTAAACAACAGACTTAAAAACCATACATGAACTCATAAAGTATACCGAAGAATCAATTATTAGAATGAATCCAAATTATAACAGTCAGAGTAAAAAAAACTGAATTTAAACTAAAATTAGACAACTTACAAAACAGACTTAAGGACACCTTGCAGAATAGACTTAAAAAAGAAAACAGGATTTAAAGTAATACCAAGCATTAAAAAAATGAAAATAAGCATTATGTAAAAATGCCACTCTAAACAGATTGAGATTTAAATTGAGATTGATAATTGACAAGGAGAGTGTAGTTGGCGGATATGTAATGGAAGAGTATTCCAGAGGTGCGGAGCAGAGTGGCTAAAGGCTCTGGCTTTTAAGGTGCTAAGGTTAGATGTAGGTACATTTAAAAGTTCAGCCGTGGAGGAATGAAGTGATTGGGAAGGGGTGTAAAAAACAAAAGTAGGTCAGAAAGGTATGAGGGAGCTAGGTTGTACAGGGTTTTAAAGGTTAACACAATAATTTTGTAATTGATCTGGTAGCGAACAGGGAGCCAATGCAGCTGAATAAGGATGGGTGTAATGTGGTCCTTTGATCCAGTGCTGGTAATGATCCGATCTGCCGAGTTCTGCATGGATTGTATGCGCCGAAGAGATTTTTTTGTGATCCCAAATAATAAGGCATTGCAGTAGTCAAGGCAGGAGGTGACCAGGGCCTGAATCAGAACCTGTGTGTTGAATTGGGAGAGGGAGGGGCGGAGTCTGGAGATATTGTGAAGATAAAAAAATGCATTGCGAATAATGTTACTAATGTGATGACCAAGGGAGAGTGTACTGTCTAAAATAACGCCTAGATTTTTGATTTGGGAGGAGGGAGAAATTGTAACAAACCACATCCAGGGAAGACAGACACGATCCAACAACAGGTTAAGTGAAACTGGTTTACTTGGTATATAAGGTATATAACAGATATCCATGGGGAAACATACAATAACTAGGAGAACATGAGACAAAGCACGGCACTATGAACAACGTTCACAAGGAGAGTCAGGGGAAGTACAAACAGACATAATACATCCAGACCTGACAAAGACTGACGTTGCAAGTGAGGGTTATATGCCATGTGGGTGATTGGGTGCAGGTGTGACTGATTAGTGTAGATGAGTGAGTGCACAGAGTCCTGGGAAGTGTAGTGTAGTGTACTAAAAGTCACTTTTAGTGACGGGGATAAGGTGAGAGGATATCCAGGGGGAGATGCTGGTGCCGGGGGCGTGGTCAAGGCTGGTCTTGCGGGAGTTATAGAAATAGGTGAGCCATCAACTATAATAGTAAACCGCAATGTTTTTGAAAGTGTGGTCTTTGAACCAATAAGGAGAACCTCACTTTTATTTCCATTAAGTTTGAGAAGATTAATTGACATCCAATTCTTAAAAGCTTGTAGACAGGCAGTAAAAGCAACAAAAGGAAGATAGATATTTGGTTTTGAAGAGAGGTAAAGTTGTGTGTCATCGGCGTAACAGTGGAAATTAATTCCAAACTGACGGAAAATGTTACCAAGAGGTAATAAATAAATAATAAAAAGCAAAGGCCCCAATACAGAACCCTGTGGGACACCATGTGTGAGTGTAACAGTTTTTGAAATGCCATTTTTACCCTGGCTGAAATATTTTCTATTATTTAAGTATGACCTCAACCAATCTAGTGCATTACCAATGATCCCAATGTCAGCCAGACGCTTCAACAGAATTGTGTAAGAGATAGTGTCTATTCTGCCTCTGCTTCTGTATGTGGGTGACGAGGTCTAGCCTGTTACATTAGTTCGGCAGATAGCTAACAGGATCCCCAAGACAAAGAATGAAGCTTGTATATCCTTTCCAAACTTTACTCAGGAAGCACTGTAAAACTACACAAATACAAGAATACATCTCAGTATTTCACACAGGAGCAGACGTAGTTGAAATATTGTCTGTTAAAAGCATACAGAAACAATTGTGTCAGCTTAAGGCTAACGTCTATGGGAAATTCCATTACGATGCTAGCGTTTTAGCATACACGATCAAAATACACATTTAGAACGAACTTAAACTCGTTAACAGAGGATTTCATCACTAGTATTCTTAGTACTTAATGACAAGATAACGGTATGAGCTTGTACTTACAGGCAAACGTTTTTCTGGCCAACTTAAGTCAAGAGACAAAAAATATGCAACCGTTTACTTCACCATGTCTCTTCGAACTACAGCAAGGCAGATAGTACAAAATAAACATTACGTTATGTTAAGAGTCACCACTAGAGGTCTCCCTTTCCCCAGATAAACAACAGAACATCACAGTGTCAAAGGCTGCAGTGAGATCAAGAAGAATCAGAATGGATAAAAGGTTATTATCAGCCGCAAGTAGAAAATTATTTGTGATTTTACCAGTGCTGTTTCAGTGATTCTGGCGGAATGGCCAGTCGTGGCCTTAATTCCACAATAAAATAATTCAAGCAAAACAAATAAGCATTACTGACCAGAGGACCTTTATTTTGCCAAAAGGCAGGTTACCCGATAAATGCTATATTTAATAATGAACACAACTGACTAGAGGACCTTTATTTTGCCATAAAGCAGGTTACCCAGTTAATGTTATATTTAATAATGAGCATACATGCCATATTTGATATTGAGCATAACTGACTAGAAGACCTTTATTTTGCCACATGGCAGGTTACCCAATAAATGTTATATTTTATAATGAGCACAACTGACTAGAGGGCCTTTATTTTGGGGGTGTGTACCGACTCCAATTTGTAAAATGAATTGACCGGCGGGGCCATTTTCCAACTTTGGTCCCTCTACAAATGAATTGATTACTTAATAACTATTCATCTTTGCCATTTAATATTTTGGCTTTCTTCACTACTGATGTTGGTCTTGCTTCTGTAAAAATAGAAGAAGAAAAAAATTGAGCCAGGGACCTCAGGTTGAGTTGACACGGAATGACCCAACTGTAACATGAATAGATGTTTGGTACACAGCTAAAATAGCAAACAATCTGCCTCTGTCTAAAAATGTATGGACCTAACTGTCTCTATAATTGTTGTTTTTAAGCAATACTTTTCACTTATTCTTATGAAACTTGTATTTAATTTATAGAATACATGTTGTGAAAGGCAACTAAGATAATTAGTTAAATTAACTGATACAACAGATGAGTGAAATCAATTAGCTCATTCGTGTGACATAATATTCATTGTGCTTTGCATTGCAAGCCAAAAGAGAAAGATCATGAAAAAGAGTAAGAAGGAGTAAAAGAGAATAGAGCCCTGCAGCCCCAGACTAAATTAAGGTTTGGAACAAAGACAAATAACAGCAAATAAATTAGCAAAAATGTATTTAGCTAATAATCGTTTAGATAATAATATATTATACAGAACTTTTTTCAGAACTTTACAGTGCCTAATTAGTGTGTCAAAAAATGTGTCAACATGACAATTTTGCTTTTATGATTAGCAACATTATTTCATATTGATTTTACATGGTAAAGTTTCCATTTTGAGGCTCAAATTTGATTTTGATTATAAGATATTTTACTTTTGAACCCATGTGTGTGCAATACTATGAACTGGGATGATAAACACAGAAATTATGTTGTTTGATCAAGTAATGATGAAATATGTTTAAAACTGCGGATGTGCTTACTTTCAATAATGTCACCAAGACCCTGGGTGTAAAGCAGGTCCTTCAGACGGGACACCTCTTCTTTTAGCTCACGCACTAGACGATAATTAGGATCTTCATTGATCACAGCATTACAATGGATCTGCTTAGCCCTGTCTGCATACCTGTATCATGCACAGAACTTTCAGTCACTTAAACTTGTTACATGTACAACTCTCTGCTTCGACATTGCTTTCCTTAAAGTCACCATGCAATCAAACAGGAAAATTCTAACCCTGCATTCCAATTTGCCTACTTATACTAGTCGTAATAGTAGGAACTGTTTTTGTGTTGGAATAGTATGTACTTTTGAGTGCAGGGCAAAATAGATTGCAAGCGGAAGTGGCCGTTGTTGCCTAGACAACATTGTGGCCAATAACTGTCACACACATCAAAATACAGATCTTCTTTCCATTAAGGTATTTATTCATTCATTATTTCATATGTAATATTTACTGTATACTTACATTTGTTAACTTAGTGACGCATCAGTTGTATAATTTATTACTGCAGTGGAGCGTCACTAAACTCCACCTACTCGTGATGAATTGTGGGTAATATCAGCAGTCAGAGTGTGCATCATTCCATAGACCATCCGGGAATCTTTGGAATACTGTTTTCAACATACTACGATTTGGGATATACTAATTCCAGAGGTGGGGACAAGTCACATATGGTCAAGTCCAAGCAAGTCTCAAGTCTTAACCATCAAGTCTCGAGTCAAATCTCAAGTCACAGTTTAGACAAATCAAGCAAGTCAAGTCAAGGGGGTTCACCCTAAGCAAGTCAAGTCGAGTCCTGATAAGTTTCAAGTCAAGTCAAGTCGCAGTACTAAAATAAACAGAGGTAAAGTTTTTCGATACATGTTTATTTTTGAAAATCAATTGTATATATAAATACATTTTAAGTGATGACCACTTGTCTATGTATGTGCTCAAAGTTTGGTTCCAGCAGTCACACATTTTCATATGTTTACATAGACACAGAAATGGAAATACTATCTGACAGAATGTAAGAGTTAAGCATTTATACAGGCTATAAACCTTATAAACTAAGTATTGTGACTGAAAATCTGCCTATTATATGTTATATATATATATGATGCTGTAATACTTGTGCTGTCCATTAGGGCACAGTAGGGAATTAACATCTAGTGATGGGAATCTCGGATCATTTTATTGACTTCGATCTTGAATCTCGTTAATCAAAATGAACAGATCTTTCTCATTTCGCCAGAATATAAATAAAATGTATGTTAATATAGCCCAGTGATGAAGTTATGATGCTTAATCGTCATCTCTGCTTAGGACGTGCAATGTGCACGTTTCATACGTAATATATAATCTAAGAATAGTTGCTTTCTATTTGAACTGTTTTCATTATTTTATAGCACAAATCGTTTTTGTTGTTAATGTGAGTGTGCACAAAAAAATGTAGACACTTCTAAGATTCGAATGATGAAATTATTCTTGTCAGTATGACCGAAAAGGTTTTAAAGAGTTTTTTGAGTACAAGTGATCGCACCGGCGCGTCCATCAGCCTGTCATGCAGTACTAGCTGCTATTCAGCTTCCACACGAAGTCCACACAAACACTTGAAAATGCGCACATTTAATATAGCCTAAATGTAATATAGAGAACCCCCTTCATTTTAAAATGCCCCTCAAGATTTAAATCCGGGCTACGCCACTGTTATAGCCATATTCCCCAATACATCTATGAGATGATACGTAGGCCTATCAGTGATGATAGATGATCACATTTCTAATACTAATAAAAAAAAAACAAGGCCAAATTATGACAAACAGAAACGATTAATTCATTACATTAGTAATTGTTTTATTACATTGACTATAAAGAAATTACTTTCTTACCTTTCCTTGTGTAACACTCCCGTTTGCCCCTGCCCTTGTTTTCCACATTTTTCCCCATAGACTGTTATTTTGCCACGCTCCCTCACCTGTGTTTTTTGTTCTCATTGACTTATGCACCTGCACCCCATTATCTAGTTCATCCCCATCACCTTTGTAGCCCTTGTTATCTGTTCTATTTAAGTTCCCCCCTTAGTTCAGTTTTTTGTCGGTTATTGAAGTCACGTTTGTTGTTGTTGTTGTTGTTGTTAGTAGTCCTAACCAGATTTCTGTAGCCTGTTATATATACTCTGTTCTTGGTACCTGATACCCGATACCCGATACCCGATACCGTTTTGGATTATTCTTTTGTATTGGACTTCTGTTTTCGTTTGGAGATTTTGCCTTTTTGTTCATCCGTCTTCTCATCTGATTGCACATTAAAACCCTCTTCACTGGTACTCTCTGGTACGAAAGACTCCCTTCGGTGTCTGTGTCCTGAGTTCAAGGACAGACCTGTTGTGGAGTTTATCGATCATCATCCAATCTCATCCATGCATGCAGCGAGCGATCCGACTCACCTCGCGATCTCCCCGAGGTCCTCCACCGTAGACAGAGCGCGCAGAAATCCGGGGTCTGCAAAGCCCAGCATCTTGAGCCGGCTAGCCAGCCGCCCAAGCACGCTGCCCAGCTGTCAGACTCCTCCACCAACCAGTAGCAAGAGCCGGTTAAAGGGGACCTTCTTTCCGAACCGGTTCCGTCTGGCCTTCCAGACGCCATCAAGACGGTCCCGTCCGGCCTCCCTGTGGTCTCCGAGCCGGTCCCGTCCGGCCTCCCTGTGGTCTCCGAGCCGGTCCCGTCCGGGCCCCCAGATGCCTTCGAGCCGGTGCCTTCTCCCGTCCAGCCCCCAGATGCCTTCGAGCCGGTCCCGTCCGGCCCCCCAGATGCCTTCGAGCCGGTCCCGTCCGGCCCCCCAGAGGCCTTCGAGACGGTCCGATCCGGCTGTCCAGAGGCCTCCCAGTCGCCAGAGCCCGGTCCTGCTCAGTCAGTCCCCTTATTTTTGTGTTGCATACACTGCAGGTGGCAAATCTTTTTTTATTAGCACGGTCCAGTTCAAAGTCCTCATAGCCAAACGTGACTATTTGTGGAGCTCGACTGCTGTCTGCCAGGTTTGGCGCGGTTTGAGTTGTGCAGCGTTAAAGGCACAGACTCTAATTGGTGCTGCTGAGTCACAATAATTATTTTTAAAACTAATTGTATTAAGTTACTTTATTTTACTTTTTTAAAAGTTCAAGTCATTGTCGAGTCTTCCACTTTAGGTCAAGTCTCAAGTGACTTGCTCTCAAGTCAAGGCAAGTTTTGATTTAAGGTTTGTTGTATTCATACGTTGGGATGATTCACAGCTCAAAGCCTAGCATGTTACATGTTTCCTATGTAACTACTCCTCTCTTAATTCCCAATGTGATGAGATTATAAAAACAAAGCATACATCATACTAGGTTTAGGTATTAAATGCAAACTGACCATAATGTCAGAGCTATGCAAATGAGGCGCCATGAGAAATAAAGGAACTTTCTCTGGCCCACTTATCGCTTTCATGGCATTGGCCCGCAGGCCACCTGGGGCCAGGGCAGGTATACATTTAAAAACACCATCACCGATACACTTCGGGCAGAATAAGAAAGAAAAATAAGAGCTGCTAATACTATATGCTATACTGCTAATTAGAAACTGTAAAATATGTATAATTAATTGACTGAAATTGACGTTTAAATAACTAATTTCATGGATGTGATCTTGATAGATCTGGTGTAGAACCTATTTAGTGAGCTTAGCTCATCATTATTATAACATGCAGCCAAAACCGCTACACCAATCAAAAGTGAAAGGGCAAAATAAAGCCCCGCCCTACATTTTTTATAATTTCAGAAGCCGTTTCAATCGGATACACGTCACGATAGGAGAAAAAATTCGATTGCAACTTCCGTTTCATGGTGACTTTAAGGTTACTGCATAAGACACTTGAATTAAGCATGAGACATCAAAAAGATATTTGAGACCGTGTTCTCTATTGCACACAAACTTCTCATAGGTGCTCAGTTACTCAGTTAATAAGTGTTACATATTGATATCAGAGAGATAATGATAAAATGTCTGTTTACTTAGGTAGTGTACCTGAGAGTGCTGAGGGTCTCATCATAGTTGATGTCAGCTGGACTGAGAGCGGCCACCATTGCGGTGCGAGAGTTGCCACCTGCACAAGTGTAAAATGTAAAAAGTTAAAATAAATACAAATTCAGGTGACAGACTTGCTTTAATACTTACCAAGGTTCTCTCTCAAAAGCCAGGTCAAAACAGAATCTCTGTAAGGAATGAAACTTTCCACTTTCTTCTTCTTTTTGTTCTGTGCAGAAATTCATTAAAAAAATGCATCATTATTATAAATCACAAAAAACAGTTGGGTTGAAATTGACCCAACAAATAGCTCAATGCTGGATTACTATAGCAGTAGAGCAGAACAGAGGCTAGTCTAGTTTATACAATTATAAACTACCCACACTCTAAAAAGTGCTGGGTTATTTTTTTAACCCAACCGCTGGGTTGAGCCTGTTCGGTCATTTGTTGGGTTATTTTCTCAGTGTTGGGTAGTTTTTTGTGTAACCCAATCGCTGGGTTACCGGCAGTGTCAGCGCTGTGGTGGGTCATTCTAGGGCATTGATGCCCCTCCTACCACAACCCATGGCGTGGCCCAAAATAATGTCCCTTTTAGTTATTACTTACTTTTAATATTAAGTGTGCTAACAGTAACTTAAATGAAATAAAATGAAATGAATGGGAAAAACGCATAATTTTGGTCGTTCATGACATGTTACTAGGCTTGGTCATCATTGGTCAATGCTTATTGGTTGCTGAGTAAACTTGTTACATTTGATTTGCAGCGCCCAGAATCCATTTCAAGTTGTTGTTTGAATCGAAAAGAACAGTTTGTCCGTCTATATCATAGACAGTTGGCGGCTAACTGTTAGCCTAATTATCGATAAAAAATGGATTTACGAAATTGGTTTGGACCTCCTCAGCCTCTTCCATCAGCAGACTCTGACACTCCGGCCACCAGCTCGGTCTCTGAGAGCCGAGCTGAATCTTCTGCTAATGCTAGCTCCGGACAACCGCCAACAGACTGACACAGACGCACAATGCTACACGAGAGAAAGGCCAGGTTGGTGCAGCTTGCATTCGAGGAAGGCTTGACACGCAAATGCACAAAAGACACAGTACTTAGAGGGTTCAGCAGCAACACTCATCGCCCGCAACTCTTCTGAGGGTAAGTCATTTGTTCATTTCACTTATTGAAGCCACGTGACTTCCTGTTTGCCGAGAGCGCGTGGTTTGAGACGGAGCTCCGTCTAACATTTCTTAATATATCTTTTATTCCTGTTATATCTTAAGATTTATGTTCTAAATTGATAATTCACCGTGGGTAAAAATTATCCTTAAGTGTACCCCATACCAAAATCGTAAAAAACGCACAGATAAATTAGTTTCATACGATCACTCGCTATTAGCCCTAAAGCTGTTAGCATTACCAGCCTGTACTTACCAAATATTGCCCTTACTGCTTAACTCACTGTTACATCACTAATGGCTTATGTTTCAGACGTGTGTTTACCTCTGAGTGCAGATGATGAATCTTTCTTCGCACTTCAGTCGGAGCTGGAGGTTGTGGAGAAGCAGATCCAGGATCTACTCAAGAGGCAGACACTGCTGCGAGAACGTAAAACGGCGCTGGAAACATCCCTTTTCAAAACAGACCTTGTGCGTTTACAGAGGTTTCTGTGTAATTCCCACGCTCACAAACTTGCAAAGCGAAACTAAACATCATCGCATACCTGCCAGTCACATGGGCTCTTGGGCGGTCCCTGGCCAGATTTTCAGTATCAGGTTCCGGCTACACAAGACGACATTTGATCACAACCATGTCCAGATCAAACCCATGCTCCTGCTCTCAAGAGAAAGGGCCTACGGTGGTCAGGCTGCAGTAGCAGGCCATCGGCAAGCCTGGGCCGCACCCTAGACCCTGCCGCTGCTAACACCGTCCGCTTTTCCACCCAGCCGAGCCCATCACCGCAACTTTCCCGCACCATGCCGGCCCATACCCCCTAAAGCCACCTCAGCAGCGCGAGCACGCTAGCGGAACAAGCCCTGGCCACATATCCTCCACTTCTTCTTTTCACTTCGCGCCAGGAGCCTAACTACTACAACTAATACAACTAGTGTGGACTTTATGTTCACATTTAAAAAAAGAACTTAAGAATGGCTGGTGCAACCCTTCCCAGGAACTGACAAGCAGCAAGCTTTGTCTCTCACGGTTTTCTTCAGTGTTTTCAGGTAAGTTTAATCACTCAAATCACACAAATAATACACATAACTGTTGTGTATAGCTGTTGTTAACACTTTTCTTGCTTGTAATGGACACGTTTCTGTTGAATATTTACTTGTTTATTTACTAAGAAGTGTTTTTTTTGTCTTCAAGAAAAAGGCCTGTTAGCATCTCATGTCATGTTTATTCTTGGTCTTGAAGCGGAGTCAAGGCATAGCCTTAGGTTTTGTGTGAGAAAGACATGGCTTTGTTTATATATTGGCTTGCCATGTGCTTTCTCATGTCTCGTCTGTGTTCCCGCCCTTTTCGTCTCGTTAGCTTTCCCTTAGTGTTTGATCTCTGTCACCTGGTCCTCATTAATTATCCTTTGTCTGTCTCCCTATTTAATGCCCTTGTGTTTGCTGTCCTGTGCTAGTTCGTTTTGTATCGTACAGAGTCGTTTCGTGTTGTGCCTATGCAAGTATATTACCTGTGGATAAATTTCCTTGCCTGCCCTATACGGTTTGTGGAGACCTTATCTTGCCTTTTTGTGACGTTGTGTCGGGTTTTGTTTTGTTTTAGTTTAGTTTTTGTCTTTTGTTTTGAATTATTCTTTTTGTCGTACCCTGTTTTCCCCCATTGTTGTTTTTTGTTTACTTTTCTTGTTCCTGTTTTCCCCCTAAATAAAGTATTTTGTTAACCCATTAACTGCTGCTTCCTGCATTTGGGTTCTTCTCCACGCAACCCTGACACATTTCTGATTTAGCTGCTTGTCACAGGACTTACACCCGCTCCGAGAAAGCCTCGAACCGATAATCGGTCCACGCCGGCTTAGAAGGCGGACACGCTAACGAGGAGGCTATGCTCCTCTATGGTCTTCATATGCATATTAATGTAGTTGGCGCAAAATGCCCACTCCTGCGCGATCAATGTGATGGTTTCATTAAGTGTAAAATGATCGCTCATGTTAATCTTTGTAAATGAGCTGAAAATAAAAAACAATTTGAAAACGAATATTACATTAAAGGTTCTGCCCGCATTGGCTTTTAACGCACTTTTGCTTGTTCAAAATGTTTTCTGTTTTGTTTTACTTGGTGATGTGTTAAATGAAGACTGTTTAATGTTATTATAAAATTCTCCTTAAATAAAGATACATTTATTATAAAAGCTTAAAATATATCTTTTTAGTCAAGCATTCACATATAATATCTTGCAACATCGTTCTATAGTGATGAAATCGTCATAAAAGCACATCCTAAAGTAACTAGAGATTACAGTAGCTCCAGTTTGGATCCAGAATAACTTGTGAAGACTTCTGATGACACCAACACTCACAAAGACTTCAGATGATGGCAAATATAGATGGACATACAAAACTGCTAAATATTATATGTTGTAATCACTGCATAACTTTGCAGATTTTCAACCCACTTTGTATTGTTCCTATGTTTACTCTTTACTCGTATTGAGATATTCCCATTTATTTGTCCACAAAACACTGCTGGATAATGTTTTTTGCATCATTCAAATATTGTTCATCTAAATAAATTACAGACATTTTACAAATACAAAGTGGGTTGAAAATTCGGAGCTCTACAAACGTACCCTATAATAATATTGGTTATTTTTAACTGAACATGATTTTAAACGCATAACTTGTGTTTCAAACACAAGATCTGCACCGGCTTACTTTCACACCCTCCTGCAAACCAGCAGCGTCTTGTATTGCCTTCCCATAATGGCAGTAAATCGCTCTCCCGCTCATTCTCATTCACAACTCCCTCCTGGTGGAACATTCTTCCTAACTCTGTCTGGTCAACCACATCTCACAACATTCAAAAAACTACTTAAAACCCATCTCTTCTGTGAATACTTGACAGACAAATGAGGGAAAAAAAGAAAAATCACTAACCCTTTCTCTCAACAGGTAGTGGTCTAGCTTTTGTTGAAACCAGTAACTTTGTATTGGCACCTAATTGTATTATGGCTCCTGTATGACATATCGCTTATTGCTCTAAAAATGCTCTAAAAAACATGGACAACCATTGGTATGGGTAAAAATAAATCTTAACTGAATGCTTCTATTTGTGTAACGTCGGTTAAAAGCATTTGATAAATGTAATACATTTGTGTATTTGATCTATTAAAATATTGATACATTTGCAGTTGCTATTGAACATTGTTTTTGATCTATTATTGAGTTTAAAGACATTTTGGTTAGCTTGATTGAACGATCATGAACTGCAGACCTACCGTGGACAGTCAGCAAACATTACTTATAAACCGATGGAAAAACGGTAAGCAAAAAGCCGGTGGGCTCCAGGCAGTTGCCACCAGTGGACTGCCAACTTTGCCAACGGTGGTTAGGAACTGATCTGCGGGCCTTATGCTAGCTGGGAAGTGATGGCTTCGACAGTCATGTAGATTATAAAAACAGTCGACAGAGATGTACGTTTGTGTTGCTATGAAAAAACACTGCATACAAAAATGTATATATATATAAAGACACACGCACATTTTAACCTAACTGGCTGGGTTGTTACAGAAATGACCCAATGAACGTCAGAATTAGCCCAACAAACGACCCAATATCTCAAACCCAACTATTGGGTTACAAAAATAACCCAAGGTTCCCTTTCTGTGGGTTTCTCAAGGTTTTGTCGATAGAATGGGGTTTGAACTTGAGAACCTATCATCTCTGATTCTACTTTTAAAAGGTCAATGAACTTGCCGAATGGCATGGCATGCCAGTCTCCACCCCATGCATACGGGTATAAAAGGATATAAAGGTATAAAGATGGCGTGCCCATTCATCAATCTTTTGTTTTTTCAGAACCAGAGAGGCATCACATGTTGAGCATTGTTATCTCTGATAAATTCCTACTGGATTCTACGATGTAGAGCAGCGGACTCGTCCTCTTGTGTGCGACTTCCCCTGGGCATTTCGGTAGCGGACACAGGTGTCTAAAGGAGCTAATTTCTCTAAAAGAGCTGAAAATTCCTACGGCTTGCTCGTGTCGCCAGACATGTCTCGCATCTGTAATCTTGGATGCGACTGCCTTGTCTTTGAACCTGAAGAGCACGATACCTGCATCACATGCTTGGGCTGCCAGCATGCTGAAGTAGCGTTCGTCGATAAGTCATGCCTGCACTGCGAACATATGTCTATCAAGGTGTTGTGGTCACGGTTGGCTGTGTTCTTTCTGGACATAGTCTGTTTCCCGTTCAGCGGCGGGTGCCAAGCCATCCGCAGCGGCGAGCGGCAGTGGTGATCTGGGGATTCCCATAGACGTGAACCTGCTGCAGCCAATGCTGCGGACCATCCATGCCCCAATGGGCAGCAGTCGACCGACCCATAGCGGATCCACGCAAGAGCGTGACAAGGATGAGGTTTCCGTCCGACATGAGGATTGCTTCGTGCCTATCGACCTGAAGGATGCGTACTTTCATGTCTCTTTTCTCCCTCGTCACAGACCATTCCTTCGGTTTGCCTTCGAGGGTGGAGCATACCAGTACAAGGTCCTGCCCTTCCGTCTTGCCCTGTCTCACCGTGTCTTTATCAAGGTCGCGGAGGCTGCTCTCGCTTCCCTCAGGAAGCAGGGCGTGCATTTTCTCAACTATCTCGACGACTGGCTCATCTTGGCGCACTCGCGAGATCTGTTGTGTACGCACAGCAACCTCTTGCTCCGGCACCTCTAGACCGAATGGGCCTGCGGGTCAACCGGTACAGGACCAAGCTCTCCCCAGCGCAGGGCATCTCTTATCTCGGTATGGAACTAGACTCCGTCACCATGTTGGCGCGCCTGACACTTTTCAGCGACCGAGAATGCCTCTCAGGTTCCTCAGCTCAAAAGGTTAATGAATGGACATGCCATCTTCCTTTTATACCCGTATGCCATTCGCCAAGTTCATTGGCCTTTTAAAAGTACAATCAGAGATGATAGGTTCTCAAGTTCAAACCCCATTCTGTCGACCGAACGTCTCGTTCCCTCCATCAGGGAACGGAGGTTAAATCCATAACAGAGACATTTTTTAGAGTGTACTGAACATTATTAATAAAATGGTACATTGAAAACAGTAAAACAGACAGTGTTATACCTTGTTTGATTCAGAATCCTGCAAATAAAATAAGCATTGTAAAATGAATTATAAGTTACTAAGCTGTAATTCAGCAGACATTGACTACTAGAAAAAATAAATGTTCAAAGCTCAGATCAAAACAAAACACTTACTGCCTCGGCCAGAGCTGAAATGACTTTACCCAGAGTGGTGAGGGATTTATTGATGTTTGCCCCTTCCTGAGAAGGAACAAGTAATATAGTAAGTACTGTAACAAGGATATAGATTTAAAAGTCAGAACATCTTTATAAGGTACGAAAATGGACTTTGCTTTTAGAGCCCAGATGGGAATTTTACCTTTGGGGAGAAGATAAGTACTATAAAGAAAATATATATTAATAATAAGAAAGTAGAAGTAAATTTAGGCAGGACAACAAAAAACACTCACTTTGAGGCGTGTGCCTTTGGCACCGGTGGAGTCTGCTCTCTCACTGCCTGCTAAATCCACCAGACTAATTTTGCTGACCTGCCATAGAGATTCAATGATAAACATACAAATCATAGAGAAAAATGGTCAAGACCATATCCATACATGTCCCGATGTCCTAATTCATCAAATAGAACTCCAGTATTTCTGTGTATTAGAAGCTGTCTTGTATCACTTCTAATTGTATCTAAATGACATGCCGGATCAGCGCAAATAGTACCTTTTCTGAAGTGTTGTCAGTCTCTGCATCGTGTCGCCTCTGGGTGAATATAATGTTGAAGACAGCGTGAGAGCGACTGCTTGTCTCGTTCATGTTGGTAGCAGCTACTGTCCTGGAACACAGGGGAGAGAAAATATTACCAGAAACATAATTCATATGAGGTGCTCAGACTCTCAGGTATTGCACATTTGTTTTATATTTAAGTTTGAGTGACCGTGAAACTTGCTGGCGGCTTGCCGGTGCATCTTCACAAACTGTGACAGTTTATGCATTGGGAAGAGGGTCGATTGAATGTTTAAGGGCTATTTCACCCAAAAACAAAATTGTCGTTACGGCAAATTACGTGATGAAAGCGTCAGCGCAAGGAGACAGCCAAACAAAACGAAAAATGTTGCGTTCTTCACCGGAACTTACAGCTTGAAAATCCCTGGATATGTGGTACTACAACTCTGACTGCATTATTCTTAAAGAAGAAAGTCATATACAAATAGGATTCCTTGAGGGTGAGTAAAACATTGGGGACAGTTTTTTTTTTATTGTATCATCATCAACTTTTATTTCCAGACTCATGGTCTAATAAATACATATACAGATACTAACAGCAACACATACATGACAACTACAAGACAATTAAAAACTGCTCTGATACCAGTGTTTCCACATGGTTGACTGGTATCGCACAGCACTAAGACCAGGATTTGACAGCAGCATAATAATGAGGTTACATAAGCCATTGAATCTGCAAATAAATGTATACATTAAGTTTCTCAACAATGCATGAAATGTGTTGACCCCTACCCTACAGAATTCACTTCAGAGTTCACTTGCACTGCTCCACCTGGGTTTTTTAGGCAGTATACGCAAACCATCATTATAGGCAATCTGGAGCTTCTGGATGCTAGATTTTTTTAAACTCTGTCCATAAGGGGGCAGTGTAATAAAGCAAATTGCAAGAAGAGCTGCAGTCCTCGGACTTGCGAGTTTAAGGTGCTCTGCAGTAATCTGATCTAAGCCACTTGTTTGTTATCAGCTAGCTGTGTAATTGCTTGTTGCACCGCCCTACATGGGATTCCCACTATGTCACTACTATCAACATAGCGCACTTTTTAGAGATCAATTTTACCGCAATTAAATAGCTCAGAGTTATGTTGCTTCCACAGCTCAGCTATCTTATCGGCTCCAGAAACTCCTTCAACTGTACATGGTACCGATGTACTGACCATGTTCAGTGCTCTCATCTCATTCCAGATGCCAGTAACATCATTTCCAAGAAGCTTCTCAGCCCGCTCTCATTACTTGCTCATGTTTGCTGATATAACGGACTGCATATTTATACCTTGTATTAGTAAGCTTTTTGTGGTCCAGGACAGGCCCCTCTCTAGGCCAACCTGCCAGGACCCAATCCTTATATCCCCCACATACTTATTCCACCCTGGCTTGATGCTCTATCTTTTATTTGGGCAAGTAAAGCATGGCTTACAGGCCTCATACACAGCTCCTACAGTACCACTATACATAGTACAAAGGTCATTACAGTGAGAACTATCATTACAATTCACATCAGAGCACAAAATAGCATCTCTAGGTAGATATACCTCCTTTAAAAGACCATCAGTTCTACCATAGTATAACATCACTTCTTCATTTGCGAGTTAAGACCAATCCTGCTTAGCCTTACCATCACTATTAACTACTTGTGATATTTCCGGGAGACTGTCACAATCAAGTGCCATAACAAACGGGACATGGTCAGACACGGTTGCCCCATAAACAATTTCCATTAATCTTATGCCAGTATGAGCATCAGCAGTGCTGATGCAGTGGTCAAGCCATGATGTAGTATGCCAGGCCTCTCTTATCCTCTTATCAAGCACCGTGCACGAGCCGTCATGGCGTTTGTGGGCGTGTCTACGTTTTTTATTGCCTTTGTTTTACATTAATTTACGATCAACTGTCATAAACTATGCATCATTTTGAACCTAAAACACTCAAGATTCGTGTTCTGAACTTGTTTTTTGCAATCAAAACATCAGAGAGGAAAGGGTTAAATCAAATGCTGAAGGACCGGCCTTTCAAACAAAATCAAAATAAACGGCACTACTTATCTTTCAACTCCAATGGTTGGGATAAGTTCAGACGAATCCCAAAAAAAACAGCATACATTTCATTGTAAGGGTCCTCTATGAATGTGCATACCACTGTTTAATCCAAAACAATGAACAAACTGAAAAAACCCCAAAGATTTCACTTTCTTTGCATACGCGTTTCGAGTCAACGTAACCGATCCTGTCCAGTTTCGTTTAAATATTGATTCTAATCCGTATTCCAGCGTTCAATCGCCATGTTTTTCTTGTAGTCTAATGTATTCTGAACAAAGTAAACCCTCTCACGTCTCTTTCCTTCAATCACAGACTTTGTGATCATTCAAAATAGCCAGAGAGTGCCTTACCGGCTCACAGAGGTGTCAATCATGACACCTTGGTTTTTGACTGGATAAAGCCACCCAATGCCTGGCCAGAAACTTTTGATGGATGGTTGTTATAGCCAACCATAAAATGGGGGATGGTTTAAGCATTTTGCGTTGAGCGACTTTGTAGAATTTCACGTTTCGAGCGCAAACATTCAGCGCGCAGTCGCCATTTTATGCACGGAAGAACAGAGTACAGTGCATAATTTTGCTTTACGGAGTTCATTTTATAGGACGGATTTTCTCCAAAGTTTACAGCGGAACCTCTCCACCATGGATCGTCGACTACGGAAGACTTATTTTGATGTTGAAAGTGTTTTGGAGTGGGTAATGAGGAGCAGCGATGATAAGCAGCAGAAAGAAGCGGAGACATGCATCTCAGACATAGATAGCTCGGTGTCGAGCGTCGATTCCGCAGAAGACGACATGTTTGTTGATGGACTTGATCCAGTGTAAGATCGGTAAGTTACAATATATTTTCTTGAATGCTTATAAATGTTTATTATGGATCAGCAGTTTATGTGTCATCATGTTAGAGCTGTTTTGATTATTAAAATGCACATGACAAACAAGATACGAAGCTACATGAGAATGTTAGATAGTTTCATTTGTTTAGACAGTTTATGTATAATACATTAAGTTATTATATTTACATTTATCATTATATTATACATAAAAATGTAAGATGCATAGAGTTTATTTTATCTGTGACAGGTTTATGTGAAGATATGTAGAAAAGTACTAGTTTTACAAATCATTTATGATGCATTGTAAGCGTGACGTATTTGACAAACAGGCATTGGTAAATCCAATATTGATGCTATTTATGTTGCTGATATTGTTTTTTTATATTTACTGAAATTTATGCTGCTAATAGTTGTTTTTTCTTTGTTGTTGTTACTGTGCTGTCAAATAGGCCTTCAAATGACACAGATGAGGACTGAAGGACACAGATGAGGACACTTTGTAAATACTGTAAATACATTTGTTTTTCAGTAATTGTATATTTACTATTACTAGAAGTTTACTGTAGATTTATTTGAGTAAAAAAAATATTGTTTACTTTTGAAATGTTTATACATGCAGTGACTGTTACATAACATTATTATAACTGTTCAAAATAAAGGGAATTATGTTAAAATAAATGTTGTTCTGAAAGAGTTTTTCTTGTGTGGTTAGGTGGGCAGAGTAGTTGTGAATTGATATGGAAAAATGTAGAATCAAGTTATGACTCCTTATGTCATTTGGTTACTTTGTGTCCATTTGGAGTCTCCAAGTGACGTTTTTGAAAGGACGCCTTGACATTTCTTGAAATAAAAGGTTACAGAAGCTACATTTTTGGGATTATCATCCTCAAATTTGAATCAAACAGTGATCAGACATTCAGTTTTATCTTTATGGTGTTTCCAAGCTCTTAACATCACATTTCCATCCATTTTTCTTAAGTGAAATTCATTTAAAGTAAGCGGAAGTCACTTTCATGAATGTTTTACCATGTTTTACTCTGTTTCTATGATACTTTAAGATATAATTACTTTTTTGCAACAAATTTTCAAGTGTCTAGTTTAATAAAATACCACAATTATGCAAATAGACCATATGGTTTAAGAGCTGCTGGAGTTTTCATTTGGTATGTCGTTTTCAGAAAATGCTCAAAAATAGGGTCGCTTGATAAGAGGATTTATAAAAGAGTATAACTTCAATGTTTTGCTTATAGTCAATATTGTATGAAAATTGTAAAAAGCGCTATACAAATAAAGTTGAGTTGAGTTAAGTTGAGAATTGTGAGAGATCCCAATCGACCAGGAGGGACCATGAGCGATGTGATTTGAAGTTTTGACATGCTACTGAACGGTACACATTTCATTTTTAATTTACAGCTCATTTGAGTAAAGGGAGCAGGTTGTTTTTGGCCACAGCGATCACAAGCTATGACACATGCATAGTTATATTATATTAAGTTACATTTGCCAGCTTTAACTTTAATTTAAAATAAATGTAATTGACTCTGCACAGTAAAACAACATTGTTTGTAATGGTCCTGGCTGTGTTTCCCTTGTTGTAGTATGCCTTGTCATTCCTGTTGTTTCTGTCTAGCTCCGCCCCCTCGTTAATTACCAGAGACTTTTATCACAGACCACACCCATCTCATCTGTTGCCATAGTTATTCATTGATTAATTGCCACTTTCCCTATGTTTATAAACACCTGTGTTTCGTCATTGTTTTTTGTTTATACAGTATGTAGTTGTGTTATTTTCTGTTTTGCCATGCCATGCCCATGCTTCTGTCTTTTACTTGGACTTATTAAATCACTTCAAAGCTGCAAATTAGATACAGTCTATTCACTTCACGTTTTGGACAGCAAGGTACATCGACATTGTCCTAGTATTTGTGTATTTATGATTTAGCACTGCTTATCATTTATCATTGCATTTTCCTTCTAACTCATCTATTCCTTAAATTCTATCTAATTCATTCAATAAAATTTTCATAAATAGCTTACTTTTTGTGGTCCTTTGTGGTTACTGTTCATGTGAAACCCTGTGTGATATAATAGGAGGCAGCAAATCCATTTATCATTTAAGTTAATTGCATTAACAAACCCCTATTGTAAAAGAATATGGGCATCACCCATTAAATTCTCAGTAGGAGGAAGGGAGCGTTACATCCCAGCAAACAATGATCTGACAATGAATGGACTCGTTTGATTCCTTGAGTCTTGCCAAGTTGATAGATACCAAATGTTCCTCTTTCTGGCATTCTGTGTGTCGTCCATAAGGAATTTTGTCATAAAATGCAGTATGTCACAAAAGCAATGGGGAATCGCTCAGACCATGTTCTGAGAGGACCTGGGAAAGGAGTTTTAGTGAAAAATCTGAGTATATTAACCCTGAAATTAGGGAAACTCTGGGTTTTCCGTTTCAGAATGCGAGGTGTGTCAAACCCGTGAAAGCGGGGTAAATCAAGCCCGTTTCTAAAGAGAGGTAAATAATAGTAACCGTAGTAACTTACTGAAAGTGACCTATTTGTCAGATATGGTGACACATACCGAAATGTGACCTCTGCATTTGACCCATTCAGAGAGTAGTGAAGACACGTACAGCAAGTCGTGAACACACGTACACCCGGAGCAGTGGGCAGCTATCACTGCAGCGCCCGGGGAGCAATAGGGGTAAGGTGGCTTGCTCAAGGGTACCTCAGTCGTTACATGCCGGCCCTGAGAATCGAACCGGCAACCTTCTGGTCATGTTATAAGCACTTTATTAAATTTCGTTATCTCTCCTGACCACTAGGGGCGCTGGCTTATTACTGTTCAGGGGCCCGTTTCAATAAGGAGGTTCAACCTACACAGAGTTAAACTGTGGATTCTGAGTTGTTTAAAACCAAGATGCGAAACTTTGAGTTTTTGGTTTCAGAACAGCTGATTTGAGTTAGTTCTATAAACTCTGGGTAGACTTACCTTAAGCTCTTGCACCACAACTACGACAAGCCATGATCAATAGAGCTCCGATATTACGATTTCACAACGGCAACAGCACCAAAAAAAAAGCAACATGGCAGCAGAAAGTGCTTGAGAGCGAGGCACACTTTCCGCTCTGCATACAGTGTATTTACTATTTTGTGTGTAAATGACTTCAATTTAAATTGATAAAAAGATAAATGTACCAATAAACAAACAAATTAATCAGTAAATGAATGAAACAACAGAAATAAACAGAAATAATAAAAAAAATCTTATGTTCTCACTCCTCAGGACTCTCTTGTGAGGCGTGTCAGACATCATGGTGTATGGGACACTTGATAGTGTGTCAGACTCTTGTATCAAAGTCAGAGTGATCATTGGTTTGAACCCTGCTCGGAGCAGTTTTGGGTAGAAATGGCTGCACGCCTAAATTAATTGTTTATTAACTTTATCACTTCATTTCTGCATTTGTCTGTATTTATTCATGCTTTATTTACACACTTTATTAAGTCATTTCTTATCCTCCATGGAATCCATTTGTGAGAACATGTAAGGGAAAGAATATCTAGTAATACATGGCCACCATGGCTGATGATATTGATTTTAAGATGGATGAGATATATTTTGATATATCTAATTCACTGTAAAGGAAAATGGTACAGTTTTAATAAAAATGCCCAGGGAAATGACAAAATTCCACTCAGGTCCTAAGTAACCCCTCCTGAAATCAAAGAATATCCATATGAATCAATGCAGCCTCTTGGCATACAGGATCCTCTATAAAAGCACATATGACATTTTAGTCACTGAGATGGTCTCTGTGTGATCAAAATATGTGCCGTGAATGACTGTATTAATGAATGAATGAGGTACAACACTTGCGCTTTAAAAAGGGCGAGGAGATCGAAAGAAACTCTGGGTTTACCAAAAAAACCCTACTCCCGACCAAGTTAGGTTCACAGAGTAAGTTACTACGGTTACTGATTCTGAGTATAAGTTACCTCTCTTTAAGAAACGGGCTTGAGTTACCCCACATTCTCGGGTTTGACCTCACATTCTGAAACAGAAAACCCAGAGTTTTCCTCATTTCAGGGTTAATATACTCAGAGTTTTCACTAAACCTCCTTTCTGAAACATTCACTGGATCTTTTAAATTATTTACAACTTTGATTATTTACGTGTTTGGTTCCAAAATGAGATAACGCCTGTTTTTACATTTTTAAAAATCATGTTTTTATTATGTTATCATGTTTTCATTGTGTTTTCTTATGTTAGTTAGGTGTATTGTTTTAGTTATTATGGCTTTATTAAAAAAACTGCAGTTTGATTGATATTAATTGGAATGCACCATGAAAAAAGTTGTCATTTTGGAACCAAACTCTTCAATTTTAAATTGTAACGTACTCAAAACACAGGGACTCACCACAGATGACACAAACAATGAACCAGCACAAGACAAGAGACACGAGGTCAATATATATGGAGATAAAGGTCAGGTCATAAAGGTCATGACTGACAGGGGCCCCAAAAAATAGGTAAAAACTAATATAAAATTATTAAACCAACATCATTCAGTATATATATTTATATAATACTGAAATTAGTGATATCTTTGTTTTTACTTGTTTTTGGCAGTAAAAGTTAAATATCCCCATTGACCAAAAAGTAAACATTCATATTGACCGACCACCCCTCGTATCTGCATGAAAATGGTTTGGTCCTGCCTTAGCGCACTCAGTGACGGTGTTTAGTTGCAGTCAGTAGATGCGCCAGAACTAAAGTGACCACAATGTTGCCTAGTAACGTTAAATCAAAATGTGGTTTTCAAAAAAGGAAAGAGAGAAGAGAGAGAGAGGAAAGGGTGTCAAACTGTAACCCAGTTTTTCACCAAGAAAACTGGGTAGCCTATAGTCTGTGAGTGGTATTAACCTGTTGGCTTAATGTCCATAGTGAAATAAGCTAGCTAGCTACAGACTAGTGTTAGCCTACATTTAATCACCATTTAATCAGTGCAGGGAAACGTTTAGCAAGATATTCATATTAATCATCGTCCCTGCCCCTTTTAGCAGACTTAACAACAGAGGAGTCAGTTTGTTATGACCATATTCCAAACCTCAAAACCTTTTGATTTAGTGATCACTTGATCTGTTTTGTAGCACTATAATAACCCTGGTGTGAAAATTCCATTTTACATGTCCACTTCATTTTCTTGTTGGCATATATGTGCAGCTAAGTTAAAAAATCTGCTGTTTTTATTCTTTTGAGAGGATGATGTTAATTTATTTTGATTGAAAAGTTAATATATATTTAAGTTTGTTTGTTTTTCTTTTTTTAAATCTTTCATTAATAATTATCATAATAATTAATAATAATTTTGTTAAGAGATATTTCCATTTTGTCAAATATTACAATAAAAATACATTGAGACTGTAAAAGATGGCCTTCAGCACATTTTTATGGTTGCTTTTAATCTTGCATCAAAAAGTGAACTGCATACTAGACTTGCATGCATGTACAAATCACCAGCAGTAAATATTGTGCTAGTACTAGTATTGAACTACAAGAAGCAAGACAGTTGCAAGCCTTTAATTAGAGTTATGTAAAGCTTTTGATGAGACAGTTAGGTCCTAGAGATGTGGTGACAATAGCTGCGCAGAGGGGCCCCAATTTCTTTTTTTTTTTCATGGGGCCCAAAATTCCTGGTGGCGCCCCTGGGTGTGGGGCATGAAATCATAATGAGCACTAACGAGGAAACAAGAGGGCAGGAACAATGACAAGACTGGAGAGAGAGTATGGCAAACCACAAGTGCCAAAATAGTCTCCCTCCAACATAAAACCAGGGATCCTGCTCTGATTCTGACAGTCTTCCTTCCAATATATTCAGAGTACGCATGAGAGGAGTCTCCTTTTAGTCTGATATGATGCTCTGCAGAAAAAAACTTGTGAATTCGCAACACACAGAGAATAATTACACTTAATAAAACGGCCTGCTTTTACAACAGAATGCATAAACCTCTACCTCCACTAGATTAGTCTTTGAGCCATTAACCAGGGTCAGTAATGTCATTGAATAATTAATAAAAACTATGGTTCAGGACAAGTAAATTGTAAAATCTCACAGTAAAATGAAAATGTATGACGCTGCAAATCAAAAAATAATAAATAATCTATACTAATAATCATAATAATACACATAAAAGTATGAATGTGCAAAAATTACAGGCATAATAGTGCTAATATAATGTCTTAACATAATATTGCTGTGACAATAAGGGTTGTTTCTATTTAAATAGGCCTAGCTCTGTTTACACATTTAGTACAAGGGTCGTGTCATGGTTCCACTATCATGTCATGTTTTATTCTTGGTTTTCTGTGGAGCCATGGCATAGCCTTTAGTTATGTGGTGGGAGAGAGACTATTTTGGCACCTATTTGGCCATACTCTCTCTCTCTCCGGTCTGCGTCATTGTTCCCCCATCTGTCTTCCTCGTCAGCCTCTCCTTAGTGCTTAATCCCCAGCACCTGTTCCTCGTTATGATCCTGTGTTTGTCACCCCTTAAAACATCCTCGTGATCATTGTCCTGTGCTCGTTCATTGTATGAAGTCCGTTGAAACTGTCGTCTTGCTTGTAGCTGGTGTACTTCATTCCTGTCTTAGAGTTCTCCCCTTGTCAAAGTAAGTGTAGTGTAGCGTTGTCCAACTGTTTGTTTTCTTAGTTTTAGTTAGTCAGTGTCCTTGTAAATATTATTGTTTATCCTGTCTTGTTTTCCCCCTCGTGGGTTTTTGTTTTGCCTTTTTCTCTTGTTTTGTATTTAATAAATACCCCTGTTAACCCCTTCACCTCCTGTCTTGTGCCTGCAATTGGGTTCTCCTGCCATGTCTTGCCGTGCAGATCATGACAGGTCCCTTCTCCATACATCTCTCATCTTAGGGGTCCTTGCCCCGAAAAACGTTGAAGACCCCTGCTGTAGTATACTGTAATAAGATCAATATTACAGTAATGTAATATACGATGCATGTGTATAATGTGTGTGTGTTTCCCCACAGTGGATGAAAATATCCTTCCATATATTAGTCATCATTTAGTTTACCTTTATTAATGAGTGAATCACATGATGAAGAGAAACTATCTGTGTGCTCTGACAGAGTTAAAGAGATCAATGTACTGTAGACTACTATTCAATATGGCACACGTGTAAATGTGAGTATTTTTACGTTACTGGTGTCTCTGTTATTGTAGGACATTTCACATCCTTCCCCAGAAAGAAATGTGAACAAAATACACAATAGAGAAGCTGATTCTAAATAAAGAAGGCTAAATAAAAAAATGCAAGTATATGAACTAAGTAGTCAGTTGAAGTGTACATTTAAAAATCTGATGGTCATGTCAATCCTGACTCGGGTTTGACTGTGCTGTAAAATAACATACATTGCATTTATGGAGTACTTTTGTTATCCTATGTTTGTTATCTGTTGTTTTATTTCACGATATTTAATTCATTTATAAGTGTCCTCCTACGTCATTCCGCCCAGGGATTCCCCAGGGTCTAAGCGCACGCAGATCATGCGCATGAGCACTTTTAAACAACAGCGTTTCTATTTACAAACTTAAAGATGTCCAATTAAATTTGTATATATTTCGAGTGATGGATATGGAATGCAGTGTATGTTGCTTGCTTACTTTGATCAAAAGCTTGATGCATGTAAGTCTACATGCCATAATAATAAGGAAAGATGCTTCTAACTACAGCTCTAGACCTGTAGTTCCAACCACGCAACTTTGCGATGCTGCTCGCAGACGGCGGCCACCTGGAGGAATCGACCATGCCTTCCGTCCAAGGCGTGTAGGACTTCGGCACGCCCCTCTGCCGACGCACCCTAACCCCCTGGTCTTCCATGACCTTTCCCCGGACTGGGGTCCTTCTTGGGCAGGTCACGAGGCACGTTGTGGTGATGACGGTCGCCTCCCTGCAGGGGTGGGATGCAGTGTGCAACGGGCACACAGTAGCGGGGCGCTGGACGGGCCCCCGCCTGCGCTGGCATAGCTATTACCTAGAGTTGTGGGCTTTGCTACTTGCACTGAGAAGGCCACGGCCTATCGTGCAAGACAAGCACGTGCTGGTCTGCCTAGACAGCACTACAGCCGTGGCGTACATCAATCGTCAGGGTGGCGTACGCTCACGACAGCCAACACGACTTGCCCGACGCCTCCTCCTGTGGAGTCAACAGGTGATGCCAGACAGCTGACGCGCTTTCTCATCAGTACACGCCTCGCGGAGAGTGGCGACTCCACCCCCCACGCAGTCCAGCTCTTTGGATGCCGTTCGGGCAGGCCGAGGTTGACCTGTTCGCCTGCCGCGACACCACCCATTGCTCGCTTGGTACTCCCTGTCCGAGGCCCCCCCTCGACACGGATGCCCTTGCGCACGGCTGACCGTGGGACAAGCGGAAGTACACCTTCCCCCCAGTGAGCCTCCTTAAACAGACACTGTGCAAGGTCAGGGAAGAGGAGTATCGAGTGTTATTGGTTGCCACATTGGCCCAACCGCACTTGGTTCTCAGAGCTGATGCTCTAGACAACGACTCCCCCCTGGCCCATTCCCCTGAGGGAGGACCTGCTCTCTCAGGGGAAGGGCACGTTCTGGCATCCCAGACCAGACCTCTGGAACCTCCATGTCTGGTCTCTAGACAGGACGAGGAGATCCTGAGTAGGCTACCCCCCCTCTGTGGTGGAGACCATCACTCAGGCTAGGGCCCCATCTACTAGGCGGTTATACGCCTATAAATGGCGCCTCTTCTCGTCCTGGTGTCTCTCTAAACGAGAAGACCCACTGAGGTGCTTGATCGGGATCATGTTGTCCTTCTTACAAAGAGACTGGACTATCCACACTGAAGGTGTATGTAGCCGCTATTGCCACTCGTCACGACTCAGTTGATGGAAAGTCTCTAGGGCAGCACGACCTGGTCACCAGGTTCCTAAGGGGCGTGAGAAGGCAGAATCCGCCTCGTCTCCGCTCCATACCCGCTTGGGACCTTAATGTGGTCCTGGCGGGCCTCTCCGGGCCCCCCTTGAGCCCCTCAGAGGTTCCGATCTTCCTCTCCTTGAGTAAGACGGCCCTCCTGATGGCGCTCACTTTCTTCAAGAGGGTTGGGGACCTTCAAGCATTGTCCGTGTCCCCGGATTGCCTTGAATTCGGCCCTGGCTACTCTCACGTTATCTTGAGACCCAGGCCCGGATACGTGCCCAAAGTTCCCACAACTTCCTTCCGGGACCAAGTGGTGAACTTGCAGTGGAGTTTCGCGAAAGCCTCGAGTTGACACGCCCAGGCCTGTTACCGTCGCTTCGCTAGAGATTGTGACGCGATAGGCGTTGTGGCGTTTTCCAGAGGGAACCCCATCTGTCGTCTTCGACACAACGTTGAGAGACCGACAGAAAGGGAACGGAGGTTACATACGTAACCGAGACGGTAAATAACGCAGACTAGACAGGAACAATAAACTTGACTTGACTAAACTAATATAACACTTTAAGAACAAGATGAGAAAACGTTGTTGACTTACTTGAGCAGGGTTACAAACCGAAACAGCACAAGACAGAAAACACGAGGGCATTAAATAGGGAGAAAATCAAGAGGGAAACAGGTGCAGGCCATGAAATGATTAACAATCAATAATGTGGAAACGAGAGGGCGGGGTCAAGAGACGAGACCTGAGAGAGCGCATGGCATGCCAAAATAAACAATGCCATGTCTCTCTCACACTAAACACGTGGGTCTGTCATGATCCTGCCACAAGACTAAGAAAAACATGACCACAAGAGGCAGAATCAGTGTTTACCTGAAACGCAGTGTTTACATTTTTATCTGAATGAGTGAATCAGAACTATTTATGCTATGCCAGACATCAACAAAAATCCAATATAATGCATCCCTTATTAAGAGCTATACTCGAATTTATATAAACATTTATGTTAAAATTCAACTTTTGAACAATGACTTTAAATAACACAGTAATTAAAAGGTAATCCATGTTGACAATGTATACCTTGTTTAAATGTTTTTATTTTTAATAGGCTATATATATATGTATATCCAAAATGAGATAACTCCATTGAAATATATATATATATATATGCTTTTTATTATGTTATCATGTTTTTATTGTGTTTTATTCTGTTAGTTGTATTTTTTAGTTATTATGGCTTAAATCAAAACAAACCAACTGCAGTTTGATTGATAGTAATTGGAATGCACAACAAAAAAACGTGATATTTGAAAAAAAAAATCTCATTTTGGAACCAAACTCTTCATAAATATATACTGTATATATTTTTTAGATAATTAGCTCCTGTTTATTGTTTTATGCCAATTACTTGTTATATAAGAGCATGAACATATGGCGTGGAGGGAGTGGGTGAGTTTCACTAAGGAATAGGAATACATTTCTATTTCCATAAAAAATAAGGGGATGCTCCGATCAGGATTTTTCAGCCAATACCGAGTAACGATTTTGTGATCGTCCGATCTCGATGCCAGTGCTTCAAGCATTATATAACTGATACAGGGTATGTAAGCTCTCTGGTCACTGTTATCCTTGTTTTTAGATAAAGTGATGACAGGGGATGCAGGATTTTTCCTGGGTCAAAAAAGGTCTTCAGTGGTGGCTGACGAACATGGTCATAAACAGTTAAAAGTACCCTATTGGGAACTGTGTGCCCAATACTGACAATAAATGCAAATTTACACTGTCACTTTCTTGCCCTCTTTGCAAAATAAGCTGTCATTTTTTCACTGGCCTTTTCATTTGCCGGACCTTATAATTATTTAGATAATAAAGTAAATAAAGTGATATTTAGGCTATGTTATACGGTCAGCAGTTATAAATCGGGGGATTTTATAGCAGCTTAGCACTCTGCTCAACCAATCAGAATCAAGGACTAGAACTGTTTGTTTAAAATAGTCATTATGTCACGAATCGGACATTAGCAGACGTTTAGTATGCATTGTGTCTGTGTGTTAATCACAGACATCGCAAAAGAAAGAAGTTAAAAAGGGAACCACTTGATTTTAATTTATTAAAAGTGTGGTTAATGTCACCTGCGTAATGTGCTTGTCAGAGAAAAAAAAAGGCAAGCTGTTTTCACACATCTCACAAAAAGCAGCAGGGGAGACTGGGTGTGGGTGTAATGAAGGCTGTAAATATGCCAATTTTATAGGCAAAAAAAACATTTTGGGGTAAGAATGTAATTGTTTTAACCCAAACAATATTTTGTGTAGTACTTAAACGATTGCTGATAAAACAAGTTTCATTTATATTGGATTAAATTGTAGTTTCTCAGGAAAAATGGGATGGATTTTTCCCCTGCTAATTTCAAACCATTATGCTGATACAGCTAGTGAAACAGTGGCTGACAGGGGTGGGGTAAGTTGTAACCCATTTGTAAAAAGTGTTACAACCATTATAAAAAGGATCCTTTCCTTTTTATAATTTTCCAACTCAAAGCCAAAGGAAGTGTGGGCAAAATGTGCCCTATGCATTTTCTAGGCCCACCAAACCTGCACTCCAGGATTAACAACATTAATTTGTCACCATTGTGACTCTTATTGAGAAATAGATGCATAAGCTTGCACACAGATCTACATGTTCTTTACAAAGGTACACTAGTTGTTGTCATTATAAAGAGACACTACTAGTTAAACTGAGTGTTCATTAAAAATAAATGCAGTTAAGCATGTTTTTTCAACCAGACTAATTTACACAAAAATGTGCATACTGGTGAGATAGACGGAAAGTGGAACTTATGAAAGTGGAGTTATGTTAAGTCTCAAAGAAACACGTTGTTTTGGTTATTCTTTTGGATTGTTTCAATAAACATGTTTGCGAAGCATATGCCTACTGCATTGTGTGGCATATGTTTTTTTCTTCTTTTGACCAACTGTTACTGTAACTTACCCCAGTATGTGTTACAACCTACCCCAGTAGTGGAGTAGATTGTAACAAAGGCACTCCATGTATTTGACATCACCTTATAAGAGGTGTGTTATTCTTGTAGAGGGTGCCTTTTGTGGTAAACAAATGTGAGTACTTCATATAACAGTTTGAGCCCCTATGCTGTTTCAGCTGAGTTACAGATGCTGAAGCAAAAAGTGTTACAACCATACCCGGTCTCACCTAATTCCAAATGCGTCACGTGCAACAAGGTCTTCCGACCTTTTGTCATCGGCTCAGTTGCATTTGCACGACATGACTGCGGTGCCAATTCTTGCGCGTGTGGTAATGTCCTCAAATTGTAATCGGTTTGTGACATGTGCCTAGTTAGTGAGTACTGGTCGAGTCATAAAATGTGGTTATCGGCCGCTTCCAATTTGCGTCCGATCAATCAGAGCATCCCTGATAGAAAAAAATGTGTATCTGGGGTTATATAAAAGCGTTCTAAGTTAAATGTCTGAGATGCAATCTTGTAATTACAGAAACGCAAAGTGAACACAACTTTAATCACTTGTACATTTCTTAGAAGAAGCATCACTATGGAATAACACAGAAATATTATTACCTGGCCTTATTCCCTGAGTCCATCAGATCTTGAACGTCATTGTATGATGTGACAGCAAGCTTGGACAGGTCCTCTACATACGGGCCTAGTAAAGGGTGCTCTCGCACACGCAGATTTCCTTTGTTTTTAGGGTTCAGAAGATCTCGCACTCGTTCACAGTAAACCTCCATATAGCTAACCTAAAATGCCAAATATAAACAACTATTTAAAGGAACACAGGGCACAAAAGCAATGAAGATAATTGCATGAAGATTATTACAAACTGCGTACAGAACAAAATGCTGTTTACTGTAGGTGCTGTATCATAACTGGTGTGTTTATTCAGGGTCCAGATTTAAATTTTACATTTATGCATTTGGCAGATGCTTTTATCCAAAGCAATTTACATTGCATTATACTATATACTGTACATTTGTTTCTAAGTATGTGCAATCCCTCGTATCCAACCCATGACCTTGGTGTTGCTAACGTCATGCTCTAACCACTGAGCCACAGGAAAGATTTGTCAAACACAAATAAAAAGTAAACATTTTGGAATCTAATCCCACAAAGTAAGATAGATACTCAAACAATTGAAAATAATTACAGTTTAATTACATCTTACCTCAACAGAATAGGACATATTGTTATCAGTATTGTTGTCATTAATCTTGCTGAAAAGGTCTTCACACAGCTGATGGATAAAGACATAACGAACACAGATTAGCTAGTAAATAAGCCTTTTCTTACTGTGTGTACTGGTCTCAGGTTAGTCTTTAGCTTTATTAGCTTCATTTAATTCTGTTTCACTTAATCTTTTCAACACACTGCTTCTGAATGCCATATCCTTATAGAAGTGTGACCATGTCACAATATGTGCTTCAGATACACACTTGATCTATGTACACATATCTTACCAGTGGGATTATTCCTTCCTGGCCCTTCTCCTGTTTGCCCATCATTGTATAGGATTTTCCGGCACCTGTTTGGCCGTATGCAAAAATGCACACATTGTATCCCTCAAAAGCATGGAGCAACATTTCCTCTCCAATGTCTTTGTACACCTGCTGCTGAGAGGCATAGTTGATGTCCTCTGGCTGATGGGAGATAAAGAAAAGTACATAGTCTTTATTTCCAATAAAAAAGTATATTCAGTTTCACCCTGTTTTGTGTATTCTGCTGCAAAGGGATTTTTTGTCAGGATTGTGATTTGAGGATTTGATAAACTAAATATATTTTATCACTGTCAATCTGTCCCTCTGCTTTACACATCCATTCACATATAGTGGCAGGGTTCATTAACATAAAACCGGATATATTAATATACATATACACACATGAAGAGCCTGGCATAATCTCCAAATTGTGAGATCTTGTCTCTGAATCCTAAAAAAGAGGAGTGGGGGGGGGGGATTGGGTTATGGTTACGACCACCTCTGACCAGGCCTTTTGATAACATGTCTCTTCAAAGGATTTAGGACTTTTAGGGCTCTGAATGGTCTGTAGAAGGGTCCCCCACAGTGGCAGCGCTGGGGGGCTATAGAAAACTGCACAGGTGTTATGGAAGCCCAGGTTGCTTTGATAGCTGCCTTCAGGTCATCTGCATTGTTGGGTCTGGTGTCTCTCATGTTCCTCTTGACAATACCCCATAGCTCCTCTATGGTGTTCAGGTCAGGCGGGTTTGCTGGCCAATCAAGCACAGTACCACCATGGTAATTGAACCAGCTTTTGGTACCTTTGGCAGTGTGGGCAGGTGTCAAGTCCTGCTGGAAAATGAAATCACCATCTCCATAAAGCTTGTCAGCAGAAGGAAGCATGAAGTGCTCTAAAATTTCCTGATAGATGGCTGTGTTGACTGTGGACTTCAGAAAACACAGTGGACCAAAGTCCTCATTTGGAAATCAAGGTCCCAGAGTCTGGAGGAACAGTTGAGAGGCACAGAATGCTTGAAATCCAGTTTGAATTTCGATTCAAGATGGTGCCGCGAATGGCAGCCACGGCGCTGAGCTCCGGAATCCTTCTACTGCTTTTGTTTTTATGTTCTATGTTTTGTCATTCTTTTTTAATAATGTTTACCAGACACAAACTCCTTAACATTAAACAACACATCCCAGAAAATAATTTTTCCGGTTTTTGATTATTCAGACGTTTTGTTGGACATTCTAGTCTGAGGTACAGCGCTGCTGTTCAAACGCACATTCAAACGCAGAAGAGGGAAGCGCGCTGGTGCGCTGGCTAAACTACGTGAGCACGGCTTTTGAACAGCGCTACCAAGCATTCATCTTGCGAATGTCGTTCCCTTACTAACAAAATGCATCGCGGAGTTAATGGGGAAAACGAGAGGCGGTGGATTATGTTTCTACATCAACGAAAGTTGGTGCTCAGATGTAACAACGTTAAAAACGACGTGCTTTTATAAGTAAGAGGCACTTTTCATAAACTGTAAACCTTTCTACTCGCCGCGGTAGTTTTCCTCTTTCATCCTCGCAAATGTGTACATTCCTCCAGACGCGTGCGTGAGTGCAGCACTTCAACAACTTGCTGAACAAATAACAGAAATTGAGCAAAAGTATCCAGACTCTGTTTAAATCATCCTAGGCAAATTTAACAAAGCAAATCTCTCCCTTGAACTGCAAAAATACAAACAGCACATTACATGTCACACCACAGTCACACTTTTATTAAGGATGCAAATCACTCTGTCCCACGAGCAGCTTTAGGGCTCTCTGATCACGGTCTAGTTCATCTCATATCAACCTACATGCAGAAACGTCTCGGTTATGTCTGTAACCTCAGTTCCCTGATGGAGGGAACGAGACGTTGTGTCGAACCGACAGATGGGGTTC
Source organism: Triplophysa siluroides (assembly GCA_006030095.1). NCBI lineage: Eukaryota > Metazoa > Chordata > Actinopteri > Cypriniformes > Nemacheilidae > Triplophysa > Triplophysa siluroides. Next base: position 301,288 of record VCII01000146.1, read on the forward strand.
GCCCTTGAGAACCTATCAACTCTGACTACTTTTAGAAAGGCCAATGAAATTGGCGAACGAAATTTGCATGCCGGGCTCCGCCTCCGGATGTCCGGTATAAAAGGAAGCCGGTGTGCTTCATTCATTCACCTGTGTTCTGAGGAGCCTGAGAGCCTCTCACGACTGCTTCAGAGGTTCCATCAGGGAACTGAGGTTACAGACGTAACCGAGACCTTCCCCTTCTGTCGAACCGACAGATGGGGTTTCCCCCGGAAAACGCCACTACGCTGTATCGCGCCACAATCTCTAGCGGAGTGAAGGTGACAGGCCTGGGCGTGTCATACACGAGAGCTTTCGCAAAACTGTAACCCTCCAGTTTGATGGTTGGGGGTCCCAGCACTTTCTTGGAGAAAGATGGGCAGGCCCTGACCGGTAACCTTTCACGGACGGAGGCCTTATCTCTCTTACTGGCGAGAGGCCGTCCGGATCAGGTTCTTAATTAGGGATGCACTGCAGAGGCCACTTCCTACCAAGAGGGAGGAGATAGTGGATATAGACATGGTCTCTGAGTAGTTAACCGCGAGGTGGAGGTCCACCCGGGGAGGTCATGGGTTACCAGGAGTGGGAACCATTCATGAGGATACATCAGATGGAACAGTCTGCTGACGAGAGAGCCGTGGGCTGTCTGGTTCAGATTGCCTGGGATATGTGTGGCCCGCAGGGAGCGGATCACCTGCTGACTCCAGAGGAGGAGGTGTCGGGCGAGTCGTTCATACGCGCTACCCAGCACGTGTACAACTCTAGGCACTGATATGCCAGCGCAGGCGGGGCCTCGTCCTCGCCCCGATTCTGCGTGCCCGTTGCACACTGCACCCTCAACCCTGCAGTAAGGTGTCTGTCGACATGCCTTCCCGAGAAAAGGTCTCCAGGAGGCCGTGCGGATGCGGGCTTCCTCACAGTGGGGTCGCGTGCCCCCGCGGGCGGGGGGTGAGCGTACCACGTAAGACCAAGGGGTGAGGGTGCGTCTGCAGAGAGGCGTAATCACCATCCGCCTGCTGCCGTTGTGCCATGCTTTCCTCTGAACTTTACTCTGTAGCCAGTGTTTTGCGCAGTCCCATGTGCATCAACCCGAGGGGTACCACCACCGTCGAGGATGCCATGTGTCCCAGGAGCCTCTTCAGAGGGACTGCCTGGAACGCTCCAGGCAGCTCAACACCGGCTAAGCGCGCTCTGCAGAGTTAAGTTCCTTACCAAGAAAGAGGATGATCTCCACGCCGAAAAAGAGGAGAGCCTACTCTTGTTCTCGGTTGACCTGAGGTCCCAATCGATCTAGGTGCCGGAGCGCTACGTCCCTGTGTGTACCCAACAGATCTCGAGAGTGTGCCCAGACAGGCCAGTCATCTAGATAGTTAGTACCCGCACACCTCTCTACCCTGTAGGGAGTGAGGGCAGCTTCCACGATCTTCGTAAAGACCGTGGGGCAGGGACGGACCGAAAGGGCGGACTCTGTCACGGGGGAGAGCCTCTTTCTCGGTTGACCTGTAGTCCCAATCTATCTGCGTGCCAGAGCACGAAGTCCCTGTGTGCACATAACAAATCTCACGAGCGCCTCGCCGAGATAGTTTAGTGCCCGCACACCTCCGTTGGACATGCCCAACCTCCGAGATCGAGACATGAAAGTAAGTGTCGCTTAGGTCACTTGCCATGAACCCATCTTAACATCCAGTAGATGTCAAGATGTGCTTCTGCGTAGCATCCTGACTGGCAGCTTGAGTAGGTTTCTGTTCAGGGTCTGCAGATCTAGCAACCCTCCTTTCTGAGAACGATGAAGTACGGGTCACCACCCGTTGAACATCACGGCTAGAGGGACGAGGTAGCCGAGACGGATCATATCTCCTAGCCACGTCGCGGTTTGGGCAATTCTTGTCAGACTCCCAGGGACCGGCCGGGGACTAGAGGTACAATCTACTTCATCGACCTCCCGGGGGGGTTCGAGTGCTGGCAGAGCGGATCTTCCGCTGTGGGGGGCCCCCGGGGGGGCAATCGGCTCTGCTTACCTGCCTGGCAATGATGTAGCAACATGCACTGTCTGTGAGAGTGCAGAGGGTTGCTCATTATCCTCGACATTGTGTCTCGCCAACCGTCATGTAGAGGGTGAGAGTGGCTGTGAAACACCCAGAGAGAGTGATGGGGTGGTGGTCTCCTCCTTGACGTTTTCTTCCGGTGGGCCAGCTGAATGAAGGGGGCCGCAGTCGGGGAAGATCAAAGAGGATCAGGCTGCTGGGGAGTAGACAGTGCATGGAATATTGACAGCCCGAGGGGGGGGTCAAGTCCCGGCAGGGGAGGATATGCTTCATACCCTCAGTCTGCTTTTTCACCAAACAGCCCCCCCTTGCAAGATGGGTGAGTCGAGAAGGCGTACTTTCCTGCATTAGCGCTAGGTCGGTCTTGCCCTGTTGGGACTCCCTCCACACGACGTAGCATGAAGAGAGGGGCAGCTTCTGCCCCCATCTCCACGCCGTAGCGTGAAGAGAGGGGCAGTTTCTGCCCGCAGCAGTGCAAGCTCCCGGCATCAGAGACACCGGAAAGCCCACATGCTTTGGACAGGAGTCTAGATCGAGCCCCCAGGTGGCAGCCAACTGCGGATTGGACCGCAGCGGCACATTCCCTCTGGGGGACATCGACATATCCTCTAGCTGACCCACCAACAGAGGAAGAAAGGGTGACAGAACTAGTTTGACCTGTACGCGCCGAGTAAGGGGCGTTTCCAGGTCTTACCAAGTTCATCATGCACTTCCGGTATACACGGCACTGATGGGTAGGCGCGGCTTGGAGCAGGGTACCGAGTATCCAGCCATGAGCGTTGGGGGACAGTGCGTCCACTACCGCCCCATGCTCACGGCGGCCCGGGAAAGCATGGCCGGCATTTTCGACGTCCGATTTTTCCTGATCTCGACCCCCCGAAGGAGGGAGCTTCAAGGAATTATCAGGGTCAAAGATGCCAGTCAGTCACCCTCCAATGTTGCAAGGGACATCTCATCATCACGCGCCGTTTCCGACATGTGATTGAGGAACAAGACAGTAGGACCGTCTTTTGGGGAATGATCAAACGAGCAAGGTACGAGCGGTCCGTGAGCCAGCGGCTGGCGGATTAGCGCTTGCAATAATCCTCATGTCACCCTCGGTGCTTGCCGGAGCGGACGGCAGGGACGTAGCCCTGCGGTCACGAAACGGGAAGCAACACAAGGTGGCGGCTGGTTCCCGGGGGAAGACAGCCGCCTGTGACTCAACGTCTGAATCATCATCCGCCCGCAGTGCGGGCAGGACGTATCAACAGCGGCTGCCTCAACGTGCTGGGAACCCAACACCCGAGGCAGACATCGTGTCCGTCCCCCTCCTCAATGAGTGTGTTACATCTGAGAGAACAGCGGGACATGCCACGCTGGAGAAATTTGCTCTTTTAGAAGGAAATTGCTTCTTCTAGAAAGATCTCGAACACTTCTGGCACCACTGAGACGCCCAAAGGAAAGTCACTGCAGAAGGGGTGATCCACTGCACCACGTCGTGAGAATCTGCGATGTAGATACGAGCAGTCTTGTAGTCAGGAGCGAAGGCTCTGAAGAACAAAAGGTGAATGAATGAAGCACGCCGGCTTCCTTTTATACCGGACATCCAGAGGCGGAGCCCGGCATGCAAATTTAATTTGCCAATTTCATTGGCCTTTTTAAAAGTAGTCAGAGTTGATAGGTTCTCTAGGGCGAACCCCATCTGTCGGTTCGACACCACGTCGAGAGACCGACAGAAAGGGAACTGAAAATAGCTAAACCTGTAACAAAGACTGGAAAAAGATGGACTAATGAAGCAGAGCAGGATTTACAAGCCTGTTTCGACTGCACTGATTGGATTGTCTTTGAAGCTGCAGTCACCGATCTGGACGAGCTCACAGAGACTGTGACTTCATATATCAGTTTCTGTGAGGATATGTGCACAACCAGGCCAGGAACAGACTAACAAAGGAGATCAGAGTGGCTAAAAAAGTCTACTCTGAAAAGCTGAAAAAACTGTATTCGACCAACGACCCAGCATCAGTATGGACTGGCTGAAGAACATCACCAAGTACACCACCCCCACACTCTGTGGAGAATCAACAATTTATGTTTTATTAACAAGGTTCGGGAGGAGCACGTGCAGATAATTAACTCAGCTGGCTTTCGATAACAATCACAGCAATCATCGTAACAGCCTATAAGTAGTCAAGCTGTCTAACTTAATGGTTGCAAAGTTAACTAGTTTAGTTGCTATGGGTGTGGCATGGCACCTGCCAATTGATAACACACTAAGGTTGTCATGGAGGGGCTCACTGTCCACTCCTCACCACATGATCACTGGGGTCCCTCAGGGATCGGTGCTTGGACCGCTGCTTTTTTCCATCTACACAACATCCTTGGGACTCATCATATGGGCACATGGCTTCTCGTATCACTGTTATGCTGACGACACTCAGATCTACATCTCGTTTCACCCTGACGATACCACTGTAGCAGCTCACATTACAGCCTGCCTAGAGGATAATATTTTCTCATTCACAACTCTTTCCTGGTGGAACATATTTTTACTAACTCGGTCCGGTCAACCACATCTCTCAAAACATTAATAAAACGACTTAAAACCCATATCTTCTGTGAATACTTGACGGACAAATGAAAAAAAAAAGACTAACCCTCTCTCTTTCTCTCAACAGGTAGTGGTCTAGCTTTTGTTGAAACCAGTAACTTTGTAATTGCACCTATTGTATTATTGCTCCTGTGTGACATATCGCTTATTGCTCCCTAAACTCTTTCCAAACCGTCACGCTCCTGCACCTGTGTCTCATCTGTAATCACCACACCTGCCTGTCCTCTTCCTCATCACGGACTTATATATATTTACAATCTGTTCTCCCCTTCATTGTCTAGTCTCACAAATGTAATGTTGAATGTTATGTTTCTTCGTCTGCATTACCTAATCGCTACAAATTAAAAGTGACTTACCTGTGGATCTACTCTCGTCTTCATTCCTTGGTGACATACCATTACACTGACCATATTGTTTTTACTGTTACCCCTCAAAGCGATTTTGGTCTCAATTATACTGTAAAATGTCCTGTATTATCTGTAAATCCCCTTGAATACAAACAAATTAAGTTTGGTGTACTTAAGAAAGATTGTTCACAACACTTTTTGGTTAATAATCTTTTAGTAATTGCTAAATACTTTATACACAAATGCAGATCTTGGTTACGGATGTAACCTCAGTTCCCTGATGGAGGGAACGAGATGTTGTGTCGAACCGACAGATGGGATTCGCCCTTGAGAACCAATCAACTTCGACTAGACTAGAAAAGGCCAATGAAATTGGCGAATTAAATTTGCATGCCGGACTCCGCCCCCGGATATCCGGGTATAAAAGGGAGACGGCGTGCTGCATTCATTCACCTTTAGTTCTGAGGAGCCTGAAAGCCTCTCACAACTGATGCAGCGGGCGGCACGTGTTGTGGCATAAGGGACAAATCGTAATCTTCCAGTGAATAGGTCAGTGGTCCCAGAGCTTTCTTGGAGAAAGGTGGGAAGCCCCGACCACCGGCCGTTACGGGCGGGGCCTTGTCTCTATAAATGGCGAGAGGCCGCCCAGTCAGGGCCACTGGGTAAGCGCTGTCTACCCAAGGCGCTACAGAGACCACATCCTACCGTAGGGAGGAGTTTAGTGTAGATATCAGCATGGTCTCACCTATGGGGAAGAACTCATGGAAAAATGTGTGGACTGAAATAGTTAACCGCGAGGTGGAGGTCCACCTAGGGAAGGTCATGGGTTACCAAGGTGGGAACTAATCATGAGGATACATCAGACGGAACCGCCCGATTGGGGGGTTACAACGTCCGGTAGCACTAGGTCCGGTTAGAGCTATGTTTGGATAACTCAAATGGTACCCGGCCTAAGGGTCTCTCCGTGACGCAACATCAAGTTGCCGAACACCATCGTGTAGAGGGTGAGAGCGGCTGTGATAAACACCCAGAGAGAGAGAAAACCATTTTGAAGTGGGCTGTTGGGACGGGGCAGGAACTGCCCGGATCAACCAACCAGCGATGAAATGGCTGGGCCCAAAGGTATTCTCGATCTCCCTGGGGTCTTCCCATGAGGGCCGCTTCTGCTTCCGGCGCGGCTGCTGACGGGGTGGTGGTCTCCTTTTTCGATGCCTCCTTCCGAGGGGCCGCCTAATTGGGGGCGTCGGAGGGCGTTGAAGAAGACCGAGGCTGCTGGGAAGCAGTGCACGGGATCTCGACGGCCATGGGCGGCCGTGTCGTGGCTGCTTCTTTACTGTCGAGTGCTCGACAGTATCACCCAACAGCCCCCCCCTCGCGAGATGGGTGCATCGAGAAGGCGGACCTTATCTGCATCACTCATCTGTGCAAGGTTTGGCCAGAGTCACCTTGGTCGCCCGTGAGTGAGGTCGGTGGCGGTGCGGAGTTCCTGCATAAGCGCTGGGTCGGTCTTACCCTCGTGGAGCTCTCTCAACGCCCTGGCCTGGACCTGCAGGATGGCCATAGCGTGGAGAGAGGGGGCAGCTTGGTCCTCAGCAGTATAAGCTCTCGACACCAGAAGCCGAAAACCTACATGCTTTGGACGGGAGTCTAGGTCGAGCCCCCCAGGTGGTAGCCGTCTGCGGTGCACCGAGACAGCACGTTCAACCTGAGGGATATCGACGTATCCTCTGGCTGCCCCACCATCGAAGAAAGAAAGGGTGACGGAACTAGTTTGACGTGTACGCACCAAAAAGGGGGCGTTACCATGTCTTACTGAGTTCCTCATGCATTTCCGGGAGACACGGCACTTGGAGCCGCGCCCTACCCCGGGTCACCATCTATCCGGCCGCGAGCACTGGGAGACACAATGCTCGCGGCGGCCCGGGAAAGCATGGCTGACATTTCGACATCCGCTTCTTCCTGAGCTCGACCCCCCGACGGACGGAGCTGCAAGGAATCGTCGGAGTCAGATACCAGTAAGTCACCCCCCGAAGCTGCAAGGGACATCTCATCATCATCACGCACCATTTCCGATACGTGGTTGAGTAACAAGACGGTGGGACCGTCTCCTGGGGAACGGTCAGACGAGACGAGGTGCGAGTGGTCCGCGAGCCAGTGGTTGACGGATTTATGCTCACAATAATCCTCACATCACCCTCGCTGCTCGCCGTAGCGGACGGCAGGGCCGTAGCCACTGCTGTCACGGAACAGGAAGCAGACGAGGTGGTGGCTGAGTCCCGTCGGAACACAGCCGCCTGTGACGCAACGTCTGAATCGTGAACCGCCCGCAGTGCGGGCAGAACTTATCCACAACGGCTGCCCCAGCCTGCCGGAAACCCAACACTTGAGGCAGCCATCGTGTCCGTCCCCCCTCCTTAATGAGTGTATTGCACCCATGAGAACAGCGGGACATGCCACGCTGGAGAAATTTGCTCTTTTAGAGAAAAAAACTTGAACACTCCTGGAACTGCTTAGACGCCAAGAGGAAGTCGCCGCAGAAAGGGACAGTCCGCTGCACAACGTCGTTAGAATCCGGCAGTGTAGTAGAAGAACTCTTAGAGTTTGTAGTCTTGAAGTCATCAGCGAAGGCTCCGAAGAACAAAAGGTGAATGAATGCAGCATGCCGTCTCCCTTTTAAACCCGGATATCCGGGGGTGGAGTCCAGCATGCAAATTGCATTCGCCAATTTCATTGGCCTTTTAGTCGAAGTTGATTGGTTCTCAAGGGCGAATCCCATCTGTCGGTAAGACACAACGTCGAGAGACCGACAGAAAGGGAACCCCTACTTCCTTTTCTTTTTTTGCAAATGAAAGCATTTGCCACATCTCTTGATACTCTTTACTCTCTTTATACTATACATGATAAAGCTATGATAGCAGCCAATGTTTTCAATGACTTGAGTGGCTTATATCATTTCTTGCTACTCCTTGCAAAAATGTATTCATCAAATGTAAGTGTTTTTTTTCTTCTTTTTTTTCTATATTTTCCCTCATTCTATATTGATTTAAGATGTATTGCTGTTATATATTATAGTCAACTATGTCTGTGTCCCCAGTTGCACACATATTTTCGGTTGAAAAATTGCATCATCCGAGTACTCAAAGTGCACTGAGAAAATTTTCAATGTGAATGCACTACATGCACTATTTATGCTACAAAATGGCGTAGAATTTGGTGCTCGATTTGGGACGCACCTAAAGACTTTCTCTAATGTGGTCACTAAACTGCCCCTTTTCTGTAAATATGTAATTATCCTTGTAGTATGTGGGCACATTTTAAATCAATTTGCAACTTTGATTCCGGCTTTGTTTGTATTCATACATCTGAATGAATCACAACTTAATGTCATTCATACCTGCCATATTTGGTACATAAATGTTTTCTCTTAATTTCCTCTTTGTTGATGTATGTTGTGTTACCATAACAGACAGGGGGTACGTGAGAGAAACTGACATTTAGGATTAAATAATGAAAATCAATAAGTTATGATAATAGTATTTTCATATGAAATTAGGACTACACAAAGATGCATAAAAAATAAATTTAGATATTATAACTGTTTGACTCTCATTTCACTGAATTTTAAGGTAAAATGTTGTTCATAAAAAATCATAAAAATGGGTACTTAAGCCAAAAAAGTTTGAAAACCACTGCTCTACACAATAATTTGGACTTATAATATGCACATGTCCCATGAGGCAATAAGACATGCAAATTAACTGTAACTGAGTGGGTTAACCTTCCCCTGCTCAATGTCAATTGGTCGATTCAGACTCAGAGGGGCATGCCCCTTTCATGAAGTTAAATACCTAACGTGGACACCACACCTCTCTTCTCTATCTGCCCTCACCTGAAACTGGTTTGTGGCGTCTCTATGGAGATAGCCATATCCCCCCACTGGGGGGAAGAAAGAGGAATGGACCACTACTACCTTGCGCACATGTGCCATGCTGCTGGTCGCGAGGCCCGAAACTTACTTCAGTGGAACTTTCTGAATTCTGAACTCTCTACGTGGATCAGGAGTTTTGCTTGGCACACAATGCAAGTATTCTTTATTTCACCTTAGTCAGGTTTAAGTCAAGCCTGTTTAAAAGCATTAAAACATGATTTACTGGTGTTCAGACACTTAAACTGTTGTTCCTGCCAATTCTCTCTCACACACACACTCCCTCTTTCTCTTCTTCGTACATTCCTCGTACGTTTTTCTGTGTATTATGTGTTTTTTATCTGGACCTCATTTTTTGTTCACGAAGAGTTAGTTTAATAAATACCCATATATTCACTCAGGATGGTTTCCTGACATTATTTGGTCCCTTAATCCGTTTTGATCTATGCTACCTCTTTAAGTTCTGCGAAGTAGAGGCGCTTTATTCTTGTGGCCAAGAGAAAACGTCTAGAGTTAATAATGTCACAGATGTTTTTGCTGGGCCATATTGTTATTATTTCTGCTAATCAGATATGAATACAAAATACGTATACTTAATGACGATTATGAACATATGACGTATTATACATATTTTTCTTTGAACTAAACCAATGATTCCCTGACTGAAACTGATGTTTTAAATGAAATAATTTTTGCCCTCGTTGGACCTGGTAGAGATTTTTAATTACACCTTTAAAGGTTGGGGAAGCTCACATTTAACATTTCCAAATCGCTACATATAGGTTACATATTGGGGGAAAATCTTATTTGGTGAGCAAAGCTCATCATTAATTAACAAAAGTGAAATGCACTACACATGTTTGACTAAAAGGCTTGTAAAACAGCATTCAAGTCATAAGGATTAGTTTTTTGATACTTTGTTGTACATTTTGGTAAAACGTCCGAATTCTCTTAAAATAAATGGAAAAGTGTCTCGGACATTTCTCCTTTTGTTTTCCACAGAGAAATAAAATCACACATGTTTGGATTAACATGAAGTATTATTTTCCATAAATGCAACTGTTTCTAATTTATCCTCAACTATTGACTTTTTGATCCATTTCCTCTGACTCACCGAAGTATGTGACCAGTAGGAGAAATCGAAATTGAAGCTCTTGTTTTCTTTGGGAGCTTTGGGATTGATGATGGCTGAAACAGAAAAAAAATTGCAAATATAAATAAGGTTTAATAAAACATTCTAGAGTTCCTGAGTGGACCCATAGTACCGTACTGTAAGCAACTATATGGCTGCCAGTCATTTGTTGAGCTAGTGGTACTCAAACGGGGGGCAAGTGGCTGGGTGTTGGGTCCAAGATGGATCCACGGGGACCACAGATTTTGTGGGATCTTACAAAATATTGAAATTCATCATAGATTTTATGCAATCAAACATCAGTAAAATACAGTAAGACCACAAACCAAAAGAATTGATGTTCCAGCATGAAGCGATTATAATTTGTGATGTTTCAAGTGGGTTGAGATGTTTAATGAATCACAAAAAATGTTTTGAACAGCAGGGGCCGCTGTGTTTACCGCAAACTTAGTAGTTAAAGTTAAGCACTTATAAGTCTTTTTTTTTTAATTGTAGAGACTTTTGCATTAATATTTTTTTATTTTATTTGGAATTTTGCAAAGAAATGTGCAGCGTTTGAGAAATAATAAAAATAGCAGTTGTTCATTTCTAATTTGTCGCAACTCATTTTGTACAAATAAATTCTGTATCGTATCGTGAGATCAGTATTGTGAATTGCATTGTGAGCTGAGTGAATCACTACAGCCCTAATAAACATCTTACCAGACAGTAGTTTGTGTGTGTATCGAACATGACCTACTATTTCTTGACTGTAGGGTCTGAATCTTCTGATCTGATCAAAATAAATTGAACTTGCAATGCAATGATTAATATCAAATCGATGAATCGTTGTTATTTTAGTTTTTATTTTAAAAAGGTCATTATTGTTGCCAATATTTAAAGGGGTCAAATGACACGTCTAAAACGAATATTATTGCTTGTATTAGATTAAATGTAATGTGTATACACGATTTAAGGTTAAAAAAACGCTGTATTTTCCACACACAGTGCATGTTTGTATCTCCTCTTTGCTCCGCCTCTCTGAAACACGCAGATTTTTTACAAAGCTCATCACTCTGAAAAGCGAGGTGTGCTATGATTGGCCAGTTAACCAGTGCGTAGTGATTGGTCGAATACTGCAAGTGTGAGGGAAATGTAAAGCCTCTTACCATATTCGGAACATCGTGTTCCTAAGCAATTGTACAGACAGACAGGCGATAAAATGTCATGGTGACTTCCATATATCAATTCAAGCCCGAATCTGATACGGAAAATGAAGATGACCAAGCCGATACATCAACTTTGCCAGCGCGACTTGAGCAGGATGTAAACGATTGGTAAAAGTCTTTTTTTTTTATATTATGTTAAATAGTTAAAAACTATAGCTAACTGTTTTACTTTTTATATACGATGTTATAAAGACTATAAACAAACAATCATATACATCATACAGAGTTTGTGTGAGATAGAAAAAAGCTCGCATTACAACAGGGAATGGTAACATAATAAATAACACGCGCACTTTTGCCCTTCTTGATCAACCAGTGTTACGTCATGTCTCGTCGCGACTCAACAAAGACAATAAACCACATTATAAACACGTTATTTGTTGCCTCTAGTTGGAACATTATTACTGATTATTAGGACTTATGTTGTCTTTTTTTCATGTTGCGCACGTGTCTGCATTTGCAGATTCCAAACACACGAAAAACTCAACTCGCGTTAGTCCGTAACAAAGTCTTTTACAATGAAAATATACTTACAGGCTGAAAGTACAAGCGCTTAGAATCTGAAGCGCAAGCGAAGTTGTAATGGTTGGAATGGCCCCACTTTCACGCATAGCCGGTTATAATCTCTCTCCCATGTTCGTGAAGCAATCGTCGGTGAAATGCGTTGCACAAACTTGATTCGGGACATTCGGATTGTACTTTACTGGAACAGTGTTGTAAATAAAACGTAACCATTCGTTTTTAGTTGTCTCATCTTTTGGCATGGCAAACAAAGGGTCTTTATTTTCGCAACGAAACACACAGCGTCTCCGCGACATGGCTGCGTCGGTGACGATGCAATGAGTTTTACAAGTACGCCCACCTCACTTGCGTTTAGGTTTGGGCGATCTTAAGACAAATCATGTTACGTAGTGACGTACATTCGCCAGGGTGTGGTTACACAAGGCGTTTCAGGCAGGTCTGGGTTCGCATTCGCTTTTAGATAGAATGCATCTTTTGTTGCGTGTCTAATACATGCTTGGGCAACTTGTACACACCAAAGACACAGAAAACGTCTTGGTTACGGATGTAACCTCAGTTTCCTGATGGAGGGACCGAGACGTTTTGTCGAACCTATCAACTTCTGACTACTTAGAAAAGGCCAATGAAATTGGCAAATTAAATTTGTATGCCGGAATCCGCCCCCGGATATCCAGGTATAAAAGGGGGAGGGCGTGCTGCATTCATTCACCTTTAGTTCTGAGGAGCCTGCGAGCCTCTCACGACTGCTGCAGCGGGCGGCACGCATTGTGGCATGAAGGACACAACGTCTCGTTCCCTCCATCAGGGAACTTAGGTTACATCCGTAACCAAGATGTTTCTTTTCTGTCGGTCTCTCGACGTTGTGTCGAACTGACAGATGGGGTTCCTATGTAAAACGGCGCTGTCCTGCATTTACAATCTCTAGCGATGCGACGGTGACTGGCCTGGGCGTGTCAGATGTGAGCGCTATCGCGAAATTCGTAACCTTCCAGTGGATAGGTAGGGGGTCCCAGAGCTTTTTGAAAGGAGGGAAGCCTCTGCCATCGGCCCATACGGGCGGCGGCCTTGTTTCTCAGCGAGAACCCACCCGATACCGTAAGGCCACTGGGTAAGGGCTCTTTACTCGGGGGAACTCTCTACAGAGACCACTTCCTACCGTAGGGAGGAGTTTTAGTGGAGACACCAACATGGTCTCGCCATCAGGGGAGAACTCATGGGAAAATGTGCGGACTAGAGTAGTTTACCGCAAGGTGGAGGTCCACCTAAGGAAGGTCATGGGTTACCAAGGTGGAAACCAATCATGAGGATACATCAGACCGGTCCGGTTTAGAGCTATATGTGGATAACTCAGTTGGTACCTGGCCTAAGGTGCGAGGCTGCTCTGCCCCCAGCCCGCCCGCAGGAGGTGCTTGCTTAGTGATGGATGGAATGCCTGTTCTTCACCCAGTGGGGGAAGAAGGGAGGCGAGAGTAGCACGCTGATCCACTTATGAGAAATGGGGGAAGGTGCTTTCGCAGGCATACGCCCTACCGGCTGCCGGTCCTACATGTTGCCATGCAGGACGCGGACTGACACCGGTTCCACTCGGAGGTTGTAGAACCTTGCGAAGGTGTTGGGCGTAGCCCAACCCACAGCTCTGCATATGTCTGTTAGAGAGGAGCCCTGAGCCAGCCCTGGTGGAGTGAGCTCTCACTGCTAGTGGGCACGGGCGATCTTGGGATCGGTACGCCGTAGGACAGCGTCCACAATCCAGTGCACCAATATCTGTCTCTGACCTCCAAAACAGACAAAGAGCTGATCAGAGCTCCTGAAGCTTTGCGTGCAGTCTAAGTAGAGGTGAAATGCGCGTACTGGACACAACACGGATGGGGTTGGGTCTTCCACCCCGGTGGGGAGCGCCTGCAAGTTCATCACCTGGTCCCAAAAGGGAGTGGTGGGAACTTTGGGCACGTAGCCAGGCCGGGGTTTCTAGATAATGTGGGAATCACCGGGCCCGAATTCCAGGCAATCAGAGGACAAGGAGAATGCTTGTAAGTCCCCGACCCTCTTGATGGAGGTGATGCCATCAGGAGAACGGTCTTCATCGTGAGATGAGGAAGAGCAGCGTATCTGAGGGGCTCGAAGGGGGCCTCTCGAGGCCCGCCAGGACCACATCAAGGTCCCAAGAATTCCACCTTCTCGCGCCCCTTAGGAACCTGATGACCAGGTCATGCTGTCCGAGAGTCTTTCCAGCAACTGAGTCGTGATGAGCGGCAATGGCGGCTACATACACTTTCAGTGTGGAAGGGGAGAGAATACTCTCGAATCTCTCATGTAGAAAGGACAGCACATTCTCGATCGAGCAACTCCACGGGTCTTCTCTTCGAGAAGAGCATCAGGACAAGATGAGGCCCCACTTATAGGTGTATAGCCGCCTAGTGGCCGGAGCCCTAGCCTGAGTGATGGTCTCAACCACCGCAGGGGGTAGGCCACTCAGGATCTCCTCGTCCCGTCTAGGGGCCAGACATGGAGGTTACAGAGGGTTGGCCTGGGATGCCATAATGTGCCCTTCCCCTGGGAAAGCAGGTCCTTCGTCAGGGGAATCGGCCAGGGGGGATTTATCGTCAAGAGCATCAGCTCCGAGAACCAAGTCCGGTTGGGCCAGTACGGCGCAACTAGTAACACTTGATGTTCCTCTTCCCTGACCTTGAACAAGGTCTGTGCAATGAGGCTCACTGGGGGGAGGGCATGCTTCCGCTTGTCCCGCGGGGCCTGTCCATCGCCCGACACTGCGTGCCCGTTGCAGACTGCACACTGCACCCCAACCCTGCAGGGAGGTGTCGGTCGTCACCAAGACGCGCCTTGCAACCTGCCCGAGAAGGTCCGTAGAAAGGCCACTGAAGACCATGGGGTTAGGGTGTTTCGGCAGAAAGGCGTAATGACCATGCGCCTGCTGCCGTTGTGCCACGCTCTCCAGGGAACTCGACTCTGTAGCCAGTGTTGGAGCGGTCTTATGTGCATCAACCCGAGGGGTATCACCCCCGCTGAGGATGCCATGTGTCCCAGGAGCCTCAGAATTATTTCAAGGGGACCGCTGACTGCTTGAAATGTTTCAGGCAGTTCAACACTGACTGAGCGCGCTCTGTATTCAGCCGCGCTGTCATGGAGACAGAGTTGAGTTCCACACCGAGAAAGAGGATGCTCTGCACAGGTTGAGAGGATGTTGCGACACTGGCGAATTGGATCGAGTAGCCGAGACGGATCATTTCCCATAGCCACCGTGACGGTTTGGGAAGCTCTAGCCAGGCTCCCAGGGACCGAGACAGGGGGACTAAGGGTACGATCTGCTTCATCGACCTCCCAGGGGGTGGTTCAATGGCTGGCAGTGTGGATCCCTCGCCATGGGGAGGCCCTGGGAAGGAGATCGGCTCTGCTGACTTACCTGCCTGGCGATGATGTAGCACAACGCACCGTCGATTGAGAGAGCTGAGGGCTGCTGATTATCCTCGACATTGAGTCTTGCCGTGACGCAAAACACCGTCATGTAGAGGGTGAGAGCGGCTGTGATAAACACTCAGAGAGATAGGAAACGTCTCGGTTACGTATGTAACCTCGGTTCCCTGATGGAGGGAACGAGACGTTGTGTCGAAGACGACAGATGGGGTTCGCCCTTGAGAACCAATCAACTCTGACTACTATAGAAAAGGCCAATGAAATTTGGCGAATAAAATTTGCATGCCGGGCTCCGCCCCCGGATGTCCGGTATAAAAGGAAGCCGGCGTGCAGCATTCACTCACCTTTTGTTCTGAAGAGCCTGAGAGCCTCTCACGACTGCAGCAGAATACGATACGTGTTAGTGGCATAAGGGACACAACGTCTCGTTCCCAGACGTAACCGAGACGTTCCCTTTCTGTCGGTCTCTCGACGTTGTGTCGAAGACGACAGATGGGGTTCTCTATGGAAAACGTCACGTCACAACGCTGTATCGCGTCACAACGCTGTATCGCGTCACAATCTCTAGCGAAGCGACGGTAACAGGCCTGGGCGTGTCAGCTCGATGCTTTCGCGAAACTGTAACCTTCCAGTGTGGTGGTCGGGGGGTTCCAGAGCTTTCTTGGAGAAAGATGGGAACAGCCCTGACCGGTAACCTTTCACGGATGGAGGCCTTAGCTCTCTACTAGCGAGAGGCCGTCCGGCTCGGGTTTACACCGGGTAAGCGCAACTTCCTTAATTAGGGATGCGCTGCAGAGGCCACCTCCTACCCGTGGGGAGGAATACGGTGGATAAGGTATGGTCTCGTCCTTGGAGGGAGGAGAACGCATGGAACGTGCGGGCTGAGTAGTTAACCGCGAGGTGGAGGTCCACCTGGGGAAGCTCATGGGTTACCAGGAGTGGGAACCATATCATGAGGATACATCAGACCGAACAGCCCACGGGGGGGGGTGTTACAGGCGTCCGGTTAAAGCCAGGGGATGGCTCACATGTTATCCCGGCCTAAGGGGGAAGGCTGCTCTGCCCAGCCAACCCCCAGGTGGTGCTTGCTTAGTGATGGATAGAATGCCTATTCTTAACCAAGTGGTTGGGTAAGAAGGGAAGCGGATAGGGTACCTGTCCTTAGCCAGAGTAGGGTAAGGAGAGAGGTAGATAGCACACTGACCCAGCCTCCTAGAGGGTGGGGTGATGCTTTCGCAGGCATACGCCCCGCCGGATGCCAGTCCTACATGTTGCCACGCAGGACGTGGGCTGACACCGGGTTTACGCTAGGGTTGTTTAACCCCTGCGAAGGTGTATGGGCGTAGCCCAACCCGCAGCTCTACAGATGTCTGCTAGAGAGGCGCTTCTGCCAGTGCCCAGGAGGTGGCTATACCCCCCTCAGTGGGCATGGGAGATTCTGAGATTGGAATGTCGTCGTAACGGCATCCACGACTCAGTGCGCCAACCTCTGCTTGGAGACAGCCTTCCCCTCTGCTGTCCTCCAATACAGACAAGGAGCTGGTCAGAGCTACTGAGGCCCTGCGTGCGGTCCAGGACACAACACGGATGGGGTTGGGTCTTCCTCCCCAATGGGGAGCGCCTGCAAGTTCACCACTTCGCCCCGTAAGGGAGTAGTGGGAACTTTTTGGGCACGCATCCGGGCCTGGGTCTCAAGATAACGTGAGAGCTACCAGGGCCGAATTCAAGGCAATCCGGGGACACGGAGGATGCTCGGAGGTGCCCTACCCTCTTGAAGGAAGCAAGCGCCATCAGGAGGGCCGTCTTGCTCGGGTGAGGAAGATCGGAACCTCCGAGGGGCTCTTGGGGGGCCCAGAGGCCCCCCCCGAGGACCCCTTAGGGTCCCAAGAGGGTATGGAGCGGAGATGAGGCGGGAGCCGCCCTCTCGCACCCCTTAGGAACCTGGCGACCAGGTCGTGTCATCCTAGAAACTTTCCATCAACTGAGTTGTGATGAGTGGCGACAGCGACTACATACACACTCAGTGTGGAGGGGAGATGTTAGTCTCCAGTCTCGTAAGAAGGACAACACAATCCTGATCGAGCACCTCAGTGGGTCTTTCTCGTTGAGAGAGACACCAGGACAAGAAGTGGCGCCGTCTAGAGGCGTGTAACCGCCCCGTAGATGGGGGGGCCCTAGCCTGGGGATGGTCTCCGCCATAGAGGGGGGAGTAGCCAACTCAGGAAGTTCTCGTCCCGTCTAGAGACCAGACATGGTGTTCCAGAGGTCTGATCTGGGATGGCAGAACGTGTCCTTCCCCTGAGAGAGCAGGTCCTCTGTCAGGGGAATGGGTCAGGGGGAGTCGCTGTCCAGAGCATCAGCTCTGACGCCAAGTGCGGTTTAGACCAGTGCGGTGTAACAATAACACTTGGTGCTCCTCTTCCCTGGCCTTGCACAGTGTCTGTGCAAGGAGGCTCCTGGGGGGGGGAAGGTGTGCTTCCGCCCGTCCCGCGGTCAGCTGTGCGCAAGGATATCCGTGTCGAGAGCCTCGACAGGGAGTACCAAGCGGCCTACGCGGGGTGGAGTCGCCACTCTCTACGAGGCATAAACTGACAAGAGAGCGCGTCGGCTGTCTAGTTCAGTTTGCCCGAGGTGAGTGTGGCCCACAGGGAACGGATCACCTGTTGACTCCACCGGAGGAGGCGTCGAGCAAGTTGTGTTAGCTGCTGTGAGCGAACGCCACCCTAAGATCTGATGTACGCTACAGCTGTAGTGCCGTCCTCGGACCAGCACGTGCTTGTCCCGCACGAGGGCCGCAGCCTGCTCAGTGCAAGTAGCACTGCCCACAACTCCTGGCAATTGATATGCCAGCGCAGGTGGGGGTTCGCCCAATGCCCCGCCTGCGTGCCCGTTACACACTGCACCGCACCCCTGCAGGGAGGCGTCCGTCGTCACCACGACTTGCCTCATAACCTGCCCTGAGGGACCTTAGTCCGTCGAAAAAGTCATGGAAGACCAGGGGTTTTGGTGCGTCGGCCGCAGGGCGTCATCACCATGCGCCTGCTGCCGGGTGCCACGCTCTCCTCGGAACTCGACTCTGAAGCCAGTGTTGGAGCGGTCTCATGTGCATCAACCCGAGGGGTATCACCCGACGAGGACGCCATGCCCAGGAGCCTCTGAATCGTTTCAGGGGGACCGCTGTCTGCCTGAAATGTTCCAGGCAGTTCAACACCGGCTGGGCGCGTACTGCGGACAGTTGCGCCGACATGGTGACAGAGTTGAGTTCCCTACCGAGAAAGAGGATGCTCTGCCCTGGGGAGAGCTTGTCCTTTCCTCGGTTGACCTGAATTCCCAATCGATCTGGGTGCCGGAGCACCAGGCCCCTTGTATACATAACAGATCTCACGAGTGTGCAGGCCAGTCGTTGAGATAGTTAAGTACCCGCACACCTTCCTCCCCTCAGGGAGAAAGGGCGGCTTCCACGATCTTTGTGAAGACCGTGGAGACAGGGACAGACCGAAAGGGATTTCAGGTCGATTGCCACGAACCAATCCTGACACCTGATGGGTGTCAGGACGCGCCTCTGCGTGAGCATCCTGAGCAGCAGCTTGTGAAGGTGCTTAGTTCAGGGTACGCAGACCTCCGGGGCGCAACCCGCCGTCTTTCTTGGGAACGATGAAGTGCGGGGTTGTAACCCACCGAACATCTTGGTTTGAGGGACGAACTCGACGCCTGTTTGCCAGAAGGGTGGTGACCTCTACCCGAAGTATGTAGGCGTCCCTAGCCTCAGACAGAGGGAGAGATGATGCCCCAAAACTTGGGAGAGTCTCTGGCGAAACTGGATCGAGTAACCAAGACGGACCGTCTGCCCTAGCCACCGAGACAGTGTGGGCAGCTCTCGAGCTCCCAGGGACTGTGACAGGGGGACCAAGGGGACGGTCTGCTTCACCATTCCCATGGAGGGTGGTTCGATGGCTGGCGGAGCTAACCCTGTCGGGGGGAGGGGGCCCCGGAGGGAAGGTTGGCTCTGCCTACTTACCTGCCTGGCGGGACAGCTGCACGCACTGTCATTGAGAGTGGTAGCAGCTGTCGTGTGTGTACGACCCTACGCCTCGCCAGGGCGTGGGGTCGGGTTTGCCGGGCACAGTCCAGTGGAGTGTGCGATCGGCAGGAATGAACTCCCAGGGGAAACAGAAAACTCTCTGTGAGTAAGTGGGCGCCAGGCCCTGAGAAGGGCCCGGCTTTGGTGACGAGGCAGGAGCCGTCCCGTACCGACTGATCAGAGGTAGCTGTGAAGGTCGGGCCCGATGTTGCTCCCCTGGGGTCTTCCCGTCAGTGTCACTTCTCGTGAGAGTTTAGCTGACGGGGTGAGGCCCCTCGACCTCGACTTCCGGGGTGCCACCTGCGGGGGCACAGTAACCGGAGCCGATGTGGAAGGGGTCCTGGGCTGCCGGGAAACAGACATGACGTGAGATCTCGGAGGCTTGAGGGCGGCCGAGTCGCAGCGTGGTAAAAATGTGGCTAATCGCCACTGTCTGCTTCTTCACCGTCAAAAACTGTGCGCGCGAGGTGCTGCGAGGGGTGTAACAAGAAAGCGGACTTTCTCGGTGTCACTCATCTGCGCAAGGTTCAGCCGGGGTGACTCTCCTGGACCACTTCCGTGGACATCGTCCGACCCAGGTCCCGTGCCGCCCCTTGGTCCTCCGTAGAGCGCTGTCAGTGGCGGCACAGAAAACCTGCATTATACCTGGGTCGGCCTTACCCTCGTGGAGCTCTCTCTCAACGCCCTGGCCTGGCGGACCTGCAGGATGGCCATGGCGTAGAGAGAGGAGGCAGCCCGGTCCGCGGCAGCGCAAGGCTTCGGCACCATAGATGTCGAAGTCCTACACGCGTTGGACGGTAGGCGTGGCCGATTCTCCCCAGGCGGCAGCCGTCTGCGGCACAGATGCACCGCAGCCGCACGTTCCACCCGGGGGATCTCGACGTAGCCTTTGGGCCCCACCCTCGAGGGAAGTGAGGGAGCCGGAGCTGTTTCGACCGGAGCGGTCCGTGGAGCGCTCCTAGTTTTACACAGCTCCTCATGCACCTCCGGGAAACAAATGGCACCCGGGGTGGGCGTGGTTTGCACCGCGCTCCGCCCCCAGGAACCACGTATCCCCGGATTAGCATGGCTGACATCACTTCTGCTTCCTCCTGAGCTCGACCCCCCTGGGGGGGGAGCTCGGATTCGTCAGAGTCGGATGCCAGTCTCCCTCCGATGCTGCGAACGACATCTCATCTACGTCACACATCGTTTCCGAGTGCGTGCCTGAGGATCCGAACGGTATGCCACCGCCGGTTGGGGAACGTTCAGAAGAGCGAATCGGGGTGCGATCGGCCCGCAGTGCGGGCAGATGTGTCAACGAACGCTGCTTCAGTGTGCTGGACGCCCAGACACCTAATGCACCGATCGTGTCCATCCCCCTCCTCGATGAGGGTGCCGCACCCAAGAGAACAGCGGGACATGCCGCGCTGGAAATTGCTCAGTCCTGAAAAGGACCTTTTAGAAATAATCTCTATCACCTCCGGCACCGCCGAGACGCCCAGGAGAAGGTCGCTGCAGGAAGGGACGATCCGCTGCTCTGCGTCGTAGATCCGGCGAAGTAGAAGAAGAATTCGTTGAATTCTTTTTGTTCGTAGTCATGAGCGAGGGCTCTGAAGAACAAAAGATGAGTGAATGCTGCACGCCGGCTTCCTTTTATACCGGACATCCGGGGGCGGAGCCCGGCATGCAAATTTCATTCGCCAAATTTCATTGGCCTTTTCTATAGTAGTCAGAGTTGATTGGTTCTCAAGGGCGAACCCCATCTGTCGTCTTCGACACAACGCCGAGAGACCGACAGAAAGGGAACTCTTTGAAGTGGGCTGTTTGGACGGGCAGGAACCGTCCCGAATCGACCCACAAGCGATGGAATGGCTGGGGTCGTGCCCAAAGGTATTCTCGATCTCCCTGGGGTCTTCCCATGAAGGCCGTTTCTGCTTCCGCCGCGGCTGCTGACGGGATGGTGGACCATCTGCTGGGAAGCAGACAGTGCACGAGATCTCGACGGCCGACACAACACAACGTCGAGAGACTGACAGAAAGGGAAACACGTATTCGCGCCATATGACCCCTTTAGTCACTACAGGCCACTATTGCCCTGGGAAAACTTTTACATAATGTTGACTTTATATAGACCCCAAAAGCTCAACTGTATATTGAGTAAGTTGTCACAATGAGTCTGTTTAATTAAACAGCCTATAATGTAGGCTTTTCAGAGAAACCTAAACAATAAAATCATTTTAAACATGAAACAATGTTGTACACATGTAAAACGTATTAAACAATATATAAAACCTTTGTTTCGTTACAGAACTTGTCATTAATGGCCTAAATTGTACACAATTTCAACAGGAAAAGTAGACATGTCCTGAGTCTTGAGAACACTGTGATTTTCAAGTTTTAACAGTTGATTTATTAAAATAATTATTGAATTCATGTAACTGTCACAGTCTCATCTGTTCTCCTGCCTGTTTCTCCAATGTTCTACAGCTCAGTGGCTAATAACGGCAAGGTCGTGGGTTTGATCCCAGGGGATTGCACATACTTAGAAACAAATGTATAGGATAATGCAATGTAAGTAGCCTTCGATAAAAGCGTCTGCCAAATGCATAGATTTTTAATTTACGATGTTATCTTAAATTTTCAAACCAGATGGGACGTGGTACTGATTCACTAAAGGGACATACAGGTGGTGGAAAAAATTGGAAAGGGAGCGAAAATATTTTAAATCTTTTGCCCTCCTCAAGAACATTGGGTTCCTTTTGTGTTTCCCCAATAATATTTTTCTTTCCCTCAGAAAACGTTTGCTTTCCCCAGAGATTATTTTGCGCTCCCTTCTGCAAATATGAGCTCTAACTTTGTCGAGAAGGCTACCCTTCTGCTTTCGCCCAAATGAATGACATTCTGCATTGCTTCATATTGATTTTTTTATATACTTGATCTACATTATCAGCAGATATATCACGTTTATAACGCTCATGGTGACTGGCTGGTTTGGCAGCACTGTACAGAATGCCACTATTGATTTTGCTGGTCCTCTCCCTCACTCGCTCAAAGGATTTTTTAAGCACAATTATGCATGTAATGTGGTCAAATTACTGATCCAAACTATCATGTGACTGTTGAGTGTACTGGCAGCTCCTTCTGTTTTTTTCTTTTAAAGGCTGGTAAGGGCCAGTTCCATTAGTGCTTACAGCACTGCCTCTGGTGGTCTTCCACTTAGGTCATAGAACCACAGTTCCCTTTCTGTCGGTCTCTCGACGTTGTGTCGAGGACGACAGATGGGGTTCGCCCTTGAGAACCAATCAACTCTGACTACTATAGAAAGGCCAATGAAATTTGGCGAATGAAATTTGCATGCCGGGCTCCGCCCCCGGATGTCCGGTATAAAAGGAAGCCGGCGTGCAGCATTCACTCATCTTTTGTTCTTCAGAGCCCTCGCTCATGACTACGAACAAAAAGAATTCAACGAATTCTTCTTCTACTTCGCCGGATCTATGACGCAGAGCAGCGGATCGTCCCTTCCTGCAGCGACCTTCTCCTGGGCGTCTCGGCGGTTACGGAGGTGATAGAGATTTTTTCTAAAAGGTCCTTTTTAGGACTGAGCATTTCCAGCGCGGCATGTCCCGCTGTTCTCTTGGGTGCGGCACCCTCATCGAGGAGGGGGATGGACACGATCGGTGCATTAGGTGTCTGGGCGTCCAGCACACTGAAGCAGCGTTCGTTGACACATCTGCCCGCACTGCGGGCGCGGATTGTCACTCAGAAGTTGCGGTCACGGGTGGCTGTCTTCCTACGGGAACCAGCCCAGCTTCTCAGGGCCTGGCGCCCACTTACTCTCAGAGAGTTTTCTGTTTCCCCTGGGAGTTCATTCCTGCCGATCGCACACTCCACTGGACTGTGCCCGGCAAACCTGACCCCACGCCCTGGCGAGGCGTAGGGTCGTACACACACGACAGCTGCTACCACTCTCAAAGACAGTGCGTGCAGCTGTCCCGCCAGGCAGGTAAGTAGGCAGAGCCAACCTTCCCTCCGGGGCCCCCTCCCCGCGACAGGTTTTCCGCCAGCCATCGAACCACCCTCCATGGAATGGTGAAGCAGACCGTCCCCTTGGTCCCCCTGTTACAGTCCCTGGGAGCTCGAGAGCTTCCCACACTGTCTCGGTGGCTAAGGCAGACGGTCCGTCTTGGTCACTCGATCCAGTTCGCCAGAGACTCTCCCAAGTTTTGGGGCATCATCTCTCCCTCTGTCTGAGGCTAGGGACGCCTACATACTTCGGGTAGAGGTCACCACCCTTCTGGCAAACAGGCATCGAGTTCGTCCCTCAAACCAAGATGTTCGGTGGGTTACAACCCGCACTTCATCGTTCCCAAGAAGACGGCGGGTTGCGCCCCGGAGGTCTGCGTACCCTGAACTAAGCACCTTCACAAGCTGCTGCTCAGGATGCTCACGCAGAGGCGCGTCCTGACATCCATCAGGTGTCAGGATTGGTTCGTGGCAATTGACCTGAAATCCCTTTCGGTCTGTCCCTGTCTCCACGGTCTTCACGAAGATCGTGGAAGCCGCCCTTTCTCCCTGAGGGGAGGAAGGTGTGCGGGTACTTAACTATCTCAACGACTGGCCTATCCTGACACACTCGTGAGATCTGTTATGTATACAAGGGGCCTGGTGCTCCGGCACCCAGATCGATTGGGAATCAGGTCAACCGAGGAAAGGACAAGCTCTCCCCCAGGGCAGAGCATCCTCTTTCTCGGTAGGGAACTCAACTCTGTCACCATGTCGGCGCAACTGTCCGCAGTACGCGCCCAGCCGGTGTTGAACTGCCTGGAACATTTCAGGCAGACAGCGGTCCCCCTGAAACGATTCAGAGGCTCCTGGGCATGGCGTCCTCGTCGGGTGAGACCCCTCGGGTTGATGCACATGAGACCGCTCCAACACTGGCTTCAGAGTCGAGTTCCGAGGAGAGCGTGGCACACCGGCAGCAGGCGCATGGTGATGACGCCCTGCGGCCGACGCACCAAAACCCCTGGTCTTCCATGACTTTTTCGACGGACTAAGGTCCCTCAGGGCAGGTTATGAGGCAAGTCGTGGTGACGACGGACGCCTCCCTGCAGGGGTGTGGTGCAGTGTGTAACGGGCACGCAGGCGGGGCACTGGGCGAACCCCCACCTGCGCTGGCATATCAATTGCCAGGAGTTGTGGGCAGTGCTACTTGCACTGAGCAGGCTGCGGCCTCTCGTGCGGGACAAGCACGTGCTGGTCCGAGGACGGCACTACAGCTGTAGCGTACATCAGATCTTAGGGTGGCGTTCGCTCACAGCAAACACAACTTGCTCGACGCCTCCTCCGGTGGAGTCAACAGGTGATCCGTTCCCTGTGGGCCACACTCACCTCGGGCAAACTGAACTAGACAGCCGACGCGCTCTCTTGTCAGTTTATGTCTCGTAGAGAGTGGCGACTCCACCCCCGCGTAGGCCGCTTGGTACTCCCTGTCCGAGGCTCTCGACACGGATATCCTTGCGCACAGCTTACCGCGGGACGGGCGGAAGCACACCTCCCCCCCCCCAGGAGCCTCCTTGCACAGACACTGTGCAAGGCCAGGGAAGAGGAGCACCAAGTGTTATTGGTTACACCGCACTGGTCTAACCGCACTTGGCTTCAGAGCTGATTCTCTGGACAGCGACTCCCCCTGACCCATTCCCCTGACAGAGGACCTGCTCTCTCAGGGGAAGGACACGTTCTGGCATCCCAGATCAGACCTCTGGAACACCATGTCTGGTCTCTAGACGGGACGAGAAGATCCTGAGTTGGCTACTCCCCCTCTATGGCGGAGACCATCACCCAGGCTAGGGCCCCATCTACTGGGCGGTTACACGCCTCTAGACAGCGCCGCTTCTTGTCCTGGTGTCTCTCTCAACGAGAAAGACCCACTGAGGTGCTCGATCAGGATTGTGTTGTCCTTCTTACGAGACTGGAGACTAACATCTCCCCCACACTGAGTGTGTATGTAGTCGCTGTCGCCACTCATCACGACTCAGTTGATGGAAAGTTTCTAGGATGACACGACCTGGTCACCAGGTTTCCTAAGGGGTGCGAGAGGGCGGCTCCCGCCTCATCTCCGCTCCATACCCTCTTGGGACCCTAAGGGTCCTCGGGGGGGCCTCTGGGCCCCCCAAGAGCCCCTCGGAGGTTCCGATCTTCCTCACCCGAGTAAGACGGCCCTCCTGATGGCGCTCGCTTCCTTCAAGAGGGTAGGGCACCTCCGAGCATCCTCCGTGTCCCCGATTGCCTTGAATTCGGCCCTGGTAGCTCTCACGTTATCTTGAGACCCAGGCCCGGATGCGTGCCCAAAAAGTTCCCACTACTCCCTTACGGGGCGAAGTGGTGAACTTGCAGGCTCCCCATTGGGGAGGAACCCAACCCCATCCGTGTTGTGTCCTGGACCGCACGCAGGGCCTCAGTAGCTCTGACCAGCTCCTTGTCTGTATTGGAGGACAGCAGAGGGGAAGGCTGTCTCCAAGCAGAGGTTGGCGCACTGAGTCGTGGATGCCGTTACGACGACATTCCAATCTCAGAATCTCCCATGCCCACTGAGGGGGGTATAGCCACCTCCTGGGCACTGGCAGAAGCGCCTCTCTAGCAGACATCTGTAGAGCTGCGGGTTGGGCTACGCCCAAACACCTTCGCAGGGGTTAAACAACCTTAGCGTAAACCCGGTGTCAGCCCACGTCCTGCGTGGCAACATGTAGGACTGGCATCCGGCGGGGCGTATGCCTGCGAAAGCATCACCCTCTAGGAGGCTGGGTCAGTGTGCTATCTACCTCTCTCCTTACCCTACTCTGGCTAAGGACAGGTACCCTATCCGCTTCCCTTCTTACCCAACCACTTGGTTAAGAATAGGCATTCTATCCATCACTAAGCAAGCACCACCTGGGGTTGGCTGGGCAGAGCAGCCTTCCCCCTTAGGCCGGGATAACATGTGAGCCATCCCCTGGCTCTAACCGGACCTAGTGCTACCGGACGCCTGTAACACCCCCCCCCCGTGGGCTGTTCCGTCTGATGTATCCTCATGATATGTTCCCACTCCTGGTAACCCATGAGCTTCCCCAGGTGGACCTCCACCTCGCGGTTAACTACTCAGCCCGCACGTTCCATGCGTTCTCCTCCAAGGACGAGACCATACCTTATCCACCGTATTCCTCCCCACGGTAGGAGGTGGCCTCTGCAGCGCATCCCTAATTAAGGAAGTTGCGCTTACCCGGTGTAAACCCGAGCCGGACGGCCTCTCGCCAGTAGAGAGCTAAGGCCTCCGTCCGTGAAAGGTTACCGGTCAGGGCTGTTCCCATCTTTCTCCAAGAAAGCTCTGGAACCCCCCGACCACCACACTGGAAGGTTACAGTTTCGCGAAAGCATCGAGCTGACACGCCCAGGCCTGTTACCGTCGCTTCGCTAGAGACTGTGACACGATACAGCGTTGTGGCGTTTTCCATAGGCAACCCCATCTGTCGTCCTCGACACAACGTCGAGAGACCGACAGAAAGGGAACGTCTCGGTTACGTATGTAACCTCTGTTCCCTGATGGAGGGAACGAGACGTTGTGTCCCTTATGCCACTAACACGTATCGTATTCTGCTGCAGTCGTGAGAGGCTCTCAGGCTCTTCAGAACAAAAGGTGAGTGAATGCTGCACGCCGGCTTCCTTTTATACCGGACATCCGGGGGCGGAGCCCGGCATGCAAATTTCATTCGCCAAATTTCATTGGCCTTTTCTATAGTAGTCAGAGTTGATTGGTTCTCAAGGGCGAACCCCATCTGTCGTCCTCGACACAACGTCTTGTTCCCTCCATCAGGGAACAGAGGTTACATACGTAACAGAGACGTTACGCCAATAACTAACCTTACAGTGCAAAAAACCTGCATGCACATTTCCACACCAATAATTTCCTGTGCACTCTTTACCACAAGGAGCACAAATTCAAATGGAACATATGGTTCGAAAGCTGCATATGCTACAGTATCCGATGAAGTACACTTAATTGTCCAGAAATCAGATATATCCAAAAGCAAGCGTATGTATTCAAATACATCAAGCACTTGAGATAGGAGGGTGGAATGAGGGATTCAGGGGAACAATCCAGGGGCTGAATTTCAGGAGGAAGGAATTCAAGTTCAAAATGTAAAGGATTTTCTGTATTTTACCCATGTAATAGCTTCCAAACATTTAAAACATTTTTTTATACAAGATTCATGCATGAATATACAGTACTGTCAGGATCGGACAGCAGGACGCAGGCAAGTGAAGGATTAAACACAGACTTTAATAGAAGACACAAAACCAAAGAACCCTCGATGGGGTAGAACACACAGTAACTAAAATAAGAAATCAAACCAAAAACTTCACACAAGGGTAACAAAACAAACAGGATGATAATTCCAAATAATAATAGACCAAAGACGAAATGATAATCCACGCGAATACACGTAATCCACAATAACACGAACGGGAGAGCACAGAGGAGTATAAAATGTGAAATGAACCGACAAAGACTGGGAAAAGAACAGGACTATATAAAGGAACCACTGACGAGGGATAATGATGATACAGGGACATTGAAGGACAGTTGACAAGGCTTAACATTAAAGAAGACTGGCGGGAAGGTAATGGGGCAGGTGAGGGAGAAACAAGGGGGCGGAGCTAAACGAGAGACAGGAGGACATGTTGCGAAATGTCAAAACATTCCGCCACGTGTCTCCACACAAGACGAAACACACACACAAGACATGGTACTGTCACGACCCTGTCCCCAAGGCAGGAAAACTCATGGCAGGAAGGACAGGACCCTGACACAGTACCACACAGAAATGAGTACACCCAGATGTTGTGCTAGACTTTTTCCTTGTCCGTCATTTTACGGACAGGCTCAAAAAAAATCTGTCATAATCTATTTTTACCCATCACTATAGTGCAATGTGATATTACAAGCAGGTTAGCATGTTTGTGACGTCATCGCGACGTACATGCTTGCTTTGAACTTACTGTATTTTAATACCCAATAAAGCAGAGGTCGTTTTCATATTTAATGTTTCTGTTGTCAGACATAAAGTAAAATACGAATTACAGACAAATGTTAATGTTCAGTCAATAACAATGACAGGTGCATGTACACGCTGTTTTGTAATCATTCATTTATTCACTTACAAGTAACTTTAAGCTGCTGTTAGGTCATGAAAGGAGAAGACGCAGAGAGAAAAAAAAATTCTGTAAACACCGCACCACTGATTTGTGCGCGCCTGTGTGTGTATGAGAGCCTGCGACGAGAGGGTCTGATTGAATGACAGATGCACAATGTAAAGTAGTGAGTGAACAGCTTGTATAACAGTGTAAATTTGCTGTACCCTCAAAATAACTCAATACACAGCCATTAATGTCTAAACCGCTAGCAACAAAAGTGAAAATGTCCAAATTGGGCCCAATAAGCCATTTTCCCTCTCCGGTGTCATGTGATTATTTAGTGTTACAAGGTCTCAGGTGTGAATGGGGAGCAGGTGTGTTAAATTTGGTGTTATCGCTCTCACTCTCTCATACTGGTCACTGGAAGTTCAACATGGCACCTCATGGCAAAGAACTCTCTGAGGATGTGAAAAAAAGAATTGTTGATCTACATAAAGATGGCCTAGGCTATTAGAAGATTGCCAAGACCCTGAAACTGAGCTGCAGTATGGTGGCTAAGACCATACAGCAGTTTAACAGGACAGGTTCCACTCAGAACAGGCCTCGTCATGGTCGACCAAAGAAATTGAGTGCACGTGCTCAGCGTCATATCCAGAGGTTGTCTTTGGGAAATAGACGTATGAGTGCTGCCAGCATTGCTGCAGAGTTTGAAGGGGTGGGGGTCAGCCTGTCAGTGCTCAGACCATACGCCACACACTGCATCAAATTGGTCTCAGAAGGAAGCCTCTTCTAAAGATGATGCACAAGAAAGCCCGCAAACAGCTTGCTGAAGACAAGCAGAGTAAGGACATGGATTACTGGAACCATTTCCTGTGGTCTGGTGTCGGCAACCAGTAAGGAGTACAAAGACAAGTGTGTCATGTCTACGGTCAAGCATGGTGGTGGGAGTGTCATGGTCTGGGGCTGCATGAGTGCTGCCGGCACTAGGGAGCTACAGTTCATTTAGGGTACCATGAATGCCAACATGTACTGTGACATACTGAAGCAGAGCACGTTCGGAGTATTCGAACATGCTAACGACCCCAAAAGAAGCTGAGGGTAAAGGTGATGGACCGGCCAAGCATGTCTCCAGACTTAAACCCTACTGAGTGGTAAGAGCATTGCACTAACAACGCAAGGTTGTGGGTTCAAGCCCAGGGGATTGCAAATACCTATGTAAAATGTATAGGATAAAGCAATGTGGGTTGCTTTTAAAGCGTCTGCCAAATGCATAAATGCAAATGTAATATTACTATGCAAACACTTGTAAACAATCTGCATTTGAACATCTTACAAAAACATATGGGTCAGTGATGTGATGCTCATTTTTTGTATCCCTGTAGTTTAATTACATTTAAAAGAGTTACAATTTCAAAATAAATTTGCTAATTACTTTCATACATTCTCTCTTCTGAGGACCAAGACTGAAAGACTGGTTTTAATTCATTTTGAAAGAGTATTTGGGGAAGGGTTGCAAAAATGGCATTGTTGTGAAAACGTAAAAACACGATACCAAACAATCATTTTGTTTAAAAAAGGTGAAATTCTCAAGAAAACACCATATCAGCTAGCTTGACCTAATATTACATGAGTCCCATTTAATAGTAAATAATTTAAATTAAACACATTGTTCTGAATATTATAATTAATTTGTGGATTCATGTGAGTCAAGTCCAATTCATTTATGGAGCAATTTTGTTAAAGGGATAGTGTACCCAAAAATGAAATCACTCTCTCTATAGTTGATCCAAACCTGCATACATTTCTTAATGTGTTTTAAGAATATGTTTATGCATTTTCTTAACACAGATTTTTGGTGTAATGCTTGTAACCAAACATTTCTTGGACCCCATTGACTACCATAGTAGGAAAAATTACAATGGTAGTCAAAAGTGCCCCAGGACTTTTTGCAGTCCAATATTCTTCAAAAAATATTATTTTGTGTTCAACAGAACAAAACAAATAAAGCAATTTTTCCTACTATGGCAGTCAATGGGGTCCAATAACTATTTGGACATAAGCATTTGGCGAATTAAATTTGCATGCCGGTCTCCGCCCCCGGATGTCCGTTATAAAAGGAAGCCGGCGTGCAGCATTCACTTACCTTTTGTTCTGAAGAGCCTGAGAGCCTCTCACGACTGCAGCAGAATACGATACGTGTTTGTGGCATAAGGGACACAACGTCTCGTTCCCTCCATCAGGGAACAGAGGTTACATACGTAACCAAGACGTTCCCTTTCTGTCGGTCTCTCGACGTTGTGTCGAGAACGACAGATGGGGTTGCCTATGGAAAACGCCACAACGCTGTATCGCGTCACAGTCTCTAGCGAAGCGACGGTAACAGGCCTGGGCGTGTCAGCTCGATGCTTTCGCGAAACTGTAACCTTCCAGTGTGGTGGTCGGGGGGTTCCAGAGCATTCTTGGAGAAAGATGGGAACAGCCCTGACCGGTAACCTTTCACGGACGGAGGCCTTAGCTCTCTACTGGCGAGAGGCCGGCTCGGGTTTACACCGGGTAAGCGCAACTTCCTTAATTAGGGATGCGCTGCAGAGGCCACCTCCTACCCGTGGGGAGGAATACGGTGGATAAGGTATGGTCTCGTCCTTGGAGGAGAACGCATGGAACGTGCGGGCTGAGTAGTTAACCGCGAGGTGGAGGTCCACCTGGGGAAGCTCATGGGTTACCAGGAGTGGGAACATATCATGAGGATACATCAGACGGAACAGCCCACAGGGGGGTGTTACAGACGTCCGGTAGCACTAGGTCCGGTTAGAGCCAGGGGATGGCTCACATGTTATCCCGGCCTAAGGGGGAAGGCTGCTCTGCCCAGCCAACCCCCAGGTGGTGCTTGCTTAGTGATGGATAGAATGCCAGAGAAATCCCTCTCGCACCCCTTAGGAACCTGGTGACCAGGTCGTGTCATCCTAGAAACTTTCCATCAACTGAGTCGTGATGAGTGGCGATAGCGACTACATACACATTCAGTGTGGAGGGGAGATGTTAGTCTCCAGTCTCGTAAGAAGGACAACACAATCCTGATGGAGCACCTCAGTGGGTCTTTCTCGTTGAGAGAGACACCAGGACAAGAAGAGAGGCGCCGTCTAGAGGCGTGTAACCGCCTAGTAGATGGGGCCCTAGCCTGGGTGATGGTCTCCGCCATAGAGGGGGAGTAGCCAACTCAGGATCTTCTCGTCCCGTCTAGAGACCAGACATGGTTTTCCAGAGGTCTTATCTGGGATGCCAGAACGTGTCCTTCCCCTAAGAGAGCAGGTCCTCTGTCAGGGGAATCGGTCAGGGGGAGTCGCTGTCCAGAGAATCAGCTCTGAAGCCAAGTGCGGTTAGACCAGTGCGGTGTAACCAATAACACTTGGTGCTCCTCTTCCCTGGCCTTGCACAGTGTCTGTGCAAGGCTCCTGGGGGGGGGAAGGTGTGCTTCCGCCCGTCCCGCGGTCAGCTGTGCGCAAGGATATCCGTGCCGAGGGCCTCGGACAGGGAGTACCAAGCGGCCTGCGCGGGGGTGGAGTCGCCACTCTCTACGAGGCATAAACTGACAACAGAGCGCGTCGGCTGTCTAGTTCAGTTTGCCCGGGGTGAGTGTGGCCTACAGGGAACGGGTCACCTGTTGACTCCACCGGAGGAGGCGTCGAGCAAGTTATATTAGCTGCTGTGAGCGAACGCCACCCTAAGATCTGATGTACGCTACAGCTATAGTGCCGTCCTCGGACCAGCATGTGCTTGTCCCGCACGAGAGGTCGCAGCCTGCTCAGTGCAAGTAGCACCGCCCACAACTCTTGGCAATTGATATGCCAGCGCAGGTGGGGGTTCGCCCAACGCCGCGCCTGCATGCCCGTTACACACTGCACCGCACCCCCGCAGGGAGGCGTCACCACGACTTGCCACGTAACCTGCCTTGAGGGACCTTAGTCCGTCGAAAAGTCATGGAAGACCAGGGGTTTTGGTGCGTCGGCCGCAGGGCGTCATCACCATGCGCCTGCTGCCGGTGTGCCACGCTCTCCTCGGAACTCGACTCTGAAGCCAGTGTTGGAGCGGTCTCATGTGCATCAACCCGAGGGGTCTCACCCGACGAGGACGCCATGCCCAGGAGCCTCTGAATTGTTTCAGGGGGACCGCTGTCTGCCTGAAATGTTCCAGGCAGTTCAACACCGGCTGGGCGCGTACTGCGGACAGTTGCGCCCACATGGTGACAGGGGGACCAAGGGGACGGTCTGCTTCACCATTCCCATGGAGGGTGGTTCGATGGCTGGCGGAGCTAACCCTGTCGCGGGGGGGACCCCGGAGGGAAGGTTGGCTCTGCCTACTTACCTGCCTAGCGGGACAGCTGCACGCACTGTCGGTTTGAGAGTGGTAGCAGCTGTCGTGTGTGTATGACCCTACGCCTCGCCAGGGCGTGAGGTCGGGTTTGCCGGGCACAGTCCAGTGGAGTGTGAGATCGGCAGGAAGGAACTCCCAGGGGAAACAGAAAACTCTTTGTGAGTAAGTGGGCGCCAGGCCCTGAGAAGGGCCCGGCTTTGGTGACGAGGCAGGAGCCGTCCCGTACCGACCGATCAGAGCCGTAGCTGTGAAGGTCGGGCCCGATGTTGTTCCCCCTGGGGTCTTCCCGTCAGTGTCACTTCTCGTGAGAAGTTAGCTGACGGGGTGAGGTTTCCCCCTCGACCTCGACTTCCGGGGTGCCACCTGTGGGGCACAGTAACCGGAGCCGATGTGGAAGGGGTCCTGCTGCCGGGAAACAGACATCACGTGAGATCTCGGAGGCTTGAGGGCGGCCGAGTCGCAGCGTGGTAAAAATGTGGCTAATCGCCACTGTCTGCTTCTTCACCGTCAAAAACTGCTGAGCGCAGTCCTCGACGGTGTTACCAACAACCCACCCTGAGACGGGTGCATCAAGAAAGCAGACTTTCTCGGTGTCACTCATCTGCGCAGGTTCAGCCGGGGGTGACTCTCCTGGACCACTTCCGTGGACATCGTCCGACCCAGGGCCCGTGCCGCCACCTTGGTCGCTCCGTAGAGCGCTGTCAGTGGCGCACAGAAATCCTGCATTATACCTGGGTCGGCCTTACCCTCATGGAGCTCTCAACGCCCTGGCCTGGCGGACCTGCAGGATGGCCATGGCATAGAGAGAGGAGGCAGCCCGGCCCGCGGCAGCGCAAGGCTTCGGCACCATTGATGTCGAAGTCCTACACGCCTTGGACGGTAGGCGTGGCCGATTCTCCCCAGGTGGTAGCCGTCTGCGGCACAGATGCACCGCAGCCGCACGTTCCACCCGGGGATCTCGACGTAGCCTTTGGCTGCCCCACTCTCGAGGGAAGTGAGGGAGCCGGAGCTGGTTTGACCGGAGCGGGCCGTGAGTGGAGCGCTCCTAGTTTTACACAGCTCCTCATGCACCTCCGGGTTTGCACCGCGCTCCGCCCCCAGGAACCACGTATCCCCGGATTAGCATGGCTGACATCACTTCTGCTTCCTCCTGAGCTCAACCCCCCTGGGGGGGGGAGCTCGGATTCGTCAGAGTCGGATGCCAGTCTTCCTCCGATGCTGCGAACGACATCTCATCTACGTCACACATCGCTTCCGAGTGCGTGCCTGAGAAACGGTATGCCACCGCCGGTTGGGGAACGTTCAGAGAGCGAATCTGGTGCGATCGGCCGTGAGCACTTGGCTGGCGGTTTACGTTCGCAGAGTTCCCCATATCACTACGCTGCTACGTGGTGGTCGGGGCCGTAGTGCGGCAGATGTGTCAACGAACGCTCTTCAGTGTGCTGGATGCCCAGACACTAATGCAGCGATCGTGTCCATCCCCCTCCTCGATTAGGGTGCCGCACCCAAGAGAACAGCGGGACATGCCGCGCTGGAAATTGCTCAGTCCTGAAAAGGACCTTTTAGAAATAATCTCTATCACCTCCGGCACCGCCGAGACGCCCAGGAGAAGGTCGCTGCAGGAAGGGACGATCCGCTGCTCTGCGTCGTAGATCCGGCGAAGTAGAAGAAGAATTCGTTGAATTCTTTTTGTTCGTAGTCATGAGCGAGGTCTGAAGAACAAAATTAAGTGAATGCTGCACGCCGGCTTCCTTTATACCGGACATCCGGGGGCGGAGACCGGCATGCAAATTTCATTCGCCAAATTTCATTGGCCTTTTCTATAGTAGTCAGAGTTGATTGGTTCTCAAGGGCGAACCCCATCTGTCGTTCTCGACACAACGTCGAGAGACCGACAGAAAGGGAACTTTTTTTTAAATGTGAGATAATTTGACAATTTTAGGGTGTGGTCAGTTATTCTCAGGTATACATGTCACATTGATAATTCATTATTATTATAAAAAGAATATCACAATGCAAACACTTAGTTTTTTATTTCATTTGGCCATTGAACAGAATAATTCAACAATAGACATTTGAGAATTTGATTTGATCACAGAATCCAATCTAGGTTTTGATCTGGATCAAATTGTCAGTTTATGTTTTTTCAAAAACTTTTAAGTAAGCTCGCAATACCTTTGATAAAAAACATGATATACTGATCCCAGCAGAAGGGTGTCATGGTTCTCTTGCAGGATCCCTTGTTTTATGTTGGAGAGAGACAATTTTGGCACTTATGAGTTGCAATACTCTCTCTCCGATCTTGTCATTGTTCCTGCCCTCTTGTTTCCTTGTTAGTGCTCGTTATGATTTCATGTCCCACACCTGTCCCCTCCTGATTTAGTTACCTTTATAATGCCCTTGTGTGTTCTGTCCTATGCTGGTTCGTTGTTTGTGTCATCTGTGGTGAGTTCCTGTAGTTTTATAGTCTAGTTTTATAGTCTAGTTTTATAGTCTAGTTTTATAGTCTAGTTTTATAGTCTAGTTTTATAGTCTAGTTTTATAGTCTAGTTTTATAGTCTAGTTTTATAGTCTAGTTTTATAGTCTAGTTTTATAGTCTAGTCTAGTTTTATAGTCTAGTTTTTATAGTCTAGTTTTTATAGTCTAGTTTTTAGTTTTATAGTCTAGTTTTATAGTCTAGTTTTATAGTCTAGTTTTATAGTCTAGTTTTATAGTCTAGTTTTATAGTCTAGTTTTATAGTCTAGTTTTATAGTCTAGTTTTATAGTCTAGTTTTATCTAGTTTTAGTTTTATAGTTAGTTTTATAGTCTAGTTTTATAGTCTAGTTTTATAGTCTAGTTTTATAGTCTAGTGTCTAGTTTTATAGTCTAGTTTTATAGTCTAGTTTTATAGTCTAGTTTTATAGTCTAGTTTTATAGTCTAGTTTTATAGTCTAGTTTTATAGTCTAGTTTTAGTAGTTTTATAGTTTTATGTCTAGTTTTAGTAGTAGTCTATAGTCTAGTTTTTATAGTCTAGTTTTATAGTCTAGTCTAGTTTATAGTAGTTAGTTTTAGTCTAGTCTAGTTTATAGTAGTATAGTCTAGTTTCTAGTGTCTAGTTTTATAGTCTAGTTTTATAGTCTAGTTTTATAGTCTAGTTTTTATAGTCTAGTTTGTCTACTAGTTTATAGTTAGTACTAGTCCCAGATAGCACAATCCATCTGGCTTACGTCTATTTGACGTCTGCATTTACATCTGCATTTACATCTGCAATACGTAGTTTGCTCATCTGCAATACGTCTGAACGTCTGTAATACGTCTGCTAAAGATCTGGAGATCTGCTGCGTTAAAAACATCTGCTAAACATCTTAGAAAGAGCAGCTTTACATCCATTCTAAATCATAAACATCTTACAGATGCAAGACTGCTGGAAAAGGACTAAGACCTAAGTTTGTTTTATGTTGGGACACAAAACAATAAAACACCATTTGTTGCTAGTTCCTGAGGAATGATATCCTGCCCTCCCCTCAGGGGTTTTTTGATGCCCAGGAATTGAACCCTTTTTATAACATGTCTCCCCTCCCTTTCATCTCTTCAGGCTCTGATCACTTAGAAAATGCTCATACTGTATATATCATTTATTGTCATATATGAAGTGTTGATCATCATGTTTGTTATTGTTTTAAAGGTCATGGTGCCATGGGTAAAAGGGTCTATTTTCCTTCAAACATAATAAAGAGTGTATTAGAGTTTTTTAACTTTAGGATATAACCTGCACTTCTCATAGAGGTGTGACTTTCCAGGGAATCCTGTTTACATGTAGATTGAGATCTCATTTAATGTTCTCTTCAGGGAATCCTGTTTACATGTAGATTGAGATCTCATTTAATGTTCTCTTCAGGGAATCCTGTTTACATGTAGATTGAGATCTCATTTGATGTTCTCTTCAGGGAATCTTGTTTATATGTAGATTGAGATCTAATTTGATATTCTCTTCAGTGACGAGAAAACAATCAAACCAAGTTTCTCGCTGACCATTGGCTTTGTTACATCTGGGTATATAAAGTGCATTGGCAAAAAACTCAGGGAAGCATCTGTAACCAGAACTTCCCACACTGTAACTGTGAGTCTCGATTTTACCAGGTATGATAAACTTAGTGGTTTTATTTTATTCTTAAACTATGTTGATAATCGTTGCTTAGTAAATTAGGAATTTCTTTGTATATGCATTCTATGATTTTAATTAATGTTGTGCCTGCCTGGTATAATAAATTGTTATTGTTAATATTATCTGAATTCTTCAGAGTCTGTTATTACCAGTAGATTGAAAGGAACCTGTTCTGTTACCGCAAAATCGATGTGTCAGGATAGGATGGGCTAGTTTATACTAGACTTTTTATTATAAATGGGTCATTACTAAAGCTCACATGTTACAGATTTCCACCTATCATCTGACCTAGCAAGTTGCATGATCGTGACTAAAATAACTATTGCTTTCCTGTAGCTCAGTGGTAAGAATATTGCGTTAACAACGCAAGGTTGTGGGTTCGATCCCAGGGGATTGCAAATACCTATGTATAAATGTATAGGATAATGCAATGTAAGTCGCTTTGGATAAAAGCGTCTGCCAAAATGCCTAAAATGTATTGTTATGTTTCTGAGCAAGCATATCTCGGCCAAACTTAATGATATTAGTGTACCCGGCAACCTCTGACTAGATTGGAACTGACCGTTTTGTGTCCGTGAGATCCATGAACCCGGCCAGCGTGAGACTCTGTGCGACTGCAGGTCCCAATCGAAAGAATAACTCTAAATAATAAATATTAAAGTATGTAGATTTATAGATAAATTAACAGATACATTTGAAACGTTATATAAGTTATTTTATATTATTATATCAAAATTGGAGTCAGATCTGTTTTAACCACAGAGGCATGTAAATTGAATTAAATTGTAACAGTTCTTAAATAGCTTCATATAGAGATCATTGAGGAGAAGCAGACTACGAGATCCCTTCAACCACGACATTGGATTCCGTCGTTGGGCTAGTGGGTGGTCTTTTACACAGATATCTTCTAGATGTCTATATGACGTCTGACAGCAGACATCTCCGAGACGTATTGCAGATGAGCAAACTACGTCTTGCAAATGTAAATGCAGACGTCAAATAGACTTAGCCAGATGTATGTGGGGCTATCAGGGGAACTATGGTCTGATCACTTGCATGGATATCTCCTTGAACCCCATGATGTGGGTTCACAGAAACAGTTTACAAATGCAAACACCACACGTAGAATCAACTCCAGACCTTTAACATGCTTCATTCCAGAAATGATTTAAGGAAAAGCCCAAACCTGTGAATAAAACCCCTTTTGATTCAACTGTTCAATTACTTATGGTCCCTTGAAAAATGGGGGAGCTTCATATTAAAGAGCTGTAATTCCTAAAGCCTTTAGCTAATCTGGATGTGAACACACTCTAAATAAAGATGAGCGTGTGCACTTTAAGGCCATACCCATTATAAAACTGTAACTCGAATACAATTTGATACACAGCTAAAATAACAAAAAATGTGCTTCTGTCCAAATATTTATGGACCTAACTGTATATATATTTCTTGTTTCCCATCTCATATTTTTTTCCATCACCATGTCCCTTCAGGGCTTCTGTAGAGCACTATAGCAATCCAGATTTGGTATTCTGAAAAATGTGTATCTGGATCAGGGTGATCCAATCCAGTTTTGCTTTGAAAAACTGGCACAAAAGTAAAATGTATTATCCGATCCTGGATAGCAAAACATGGGACTTCCAAATCCAGATAATTCTGATCGAGAATACATTTTTGAATAACCGGCCCCTGGAAATCCGTTTCTTATTTGAGTAGCTTTTAGACGTGTTCGACTTCATGTGGCGCGCAAGAATCTAGGTCAGGTGCTCCAGTTGCTCAAAATCGGCTGCGAAAACTTTGATGACGACACACTTTATTCTCATTGGCCAGAATGTTCCCTTGTATGTGTTGCTCGGTTACGATTATACTCAAAATGTGATTCAACAATCTAATTTGTATGTTTATTGAACTGAT
Source organism: Triplophysa siluroides (assembly GCA_006030095.1). Taxonomy (NCBI): domain Eukaryota; kingdom Metazoa; phylum Chordata; class Actinopteri; order Cypriniformes; family Nemacheilidae; genus Triplophysa; species Triplophysa siluroides. The sequence goes on from VCII01000146.1 coordinate 340,171, forward strand.
CTTAATGCCAAAAAATCCTATCATATTCACTTAATCCGTGATATAGAAATGAATATCCCGTATTCTGCTGTAAGTTCAGCTCCCTACGGGAGAATGAAGTGTCCAACCTGAAGGCCGTCTTTTTACTTCTCCCACGCCTGCAACCAGCAGATCTCACCAGTCGGTGGCAGGCAAGTATGGGTCAACTCGAACAAGCCTTTTGGCTTATGTTACGTTCTCACGCCAAGTAAAACACCACATTAAAACGTAAGCAAGTCAGACGTCTCTGCAGATATAAGGTTGCTGTGTTGTTGTCTATCTGCTGGAGGAGACAGGAGCACTGGATAAAGCCGCGCCCCAGCTAACAATTTTTGGTTACCAGAACGTTCCCTTAATGTCATTTTTGGTTCCCCCAGAACATTTTCTTTACGGAAATAGAACGTTAGTTTCTGGTTCACATGTTCTGGGAACCAAAAACTAACGTTAGGGTAACGTTCCCCTAACATTATAAAAACATGAAGATAACGTTTTATTTCCATAAAGATAACAAAAACAAACCTTTAAACAAACTTTGCTGGGAGTTAGTTGATCGCTGTTTGATCAGTGGCCCATTCAAGTCATTCAGGCTTTGCTTTGCTAATCGAGGGGGTGTGTTCAAGCGACCGTGTTGGGTCTTCCTCCCCAAGTGGGAGCACCTGCAAGTTCACCACCTCATCCCTAAAGGGAGCGGTGGGAACTTCAGGCACGTAGCCGGACTGGATTTTTAGAACCACGTGGAAGTCGCCCGGCCCGGACTCTAGGCACTCGTTGGACACAGAGGGTGCTGCAGATCCACTTCCCTCTTGATGCAGACGAGCGCTATTAGGAGAGACATCTTTATCGCGAGATGAGGTAAAGCGGATTCTCAAGGGGCTCAACGGGGCTCTTCTCAGGCTCTCCAGGACCCAAGGGGGTACGGAGCGCGGACAGGGAGGATTCAGCCTTCTCTTGCCCATCAGGAATCTTATGACCAGGTCAAGCATGCCTGCTGTCCAAGATTAACGGGCAACAAGTGTGTGATGTTCAGCGATGGCGACATACACCTTGATGGTGGAACGGTTGCTCTCTACCTTTCCTGGAGGAGGACGTACTGTCCGTACACTGATCGCACAACTCAGCAGATCTTCCCATGGGAAGAACAGCAGGACGAGAAGAGGCACCACTTGTAGGCATACAGGCGTCTAGTGGCCCGAGTGATAGCAGACGGGGGCCCGTGCAACAACCCGCCACTGCGTGCCCGTTGCACACAGCACCCCAGCCGAGCAGGAAGGCGTCCGTCGTCAGCACGACAAACCTTGACACCTGCCTGGGTGGAACCCCGGTTTGGAGAAAAGAGACATATGTCCAAGGGGCTAGGGTGTGACTGCAATAAAGCGTGATGGAAATATGTCTCATGCAGATGTACCACGCTCTCCAGTGACTGTGACTCTGGAGCCAGTGCTGAAGCAGTCTCAAATACATTAACCCAAGCAGAGCAACCAGCGCAGAGGATGCCATTTGTCCCAGGAGCCTCTGAGAGAGTTTCGGTGGGATCGCTGGTTGTCACCTGAAGAGTTTCAGAAAACTCAGCACTGACTGGTGCTAAGGCGCGCTGTCAATGTGACAGAGTCTAGTTCCATACCGAGATAAGAGATGTTCTGCGTAGGGGAGAGCTTGCTCTTGTCCCTGTTGATGCGGAGGCCCAGTCGGTCGAGGTGCCGAAGTACGAGGTCCCTGTGCATAGACAACAGATCTCGTGAGTTTGCCAAGATGAGCCAGTCGTCGAGATTGTTGAGAATAAACACTTCCTGCTCACAGAAGGGAAACGAGGGCAGCCTCCGTGACCTTGGTAAAGACACAGGCAGAAAGGGCAACATTCTGAATGGCATCCTATGAAGTGCCTTGTTCAGAGTGTGCAGATCCAGTATGGGGCAAACCCCCCACCTTTCTTGGGGACGATGAAATAGGGGCTGTAAAACCCTGAGGACATCTCTGCTGGAGGGACGGGCTCAATCGCATCCTTCGGCAGAAAGGTTGTGACCCCGGCCCAAAGTACGGGAGCATTCTCGCCTCAAACAGAGGTAAACCGAATGACCCGAAACCTGGGCGGGCGTCTGGCGAACTGGATCGCGTAGTCGAGCATGAGATGGGGCGGGGACCATGCTGGTGAGACTCAACAGCGGAGTCGTGCCCGATGTCTTGGGTCTCCATGGGCTGCCCCTGCCAGGGCCACTTCGGAGACTTACTGGGCGGCTGCTGAAGGGGAGTCGATGCTCTATGCCTGAGCCCGCCTGAGGAGGGGGCACCGGAGCCGATGCGGGAGGGGCTGGGCTGCTGGGGAGCAGACCTGAAGCCAGCCGGGTCGCAGCATGGCAAAATGTGCTTAAGGGTCTCCGTCTGCTTCTTCACCGCTGAGAACTGTTGTGAAAAATCTGTGATATTGTCATCAAACAGCCCACCTTGCGTGATGGGTGTATCGAGAAAGCATACCTTCTCGGCGTCTCTCATCTGCGTAAAGTTAAACCATAGGTGTCACTCCTCGACCACTGTTGACATCGTACGACCCAGCATGCGCGGTGTCACCTTGGTCGCCCGGAGAGCGAAGTCGGTGGTGGTGCGCAGTACCTGCACGACAGCTAAGACGTGTCTTCCCTCGTCCAATGGGTTCAGACATGCCTGGCGACACGTGTAAGCTGTAGAAAATTTCAGCTCTTTTAGGTAAATTTGCTCTAATAGACACCTAGGTCCGCTACCGAAACGCCCAGAGGAAATCACACACAAGAGGACAAGTTCGCTGCTCTGCGTTGTAGAAAGTCAAGTAGAGAGATAACGCCCAGCATTTAATGCCTCAAAGGTTCCGAAGAACAAAAGGTGAATTAATGGGCACGCCATCTTCCTTTTATACCCGTATGCACGGGACGGAGACTGGCATTCGGCAAGTTTATTGACCTTTTAAAAATTCAATTGGAGATAATAGGTTCTCAAGTTCAAACCCCATTCTGTCTCTACACAACGTCGAGAGAAAGACAGAAAGGGAACCTTAGTTCAATTAAAGAAACCTTAAGGCTTAATTAAGTATTAAACCTTAACTGCTAAAGTGTTTCCTTTAGTTCTGTTATGTGCTGCAACAACGTCCTTAAGTTTCTTTTCTACCTTAGAAAATTAAGGGACCAATACAGCTCTCTTAAATCTCAAACGTAATCAATGATAATATGTTCATTAAAGGGGTGTTTCATGCATTCTGACTTCTTACTAATGGTAAACTGCTGGCTTTTCTTGCTGACCATGGTCAACTTGTCAAAAACTTATTGGGCGATTCTCCCGGAAAAGCACGCCCACACGTCAACCAGGTGGGTCAAGTACACAAATATAAAAGGAGACTGACGTATAACCAACGGTTCTGGAGTTACAGGCATGCAAATTTTATAAAAAGAACACAAAACATGTCCTTGTGCATCAAGGATTGCAAAAAATAAACAGATTTTACTAACACTGATCTCTATGTAAATAAAAAATTATGATGCTGGCATATTTCTCATGTCATTTTATCCCCTGTAATATGGCTCCAAATTCCAGCTGAAAATTGACATTTTTACCTCCCTTTACAAATTGTTGATTACTTAATAACTACTATTCATCGGTGGCTTAATATTTGGGCTTTCATCACTACTGATGTTGCTCTTGTTTCTGTAAAATAAAAAAAAATAATAGGTTGATTTGACATGGAATGACCCTATGGTGCTCAAAGATATAATTACAAACAGATGCAATAGCTGTGTTTATTTACAATCCAACTAAAGAAGTTGTGTAAATGGATTGTCAAAATGATGTAGTAGTCAGAAGTGTGTAAGAATTTCAGTTTGATGAAGGTAAATCGTCCAACATTACTCCCACCATTTAAGGTATAATGTATGTCAAATATGCATACAGGTAGTCGTTTAGTACTAAATATATGATTTTAACTTGGACTATTCCAGGAATAACGGTTGGAAAATAAATTCACTACAAACCCCCCTAATTTAATATTCACATCCTCCACCATTGACTTACAACATAAATAACTTGCTTTGGTGATCCAGGTGATCATGAGTTCAGTAAATATAATGTACAGTGGTGTAAGATTAGATTAGATTACATCTACTATCATCAAGACCCCTTTTGTGTCTTGTGTTTTTATAAACAGAAAGAAGTATGGTTCTTTTGGCCCACTGAAGCATCCTAAATTCCACATTAAATATATTTAACACCTCTCAAAGTTTCACAAAGCTCTTTGGTAAAATGACAATGTTCAAGATAGAAGGGGGGAAGCTAAATTAGGCCAACTCTAAATATTTTACAACATCTCATCCATTATTGACAGATATCTTTGCCTTGCCAGGCAGGTAAGAAATAGAATCTCTCTCCTGTCTCCTTCCAGATCCCTCTATTCTCACACGATTTAAAGCACACTCAGAGGTGGTATTTTTTAAGAACAAAAACATGTTTCTGATGTACAATGACAATTCGATCTATCTATTACCAGAGCACTCATCATCTGCATGGTCACGGGAGGGCTGGAACCTATCACAGTATCATGGGTTGAAACCAGTTTACATCCTTGCGAAATAATCAGTGTTGGCGCAGTGAACACATTATACAATTTATTTTTCTCAAAGACCCCTAAAATTTTAATCCACAATTTAAAAATATTAATCACATTCTGCACATGGGATTTTAGTCCAATCATATTCTAGAATATTTTCTCTAGCCTAAGAAACCCCCACAATTTTATATTCACATCCTCCACCATTGACTTAAAACATAAATAATTTGGTTTGGTGATCCAGGTGATCATGAGTTCAGTAAATATAATGTACAGTGGTGTAAGATTACATCTACTATCATCAAGACCCCTTTTGCGTCTTGTGTTTTTATAAACAGAAAGAGGTATGGTTGCCATTTTAACTATTTCTTTTGGCCCACTGAAGTATCCTAAATTCCACATTGAATATATTTAACACCTCTCAAAGTTTCACAAAGCTCTTTGGTAAAATGATAATCCTGGACATGTTTGCTTCAAGGTAGAAGGGGGAAGCTAAATTAGGCCAACTCTGAATATTTTACAACATCTCATCCATTATTGACAGGTAGCTTTGCCTTGCCAGGCAGATAAGAAATAGAATATCTCTCCTGTCTCCTACCAGATCCCTCTATTTTCACATGATTTAAAGCACACTCAGATGTTAAGTACAAAAACATGTTTCTGATGTACGATAACAATTCGATCTATCTATTACCAGACCACTCATCATCTGCATGGTCACGGGAGGGCTGGAACCTATCACAGTATCATGGGTAGAAACCAGTGTACATCCCAGCGAAATAATCAGCGTTGGCGCAGTGAACCGAACTGCAGTTCATCAGGTTTGTATTTGTTATTGGATATGTATGTTTTGTAAATATCACCGCAAATTATTATTGTTTCCCTATTATTTTTACATTGAAAGGGGGACATAAAACATTGGACCACGTTTATACTAATGTGACTGATGCCTACAAAGTCACACCCCTCCCCCACCTGGGTCAGTCTGACCACCTCTCTTTGTTCCTGCTCCCCAAGTATACCCCGGTCATCAAATGTGTGAAACCTACAATAAGGACTGTTAAAATCTGTCTGGAAGGTGCTGACTCCACTCTTCAACATCAATTCCAGCACACAGACTGGAGTGAGTTTGCTGCCCAGGCCACCACAAACTCTCAGCTTAACATTGACACTTACACCAACTCTGTCTTGGAGCACATCAACAGATGTGTGGGCAGAGTGACCACACATAAAAAAATTATAATTTCCCCAATCAGAAGCCCTGGATGAACAGAGAGGTTCACCTCCTGCTCAAAGCAAGAGATGCAGCCTTCAGGTCTGGAGACCGGGAGGCTACAGCTCAGCCAGAGCCAACCTGAGGAAAGGTATCTGCCAGGCCAAACTCGCACATAAACAGAGGATTGAAGAACACTTCAAATTCTTCAATTCTTCTTTCATGTATATAGAACACTATATTCTTGCACTTCTGGTTAGATGCTAACTGCATTTCATTAGCTCTGTACTTGTACTTGTACTCTGCATAATGACAATAAAGTTTAATCTAATCTAATCTAATGATGCAAAAATCGTGCACATATATTTTAAGTAAAGTAAACACATCATTTGTTCACAGTTAAAGCAGTAACTGCTTAAAATCAATGACAGAAAACAAGGTGTTTCCATATTTTTTTTTCACCCAACTGGCAAAAATAAAAGGTTGCTAACCAACTGCCAAAAGTAACACACACAAAATATTATCATCTTCAATTGAAATTGTAGTTGTCTGTTGTGATAAGTTCTTTACAACATCCTATTTTATCTCTGTTTTAATGGCCCTACATTTTTTGCAGTCACACTAGAATTTTGAATTCATGATTGGTAAGACTTGCTGGTATGTTTATTCACCTCAAGCTTAATGAATAAGTTAAGTACTGTACCACAATGACTCGAAATGGCTGCCCTATGAAATCCTTGAAGATGAGGTGAAACACTCAGTCAGGGCTCATAAACACAGGAGTACAGGATCTCAGGTGCAGTGGAATACTTACTGGTTGTGTTTCCAGACATCTGGATGATGCACTTGCTCTCTTTACTAATCTCACGAGAGTTGAAGGGGCGAACTCTCACCGCCACCTTCACTGAGGCCACTGCCATGGTTTCTCTGTGAGAGTTGTCTTTTAAATGTCCAGGTCAGTGCTCACACCTGCCACATGAAAAATAAAGCAAAACTAATTTCAACAAACAGAAACCTGGGACACACTTAAAGGTAAAGTGATTTTAGGGAAACATTGTTGAAAATGTATCTCAAATAAAACAAACCTGAACAAACAATTTTGTGAATATTTGCTAAACGTCTATTCAGAATCAGAATGAGAAAGAGCTTTATTGCCAAGTATGTTTGCACATGCAAGGAATTTGTTTTGGTGACAGGAGCATACAGTACACAGAAACAGCAAAAACAGTACACAGAGACCATAACACAATAGAATACAGTACACCGGCCTATGGGTATAATTATTTTTAAGAAATACAATACAATAAACATAATATAAAGATACAGATAGTTAATTCTGTGTTTGTGTTGAAAAAAATATTGTATATGTACATAGTGCTGGCTGTGTAATTAGGAGAAATCAACCATAACACTCTCATACCCAATCAGTATCAGGCCTGGAGCTTATCCGCGTTTGATGATGGATGAGAGAGAGCAAACAAGTGTGACCGTTACAGAAGTTTACTTTATCCTAATTACAAGCAACATAGACTGCATATTTGGTTAATATTTTTGTCATCTACCTCTGATAAATCAATTTGACAAAAAAATCTGTTAATTTAGTGTAATAAAACAACAAAAATGATGATAAGGTTGAAAAAAATGAATAAATATAAATTGATTTAACTATAAATCAATATTATACAAAAAAATTTTGTAAACATTAAAAATGGAGAGTAAACCGGTTAAAAAGGTCAGTAGCAGGCCATATCATGTAATGTTAACTACTCACTTTTAATGTTAACTACTCATACAGTCAAACCAAACAAATTTCAGACACCAGATATCATTTTTTTTATTTTTACTAGTGGATGCAGGACACCATAGTTAATTTATGTAAGTGAGGACATATTATACCCAAACATTCTTCATTTAGTGGACAACCAGTAAAATTTATACAAATTTGGGATCAAATTATTGAGACACTGACTTTTTTTTTCTTTGATTGCTAATGTTTACAGCTATTCAACCTAGAATAATAAATAATAAATACATACCTTTCTATTAAAGTTATCAATCATTATTAAGATGAATTTGCTCTGACACAGTTTAACTGAGTTTTTGTCATATTTTATTACCATTTTCTAAACTATAGCGAATAAACTGTGATAATGTGAGAATTGTTGAAGATGTCAGAATACATTTTGGTTTGACTGAATACCAGCAAAGGAATATTGATTTAAACCCTTTTCCGTTGCTAAATAAATTTAATCTTGTACATCTTGTCTGGCAGACCATAGCAATCTATGAGTTTCTCTTGTATCTATAAAGACATTGCATGAGTGGATGGAAAGCATATCAAGAACTTTTTCATCTGATGTTTTTCAAAATACATGCAATTCTTAAATGTTCATACATAACAAGAAACAATGTGCTTGTATGATTTATAAAGATTCTGCATGGTCAGCTACTGATCCAAAGAGGCACCGGACCCATCCAGCAGCAACAAAAGAAATGCACGACTAGCAAAATATTATTCCGCTTCCTCGGATTACAATGGCCCAATAACAGAACTGTCTGCCACAAACTCAGTTCAGCTCTGCCTCTGTGTCCAACACAATTAATCTGTCAGGGAATATTATAGCCTCAACAAGTAAATTTTGTCTTGTACCCAAGGGATTTACTTAAAAAATAATCATCACATGTGAGCAAAATAATGCAATTTTCATTTAGACTGGTATCACGTTGAGTCACATTCTGGTGTCAGTGGAGATCAGTCTTATAGAGGATTTTCATTACTCCATCCCCCTTATAATCCAGAATCAGACCAGAAACGTACAGACCAGAATCCCAAAACAGCATGCCAGTTTAAGTGAAATGTACAGGTAGGTGGAACACCTGCTTGGCATTACTGCCAGTCTTCAACCAGGAACCACCATTCACCAACGTTTCGCTCCTTTAATCCTGGAACGTCTCCTGGTGGCGGAGCAGTGACAGGGACGTCTCCCTGTCACCCCCTAAAGCTGATATGTGTTACCCTCTGCGGCTGTTGTCGGGTTAGTTGTTCTTTTTCCCAGCTCTTGTCTTTCCTCCTCAGCCAGAGCCAAAAGCTCCCCTTTTCTGCCTCCTCTGCTAGCTCTTTGATTGCCTTCTTTAGGGTCCCTCCGGTCGCTCCTGCCTCCCTCAGAGGGCATGTGGTTGACAGCCCCATGTAGCCTCGGCATCCAACCTCCACTGGTTAGACGATGGTCTTTCAGCCAGCCTCCCGGCACTCAGCAGCTAATTCTAGTACTTGGCCTTCTTGCGTTCGATGGCGGCCTCCATCCCCCCCACTGGTATTGGGAGCTCAATGAGCAGCACGGATTTTGCCTTGGTGGACCACACCACTATGTCGGGGCGGAGAGATGTAGCCGTGATCTCGACTAGGAAACGGAGCTGCCTGTCAAGGACAACTCTCATGTTCCATTCCTGGTCAGGGGAAAACGGCCTAGGTGTTTCTCTTGGTCTGATGTTTCTTCTCCCCTCGTCTTCCGTGACAAAACTGATGTGGTTATGGTTCTCTGCTGGTGGTAACCCTTTGCTACCCTGTCAACGCCCCTCTAGCACTTCGGCTAGCTTTCATAGAACCTGGTCGCGGCGCCAACTGTAGCGTCCCTGTGATAGCGTGATCTTACAGCCTGACAAGATGTGCTGGAGGCTTGCATTAGGGGTATTGCAGAGTGCACAGCCTTCCTCCCTCCCGAACCATTGGGGAAGGTTCCGAGGACAGGGAAGCGTGTCGTAGGATGAGCGGATTAGGAATGCTATCTTAATCCCTCCGACCATCTGTCTTGCTCCAACGAGGATTACCTCAAATGCTGACACGAACAAGATGGGAGAGATGGCACAACCCATGGCGATTCCTACTTCTAAGCGTTGCCACCCAGTGGTGAAGTCTACAATACAGTCCCAGTAAAACACTGCAGTATTTTTGTGTAATTAATTAGATACAGAAGTACTTACTGTGAAACATTTTTAGATCATTTGATCTACTCTTAGCTCTCTGGAATACTTCACTCTCATTGGTCAGTCACGAAATTCCAAGGTCTGATCTCCTCTAATAATAACTGATAAAACTGCACATCACATCCAGGTTATCTTGACTCTACAAGTTAAAAAGTATGTTTAATGTGTAATTTCCCTGTCTCTATAAATAACGCAAGTACTTTGGCTCTTCTTGATCAACCAGTGAAACGCCACGTCGTCTCGTCGCGACTCAACAAAGACAATAAACCCCATTATAAACACAACATTTGTTGCCTCTAGTTGGAACATGATTACTGATGATTAGGATGTTTTTCACGATCTGCATTTGCAGATCACAATCACACTACAAACTCAACCCGCGTTAGCCAGTAGCAAAGTCTTTTACAATGAAAATATACTCAAAGACTGCGAATCTGAAGCGCTGCGCCAGACTGTCATTGCGAAGTTCTAATGGTTGGAATGGCCCCACTTCTTAACCAAAGCTTTCTTGGATAGCCGGTCTTGATCTCTCCATGGTTCATGAAACAATCTTCGCTGAAATGCACTGCATTCGGATTGTACTTTTCTGAAACAGTGTTGTAAATAAAATGTAACCATTCGTTTTTAACTGTCTCATCTTTTGGCAGGGCAAACAAAGAGTTTTTCTTTTCGCAACGAGACACACAGCGTCTCTGCGACATGGCTGCGGCGGTGACGATACAATGAGATTTACAAGTACGCCCACTTTACTTGCATATAGATTTGGGCGGTCTTAGTCAAGTCATACCACGAAATGACGTACATTCGTGGGGGTGTGGTTACACGAGGCATTTTAAGCAGGTCTGGGTGAGCATTTGCTTTTAGTTAGAATGCATCTTTTGTTCCGACACTTAATTTTTGCAATTTTACATGTCAACTACATGCATGGGCAACTTATAACATGCCAAAGAAACAGAAAAACATGTATTTGCGCCATATGACCCCTTTAACTTCTGGTAAACCTCAGCAAAGAATCAATAACTCTTCCGTAGTTTTAATTTTAATTAATACAATTAATATACAATAAAATATGAAAATAAATGATTTATTTTTAAGAAATTTTTTTTGCAGATTTGCTTTTATTTGTACAGTAACAGTGAGAGAACAGGAACAAAAGTGGGTGAGAGAGGGGGTGGGATCGGGAAAGGACGAGTTGAGGCTCAAACTACGGTCGCTCAGGAACATAACTGCGCCATATGTCAGAGGACTAACCACAAGGTTATCGGTTCCAACTGAATACAAATTAATTAAAAATAAAATAATTGTTATATTATAACCAAACACAGACCGAAAGTTAATTTCGGGTTAGGTTTGTGTGTCGATGGAACTTCTTAAAATATGAATCATAGTTTTATTCATAAGCAATTTCATGAGATAATTATACATTTTCCCAGGCTATATTAATTTAATTAAATAAAATATTGAATAAAAAGTAATAAAAATATTGAACAATATGTGAAGCAAAAATAGGAGACAAAATCATGATTCATTAGCTATCACTATCTATATGACTGTCCTGTATGCCTGCCACGTAATACAATCAATTATAGTGCATTTGTCCTTGCATTTAGTAGAAATATGTACACAGGAACAAATTACCAAACTCTTCTCTTTTTTATACTAATGTCTATATTTGTTGACAGGATCTGAAGCAATCCCACACAGGTGACCCAACACCAAATAAACAGACAGAGAGCCTCATTAATACTGCATTATTTTGTAGAGCAGGATAACAATTAAATAATTCTTACCTTTACAACGGTGTTGTAAAGGTTTCCCTTTGCTATTGACTCTACAGATCTGCTTCCTCCTACCTCCTGTGCTGGTGTCTCAAATTCTCTTAACTGTAGCGTTTCCTCTAATGCAACAATTTCCTTTTTCCTCTTTTAACTGAGGTTGCTTTATTATTCCGAGGAGGTATAGCTGGGTACCCAGTGAGGCCTACACGGACAGATGAAGGGTTCTTGGAGGAGAGACGTTTGAGCGCCTTGCAATGTAGAAGCCTAAATGGCTCTGATGGTTGCCTAGAGCAGTGATGCGATCATGACTGAGAAAAGCACAAGCACCAATGCAGTAGAGAGTGAGAGGAGGAGGAGTGAAAGAGATGGGAGGATGTGAGATTAGATTCCCAGCGGAGTACAGCACACACACACAACACATGATATTCAACGGCTAATGCTGGCTATGACTATATGTGTGCGGTACATTTAAAGTGGAAGTAACATGCTATGTCATGCCTTCTGTCTTCTTTACACTGTTGTTTTTCTCATGCTTAACATGGTCAACTTGTTAAAAAATGAGTTGGACGTATGATATAGTATTTCTGTGCTTGATGCACTCTCTCAGCACTCCAACTTGTTTTGGAAAGTTTTTTTGTTAAGCCTGGATCCCTGTTTCGTAAAAGGGATCATATTATGTTATAATTTGGACTGGTATTTTGTAAAGTTTCTAGGGGGTCATAAAGATGCAAATTAGCTGTTGAGTGGACAAAGAAGAGTCTCTGCTCAACTCTGATTGGTTGATTCAAACTCAGGTGGGCTTGCCCTCTCATGAAGTTAAATATTGAGCCTGCTCTGAAACGCTTTCTTGGCCCTTTTTGCTCTATAGCTGCCCTCATTAGAAACTGATTTGTGGCGTCTCTTCGGAGACTGCCCTTTTCCCCCACTGGGGGGAAAGAAGGAACAATGGACTTCTGCTGCCTCGCACACCTTGACGGGATCTTTTCAGTAGGACTGCATTCTGAAACCTCAAGAACAATTCCATCTTTACACGCGCATAGGACATAGGTCCAGCACAGAGCTCGCAAGTATCCGATTCTATACATAGAATAGCTGCCTTAAGTTTGTACCACTTTGTAAAAGATGATTTTTATTGGTGTTCAGAAATGCATTATTTACCATGCTCTCTCTGACTCACTTTATCTCTCTCTCTCTCTCTCTCCTCTCTCTCTCTCTCTCTCTCTCTCTCCGCGCTCCCTATCGCGTTTGTGTTTCATGTATTTGATTGTGATTATGCGATCGTCATTATGTTTACCATGTAGAGTAGAGTATAATAAACAACCATATATTAATTTGTGATGGTAATTTTTGTAATTTTGTTTGCTCTAAATCCTGTTTGGTAAAGTGACATTACTCATGGCCATGATATAACGTAAAGTGTATAATATCATGATGCATTCACTGGACGAATGCAAACAAATATTGTTTTACTTTATATTACTAATCAGAGACTGCAAAATATGTATATTTAATAACGATTATTGTATGTATTTTCCTTTGAGCTAAACTTATTCCTATACTGAATTTGATGTTTTAAATGACTTATTTCATGGATGTGATCTTGATAGATCTTGTAGAGAACATATTTGGTGAGCTAAGCTCATCATTATTTTAACATGCAGCTAAAACCACTGCATAATATGGTGTAGGATGCGGGCAGTTTTTAACCATGTTTTGTGAGCAGAACTCATTGACAATGCATGTGTTTCTATGTGTGTTTATTGAAACCAGATACTCTTTTAAATGTCACTTTATGTATGAATGAAGGTGTGGACCCGCCCACCTTTCCTTGGCAGACTTTTGAGTTTCTTGCAGAGAAAACCACAGCCTCTGTCAAAGATTTATTGCCAATATAAAGACGAAGAACTCTCTTTATAGCTCACTATGTTTACTTTATAGCTCACCTCTTTTAGCGCGAAGATGATAGAGAGAGCGATGTTTCTCGCTCGTCTTATTAAGGCCTTATTGTTAATGCATAGCTAGGTATTACTGATGTGTATCCCAGTGCTATTCAACTAACCTATTGCGCTCCCTGGGGTGAACAAATCAGTGTAGCTGACTGATAATATTCCGCCCATTTTTTTTTGTGATCTTTGTCTTTATTTTTCTTATCAGAGACTGAACCTATCTGAACATCAGTACAATTCTTGGTAACTAAGTTGATGAACCGAATAGCCTAAGTCACAGAATGACCTCCTAGGTAACACTCTTCAGCAACATTATTCATAGTTTTTCCTGTGTTCACCCACGCCTTCACTGCTAGGATAATGAGCGTTTAGTTTTGACCAATCAGTTAAGTGTGAAACACATAGCCCACATATTTAGCTCAGTAGATCTGTATGAACTTGCATCTTGCTCTTTGTGCATTTCTCTCTTCCCCTGTGTCTCAATATGTCCAAACCATCCAATCCTGTCACCTGCCAGACCAGCTAGAGAGACCAGGCTAAGCACTGCAACGCACTCCTGCCCGGGACCAACAGTGGCACACGGCGACCGCGCTGAGAGCAGTAGGTCAGACGACCTAAACCGGCGAAGGGGCCACGATCATAACCAGAGCATCAACTACAGAGAGCCAACAAACTCATCTGAAGTGCAGAGCCAGGTGACCACGACCAGATCGTACAACTCAAACCAGAGCGAAGGAAGCCGGGAGGATCCAAGAGCACGTGCAGCACTGCCTAGACCAGCTGGACCTGCAAATGACAGCGAATGAAGAGGACCAGGAGCTACAGGAGGAGATTAAAAGCTACAAGAGTCCTTTGCAAAACACAGACTGAGCGCAGAGTGCAATTGGAGCAGACGCCAAAGAGAAGCTGGCAGGAAAACTACAACATGCAGAAGCTCTCTATAATGGCCCCGGCAGACACCAACACAATGCCAAGGCCTATAAAGGCCACCTGCAAGCAGTCCACGCTGAAGTCCAAGAGACAGATCACTACAGAAAATGTAAAGGCCAGAGAGCATGCTGCACCCGGCAAGATTCACAAGAGGAACGTGATATGAGTGACAAGATTTTGTATCTTTGCCCAGCTACGTGAGATGTGGGGGGGTTAGCTAGACACCACCACTCTCCATGACACAGCACTACAGGCATTTGCATGGAAGCCAATCATGCCATCCCACCTGCTGTTTCATCCAGGACTGCTGCTGTGCATCTCTGTGGAGACAGGAAACACCCTAACCAACCTGTTGCTAGAACCAGCAAACAGGTGCAGGGCTGTTCTCCCTTGATGTCCAAGCAGGATGAAAAAATTAAAGGTGCCCAAGTTGAGACAATGCCCGACCACTTAGGAACATTCTCTGCCCATATATCGAGATGCTGGGGACAAATAGGAATCTCCAGTCATCCTGACATCATGATCCAACTATCCATCGTCAGCTGAAGCTTACATTCGCACCTCGCCTTCCGTAAGTGGGGATGTAGAGACTGGATCATTGAGAGGAAATCCATAATACTCCCCCACTCTCTTTTGTCCTGGTTTCTTGATCCTTCATCAAAAGACCATAGCAAAACCTGACTCCTTCTGGTCTGGTTGTAGGTTTTGTTATCTCACTGACAGTCTTGATAACCCTTTGGTTACCCTGAGGGATATTTACGACATTCAAAAGCAATGGTGAGATGTCTCTGTCTCATCTTTAACTTAACATCTGAGGCTAACCAGAGAAACTTCTCTGACAATAGGAACGTATGTGATTAAACTGTCCATTCCTATAAATGCATTTAAATGTCTAGGTTATATGTTGGTGCTCATGCCATTTTAAATAGTCTGTAACTGTTAGATAAACAAGTTTAATTCAGGCGTGGTTTGTATTCGTACATCCGAATGAATCATAACTTTGCATTTCAAACCTGTCTATTTTTGATATTCTCTTTACAATTCCTCATTGTTTATACATATTGTGTGACCATAGAACACATTAAACTCATTATGTTATAATTTGGACTGTTATCTTGTGAAGTTACTTACAGGTCATAAGATGCAAACAAGCTGTTGAGTGGACAAAGAATCTCTTCCCACACTCAACTATGATTGGCCGACTCAAACTCTGAGGGCATGCCCTTCATGAAGTTAAATATTGACCAAGGACACTGCCTCTTCTCTTCCTGAATCAGTCAGTTTTAAAACTTTATCAAGTTGCATCGTTAGACCTTTCCTCTCACCTCACCCTGAGGTTATTCTTCCCTATCTGGAGATGGAACAATGGACTCTGCTACCTCGCACAGCTCGACAAGCCACGCGGCCGGTCACGAGGGCCGAGGCCCGCAAATTTTAACAAGACACGCAACTTTCAGCAGGACCGCAACTTACATCAGGACCGCATTCTGAAATCATATGAACATTTCCATCACTCCAAGCGCATACGAGTACATCCAGCACAGAGCTTTGCAAGTATTCCATTTCTATAGAATAGCTGCATTAAGTTTGTGCCTCTTTGTTAAAGATGATTTTAATGATGTTCAAAAATCATTGTCATGCCATTCCCTCGCTCGCTCTCTCTCTCTCCGTGCTCACACTCACAAACTTGGTCACTTAAACTGTGTGTATATAATTGTAATAAGGTTCAATAAAAGGAAGGAAGGAGGCAGGAACCGGCGAACATTTAAACATTTAATCAAATAAGAGGGGGGATGACGTCACAGTGCTGAGAGGGTGTTTGGTAGCATAGCTCCCGAACTTCACAACATTTTTCGTGTTTTTATTCGGCAGAAAGTTTGTTAGTCAACTTTATTAGGCAACTTATTGTCGTAGCAACATGTCTTGCAAGGAAGGAAGCACTTGCCAGTCTGAAAAGGGGCCGAAAGTCCAACGAATCCTGCGGAGCAGAACCGCCGAAGCTGATGCACAAGACTGCGGCACATGTGAGTGTGGATACTCGGGAAAGCTCACGCAAGAAGTGACGGAATGTGTCGGCAATATTTTAGAGGATAAACTGGGTAAATTTGCGAGTGCATCCCCGTCTCGAGGACAATACTAAACGCATCTGCGAGACGGAGCGCAGAGTTTCCGACATTGAGGACCACGCGACGGGGATGGAACATAAGCTGAGGGAAACTGAAGCGTTGGTTCATGTTCTGTCAGAGAAGGTGGATGACTTAGAGAACAGATCGCGGCGGGATAATATACGGATCCTGGGTTTGAAGGAGGGATACGAAGGTTCTCAACCCGCCCTATTCTTCGCGGCCTGGCTGCCTAAAATACTGGAGCTGGACACAGTGAAAGGCCACTTCAAAATCGACCGAGCGCACCGAAGCCTGGGCACGCAGAGGGGAGACAGACCGAGACCGGTTATTATTAAGCTTCACAATTGCGCCGACAAGCAACGTGTAATGTCTGCTATAAAGGTCAAACGCCACCTGGAAGTGGAGGGGCGGAAAGTGTTCATTCATCAGGACCTATCGTCGATTGTTAAAGACAAACGCCGGGGCTTCAACAAAACATGCGAGGATCTGATTAAAAGGGGCATTCGCTTTACTATGCGATTCCCGGCACTTCTCTGCTTTACACACTAGGGCAGAAAGTACTCGTTCCAGACCCCGCAAGAGGCGCAGGCTTTCCTGACCGGTTTGCCTTAATTATTTTGTTGTCCTGTCGCTGCTTAATACAGGAGCAGCCGCCAGATGGAGCATTGGTTCTGTGGTCATGGTTGGTGTGGGGGAACTCTCGCACTTTCGGTCCGTTCAAAAGGCATATGGCGATCAGAGTGCTTTACACTATCGTGCCTAACTAAAACGGTTGAGTCCGATACATACTTCATTACAAGTCGAGAAGGAGGGAGCTGGTTAGTTTTAGGATGTTGGATATCTCGATATTGAGCTGGATAGGGGGCGTTGCTGTTACGCCTTTCAGCGTCATTAACCCTGAACTGTTCTATTATCATTCATGGGTTGGTTGCCGGTTGGCGACATGTGTTATTTGTTCTATTTGTTCTTTTCTCTTTTTTGTACTTTTTTATTTTCTATGGCTGATATTTTGTAGACCTTCTGTTGGTTTTGTAGAAGTCGCGGTAATTTGTGTCACTCATTTCCAATGCCTATCATGTACTCTCTGGAGCTGGAGTATACAGTCTTATCTTCAGCTAATGTATATTGTTGGTCATTCTTTGAGGGATGAGTGATATTAAGATTATTTCGATAAATGTTAAAGGGGTAAATCCTGTTATTAAAAGGCAAAAAATTATTTCTTATCTCAAAAAAGAACAGGCCCAGATCACTTTCCTCCAAGAGACACATCTGACTGACATAGAACATTTGAAGCTCAGGCGGGGATGGGTCGGTCAGGTGTTTTTCTCTTCCTTTAATTCTCACAGTAGGGGGGCAGCGATCCTGATTCATAAGAAGTTAAACTTCGAACTTGAGGACTCGAAGAGGGATACGAGGGGACGTTACATTCTAGTTGCGGGTCAGCTCTTTGGGGAAGGAGTGCTTGTTGGAAGCATATATGCCCCTAACACACTCGAGCCGGCTTTTTTTCTGATTTAATTAATGATATTTCATCATTTTCAGCTGATCGGATGCTTATCGGGGAAGATTTCAATTGTGTTGTCAATACCGAGTGGGACCTAAGCCCACCTAAACATACCATTTCGAGACAAACGACTAGATTTAAACAACTTTGTGAGGACTTGGGCCTAATTGATACATGGAGAGTAATAAACCCAAAAGATAGAGAGTTTACATTTTATTCTCGACCACATAAGATGTCCTCTAGAATAGACTTTCTGCTTGTTTCCAGGCAAATTTTGGACAGAGTTAAACGGTGTGAGATTGGCGTGTGCTCTATATTGGATCACAACCCGGTTTGGGCATCCATTTCCCCACCCTGCTATGACCCTGCCTCCCGTCACTGGCATTTTCAACCTTCTCTGCTAAGTGACCCAAAATTTGTGGAGTTCCTTGAGAAAGAATGGGTGTTTTTTATGGACCGCAACAGCAGCCAGATATAAATCCTTCGCTCCTTTGGGAAACAGCTAAAGGCCTTTATTAGAGGGTCTATAATATCGTATTCTGCAGCCCAGAAAAAGAAGGCCCTTGAGAAACAACTTGAGCTAGAACTTCTTGTTAAGGATTTGGAGAGGAAATGGGTTAGCATCCCTTCCAATACCTTACGTAAAGAATTGGATGCGGCCCGATCGTCTTTGAATCAAATCTTAACAAAGAGAGCAGAGACCTCTGTGCTTTTTGCAAGGCAGAGACTTTATGAGCATGGAAATAAACCAGGGTGACTACTAGCTCGCCTGGCTAAGGGCAGGACTGACGCAAACATAATATCCTCATTAAAGGATGACAAGGGGGGTACTGCTCATGATTCAAAACAAATTAACACTATAATGAGAGAATTTTACCAAAAGTTATACTCATCCGAGTCCAATGCATCAAGGGACAATTGTCGTTCTTTTTTGGAACAGATTAACCTCCCTTGCATAACTGAGAATCAGAGGGCAGACTTAGATAAACAAATTACACGTGAAGAGGTGGTAGAAGTAATTCAATCTCTGACGGGTGGGAAAGCCCCAGGCCCTGATGGGTTTGGCGCAGAATTTTACAAGAAAATGTGCACATTTATTTCAGAACCATTAACTGACATGTACATGGACTCATTTGAGAAGGGTAGTCTCCCAGCTACGTTGAATTTATCACTTATCACATATCACTTATCCAGAAAAAAAAAAAAACTCCGGACAAATGCGGTTCATACAGGCCGGTAAGCCTGATAAATGTGGATTGTAAACTGCTTTCTAAGATTTTAGCGAAGAGACTCGACTCGTACCTTCCTCAGTTAATACACACGGACCAGACAGGCTTTATCCGTCAGAGGTGGTCTTACTCTAACATCAGGAGATTATTGAATGTAATACAGTTTTCACAAATTTCCAAAACACAGGTTCTTGCCATCTCCTTAGATGCAGAAAAGGCGTTCGATCGCAAAGAATGGGCTTACATGTTTAAGGAGTCTGGACAAATTTAATCTAGGCCGGGGTTTTGTTAGGTGAATAAAGCGTTTTGTTAGACAAACGCTTTATTGCTCTCCGTCTGCTTCTGGGGGCGTCGCTCCCTTCCTTTTCAGCTAGGTCGAGGTACAAGGCACGGGTGCCCTCTCTCTCCTCTTCTGTTTGACCCATTCCGATGTTCAGGGTGTTAGGATTGGCCGGGCAGTTCATAAAATTGCACTATATGCTGACGACATTCTTTTATTCCTCACTGACCCTGTAACTTCCATCCCTGCAGTCCTTAAGACTATTGATGCTTTCGGCCTGATATCAGGATATAAAATAAACTATGATAAATCAGAAATGGTGGCCTTGGGGAGGACTATTACCGCGGAATCTCTATCAGATTGCCCATTTAAGTGGTCGAAATTGGATTTTCTTATCTGGGAATTCAGGTCTCATCTGACTTATCTGAACTATGGAAACTTAATGTAGCACCGCTTATTAAATGCATAAAGGAAGACTTGGAGCGCTGGCTTCACCTTAATATCTCATGGATGGGAAGAATTAACCTAATTAAAATGAACATCCTTCCTAGAATCTTATACCCTATGCAAATGCTGCCACTTAGATTTCCCATTAAAAGTATAACTGATTTGGAAAGAACTTTCTCAAAGTTTATTTGGAGGGGGAAAAGGCCTAGGGTAAGGATGAAAATCCTACAGTAGACAGGGGGGCAGGCATTTACCTAAAGTTTACAATGGGCCGCCCGTACAATTTGGATAGGGCTGCAGTCTCATCTTGACCTTGCACCTTGTGTGGATGAGTGGGCTGCATTGCCTTTTTCTTTACTAAGTGTACTTACGAATCATAAGGGTCTTAAGTCTATGCCCAATATAAGAAACAACCCTATCTTATTTAATACTGTGAAAGTGTGGCAGGACATGATGGCTTTTGCAGGGAGAAGAGGCATTCTTTCAACTCTGACACCTTTGATTCACAATAGAGACTTTCTCCCCGGGGTACAAAAATCAATATTTCACAGATGGCATGCAGTGGGGATTAAGACGATTAGTGATTTATATTGTGACGCTTCCTTTATGACTTTCGGCCAATTACAGGAAAAGTTTAAGCTAGGACGCGAAAATCTTTGGGGCTACCTGCAGGTTCGACATTTTGAAGATAAGGCAACAAGGGGTTGCGAGTTGGAGTTGTGTTCTGCAGGGGACACAACACCTTATTTCAAAATATTACTCTTTACTCTATTCAATGGACCCGGCAGCATCGATCATATAAGGCACATTTGGGAGAGAGAGCTTGGTAACGAATATATTGATGATGATTGGACGGAGGCAGTTGAATCCATCAGAAAAACGTTTTCTTGTAACAGATTGGCAGAGACTCAATACAAAATTCTCCTTAGGCTATTTATTACCCCGCGCATACTTAATAAGATGGATAAACAACGTTCTCCATTGTGTAACAAATGCCAGAGGGAAATTGGCACCTTTATGCACTGTTTTTGGCATTGTCCAGCCATTTCAAGGTTCTGGGATCTCATAGCACGCCAGTTGGGTTCAATTTTTGACATGCCATTTAGTAAGGACCCTGGGTATTTCCTGGTAGGCTTGCCCCCAAAAGACATTGCTTTGGATGCTAATGGGTATTTGCTTTGTGATAAGCTTTTGCTATTAGCTAGGAAATGTATTTTGATTATGTAGATCACTCCTAAATCTCCATCTCTTTCACTTTGGTATCGTGAGATCTTCAGAATCCTGCCAGAATCCTGCAGAATCCGGATAGAGCCGTTTATGTAGGATCAACATGGTGAACTTCGTTACAGTTGCTAAGCTGAAAGAAGACATGAAATGTGCTTACCGGTTAGCTGCTAAAGAGGCTGACAAGGTTCACCATCATAACAAAAGGTCCTATGACAAAAGAGTGGTTTTCCATGCTGTGGAATCAGGAGATCGTGTGTTAATCAAGAACCTGGGGATCAAAGGAAAACATAAACTGCAACCAAAGTGGAGTCCGGTCCCATACATAGTCAAAAGAAAGTTTTCCAATCTGCCTGTCTACCAAGTCCTACCTGAGGCAGGGAAAGGTGGGGTGAAAGTGCTCCATAGGGATCATCTCTTGCCAATAGGAAATCTGGTGAAGCTGCCAACTGTGAAGGCGCTGGAGAATAAGCCTGTGAAGAGAAACACCCATCAGATCAGTAAGCGGAAAACCAGCTCCACTCTTCCCACAACTATGAACAGAGACTTATCCTCCTCAGAGATGTCATCACAGTCTGATTGTGAAGTGGGGCGAAAACCCTACAGAGCTTACCTAGAGGGTCTGTTACAAAAACGTTGTGCTTTGACCAAGCCACAAGAGCCAACAGTTGAGGAAGAGCAAGTGATACCTGAGGCTGTGTATATGGATGAAGACGGCTCCTCAGTGGGTTCACAGGGGGTTGAAGGTGATGTTTCAAGCCCCAACAGTCCTGTTGATGAAAATGACACAGAGCGATCAGGGAACAGTAGTGAAGAGATGGAGTACATAAGTGAGCATGTAGAACCCATTAGGGAGAAGAGAAAAGTAAAGCCAGTCATTAAGCTCACGTATGATAAGCCAGGGAAAGCCAGAGACCAACCAATAACCATAGTTCATAGAGGGGTGGTTATACAAATTGGGAAGGGATCCCGGCATGAGAGATATTAAAGCTATTCCGCCTTTGGACTAGCAAGTTCAGGTAAAAGTCTGAATAGGGACATCCAGACGTTTAAAGGGGGGAGGGTGTAGCCCTGAGTTTGGCGATACTTCTTATACATTGGGGTGTTTAACAAACAATTATTTATTTTCCTTTTATTTTCAATATACATTGTTTGTTTCTTGGGTTTAAATATGTAAATGTTCCTTTGAGTGGTTACAATGAAGTTCATGAAGACATTGTACTGTTGCTTTAATTTACGTACCTGCTGTTGAAGTTTAGGATTGGTTGAACTGTTCGGAGGGCGGGACGAGAGATAGCTGGGGAAAAAAGAGATGCGGTAATGAAATGAAAATGGTGCCAATCTCACGGTTGTCGACAAGATAACTTCTTAACTATTATGTAAGATGTAGGAGATACCAATTTCACCTGATTGATCTTAACGTCATTTTTTATTGCCTCTGCTTCTTACGAAACGGAGCTGAGAAGGACATGAGAGACAGTCGAGTTCGCTGCAGTGAAAAACGAAAGTGTATCGGGTCTCTTACAGGACGTCCTGCGGAGATAAGTATCCAGATAGCGCCCGGAGATACCAGAGATTCTCAGTGGTTTCTCTGGCTTCCGGGACATGTGCGTGGAACCGCTGTGGGTTCGTGCTGCGGACACGTGGTTAAGTGTACGGCCTGAACTTTCTTCGGCAAAGGTAACCACCATCTTGTTTATGTTGCTCATTGAGTGAAGCAGCACTTTGTTTGTGCCTCATCGCACGCCAGCGTCGTATCAGGCCTGCAACGTTTACTTTATTTTTCTATTGCCTTTTTGAACATTGAGCGACTTCTGGGACATTAAAAGGAACTTAATGAGCTTAAATTTGAGAGAAGAGACATGGGTATATTTTTTATTACGGTGTGTTTGAATACAACAATTTAAACACTGTTTGAATCTTGCTGAGATACTGAAAAAGGGTAACTATTTTATTTAACAGCCTACTAACAGTTAAAGGTGGTGTGTGCACCTTCGAAGTATTGTTTGGTATTCAATGACTACAAGGGTTGTGCTGAAGTAATATTGTTTGAGAGGGTGATAAGAAGTCTAGTGTTACTTACAAAACCAAGTATTTCATGTACGTGTATTATAATTTATCTGCTTTATTATTTCTTTTATACATTGTTTATTAAATCATGTTTGAATTTTCTATTGAATGTGGTTTTACTTGTAGCTTAGCAGTTGCTATACTTGAGGGTATCCCAGAACAAAAAAAGTTTGTTAATACAGAGAACATAATATCTATAAGACGGTAGAGAGATCTAAAATTTAAAGAACCCAGGGCCCATTCCAACTTACCTTAAGGGAGTAGGGCGCTACACACACACATGGCATAGCATCAAAGTTTAAGAAACGTCGGTCTGAGAAGCTCAAAAACTGCATGTTACTAGTTAGTTTCAAGGGAAATAATGTTTAAATAATGTTCTTTTTTGTTTGGCAAATAACCTGTCTAATCTCGCAACCCTGCAAAAAAAGTTCTGTTTCAGTATTTTTTTGCTTTAACCCCTGTGAATCTCTACTATATTTCTCAGACGCAAAGGTGTAACATTGCTGTACATTGCAATTTAACTCACAGCTGCTGTCTCTCACCAATTCATTCAAATAAATGCAATAATTTGTTCAAATGAATATAATCTTGCCACACTACTTTATCTCGGTGTCATTATCTTTATCTCTTACAAATACTACTGTTTTGTTTCACGGAAGTTGGTTTTAAGATTTTTTCTAGGGCAGAGGACATTGTTATAAATGTGAGCTCCATGGCATCTACAACCATTCAGTTCTGTGTGTGTGTGTGTGTGCGTGCAACAAAAGCAGTGCATTAATATAGAACAATGGTTAAACCAGTTGGAATAATTTATAGATTATACTATCTTGTCATTGATCCAAAATGATTCCATGTGTTATTCCATATTGTTACACGCCACTCTGGAATACTTGATTAAGATTGACCAATCGGGACATTCCAAGGTTTGATATGCCCAGATAACAACCGCTCAAACATAATAACATCCGGTAACTCGGATTCTGAAAATTACTTCTTCACAACATTGTCTTGACGTTAATAAGAAAGAAATTCAGATCCTACGATCTATCACTACCACAGTTTTAATCTCCACCTGCCAGCCAATCAGAATCGAGTATTCAGACAGACCATGGTATATAAATATATAGGAAAATTTAAAACTAAATTGCTGGTAAAACAGCTGGTAAATAAAAAAAGACTTAAGTGTTTATTAACAAAAGAATTTGAGAACACATACAATTGTGCTCGAAAGTTTAAATACCCCTTTGCAGAATCTGGAAAAAGCTGAAACTAACAAATATCCAGAAATGCTGAAAAAGCCAAGATTGTAAAGGACCTGTGTGATTGTTTTGAAGATCCGTGGACAGTCTAATTACTCATGACAAACAATAAATCCTTAAACAACTATAAGTAAACATAAAAACTGTCATTGATTGTTTAGGTAACATCATACAGTATTAAGCCCTGGGCTGTTTTAAGAAATTCTGTTATTATTCTTTAGTGTGACCTTTATGTTAACATTTCTTTAGTGAAATAACCTGCTCAGGGCAGGACTTTTCAAAAACCCTCTTATTTTTCCAAATGTTTCATCTTTTTCCAGATTCTGTAAAGGGGTATGCAAACATTTGGGCATAACTGTACACCATGAATAATTTTGTAATGGTATTGGTTAAAACCAACTCCACCCACCCACCCAGGTGGAAAATCACACCTAGAGTACAGTACAGTATTGCAAAAGCATT
Source organism: Triplophysa siluroides (assembly GCA_006030095.1). Taxonomy (NCBI): domain Eukaryota; kingdom Metazoa; phylum Chordata; class Actinopteri; order Cypriniformes; family Nemacheilidae; genus Triplophysa; species Triplophysa siluroides. The sequence goes on from VCII01000146.1 coordinate 365,202, forward strand.
TTTCTCGGGTCCGTTTTGCCTCACTACACGTCAGTAATGAATACATCAATGCTGTGTTTTTATCCATCGCTTGTCTAACGTAAATCTAATTAAAATAAGTAAAATACATCCTCACACACAATATGGAGGATGAAATCAATTAGATCATTCTTTTAGCCTAATCATTATTTTTTCATTACTGAAGTAGCCTAATTTTCGATTTAAACATCACAGTAACGTTATATCATTTCTAATAAAACCACACTTATTGAAATTAAACAACCAATGACTTTAACACAATATTTTGAGCAGGTTTTTATTGACAGAAGAATAAACATTTAATTATCTCCAGGCTAACAATATTCTTGTCTCACCACAGAAGTATAGCGCGGCTCCGTCTTTAGATATAACAATCAAAAGCCCTGTTTCAGTCCTTACATCATCTGTTGATTTAGATGTGTCAAATCAATCGAAAATATAATTTACTCTCAAATCTGTACGTTTATAAATAAAACATGTAAATAAATAAACTGCTAAACTAATGTGTAAGTGGGTGAGGTAAAACGAAATGACCGGAGTGCGCGGAAGAGCGGAGAATGCACGTGCTCGAGCGCACACACACAGTAACAGACAACCACACTAAAGAAATACACATGAATATATGATTGTATTTTCATTTAGCTTAACTAGTTTATTATTTTCACCGATTGAAGGGCACATGTATTGATTTAATTTGATCAGTAGAACATCTGTTAATGTGATCTTATAATTTCTGTAATGCACATGTCACTGACGTTAAGCAGTTTTGACTATTTTTACCATTTAAAAAGAACCAAAAAAGAGCCACCAGGAAACGTTATTTTCTGGATGCAAAATAATAACCAAAAGAGAACCACCAGGTAACGTTATTTTCTTGTTGCAAAATAATTACCAAAAAAGAACCATCAGGGAACGTTATTTTCTGGTTGCAAAAATAAAAACCTGAAAATAACGTTCTTAGAACGTTTTTGTTTGGTTCCCAAAAAAATAACCAAAAGGGTTACAGTTACAGACCTGTCTCTCTCCTCCCATTTATTGCAAAAACACTTGAAAGGGCAGCTTTCAACCAGGTGTCTTCCTACCTATTCCAGAGCAAACTACTGGATGAAAAGCCGTCTGGCTTCCAAACAAACCACTCCACTGAGACTGCACTGCTATCGGTCACAGAAGCACTGCGGCTAGCCAAGGCGGAATCTAAATCCCCGGTCATGATTCTGCTAGACCTATCTGCAGCGTTTGATACTGTCAATCACCAGGTACTGCTAGCAACCCTGTCATCGCTAGGAATATCAGGCTCTCCCCTCCGCTGGTTCAAATCCTACCTCTCCGACAGATCCTTCAGGGTGTCATGGAGGGGCTCGCTGTCCACTGCTCACCACATGATCACTGGGGTCCCTCAGGGGTCGGTGCTTGGACCGCTGCTTTTTTCCATCTACACGACATCCCTTGGGACCCATCATACAGGCACATGGCTTCTTGTATCACTGTTATGCTGACGACACCCAGATCTACATCTCGTTTCACCCAGACGATACCACTGTAGCAGCTCGCATTACAGCCTGCCTTGAGGACATCTCAGCTTGGATGAAAGGGCATCACCTCCAGCTGAACCCTGCCAAGACAGAACTACTTGTGTTTCCGGAAAACCCTACGGTCCAACACGATCTCAACATCCATCTTGGCAATACCACAATCACAACTTCCAAAACAGCCAGGAACCTCGGAGTCATATTTGATGAACAGCTGTCCTTCAATGATCACATTGCAAAGACAACACGGTCATGCCGATATGCCTTATTCAACATTAGAAAGGTCAGACCCTATCTCACTTAGCATGCGGCACAACTCCTTGTCAAGGCCCTGGTAATCTCAAGGTTGGACTACTGCAATGCTCTCCTTGCTGGTCTTCCTGCAAAGGCTATCAAACCGCTCCAGCTGGTTCAGAACGCAGCAGCACGCCTCATCTTCCAACAGCCCAAAAGGGCTCATGTGACTCCCCTTTTCATCTCTCTCCACTGGCTACCGGTTGAAGCCCAGATCAGATTCAAGTCACTAATGCTTGCCTACAGGACTATCACTGGATCTGCACCGGCTTACTTTCACACCCTCCTGCACTCCTATACCCCATCAAGATCCCTGCGTACAGCAAACCAGCGGCATCTTATATTGCCTTCCCATAAGGGCAGTAAATCGCTCTCCCGCTCATTCTCATTCACAACTCCTTCCTTGTGGAACATTCTTCCTAACTCTGTCCGGTCAACGACATCTCTCACAACATTCAAAAAACTACTTAAAACCCATCTCTTCTGTGAATACTTGACAGACAAATGAAAAAAAAACCAGGTAGTAGTCTAGCTTTTGCTGAAACCAGTAACTTTGTATTGGCACCTAATGTATTATGGCTCCTGTATGACATATCGCTTATTGCTCCCTAAACTCTTTGTAAGTTGCTTTTTATAAAAGCGTCTGCTAAATGTCTAAATGTAAAAGGGAACCAAAAACTAACGTTAGGGGAACGTTCTATGTTTGCAGAGATACTTCGGAGCATCTGAAGCATGCGCCATCAAGAAAGGGAGGAGGGGGACACACACAATGAACATTAAAAAAGAGTTCTAAAACAAATTAATAATTTGTAAAATGTATGTAGTTTAATATTTGTTGTTTTTAAATGTACAACCACATAGACTTCAGATTAAAATAAATAAGTTTTAATTGAATGCAAATTGTGACTCTTATTTTGTCAAAATGTCTTAAAGGAGTCTACAATTTACGTTAGGTTGAAAATAAGTCCGCAATGACCACATTTGAACTAAATCTGAACTTTATATAGATGTCCTATGGACGTCAACATTGGACGTCCAGAAGACGTCACAAAAAGACATCATGAAAAGTTCATTCTGGCTCTTTGGGTGACGTCTTTTCAACGTCAGACAAAGACGTTTCGACGCACTTCTGCTCATTGGGTTCAGGCGACTTCATGAATTGGTCATTTAATCTAAATGAAATTACGTGCCTGGTACGTGCCAGCTGGTAAGTCATGAAATAACCAAAAATTACCAATAAATCATGTAACCGGTACGTCATGTGTTAGCTGGGATATTTGACACACCTTATATAAATAACTGACCACTTTTAAGCATGTTTTTAATTTATATTATGGGGATTATGAAATCTGCCTCAAGTATGTATTTAACTTTATTTTTTATATTTGCAATCATTAATTGACGACGCTTTGAAGTGATGCCAAAGAAATGCAATTTCACTTCTTTTAATTTCTCCGTCCGTTCATCCTGAAGGATTGGAGCTAAAATGCGAGGTAAGTAAACGAGCATACACAAATAAGAATTTCGTTTTTCTAAAAGTTTTCCTCTAATACACATTTGCTCGTAACTAATAATACCCTTATTCAGTACATTTTGCAAACTTCTTTTTGCTAAGATAACAGCTCTGAGTGTTCACCTATAATGAGTTTGGAGAACACATGACAAGAGATCAGAGACAATTCCTTCATCCAGAATGACACAATTCCTTCATCCAGAATGAGATGATCTCTTGTTATTATTAATTTTGAGCAATGTGTATTAGAGAAAAAACTTTTATTTCATTATTCCCCTCCCCATTTAGGATTCCTGTTCTCTAATGAAAGGCAAGATTTTTGTATTTTTTTTTAAATAAATTATCTAAAGGCTTAATGATGGTGATTTATTTTACAAACTTTGATTAAATTTACCTAGGGTATGGATAATTTTGAGCTCAACTATGCCGTTTGGAAAATGCGGTTTCACTTCTTTCCCATAGTGGACTCAAATGTTATTGGCTGTATAGTGAAGTAAACGAGAGAGCGGTTTCAGGATTCTTATGCAGCAATTACAAGCCTAGTAAGTGGAAATAAAGCATCAAGGCAAGACATTATATATGAGATTCTTGCAAGCTTATTAAGAATAAGTAGTGTTAGCTTAATAGTGTTCGTGTGGGTTCCTGCGCATGTGGGATTGGAGGCTAATGAAGTGGTTGATAAACTAGCGAAGCAAGCTGTAAAACACACAGAGATAGATATTCAAGTGACTCTGAGCAAAAAAGAGGTTAAAAGTAAAATAAAAGAATTCATAAACAATAAATGGCAAGAAGTATGGAACAATGATAGCAAGGGTAGACATATGTATAGTATACAGAAACAAGTAGGAAATGGAAGAAGTGTTTTTAGGAATAGAAAAGAAGACACAATCATTTCTCGCATTCGAATAGGGCACACTAGATTAAATTATTCATTGTTCAAAATAGGAAAACATAAAACGGGTAAATGTAATTATTGTGATCAGGCAGAAACAATAGAACATGTTTTAATAAAATGCATAAAATATGTAAAGGAAAGAATAGAACTTATGAAGGAAGTAAGTAAATTGGGTGTTGTATCATTTAATATGGAAAGTCTATTGAAAATACATGCAGAACAAGAAAAAATATATAGTGTTATTATTAAATATTTTAAAGCTATTGGAGTAGACAGGAGAATTTAAAGTAATAGGTTTAAATAAAAGTTTTTTTTTTTAATTATTATTATTTTTTTTAAGTTGTTAATTTCTAGACGCTTATTAGTGCTTCACACTCCAGTCCAATTGGTGGCGGTAATGCACCGAAAGTGGGTTTGCCAACCGCCATAAAACACCATTAGAAGAAGAAGAAGCGGTTTCAGTCACATCATGAGTGACGTGTCCACCACTGATTTAGTGAATCGCGTTTAGTCCCTTCCCGGATGCCGTAGAAGAGGAAGTGTTTTTGGTTTTGAAAGAAAAAAACCGCGTGATAGACTACTTGCTAACCACTGGTATTATATCTTTCATTGTTTTTATTCGCTCGTCCAAGAAAGATGACTTGCAGAAGAGGAGCCTTAATTGTGTTGGAAGGTGTAGACAGAGCTGGGAAAACCACACAATGTTTGAAACTGGTGCAGGCGTTACAGCAGAGTGGACGAGAAGCAGAAATGATGCGATTTCCCGGTAAAAATAAGTGTTTTCACATTTTTTGACAAATGAATTCCAATTCTCACTCCATCCAGGGTGTATCCTGCCTTGATGCCCGATGACTCCTGAGATAGGCGCAGGCTCCCCGTGACCCGAGGTAGTTCGGACAAGCGGTAGAAAATGGATGGATGGAATTCCAATTCTTTTCGAGTATTTCGGGATTTGTGGATATGGATGGTTTAGAAATCTTCTGGGGCGAATGGAATGGAACTGGAAGTTTGTCATGTTCAAATAAACCTTAAAATAAATGTATCTATAAGATCATAACTATCCCTGTAAAAAATGCGGGTCTCCAATGAGACCTGTTATAATCACAAGACTTGGGGACAGACTTTTAACAAGCCATTGAATAAAATTTTGAGCAGTTATATTCAGTGAAGAAATGGTGATGTTTTGTTGATGTCTAGGTTTTCTGTACGAACTTTTAATACAGGTTTATCGGTTCAAAAGTAAGCTAACGTTACACAGTCATTAGCTCTGAAAGTCATGCCACACTTCAGGTTTCATACGTCAAGAACATTAGTGCTAATATTGGACAGTAACGTATAACTTTAAATTCTCGTTTTGGAGCATCATTGGTCTGATCGAGCTAACCTCTCGTGCACTCTCAGTCGTTGTGACGCCACTTGTATTGTCAGGGTGCATATGATATCATAATTTGACCATTACACACACGCTTTGAGGTGGTCTTTGGCAGTGTTTGTTGTTTTGTGCTAACGCAATAATGTTTTCTATACAGACAGAACCACAGTAATTGGTCAACTCATCAGTTCATACTTGATGAAGAAAAGTAATCTGGAGGATCACACTGTTCATCTGCTCTTTTCAGCAAACCGCTGGGAAATGGTGTAGGTTTTTGTTTCTGAGTATTGACTATATGCACGTCTACTTCCTGGTTTTTGATCAGACATTCCTGTTGAACTGACAGTCAGCTATAGCATGTCATTCTACACTCGCTGCTTAAACAATTGTACAAAGTTATGATTTGAAATTTGCTGATAAGAAACACTGAGAGATGTAGCAGTGCTCAACTGTTCTCCCCTCATGGCGCTGAAATGTAAACATCTTTTCATCTCAATTCACGTTTAAACAACTAAATTAATGTAAAGCATGATTATTTATCTGACTAGATTCTGAATATCGAAGATGTCCCGATGCAGATGAGTGACTGTTCTCTTCCAGATGGCTCATATTAGTGAGGAATTTAAGAACGCTTTATGTATATGGTCAATTGGACTTGAAGTCACTTTATTCCAGTCATGTTTATAGTCAAGAATGTATTAGTAAATCTCTTCTGTGATCTTTTCTCCCAATACACTTCTGTGGCTATACATAGTAATACATATGTGTAATATTCATCAATGTGTAGGTCAAGAATAAAGCTTTGCACTAGTAATGACTGACCATTTTGCATAGGTTAACATAGCTTTGCACTGCCCTGCCTTTAATCTGGTGTCAATCAGATTATCAGACAATTTAAGTAAAACATTTCAGAGCTCCCTTTTTCTTATTTCAGACCTCTGATGAAACAGAAGTTGGAACAGGGAATTAATCTAGTGGTGGACCGTTATGCATTTTCAGGAGTGGCTTTCACTAGTTCCAAGCCTGTGAGTGTTATTGTTACTTAAAGACATTTTATTAAAAACTTTAGTTTATAAACACAAGAGAAACATTTCAGAATTGTGTAAATTATGTGGAGATTCTTAAAAGAAAAATAACAGCAAGTCTTTAAAGTAAATCGATTCAATGGACATGCATTAACAAGAGCAGATGTAGAGCCATCAGTTGGTTTGTGTGTTAGGGCTTCTCTTTGGAGTGGTGCAGGAATCCAGATGTGGGACTACCAAAGCCAGACCTAGTAATGTTTCTTCAGCTAAATCCAAGCGAGGCAGAAAACCGTGGAGAATTTGGAACTGAACGTTATGAAACAAGCTTTTTTCAAAGCACAGTTCATCAAAGGTTTGAAGAGCTCATGGAAGATAAATCAGTCAACTGGAGGGTAAGTTTTTTTTATTACCATATAGTTCTGGTAATTTTACATCATTTACACCTTATAATTAGTTTTGTGTTTTTTATTTTTTGCTTCTATAGGTAATTGATGCAGCAAGGTCCATTGAAGAGGTGCACAAAGATATTAAGCTTTTGAGTGAGAGTATAATCAATTTCTCAGAGAATGAGCCAATTGGAATGCTGTGGAGTTAAATAGCTGTTTCAGAGAAGCTTTTAATATGTCCCTGTGTTGAATAATTGAACTAAATAGATTTTTTGAGCTTTTTGATGTTTTTAATGAATTAAATAAATATTCATAAAATAAACTTGCGTACAGAGATTCTGATCATGAAAAAGGTTCTGTATAATTTACAAGCTGTCCTAGCATGTGTGTAAATGCTCAACCTTCCTTAATTGCCATTTACAAGTTGATAGAGGTCCAAACTTCCTTGACCGTCACTGCTGAATCAAAACTAAGCAGTTATTCTGACCGATACCATAAAATGTGTTATAGCAAACCTGTGTATAAGTTAAGGGGGTGAAAAGGCACCATATCACTTAAAAATAAATCTATAGTGTTAAAACTTAATATAGATACACATGAATGCAAATACAAATTGATGATCCTATGAGCCCTGACTATGGCTCATTAATGATGACACAGAGCAGTCAGTATAGCCATTTAAGAAAGCTGTGTGTTTGACGCAGGTGAGTATGTCACCAAATGCCAAACTGGCTTTGGCCGTTAATGACATTCTGTCCTTTCTCTCACTGCCTTCTTTCCTCTGCGGGGCTCTGTCGCAGGATTATGAATGTCTGGCAAATATATAATTTCTTCACAAAGACAGTATTTCAAATTCTTCATCTTCAGAATCAAAGCAGCGCTCCAAACGGTCTGAATCTGAGAAGTCTGTTGAGGAAAATGTAAAGTGTAAAACAAAAATATTTCAAACTCTTATATTTTTCGTTCATTTCAATTTTGCAATTTATTAAGCAAACATTCATGATAAAATACAGTTCTAAAAATTGTAGCTGTGTAATTCGGTCAATTTGATATTTCGTGCAAAATGACTTTCTTTTTCCCCTGCCCTCTTACCTTCTGCCTCTTCGTGCCTGTGCGTTTAACGCGCTCTCCTGATTCTAAGTGCCGCTTTCATTATGCTTGCCCTTCCTTTTCTTGCCTCCCCCACCTCCCCTCCCACCCTCCTGCTTAGACCTTCACCACAATGTTTGTGTCTGGGTCTCCTGCCCCCTTTTTCTTTTTTTCTAGAGCATTTCATTTATTTCCACTCTGCACCAACCCTTATACTTCGGCCCTGGCACTCGCTTACCTCCGCATCGATTCAGCTTTCCTGCTTGTCCGTCTTCTTTTAAGTAGCGCATCTACTTCATTTTGGGATGTTGGGGTGGTTTCCTCCACTCATTTACCCTTTTATAGTTACGTCCCCTCCTTTTCTGTAGTCTTTGCTCCTTGCCTCTGCCCGGTGTCCGCTCCTGGCAGTCCTGGTTTGCCCTGTGTTTTTTTCGGTTGTGTTTCTTGCTTCTCCAACGTCTTTCTCTCCTCCTGTTCCCGTAGTTTGGCCGCCCCCACTCGCAACCACCTCGGGTTCTCCAATTCCTTTTTTCCTCCCTCTTGCGTTCGCGTTCCTCCACCATTCCTTGCCTACATGCCTTTCCTCCCTCGTCATTCTTCACTCCGATTCGAGTGCTACTCTTCTCATGTGTGGTTAATCCTTGCTACCTGCGGCCTGTGGATTGCTCTTTACGCTTTGTGATGATGTTCTTCTTTGCACCTCTTCTTGGTTTTTGTTCCCATATGTGGTCTCGTTCCTTGATCCTTCTGTTCACCTCTTCTCTTATTCTTTTCTCCGTGCGACGCGGACACCTACTTTCTGATGTCTCCCTTTATGTGTGGTACGTGCTTAGTTTTGCTTTTTTGTTCACTTGGCCTTTCCTTAGTTTTCCTGTGTTGTATTTCCATGCCTCTGAGTGATCTACTTTCCTGGAGACTCTTCCCGTCTTCCTGTTGGTTTCCCATTTTATTTTTGTCCTTTGTCTATTCCTTTCGCCACCTCCCTCCCCTTTTCTTTTTTCTTTTTGTCTTTTGTTGTATCTTCATTCCGCCCGGCAGTTTTTCCCTTATTCTTTCCCCTTTGTTTTTCCCTTTCGTCTGCTCGCTTGTCCGACTATCACTTGGGATCTGCCTCTATTTTTATCGCTGGGTTCTTCACCTCTCCTTCCGGCCAAGTTCGGTGCCCCATTTGTGTCTTTTTTTTTCCTCTTACTGATTTTCTTTCCTATAATTTTCTCCATCTCTATTTTTCTCTGCCTGCTTCGCCTTCCCTTCGTCGCCATTCTGTTTGCTCGTTTCGCTGCGCGCTTTTTGCTCTCGTCCCCACCCCGTGTAACTGGTCGGCCTTTGGTCACGGTTTATTGGCTTTTATTCCGCTGGGCTTCTTCTTTCAGATTTGCTTCCTCTTTTCTATTTGTTTTGGAATTCACGTATGAACTTTCGTTGTGTGTTCCCTGCTCTCGTCTCCTTTTTTCTGAACTTTCCCTTTGCATCTGCCTCTCCCGCTCGTGGCGTCCCGGCGCCAAGCCTCCATCTTGAGCTTTTCCTTTCTCACGGCAATTCGCCTTTTTCATCCTCTTTCTGTTTTTTTGCCCTCTTGTCTCCTTCTTTCCACTTTTCATTTTCTTTTTCTTTTGCATTTCCGCTACTTCTCTTCCTTGTTTGTTTTTTGTTCGTTTTCGTGCTTTTTACTTGGGTCTTTCTTGCTTTTTTTCCCTCCTGGGTTCTTTTTTGTTGCGGCTGGCTTGAGTTTTTGCTCACAGTCCACCTTGGCCCTTTGCTCTCCCTTTTTGTATGCCTGGTTTACCTTGCGATTATTGGCCCGGGACAGTTCTCGCCTCTCTCCTGTTTTCCTTCTTCTCCTCCTTTCCTATCTGGCCCGCACGCCCTCTGCTTTCCTGTCTTCGTCCTCGGACGCGATATTTCCTCTCTCACGTTTCCCTCGAGGTTGTCTTCTTTCTTCTTGGTTCCGCCACGGGAGGAGGTGAGTTTTCTGCATTCTGTGTTAGCGCTTCCTCTTAGTTTGATCGTCTTCTACTTGTTCCTTGGGTGCCCCGGATCACTCTTTCATTGACCTTGGTCGCCTGTCCGTCTACTTTCTTATCCCTGCTCCGAACTTGTCTTCTCGTCGCTTGGTTTTTTTTCACCTCTTTTCTGCTTGTATCCTTTCGAAGTATACTGCCTTTGTTTATTTCTTTGTCGTTGTCTTGTTTCATTTGCCAAACTTCCTCACACCTCTCTCCAGCGTTGAGGCCTCTATTTTCTCTTTTCCCCTTCTTACCTTTTTTCTTGCTCGCCCTTTTCCTTCCTTCTCTCCTGCATTGTGTCGTTTCCTCCTCCTTTCCTTGCCTACTTTGCACTTTCGTCCCAGGTATTCCTTTCTTCTTCTTCTGCTCATCCTTTCCTCCTCTTTTTCCTCGGTCTCGGTTCTTTCCTCTCTCCCTTAAGATATTTTTCGCCCTATTTCTCCCCTGCCTGTTCTCCTTTCCTGCTTTGTACCCTCGCTTCCGTCTTCCCCGCCGTTTCCCTGACTTCCATTTGAATTCTCCGTTCAACCGTTGCCTTTCCTTCGATTTTTTTTGTTGGTTGCGCGCATTCTTTTCGGTCTTCCCTTTGCTATCCCCTTGTGGTATCATCTGCTTCGACGAGTGTTTTCATGCGTTATTTTGCCGCATTTTGGTTGGTGGGTAGTCTCCTTCTTTCCTCTTTTGTCTATCTCTCTCTACCTTTTTGTTTTCTTTTCGGCTGCTTGATTTGCGAGTTAGTCACGCCTTTTTTCATTCCCTCCTCCATACCTCTGGCTTCCTCTTCCCTCCTCTTTCTGTTGTCTTTTGTCCTAGTCGTATTTTTTTCTCACATGTCTGTTACCAGTACCTTCTTTTTATGCTCTTCTAGCTCTTCTGCCCCGACTAGTGTTTTTTTTTATCCCTGGCACCTAAGTTTCCGCTTTGATTTCGATCTGTTATCTTTCCAGTTGCGCCCCTTCTCGTCTGTGGTTTGGGCACCTCCCAGCTGCTGTGTGTTATTTTTCAGCATCCTACTTCCACCCCATGGTCGCGCGATCGCTCGATACTTGGTGCATATTCGCGGGGCTCCTGCATGGTCTTTCTCCTTTTTGTATCCACTGGTTCCATCTTCCCTCGGCGTTTCTCCCTCCCTACCCCCTTCGATTATTTTCTCCTGATCCATATATCTTGTCTCCTCCTCACTCATCTCCCCCCTCCTTTCTGTCACGCCGGAATCTGTTTATCGCTCTGCTTTGCCCCCATTCTATGTGTTGCCCCAGCTTTACTGTGACTGTGATCGTCTGGGGGCACATGTCCGATCGCGCTTCCATCTTGGTGCTCGGGTCTTCTTTGTTTTGGTTCACCCCTTTTCTTTTGAAACGCGTGGTGCGCCGATACTTTTCTGTGTGTACTGTCAACCTCCTAGTCTGGACGCTTATCTATGACTCTTGACATGCCTCTTTGTTTCTCACCTAATCTCTGACTCTGGTCCGAGTCACTTGGCTGCTTCGGTGCTAGGGTCTTTTTTCTCTTTTTGGGGCCTTGTGCGCTTTCCCACATCGCTTATTTCCCTGGTTGCTCCGCCGTCTTCTTACCCCTGACTGGACCGTCCCCCCCCTTCCGCGTTTTTCTTTCAGGTATGCTACTTGACTTTTTTTCCAGTTCTCTTTATGCATGGCTCCTCTGGGTCTTTTCACTGTTTCGTCCCAACTTCGTGCTGCCGTCTTTCCGATTAGTGTGACTGGCAGTCCCAATGCCTCGTACTGCGCTCCCTGTCGGGAGGTTGTCGTCGGGTTTGCGCTGTTCCTGGTTCCCTCGTCTGTCGGGTGTTCTTTTCACATTGTCGCTCATGCGGCGGCGTTCGTGCTGTTTCTTCTTTACCCCTTTGTCTCTTCCACCATTCTATGTGATTCTCTGTCCCTTCTGCTCCGCTTCTTCTTTTCTCCATATCATTCTTCTTCTCGTTTGAGCTTGTCTCTTCGTTGTTGGTATCCTTCTCTCTTGTTTCTTCTCCATATTATAGCTGGGCCCTCGTTTGCCTCCACCTCCTTCTCACGTTTTGTTATCCATACACTGCCTCATTTTCCCTCGCTTGTATCTACGCGCATCTTTACCATTTTCTTCTCGTCTCGGCCCCTTTACGTTGTCCATCCTGCTTATTTTTTTTTATTTTTTTTTACTCTTTCTTCCCCCCCGTGTTGATTATTCTCCTTTCTATTTTGCCTCTCCTTGCGAGTTATGCTTGCCGTGAGGCCATGGTTAGTTGCTGATCCGTTTCGATCCTGGTTGCGCCGGAACCCTGGGGTCTTTTGCTGTGGAGTATCGGCTTTGTTTTTTTGGGCACTTCATCTCCACCCCCTTTTGCATCATGATTCTCCCTTTGCTTCTAGGTTGAGGGTGGTGGGCATATCGCGCCTACGATGTGTTGTTTTCCCCTGCCTCGTTACTGCTTACTCGAGCCTCCGATGCGCCGCGAGTGCACGACCGTCTATACTTCGTCTCGGTTCCCCGTCTCGTGGTGTCTTTTTTCTTCTCCGATTGCTCGCCCTCTGTGGGGTCTCTCTCTCGCTCCTCACCTATTTGCTGAGTTTGGCTATTCATAATGTATTTTTTTGTATGCACTAATCTGCTCGGAGCGTTCTTTAGCGGTTCCGAGTGCGTTGGTCCACCCTTTACCTTCCTTTTCTTGTTCTGGTCCTTTGCCCGGTTTATCTTGCGTCTTTATGGGATCGCGTATCTGACTCCAGTCCTTTCCTTCTCCTTCTGTTAAGGTGTGTATCACTGCTTTCTGTCCAATTTTCAATTCCTCACCTGTAGCCTTCGTTTCAAGCTCTCTTAGCCCCTGTTTGTCTTTCGTCCGTCCGTTCTTGCCCTTGTTTCCCTTCGCTCTTCAAGGGGCTGCGTACTCCTGGCTTCTATTAGTTATGTTGCTTCCTGCTCTGCTGTCTATGTTGTCGGTCAGCATCTCCACCCCTCTTTCCTTTCGTCTCTTCTGGTTTGTTTTCCCTTCCTTTGAGGTTTAGCAGCTTAGTCCTTTACCTCTTTTGATTCTTTGCTTCCGTTCCCTTATCTTGTTGGGTTTCCATACATCGCTGTCCTCGCCGATTCTTTTTGTCGCTGCGGTCTCGGTCCGAGTCTTCTATTATTACCTTTTAGGTTTTGTAGTTCTTTGTCTCCCCCCGTTTGCCTGTGATCTCCCCTTTCTTGTCGCTCCCATCTTCCCTCTTCTTTGCCTTTTGTTACCTTTCGCTCCGGTTCGCTGAAAGGGTTCTATTTTAGGCCTACTAGGGACTGTTTCCGTTCGCCCGTCTTTTTCCACGCCTTTCCACTCTGCCGCGATTCGTCTTTCCAGTTTGTGTTGGTTGGTTCGTTACGGTACGTTAGCAGGTTTGACTTATCCTCCGTACTGTACCTTGTGGTTTCTTTTGTTCGTCTATCTTTCACCGTTTATCTTCTTTTTTTCATGCTGGTAACGTTTTACGCGTCTCTCATTGGTGTTTGTCGTCTTCCTCTTTTTTCCTCTCATGTTTATCCGCTCTCTATTAGTAGCTTACCTACCCTCCGCTCTCTCTCCTTCTTGCGTATCTGTGATTGCCCGTCCTGGCCCGCCCCTTCTCTCGTCTTAAGTCGTTCTTCCCTTTTTATTTTCCGCGGTGTAACTTTTTGTTTCTCTTTCGCGCCGCTTCCTCCCTATGGCTTCTTTTTTCTGCATCTTGTCCACTCTTCTGCCTCTTTCTTCGTCTTTTTGTGGGTTTTAGCTTTTCTTTTTCTTCCCGCCCCCTTTCTCCATTTTCATTGCGCTTTAGTCTAGGCTTTCTCGCGGTTCTTTCCTTTCTATATTTTCTCTCTACCTATCTCCCCCTTTCTGTTAGTTTTCTCCTTGGGTCTCCTTCAGCGGTATGATGATCATCACACCCGTTCCATCTTCTTTCTATCACCATATGCCCCCGCTCTAAATGGTTATGTGCTGGCGGTTTGGTCTAAAACCAATTAATTGTTTTAAATTAAAAACATTTGTTTGATCACATGTTCTTAGGGGCCAATCACTGAAGGCTGTAGCCCTTAATGCTTCTGTTGGTATTTTTCTTCTTAACCAATGGGAGTCTATGGCAGATTCCTTATTTGGCACAATCGTAGTGGTGGTCCTCTACGGTGGTCATGTGACCAACCAGCAGTTCAAAAATGCACTTTTCAAACGGCTGTAACTTTTGATCTACAGAAAATCTACTTCATGCACATCGTTCCACTAATCACACTCAACACATTCTATGTGTTACATTAAATGTCCAGTCAGTGAAATCTAGCGGCAAGGTTGCAAATTGCAAACAACCGCTGACTCTACCCCTCCCCCTTCCATTTGAAACACCACACGCTCATTCTAAGGTAATAAAACATAACACTTCATTGTGTAAGCTCTAAATACACCTCTGAAGACATAGTTATGTATATTATATTGCATTTCTGTCAATAGATCCTCCAAAAAATTATACACTGGACCCTTAAGACTCCGCCCATTACAGTAGAGGCCATCTTGAAAAATACAGTATTGTGTTTTTTCGCTACTCATTCTACAAATTGTGATAAATTCTTTAGGGCTGCAACGACACCTCAACATCATCTATAACGTAGTTATGAATACATATCGATGTGCGTCAAATTATTTACATTTATCTGCAGTAAATGTAATCACAGCATGGACATACGGATGGAGTGCAATCACAGCATGGACATGCGGATGGAGCGATGAGTTTTGTTAAAAATCAGCATGTATCAGAGAAGCGGGGCAAAGAGACGTAACGTTAGGTTACATATTCACAATATTCGCATGGGATTAGTATTATCTGGGGACCTTGTGTGATTTATAATTTACCTCCCCACATCTGTATTTCATGTGGCACATTCGCAGGGGATAAATGAATAGGGCTAAATCCACTAAATCCTATTGAAATCGAGCTGGCTGCGATATGCAATGTGTCGATATTTTTTTAATGCGTAGCTTGTCCGTGAATCATGGCTCTGGGATCAGTAGGAAATGCTTCCTATGAGTTTGAGTCGCTTATAATGTGCATTTGAAAAAGCAACACAAGTCAAACAAGATCATTATAAATATACTTTATTATCATAAAATACCTGATGAGGTTTGAGTAACAGTGATAAAAAGATGTCCATAGGCATTTCCTAGATTCTAGAACGTGCTATGGTTGTCTTCTGGAGTGCGAATTTGGAGTTTCTGCACGAGAGCGCCTTTTAGCTTTCGGAGGCAGCGACATTTTCCAGTACTTCACTCAGAAGCTGTGCATAAATCATGTAATATTTATCGACGGTTTATTGTGACAGCCCCATAAATGAAGCCTATGATTTTGCTCAAATTTACAGACTTATTTCCTGGATGTGATGGCACGGCTTTGCGTATACTTTGTATAGCCTATACTGGTATAGTGTTTAATGATATCCGTACCTGTCAGCATTTGAGACCCGTGGACAGAAGATCACCGTGATCGCAGGTCTCAAATGTTACGAGAGTTTCCATGACAAACAAACAAACGGGAGACTCCCGGTAACTTATGGATATGACCCAGCACCCGAAATAATATAAAAACACCAGCTTCCGTTATTCACAAACGGTGAAAAAAAACGTGAAAAATGATATATAAGCCCGCCAAATCAGAGATGCTGATTCCCACGGGACTAATATTATCACAGGACCTCGGTGTTCGTCAAAATATGGCAGGAAAGTTGTGGGGGAAATTTGACCTTACAAATTACAGACATGGCCGATTAGCACGGATTAAGATCACAGACAACCTCTGCAATTTTTACAAATGACTAGAGGTCCCCAGGTAATACTAATCCCATGCGAATAGGGCTCAGGGCACATCAAGCAATCTCTAACAAAGCAATAGTGACGCATAGTACAAAAATGTTTTACTCGATTAAGATTGATGCCCCATTCCTATTGGATCCAATATTGATGGCACAGCACTGCTTTTTAATTTTAGTCTCTATACAAATCCAGCGTCGACCTGTGCCTTGTTCACAAAGGAATCCGCGGTAATGTTTTACCTACTTGAGCTGGAACGTCTTTAGTAATGCGTGGTTGAATCCGAAGGAAGGTTATGCAGCGACTGTGTTCATCCATAACCAGGCACTGACTGGACAATATTTTGCGATTTTAACGGCATGTTTATTGCTTGCTCGCTCTATCTGGTACCGTGCAACTTGTGTTACTACAGTACTGTCATGCGCGAACCAGTGGGTGGGGCTAGAGAAGTAGTCGTTGATATTCTTATGTGGAGGCGGTGTTCAACCTGTCATAGATGGGTGCATTCCAGGACCTGCCGTTCGCTGGGCCTGGTGTCAATACCAGTTGTAATTTCAGTAAAAATAGTGTTTTCAGTTCTAATACTTAAAGGATGTTTGCTCGATTACCTTTTATATAACAAAAGCACAGGTTAAAATCGATGACTTAATTCATCGCTGCTTTAAATCGTGTATACACATTGCATTACATCTAAAACAAAGGATGATATTCATTTTAG
This sequence comes from Triplophysa siluroides, assembly GCA_006030095.1. Classification (NCBI taxonomy): domain Eukaryota; kingdom Metazoa; phylum Chordata; class Actinopteri; order Cypriniformes; family Nemacheilidae; genus Triplophysa; species Triplophysa siluroides. The sequence goes on from VCII01000146.1 coordinate 381,847, forward strand.
CCGTGTCATATGACCCCTTTAACACTACGCTTTACATTAACACTATTGTACTAGTGTAAGTTGGTGAATGTGAACCTTTGCAGATTGTGACCCTGCGTGTGAAAACCTGAAAACCCTTATTCTGTCACGATGGGATGATTTGTCTTAAATCGCAATATCCTTTGAACTGTATGACATGTCGGCACCAAAGTTGGTAGGTTATTTAATTACTGTCCTCAACGTACCTGTTGAAGTTTCAAGACAGCACAACATACCGTTCATAAGATGTAACTTTTTTATAAAAGAATGCTTCTAATTCTTGAACGCTTTGTTTAATACAAAGACTGTCTTTGTCTTGACAGTCATTATTTCTCCTTGTCCGTGCCGATTCCATTGATGTCTCATTTTTGTAATTTTCCAACATTCGGTCCATTAATTTTTTTAAAGCAGGGGTGGGGAACCTTGATACTGGAGGGCCACTGTCCTGCAGTGTTATCTCCAACCTAATCAAACACACCAGAACCAGTCGTCAGCATTACTAGAAACTTTGTGTTTGAGCTGGTCGGAGCTAAACTCTGCAGGACAGTGGCCCTCCAGGATCAAGGTCCCCCCTTTACCTAGGTCAGCTTATATAATCTTTGGTCAGAGACTTACAGAAATGGCTAAATAGATGTTTTAATTTTGGGGCAGGTTTTTTGAGAAATACCACTTCAAAGTTGACTGTGCCTGTTACATTGTCTCTTTTTCATATTTCATCATGTTCTGTTTTTCATGTCGTTTCTGTTTTGAGTTTTCGGTTGAGTAGTTTTAAATCTTTGAATATAGTCTGGAATGCACTCAATGCAGTAACATCTGTAAAAAACTAAGAGATTATTTGTAGTCATGCTATATACAATGTGCAAATGATGCTGATGGTTGTCAGGATCATATGATTTTGTTGTAGGAACAGAATGGTGAACACAAAAATGTAGACACAGCTAAAAAGTTAACATTTAGGGGTGGTTTCCAAGACAGGTTTCCACCATTGTTAGATTAGTTAAAGTTGGACATTTAAGATGTTTTTACAAACATGCCTTACAAAAAAAACATTACTTGTGTGAATTTTGAGACAAAACCATGGCACTGATGTATTTTAAGATATGCCAGAGCAGGCTGTTTTCAGTTTAGATAGCTGTAACATTTATTTTAGTCTAAGGACCTACTAACACTTAAACCATGCCTGATCGCCTAAAGCCTGACACCTAAGGCCTGGTTCAATTGACTAGTGTGAGTGCTCGCAACCACACTCGGACGCTGTTCACTTATTGCGCCCTAGCCTGCTAATGACGAAAGTTACATTGTAATAATGAAAGCATGCTCGGGTGCAGATGGTACAATGTGAGCGCAGGCCAGCGGGGGAGTGGGGAGAAAGGAAAATCGAGTTGAGAGCAACCGGGCTAAATATGAGTACACCCTTTATGTCTTCATTTCTGTCTTGGAATCCACCTCTTCAATTTCACTCTTTCACACAATGTTCACTTGTGTGCATACTGTCAAACTCTCTCACACACTACTAAACTCATTCACACATGCACAACTCGGTGATCTTCTGTCCAACTCTCTCGCACACACTATCAAACTCTCTTGCATACACACACTACCAAACTCATATAAAACTATCAAACTCAGTCATATGCTATCAAACGCTTAATAGTTTGTTTTCAGTTTAATATTGAAAAAACTGAAACGAGTAAATGGCGCCCTTTAATGTTTATTAAAAAGCAGGGGAAAAACGAGAATTCGGCCTGATTTTAGTTTTTAGGTTCATGGTGGGCTGGTATGAAACAGCCCCCTTTTGCTAATTGGCCAACCGTGTGTTATTCGTTTAGTTGTTTTTTACTTCAAATAGAAACTTCAAAAATGATTTTTTAATTTTTCAAAAACAAGAATTCAGCTCGATTTTTCAGCTTGAATAAAAAAATAAACAGCTTGAATATTATCTCTATATGTGGGCGGGAATGAAAGTCCCCAAAGTGCTGTTTGGTCAAGAAGAAAAACTGTCCTCCGCTGCTGCAGTTGTATGGATTCTTAACGCGTTTCATGCAACTATATTAAATCTCTTTCTTAGTTTATTAGGTTTATTTAATCCATAAGAGGTAGAAAACTTGTCCTTTAGTTTATGACAAAGCAATAACACATGGACTGCACATGGATGAGTTTGTGACTGAATTCTCTAAAATGAGCAGAAAGTTAATGTTTAGAATATTATAGTGATATGAATAGCTCTTTTTATTTTTTCATCAAATCTAAAGTTATTAAATTGTAACATGTAAAAGAAATGTAAATGTAAAAACAATATATGTAAATATATGCATAAGATATCAAATAAAAATGTTAATATTAATATAAGACGTAAGAATAATTCAAAAAGCTAAAAAGTTATTTTGTAAACAGTTCGTTTATAATAAATCGTTTGGGGCAAAAAATATATATATATTTACCCCCCCTCCGCCCACCTGGAAAATCACTTGGCCCACCTTTCATCTCATCTCTGGAGCTGGGCCTGAGTGTATGAGAGAGAGATTGATAGTGTGCGTGAGTAAAGTTTGAAATATGTCTTGAAAGACCTCTCCTAGATTTGCATTTGAATTGTATAAAGCCACTTAAAATGATTGATTAGCTTATAACTTGCACAACAACATTTTTTTTTGCTTTTTGATTTGTGCCTCTAATTCTCATAATGTGTAATGTATACTAGGGGTATGCATGCATATTTGAAAATTCAATCTGCAATACTTATTCGAAAATTTAAAAAAATATCTGAATAGGTCATTTTCGAGAGAATAAAAAACTGCATCACAGTGTTAAGTTACCGCTACACAAGTCACTATTAGAATGCTTCTTCGCTTCATCTGTAATGACATTATAATATACATAAAAAAAAAATGTATGTGTTCCTTAATCTTCAGATCACAGACTAATTTTAATATTTTAGGTTTACACGCTGACCGCCTGGATTGCGTTTTATGCTCGGCTCACTTCACAAGTGTTTTTTTGAAACTGGTAAACTGGTGAGCCACAGAATTCGATAACATTACTTAAATTAATAAATTAGGTTAAAAAAAATGCCAGCGTAATATTCAATAATTAACATTATTAGGGGCCAAGCCCCATAGCTTCTGTTGGTATTGTTAATCTTTGCCAATGGGAGTCTATGGCAGCCCTATGAAGCATAGGTAGGAAAAGGATGACATTTGGCACACTTTTAGTGGTGGTCCTCAACACCCATTGATCTACAGAATTTCTACTCTGCACATGTCATGCACTCGTCACGCTTATCACATTATATGCGTTTACATAAAGACTCCGCCCCTTACAGTAGAGGCATCTTAAAAAAGTACAGTATTGCATTTTTCACGACTAGTCCTAAGAATTGTGACCGATTGTCATAAAAATTTGCTCAGATGATCTTTGGAATGAGCCGTACATAAATTACCCATCAGAATTTTATGATCTACTGGTCAAAACAAAAGTTATGATGTTCTGAAAGTTAATCATGTCGACACAAAAATGGATCTTATGCTGTATCTTGGCCATTTTTCAATCTATCGGTACAAAACTTTGTATATGCTTCATCGACACCTCGGACTGGGGGCCCCTGCCAAAATGGAGAACATCACCGCCTATGGGTCGCAAGATTTCAATAATGTTTATTTTTGCTAGTAACTTGGTCAGGCATGGTTTAAGTGTTGTGAACTCAGTGGTAAAAGCATTGCATTAACAACGCAAGGTTGTGGGTTCGATCCCACGGGATTGAAAATACCTATGTATAAATGTATAGGATAATGCAATGTAAGTCACTCTGGATAAAAGCGTCTGCCAAATGCATAAATGTAAATGTTTGTCAGAAAAATCGAGATCTCTGTGTCTACGGATTCCTCGTGCCATTCCGGTTTGTATTATTTTCTGGATTCTCTCACACCTGTCCGCCATTTTGAAATGTGTCATTAATCATGATATATTTTTAACTGTATGATATATCGGCACCAAATTTGACACGTCACCGAATTACAGTCCCAAACGTACATTTACAGTTTCAAGACAGCTCCAACCAGCATTCATGAGATATGACGCTTTTTTTTTTTTACTGAGTGGCACACCTGATAAACCGCAAACATCTGTTCCAAGAGGTTGTGTGCTCTAATCTCGTGTTGTGCATTTCTATACAACTTGATACTATTGCTTTAATTGTCACTTCTGACATCTGGTTCTCCTGTACACTGTATTTCTGTTACTTATATTCTACTGAGGCCAATACCCGAAGGGGCTGAGATGACAATGTCGAACATTGAAGCTCTGAAAGCTCTCCTCGGCAGGCACGGAGTTCTTAGTCAACTGAGTGGCTCAACCTAATGAGACGCACCCCTCGAGACCCCAAGGTTGCGGGTTTGATTCCCGAGAGGCACATGTTTTGCTTGTATATATGAAGTCTGCGTTGTGATTTCATTCTTGGATATTCTTTAAACATATCCATTTTTCATGTATGTATTGTTCTTGTAGCTGTTCACTGTCATAGCTACAACTTTTATAATTGTTGCATATCGCTACTTACACCTCTATCATCTTTGCTCTGCAGCCCTGTTGTGGGATGTCGGCTCAGTGGCGTGAATCGCTAAGACAATGGTGTGGAGTCTTTGGGGTCAGCGGTTCGAATCCGACTGTGGGCGTGTTATGTGCTTGTGTGTAAATGTGTGTTTTGAGTTTGTTTTCACCTATTCTTCTCAACCTGTCCGTTTTTCTTGCATGTCCTCTTTCTGCCTTTTTGCTCTGTGCTAGTAACGCTGTCCTCTGTGGTTGCTACATTTTGTAAGCTTGGCCCGTGTCGCTGCTTGCAGCTATATTTTTATTTATTACCATAATGAGTGGTTGTTCTTTGTAAATTCAGTTCGTTTATTAAAAATACATCAACTAATGCTAATTAAAACATGAAAAAGTACATTTGACTGCCAATCTTGAATTTGTTCTTAGGATAAAGATTGGTACCTTTTCCATACCTAAAAGCTTCTATTTTCTTTCTAAGAACTTAAAATGTGGTCTATGTAAATCGATTTCTTATTGAAGTTCGCACCAATGTTTTTTTCCCGTTTTAATCGTACCATAGTTTCTGTTACCTTTGTTAATTTTATTTATTTATACAATGCAGAGCTAAATAAGACAGACACTTACAATGAAACGACAGAGAGAACAACCTTTATATGCGGTGGTGATCTGATAAGAAGAATAAGTAAATATGTCCAATTCGATGGTGTGATAACACTGCGCAGTTTTAAGTGTTCAAATCAATCATTGTAAAAGTTATTTTAAACATACCCAAACTGTTGTCATGCGGTTTCTACGTCAGTGTCACTGTTTAGAATGCCGATTATCTTACGATTTACAAGTAGTTTGAAACAATTGAGATAATAAGTACTCAGCTGAACAAAATATATAACACTGGCCTAGTGGTTTTTGGATATTTTACTGCAAAATTGTTACAAACTGTACATTTAACTTGATTTAAATAAACACATTTTCCAAAATTCGTTTTAAATGAGCTCAAATATTTGAATATGATTTTATTGAGAAATGCCCATCCCTACCGTATACCATATAAATTTGAATCTGCGTAAAATGGATGCAACATATAATATATTATGATTACCTGGAGTGAGATTTAGTACATCAGTAGTGATTAGATGAGATGGCTGACTGTCCACTAATTCAAACATAGGAAGACCTCTACAGTTTGAAACCTGCATAGGCAAAAAATAACAGTAAATATGAGTACAACTAAGAACAATAAATATGAGTACAACTATGAACAATAAATATGAGTACAACTATGAACAAAGGCTAATTAAAAACAAACAAAAAATGTAATGACCTTACGAATCTGTGCACACCAGTCATCAAAATCATCTTCGGTTTGACAGAAGAAGCCCTAAGGGACAAAGTTTAGTATAGATGATAATGCAAAAATAAAGTTTTCACACTTGAAATTCTTAATGCTCCATTGAAATCAAAACGAAAGTTTTAATAAAAATAAGTTAGACTTCAATACATTTACATTTGGAAGACACTTTTATCCAAAGCGACTTACATTGCATTGTATTATGCATTATTGTTTCTGACTATGTTTAATTCCCTGGGATCAAACCCATGACCTTGGCATTGCTAGTGCCATGCTCTAACCACTGAGCCACAGGAAGGCTCAGTGAAAAACTGATATGCTCCTAAGCATTGACAGAATTCGGATTTAGAAGATATAACCGTTTAAAACTGACAGTCTGGCACATGCACTCAAAAAACACAAAAAAATCTAGAAATTCCGTGACATCGCGCTACACTTCAGCCTCTCGTCAACGTACTTGTCCAATAAAATGCGCTTAAGAATCCGAAGAGTCCCACCCCTTCGCTGCTGAAGCGGCGCCTCGTATCAGCCACTTCATAACACATTTTTTTATGTCTGACATGGTTAATGACGCATAGTGCACTAGATGGACAGGGCACCAGACAAAAAATTCAGTTAAGGAGCCATTGGCTCCTATAGGGGAAAAAGCATTAAGACTTAAATCTTTAAATCACATACTATTAGTTATCCTGTTGTGTGTAAATCAAATTTTTTTTTAGGTTGTTTTCCCTCATAAACAGGGCCATACGGAGTCAGCAGACTTTTTTAATTCCACAAGTCTAGATCGCTGAAACCACGCTCATGAACGAGCCCTGAATATGAACACAAAGCACTAAATGGCACAATTAGAATGTTAGGATGTCCCCCCTTATTTCTCACATAATATCTGTCTATACCATATGTCTATGGTGTTGCAGTATTTTTAATTTAGTCATTCATATAATAGGCTATGTTGGCTATATTTAATTTGTTTGCGTTCTGACCTCAAAGATTTCAGATGAAAAGCTGTAGGCCTAATTATTTCCATTAATATTTCTCTTTTAAGTGGTGTAGTTATTTGTTTGTTTAAGGTACATTTATTTCCTACATTTACAAAATATTTTACAATTAAATTTTAAAGAAATGACTGTTATATATATTGTAGATTATTTATTTTACATTCTGATAAAAAATATAGTTTATGGCTTGTTCTTACATCTGTTTGCTCTAGGTACCGTTTCAGTTTACCGTTTATTTTTATTCTTCTTAAAATATAAATATATTGCTATTTTTCCTATTTAGTTTTATAGCAAAATAAAATGTTTTATTTGAATTTAAATGTTAATTTTATTGTGCTGGTGTTATGTTACTAATGTAATGCTTTAAAATGTTGTTGTCTCGTTTTCTGACACATTTATATTTTACACATTTATGAACGTGTCCACCCATTGCGCCGTCGCCATTTTCGTTTTCGCATATTTGAATTTCCAACACCATGGCAAAAGTGGCTTACGAACTGTTGTGTTGTTGGCTGCACAGACCAACACAGAACAATGTTCCCAGCCTCAAGGGAGACAAGAGAGCAATGGATTTATTTAGTTTTCAATGGAAATCATCCACACTGAACGAGGAAATGTGCAAATAAAGACATTGTAAGTACCAGTATTTTTTAAGTAAGACCCCAGGGACCTGTGTCAACATAAAAGTAGATCAAATGTCACTGTGACACGTTTGTCCGTTCACTTTTGGAAAGCAATGTGTGTGGCTTGTGCGACGGGATTGTCCTGTGTTACGTTAATTTGACTTAGAGAAATAGCGATGCGTTTGTCTTGTGTATCTTCACTTCAGAAAACTGTGTGTATGGTTTGTAAACACGCAACGCGGTCGTGACACCGGACCAACAGGGAAAATTGTTTTGTCACTGGAAGCACAGGCTCACAGCCCTGTCTGCGTTATCTGCTGAAAAGGGGGCAGAGACTAGTGGCTCACTTGCACTTAAAGAGACACACACCAAAACAGCGCATTTCTCCTCACATGCAAAAGTGGGCATGTAAACTTAACAGACACATTATGTGGACCCCTATGATTTATATTACATGTGTGTAAAACTAGAAAAAAAATCAACCCTTTAAGAATTGACGTTGTATTTGCGAGCTATTTTTTACACAGAAGTTAACTTTTGCAAGCAAATGATACATACACTTTTCATGTACATACGTACTTAACCCACACCATCTTAACCAAGGGGGTAATAGTGTGTATCATATTCACGTAAAAGTAATGAATGTGTACTGTATTAATAGCACGCCAAATACAAACATAAACTTGTACTATTGATAGGCATTACTAGGTGACTGGGTAGGATATTTCACTAATTGAATTAATATTATAAATATGTGACTAGTCCATTGATTGCAAGCCACCTGGAATTGTCCCTGTGCTCCATGTCCGTTCCAGGGCTGAGTGGTGAGCTAAGAAACCAGTACAAGCGTCAATCAATGTTTTATTGATGATCTATGAGAACAAATATGGTGGAGATGGTGGTCTAGTGGGTTAAACCACTGAACTGGTAAATCAAAAAAGGTTGCTGGTTCGATCCCAGCGGCCACCACCAGTGTATCCTTGAGCAAGACACTTTACTCCACGTTGCTCCAGGGGGATTGTCCCTGTAATAAGTGCACTGTAAGTCGCTTTGGATAAAAGCGTCTGCCAAATGCCTAAAATGTAAATGTAATGTAAATAAATTCACTTAATTGAGCAGTTGAGTGGACTGTGCAGCCAGCATATAATAAGTATCTGCATTTCTTGCTTTGGTCTTCATCAGAACCGACTTGCAGGTAGGGAACATGCAACGGCGATTCACGGATGTGAAACTTTGAATGTCATCTGGCTGTTCTGCGTCTCTGAGTGAATGTGCACAGTTTATCATACAACACGAGTGATGGTCGAGGATTTATCTGCGTCTGCACTGTATGAGGATATGAACAACTGAACTTCATCTTCAGAGTTGCTCTGAGAGTTTATTTTACGAACGTTTACTGTTTGAGTGAAGCTATCGGCAAACACAGAAACTCAAGCGTCTTCCCAAAGATCCGTCAAATAAAAGTCCCATTACATTGAACACTCAGACAAAAAATACTTTAGTGAACTATAGTATTTGCTATTGAAAATTTTAGTGCCCTTGTAGTAAATTGATAAACACTGTATACTATAGTAAAGTTCAAAAACACTACTGTATAGTAAAAAAGGAAAAACACACAAATTAGAAAATTTAAAACAAATTTAGGTAGTGTAAAAATTATATGGCCCTAATTTATCCATCTGTATGTAACATGAATGTATTTTGTCAGTTATCTGCCTTTTCATGTTAAACTGCACTGTCAGGTTTTGCCTTTTGTTTTCTGTTATTTTTTGGTTGGTGTTTTATTTTTCTGCTGTATTTTGTCCCTGTAGATTTATCGTTTGATACCCTGTTTAGCCTCCTTGTTTTGCTAATTACCCTCACCTGTTCCTCATCGCTGTTTCCCTCTATTTTAGCTTGGCTGTGCCAGCTCTCTTTGTGGCGATGTAATTATTTGTTACTGTGTTGCTCTCGCTGTGCTTGGTGCTTAACGTTTTCATATGATTCATAGGAACGTGGCAATCTTGAGTGTTTGGACAGGAGTTCCCTGCCTTACTTTTGTTTCTCTCTGTGGAGTCCTGTCTAAATAAACTGTGTTAACCTTACCTGCATCTGAGTCCCTTTGTGCACCGTGACATGCACTTGCATCCTTTTCTTTAAATGATGACAACCAACAATTTATACTTGTGCTCCAACTGTTTGGCCTGTGCTACCAAACTTTAAACCTCTCTAGCTGGAGCTGGAGAGCTATGTGCAAAAAAAGTCTCCATTAATTTACTGCATTCTGTGTGCTACTACAGTGCACTGAGGGCAGTGACTCTTTTCCTGTTGGTTCTTTGCAATGCTGGGAAATGTAACCTTCCAGTTGACTAGCGAAATTACTTCCATTTGTTTTATATTGGAAGTAAAATCGGTCTGGGTAATTACAAATACTTTGATTTTAATAGTCATACAGCAAGAAAAATAAAATTTGTATAGGAAAAGAATGCATTGAGAATTGTTTTATCATCGCATCGTAGCCCTCTAAATTGTAATCGAATCGCATCGTGACGTGCCTAGATATTCCCACCCCTACCGATGGCCATAAATTCAAATCAAAGCATCTTCCGTGTCTGAAATGGATGTATTCTTGAGTCTATAAGGTAACAATTTCATCAGTTTCGTCAACTAAAACTAGACGAAAATAGTCATGGATAATTCTGACTAAAATGCTTAGACTTTTAGTCGACTGAGTGGAGCGAGACCGTGAGTCGAGGCCGGTGAGTGAGTGTTAATGAGCGTCAGCTGTGTGATCTCTTTTTATACTCTTTTTAGTCTAGTCAAGTTTCAGTCGACTAAAAGTCTAAGCATTTTAGTCAGAATTATCCATGACTATTTTCGTCTAGTTTTAGTTGACGAAACTGATGACATTTACTCTTGTTTTAGTCAATGAAAAATGTATTCGCTTTAGTTTCTTTTTCGTATCACGGAGGAGAGCGGGAGCATAAGAGAACGAGTGACCGGACCGTCGAAGAGAGAGGACCGGGCCCGGACACATGTTAAGTTGATTTATGTTCATGTTGCCGGCAGTCATTCTTTGATTAAATTTTTAAACGTTTGCCGGTTCCAGCCTCCTTCTTTCCTTTTATTGAAACGTTTCTACAGTGACTAAAACTAATAAAAACTAAAATGACAGCTTGACACAAAGACTAGACTTAAACTAAAACAGGCCGTCAAAAACAACACTAATGCCTATACATGCAGTCAGAGTAAAAAGCTTGACAGACTGCATGTCTAGAGATCAGACTGACAGATGCTATATATGGTATTAGCAGTTTCACTGCTGTGTCTCGATTGTATTTCTTGTCAATTGCGTTACTGTGTTCAGATTGAGCTCCACAGCAAGCAGCATGTGCTTCATTGATTTTAAACGCGTGCAACAGTTTTATTGTGATCGCTTGCATTACTGATGCGTCATATGCGTTTCGAATTAACGTTAGTTTCACTTTAACTTCAACCACCGCATAAGGCAAGTTTTAAAGACTGCACACTGTGATGAATGCTGATCTCGCCAAGATGGTTGGAAGGAGAGAGAGCGCGCATTAAACTGTCTTTCACTATGATGAATCCACGGGTCCTGTCCGAATCCGTGGGCACGCGCAATCCTTGCTGATCATAGATCATTCTCGATCCGTTTAACCATTGTATAAGATGTGTTCGATTTGTATTATCTGAGGTTTTCGACTTATGTTCCGTGATTGAAGAAAAATCTCTCAATTGACGGCTCAGTCAGCATTTAAATGGCACGGAAATGAGGCACGGAAATCAGCATTTTGATTCGGTCCAGTTACATACCGGATACATATGGTTTTGGTACCCAACCCTAATGGAGAAGTCCCACTCTGCCACAATTTTAGCAGGCGTGGGAAGAAAATGACATGCGCCCTCCATAAACCTGCGAATGAGAGGGTGTTGCTCTACAGATGTGCCATCAAACCAGACATAGCAAGCAGTGATAGCTGCTAAATAGACCTTAATAGTGGAAAATTATTTTCTTTTATCTATTAAAGGTGGGGTAACCGATTTCCGAATTACGCTTTAGACAACCGAGTCGGGCCGAGTACCAATCAGCCAATCAACCTTGTAGCCAATCAGCAGTAAGGTGCACAGGACGGACATTAGCCGAACCGAGCGCAGACGAAAGATGGGGGTAGGGGTGTGTTCGTTTTGGTGATTTGAACAAGAGAAATCGGACACCTTTAAGTCCTGCAAAAAGCATAAAATATCAGCAACAGAGCACTGATATGATATCAGCCTGCGCCCATCACACCACTCCTTAAACACGCACCACTTACAGTCATACAGAGGCGGCTCAGAAGAGGCTCTAGCATTTTGAATAGTGGCAATAACACGAGAGGGAAGCACCAATGTGTTTAAGTGTGTCCACGCCGAGGGGTGCGTCCTCGTCCCGTAGCGAGAAGAACATAGGACATTGGGCGTTTTCGTAAGAGGCGAAGAGATCTGCGGCCGCCTGGCCGTATCTCTGCCACAGAAGGCCCACTACCTGAGAGTGAGGTTCAGTTGAAATTCCATCAACATATCAAATAATGCTGCGTGTTCCAAGGAATTTCAGTGGGCCTTTAATCTGACCTCAGGATAATCACACAGTGAACCCTATTATTTATAACCCTCTGCATTAGGCTCTACTTACAGCAGCAATGGAGGGGTCAAGCTCACATATATGCATTCGGCAGGGAGGGTGCTGGCAGTGGTAGGACTCATCCAGGAACTGACCATCTTCATCCGGTTCCACAGCAGGTTGAGTGGTGTGAGGGTCTAGGTAAATGAGCTCTTCACCTGCAAGATAGTATAAACAAAAGACATACAAGAAGTGGCTTCAAATGAATAGACTAATGTTCACCAGTAAACATTGACTGTTCTCTGCAGAGCTGCTTTATAGATGTTTCAAGTGTCAAAACATCAACACCGAATTAACATTTTAATTGTTTTGAGCCTAATACCAACATTACTGTCTTTTAAAAAGCCGTGATCATTGAGTGCAATACTTAACAAAATTTCCCCATGTTTTACTCAACCTCAAGGCATCCTAACTGAATATGACTTTCTTTTGAAGAATAATACAGTCGGAGTTATAATACCACGTATCGTTTTTCTTCCAAGCAGTAGAATGGGAGTAAATAGGGGGCAATTGACAGTGACTAAAGCTCCCGCACAGAGGAGACAGTATCCTATAGGAACAAAGTGAAAAATACTGCATTCGTCACCGGAACTTACCTGCGTCATTTGCCGGAAAAACAAGCCTGAGATTTCCTGTGGCTCAGTGGTTAGAGCATGGCACTAGCAATGCCAAGTTCATGGGTTCGATCCCAGGGGATTGCACATAGTCAGAAACCAAAAGAAATATATAATTCAATGCAATGCGAGTCGTTTTGGATAAAAGCGTCTGCCGAATGCATAAATGTAATGTAAATGTAATGATTCACGTGCAGGAGGGGAATAACGGAAGCTAGACATTATCGTTAATAGCACTGTCAATAAGGATATTTCTCTTTAAGGAGTCATATGACACGGCTAAAGCGAATCCTTTGTTTGAGATGTAATGTAATTTAAAAAAATGCTGTATTTTCCACATACCGTGCTTGTTTGCATCTCCTCTTTGCAGCGCTCTCTGAAACGCGCAGATTTTTAACAAAGCTCATCGCTATGAAAAGCGAGGTGTGCTATGATTGGCCAGTTAACCAGTGTGTAGTGATTGGTCGAATACTGCAAGCGTGTGACAGAAATGTAACGCATCTTACCATATTTGGAACATGAGGTTGGTGAGCATTCGCTTTTAGATCTTCTCTAAGGAAGGCCCCGCCACTTTTTTGGCATATTCCTTTGGGCGGAGGTTATTAAAAGCACTCGGAATAGTGACATCATGTACCCAGGAAGTAGAGGGCTGTAGTCCGATTCCAGCCGTTCTCTGTAGTCCTTGAAAAGCGAATTCTGTTAAAGACAATATCTCGCGTGGCACTGAACTTTGAGCTTTATCATTTTGCAGGAATTATTTATGCTCTAAAATACCCTAGAATACCTACTAACAGCAACATTACACACTAACTAAAGTTTGAAAAATGCGATCGCGGGGAACGTGGCCTTTAAGACCACAGAGCCGTGTCAACCAGGTCCAAACAATTGCCCCCCATTCTAAACGCTTGGAAGAAAATACTTGGTATTATAACTTTGACTGCATTATTCTTCGAGAAGAATGTCATATTCAGTTAGGATGCCTTGAGTTGAGTAAAACATGGGGACATTTTCTTTGCCAAAGCTATAAACAATATGAATCCCTTCAAGGCACTTCAAATAATTACTGAACCTAAAGGTAAAGCTGCCTTGAAACTGTATAATCGGTATTGTATAAAATGTTATACATAAATACAGCTTTCTATTAGGGATGCAATGATTCACAGTAAGCCGGTTGAAAATTGTAATCACAATTATAATATGTGACGATTCAAGTGTGTTGAGATGTTAAATAAATCACGATACATGTTATGAACCGCATTGGCCGCTGTGTTTACTGTAAGCTTGGAAAATGTGGATATGCTGCTATTTCGTAAAAAAATTAACATGTTAGTTTATTTATATTACATTTCATATTAAAAAAGATATAAAATGATATATTATTAATAATTTGATATTATATTAAAGAGACTTTTGTATTTGTTCTAAAAGTGCAATTTAGTTTTGTAGTTTGACATGAAAAAATTGCAAAAAGAAAATGTGCAGCATTTGAGAAATAATAAAAGGGCACTTGTCTATTTCTAATAATGCAATATTGCTTGAGTAGGAGTGTATGTAGTGTTCTTATATATTCATGGCCACGTCACAGCCATGCAGACATAAGAACACTTCAGAGTAACGCAGTTGCGAGTTCAGCATAGTCCGAGTTAGTTAAGTGGCGGAGTGATACAAACAGTCAGTGAAGCGGTTCAACGGTCAGTTCCCGTGATGATCCTGGTGGAATATCTTACGGCTATCAGCCAATCAAATTCGAGCACTGATGTATAATTTGTCTCAACTAATAAAAATTGTAGCGCAGCGTATCGTGAGATCAGTAGTGTGAATCGTACTGCATTGTGAGCTGAGTGAATCGTTACATCCCTACTTTCTTGTAAAGACAAGGATAGGTTGAATAACTTTGCTCACCTACAAAGCCAATGAAGTAGTGAGCACTGTTTGGTTTCCCACCTATTACCCCCAAGGACTGAGGCATCATGAAGCATTGCTGTAGATAGGGATAGGAAAAGGTCAAACACTTGAATGTCTGATCATTAAAGGAATGGGTCAATATTTTCAACTACTAAACTTTAACAGGTCTTGAATGACCATGTCTATATTTTAGGGCTGTCAACGTTAACGCGTTAACGCATGCAAATTAAAAAACAAATATTAACGTGTAAAAATATTTAGCGCAATTAAAGCAGCACCCGTTTATTTTGTCATCCTTTGTCTAGCGTTACATTATATAATTATATATTATAAGCTCTTATTCATGTTAAGGCCTTTAAATCATCTAAGCGCGATTTGAAACAGTTGCTTTGACGCGTTCATTGTAGATAGACAGCTTTTAGCTGTGGGATATGGCAACACGCAACAGGGACAGCGGTCCCGTCTGGTGTATACAGTCACGGGCTACAGGCTCGGTCAGTGAATCTCTGTCAGACAGCGCACCGGTATAAAGTTCTCTTTCGTGCTTAACACACAAACACACAATATTATGCCAGAAAGCCCGTTTTGTCTAACATGCACAGATTTCAACGTGTTAAATAAAATCCTAAATTAATGCAAAGAGTTGTGAAAATGGGAAAGGGCGTCAGATCTGTATAGAGCGGCAGCTCTTATAGTGGCCGCATTCTTAAACCTGCTGCTCCTGTCATTAATGTTAATCAAAGAACAAAAGAAAGAGGAATTCAATGTGTTTTGTAGCTTAATTCTGTATTTAATTTAGCATTAAAGACGTTAAAGTGTTTGAGAACTTTAATTTCTGTATATTTCCTACCTGTTAGACATGATAGCTCTCGATTATACTGTACTTCAAAGTTGAACGGCTATAACTAATGTTAAAATAAAGAAAAAATTATCAATTTAATGGAGACATCAGTTGCATAATCTCAGAATGTTGGCTTTCATTCATAAAATGATGTTTTTAAATGAAGTCTGTTGTTTCTACAATTTAATGTGAAATTATTTCAATGTAAACGTATATTTAAAAACATTAATATTATGTGCGTTTAAGCACGGAAAAGCACGTTTTTATCGATTGACAGCACTACTATATTTACAATAGATTATACCTTTAGTGGTTCAAAATAAGCTTCATTGATGTCACTTAGGCCCAGTCTTAAAGGAATCAGCAGAACTAATGGTTTCCAAAGAGCTGTCTCATCCTCTGCCAGAGCACATGCTCCCTGTAGATCTCCATTCATCTCTTGAGGATCCACAGAAGCTGCACATGCTCCCCTCTCAAAGTCCAGCCATGGCATACACAACCTTTCTACAGACAGCAAATAAAAATGATGAACAAAATACTTATTGTTAGTCATTTACTGGCACAGCAAGATTTTAAAGGGGTGATTTCATGAAAAACAGACTTTTTTCATGTTTAAATGCTAAAATCGGGTCTCTTGTGCATCTACCAACTCAGAAAACGTAATAAATGTCAAATCATTAACTTTTTTATGTGAGCCTATCTCTGCAAGCCTGTGAGAAAACGAGCAATTCAGAAGTCGCTCTCTTAATGACATAAGCAGCCGTTCTTATTATAATTTTTCCGCCCCTTGTTCTGAACGTGTCAACCCATTGCGCCGCCGCCATTTTTGTTTTCGCATGTTTGAAGTTGCAACACCATGGCAAAAGTAGCAAAGCTTACGAACTGTTGTGTTGTTGGCTGCACAGACCAACACAGAACAATGTTCCCAGCCTCACGGGAGACAAGAGAGCAATGGATTTATTTCGTTTTTAATGGAAATCAACCACACTGAACGAGGAAAGGTGCAAATAAAGACATTGTAAGTTGTAAGTAACGGTATGTTTTAAGACCCCAGGGACCTGTGGCAACTTAAAAGTAGATCAAATGTCACTGTGACATGTTTGTCTGTTCACTATAAGAAAGCAATGTCTGTGTCTTGTAAACATGCGACGGGATTGTCCTGTGTTACGTTAATTTGACTTAGAGAAATAGCGATGCGTTTGTCTCGAGTATCTTCACTTCAGAATGCTGTGTGTATGGTTTGTAAATACGCAACTCCCGAGAGCGGTCGTGACCGGACCAACAGGGCCTGAAAGGGGCTTCGTGAATGGCCCCGGGGTAAACGGGTGTGCTTATCGAAAACAATGTTTGGTGTTCAAAGATGAGACCTTGTTTCTCGCTCGCTTTATGTGACCCTACTTAATTGTTTTGTCGCTGGAAGCACAGGCTCACAGCCCTGTCTGCGTTATCTGCTGAAAAGGGGGCGGAGACTAGCAGCTCACTTGCACTTAAAGAGACACACAGCAAAACAGCGCGTTTCTCCTCACATGCAAAAGTGGGCATGTAGCGCATGGTATATTAAAATATCTGTGGTGTTTTTTGAGCTGAAACTTCACAGCCACATTATGTGGACCCCTATGATTTATATTACATCCGTTTAAAACTGGAAAAAAATCACCCCTTTAAAGGAGGCATGAATTAAAATCACAATTTTAACCCGAGCTTCTGTTATATAAGAGGGAATCGTATTCACGCGAACATCATGCAAGTGTAAGAACTGAAAACGCCCTTGTTATTGAGATTACATCTGTTATTGACACCAGGCCCAGCAAACGGCAGGTTCTGGAATGCATCCATCAATGACCTTGATAGGTTGAACACCGCCTCCACAGAAAGAATATCAACGACTACTTCACTAGCCCCGCCCACTGGTTCGCACATGACAATTCTGACACAAGTGGCGCGGAACCAGATAGAGCGAGCAAGCAATAAACAAACATACCATTAAAGATAGCTAAATATTGTGCCATCCCTGGTTGTGGAAGAATACAGTCGCTGCATAACCTTGCTTCGGATTCCGATATAAGGAATGCGTGGTTAAAGTTTATTTTTAAAGACGTTCCAGCTCATGTGGAACAAACATGGAGCGTTTGTTCGTTTCATTTCTCCGAGGATTCCTTCGTGAACAGGTCGACACTTTATTTGTGGAGAGACTAAAATTAAAAAGCAGTGCTGTGCCTTCAATATTGGATCCGATAGGAATTTTTTTGTACGATGTTTCACTATTGCTTTGTTAGAGATCGCTTGATGTGCCCTGAGCACTATTCGCACGAGATTAGTATTACCTGGGGACCTCTAGTCATTTGTTTTAATTGCAGAGGTTGTCTGTGATCTTAAGCTTGTGCGAATCGGGATCTCTGTGATTTGGCGGGCTCGTATATATTTTTTCAAGGTTTTATCCACCGTTTGCGAATAATGGTGGCTGTTTTGAAGAGTTTTGATTTTATTTTGGGTGCTGGGTGATATTCATAAGTTACCGAGAGTCTCCCGTTTGTTTATTTATCATGGAAACTCTCGTAAAATTTGAGACCCTCGATCGCGGTGATCTTTTGTCCGGCGGTTTGCGATCACGGGTCTCAAATGTTGACCGGTACGGTCATATATCAATAAACGCAATACAACTATGGGCTATACATAATATACGCAAAGCCTTGCCATCACATCCGGGAAATAAGTCAGTATTTGAGTAAAATCATCCCGTGCGAATGCGTCACATAAAATACTGAGGTGTGGAGGTAATTTATAAATCACAGGAGGTGTCTCCAGATTATACTAATGCCGTGCGAAAACTGTGAATGGTGCTAATGTGTAACCTAACGTTACGTCTCTAACCAAATTCACAGAAGGCTCCAACTATGTAAACTGCTATCCAATCAAAGCAGTGGGTGTTTACTTATAAAGTCTTCAATGCGGCAAGCCCATTAAAACCCGTGTAGAAAATAGCCTATTAATTATTGATTTTGATGTTTTTTAATGTAAAAATCACACGAACGTCATAACTAGACCTCATACAACAGTATAAAACAATAAACAAGCCCAGTTCATCACACCTTTAATATCTGATTTATGTGAAAAAACATGCATAAAAGGTGTATATACATGGAAACACGTATTCAGTAACTAAAACTTAAAACCTGTATAGTCTTATGAGACATTAAAAAGAGAACTCACTGATTTCCTCTATAACCACAGTATTGTCCATAGCTACATGAACTGCCAGTCGGCTCCAGGAGTCAAATACTGCCAGTTTCCTAGATGAAAACAGAAAACAATTATATTTATTAGAGGTGCTCCGATTGATCGGTCGCCGATCATAATCGGCCGATAATCACTTTGGGAAGTATGATCGGCGGTCTCTATAAAGACGATGACGCTTTTTTTTTAGGCGCTATGAAAATGGCTTCACCGGTCTGGCAATTCTACAAGCTGTGTGAAATAGACAATGCATTAGCAATCTGAAACGTGTGTACTAAGCGAATTCCACGAGGCAGGAAGCACCCAAAACATTCTAACACCATCAGCCTCGTCAGACATTTGAAGGTTAGTCACGTAAAGGAGTGCGAGTAGTTTTCAAAGTTAGCTAGCGCTAAGAGAGAGCGGGTTAGTTCCGTAGCTCGAACGACACTCAGCTGCAGATGTCGCGTTAACCGAAAAGTCTCTGTGATTTTTTCATGTCATCAGAGCGTGATCGTGAATGGACTGAACGTGATCGTGAGCAGCAGGAGGTACGTTAGACTATCGCGAAGGGAAATGTGTTTCCTATTCATTAGCTTACTCTTAATGCCTGGTCCGTTAAGCAAAACGCACATGTGGTCAGCAGAGATTCGAGGTGCATATGCATCCATCACTCCCCACGTCCCGTGCAGGGATACACACAGGCGCGCAGTGGTGCCATCTTTACAGAGTTTTTACCTCATAAAATAGCGTCTTTTTGGATAAATAATAGCTTTCAGTGAGTATAAAAATGTCTCTCTATGCGTTTTCTCTGATCAGTGAGCGGCAGAAGCAGCACATATATGACCAAACCACAGCTGACTTGTGAGTTCAAAACACCTTCTACAGACACCTGTCATTGTTACTGATTGGGACATAAGCAAAGTCTGAATGTAAAAGTTTTGCCACAGATACTATGCATCAGGCAAGTACAGCACGTGAAAGGTGTTCAGTGCTGCTGGACGCACCCGTGAGCGCTGGACCGCGCTAAAGCCATCTACAGTGGATTCAATAATTTTCTCAGATCCCGCTCTGACATAAAATGTGTCTAGTAAGCCTAAGTGTTTTCAGTTTATAATAAACTTCTTGAATAAATGTCTAAGTAGTAGACTGAAAAAGTGCACTTATGTTTCAGTCCGACATTCTGTGACATTACAGCCAATATTTTATTTTTATTTAAAGAGTGTCTAAAATAACTGTATAATAACTGATAAAGTATATTTGATTTTCGTTACTTTGTTTCCGTGAACATATAACTGCCATAGTGCAACATTAAAAATAAACGCAGAAAAGATGAATGCACTATGAACATCTTTATTATTACTGGGGTTAATAAAAGAAACAGGCTCTAAAGAAAAATAGACCAAAACAAGGGGAAATGCTGTCTTAAAATGTCAAACTTCAATCGTTACAGCATTTTAGAATGCACTTTAAAGCGGCCCTGCAGCCTTCTCATGGTTAACATGGTCAACTTGTCAAAAAACGAGTTGGGCGTATTAAGTAGTATTTCTGTGCTCGATACACTCCCCCAGCGATCATACAGGTTTCAAAAAGTGTTTTTCGAACATATAAAACTGTTTCGTAACAATTTTTCTTAGGCCCTTATTGGACAATTCTCCTGGAAAAGCACGCAGCCACAACGAGAGCAGGAGAAGGAGCATGCACAGACGTCACTTTCACTTGTGCGCTGGAGAGAGAGAGCATACATTCGCGAAGTTCAGGTGTTTGTTTGTTCACTGCGTTTGGGTGATAAATGTTATATAAACTGTGGATATAACGCTGTATTTGGAGATCGTTTGAAACTGATATATGGAGCCGTCCCAGTGCTAAAAGATGCCGGACATGAACCGCATGCGGTGAGTGAAACTGATGTCTGTGTTTTGTTGACAATGGGTGCGCATGTGCTTTGGTTCAGCCTACCCCTCCCGCACGCGCCGTATGCTTTCAGAAGTAATCTTACAGCTGTATCTATCTTTTGTAAATGTGATCAAACTAAATACTCTTCGAAGATAATAAGTATGCAATACTACTCTATATGTACTCAAGATTAAAATGAGATTTGCAGAAACCCTGTGAATTAGGGCCGTGTAGCGAGGAAGGCAGGCGAGAGCCATCAGACAAAGGGGCTGGGCTCCGCATTTCTGACGGTGGAGATCGGAAGCATAAAAGAACGAGCTGACAGAAGGTACGACGAGAGAGGACCGGGCCCGGACACATGTTAAGTTTATGTTTGTGTTGCCCGCAGTCGTCCGTGAGGGGCTGCCGGCTGTTTATTTACGTTGTTATTATTTAATTAAAGTTTGTTTAAATGTTCACCGGTTCCCGCCTCCTTCCTTCCTTTTATTGAACAGTATTACAGGCCACTTTAAGAAACTTGGACAAAGTAGCTGCGTCTTCAAAGGCTGCATGCGTCCTCCGGAGATCACATTTGTCGGCCTCGGCCGCATATGACATCGAGGTTTATTCAGGTTTTATTTCAGAAAAGCAACTGTTACATTGGGTAAGTGACACAATGTCTTCTATAAATAAATATAAATTCATGCTTCAGGCTCATGCGGTGTACATAGCTCTATGAATGCATGCGGTATGAAAGCTCTCAACTGTTAACATAGGCGCCGAAAAAATTATGCACTGCTTACGCGTGTGGTTTGAAACGGCTTTATACTTAAATGACAAAAATCATCTGGCAACTTACTTGAGTACCTGTGCCACTGTATTAGGACCATACCATTGGCCAATAGACTTGCCCTCACCTACACCCATCTGAGCTACAGAAAACAAGAAAAGAGCAACCCATTTAAGGCATCCAAAGTAATTTACTCTTCAATCACTTCACCATTGTTATACTTTTAAAATATTTATTATTGAATTGAGTAGTACCTATTTGGTGGATGGAATAATAGCTGTCCTTCTTGTCAATAAAAGCATTGAGAATACTGATGTATTCCGTCCTCTGCCGCTGACCTGGACTCCATCTCCAGTCTAATAAAACATTCAATATATCAGACAACAGAAGATGTACATTACAAAGCCAATAAACCCCAGTATTTACATGTACCTCTGCCTAAATGCCTGCAAATTAAGGCCTCCCCAAGAATCATCTGTCCACATCGAAGCATGCAGCCCCAGCCAGTATCTGAAGTAGGCCCAGTGCCACCTGTAACATGACATCTCTTAACAAACCCATATGCAAAAATAATAATACTGTAAATTTTTGACAGTAAATGTGCGACCACCCTTAGATTATGACTGATGACTAAGGGTCTTTGAACACACAAAATCTTTGTATGCATCATCTTAATCCAACCTGTTCCACAATCATCTGCCACACTCTCTCATTATATTATGTCTTTGTACTCTGCACTTTGTTTGACATACAGTGCTTTGTGCTGCTACACGAAGTGGATTAACTCAGACGGCATCCTGGATTGGCTCTAAATTGTGAAAACACCTCTCAAAATGCTTGCTACGGAAGTGAAAAATGCAGAAAATTTTACCCGGTCCAAGACAGACGAAAAATGTCAGAGGCAATGTGTTGACGTGATTGTAAATGTGATTATTTTTTAACGTGCAAAAATGTTGGACGAAAAATGAATTAACTCTTACCGATTGGCTGAAAGTTCTTTCTGTAGGTTAACCACAATCGTGAGGTGACATCAGCCAGAATTTCATCCTTCTCTGGGACACACAGAAATTCAATTTAGAAACTAAAACTTAACACAACATAACAGTGAGTTTCCACTAAATGTTTCCACTAAATGTTTCCCACTTTGTTACCTGTTATTGCGCTGAACTGCTTTCCTAAAATCCAGACAGGCTCTACGGTCTCTGGGAAATCTTCGATCTCACCAAAGCGCAAAGAGTCGTATGTGAGAGTAGCTGTTGGAGGGACAGGAGACATGACTGCACAAGAGTCATTCTATATTTAGGGGTACATTTCAGGTCATCCAAAAAGTCAGAAAATCTGTATTCTTTTTTGATAAATAAACTAGGTGGTTAAATAATATATATGTCTTCAAATTTCGCCCCAAAAAATGGAAATTACATCAAGTGATGTTGGACATGTGACAAACCATTGCTGATTTATAGGGAGTACATGGTTGACACTGACTTCTCCGACGTAAACAAAATGGATGATTTAATGTAGATGCATGATCAAAATATTTCTAATATCTCATAATATTTAGAAGAAATGGATACAGAAACATGTATTTTATAGCTTGCAAAAAACAGCAAATTCTTATATAGAATATGCCATTTTTGGAAGATAAAAGATGGTTATTTGTTGGATTTTTGTAGTAAATGAATTAGAAATGTCCCCTGATATAAAAGTGATCACTGCTTGAAGTGTAAAGTAATGAAAAAAAGTAAAATTGATAATAGAGTACATGGACATGACATGTAGCCTTATTATAAAGTGACTCACAAAACACTAAAGAAACTTTCACAAACACAAAACAAATCTTTAACTAAATACAAAGACATTCTTAAAAACACTTGCTGATCTGATAGTATCACGTAAGATATGGCACAGTGTAGTCTCTGACCTGTAACATATTGGAAATAGATTATTAGTGGAATGAATAACATACTCTTTAAAAAATGATAAGTACGACCTGCATCAGGCTTAGTCGTCAACCCTAACATTGAACGTTCTACCAGACATATGACTGTCTTTTTGAATCCTAGCGACAGCATTTTTGTACATCATGAATGTGCTGTGCTCTAAAATGCGTTAATGTACCTCAATAAAATGGCCAAAAATCAAATACATGTATAGGTTGACTTTTGCATTTTGGTGCAGTAACTGTGTCCATATCTCATCTGACTGCAGACTGCTCTACTTTACTGTCCAGTTGCCAGAAGTTGTGACATCTGTGTAGCATATTTAATGATAAAATCGCAAATTGTAGAGGCCGCTTCTCCAATAACAAGCATGTAGTTGGATATCGAAAGAAGAATTTTGCTTTTAGCAATTTCATGACTTCTGAACAGATGGCCGATCATGTAAAGGAATTGTTTTCTTGCGGTTTTCTTACCTGCATCCATCCCGACAGTGATTCAGCCTATCTTGTTTGTTGAACGTTCCTCAAATGGAACTGACCAATAGAAAATGACTTCCGCCTTACTCAGCGTGCGTCATACCTGTGATGACAAATCAAATCATCTGTGTGGTTTGGGTGGGTATTTTAACCAATAAAACGTCCCAAGGGCGGGACATATAGTGCCCTCTCTGGAAAGCTGTTGTAAACAAGCTTTTTACTTATTAGGCTATGATTGTATTGTTTCATTTAAGAGTTTGTTCGGGTCTTTCCGAAATAAAAAGATGCATATTTCGAATATTTTAATTGACAATATGTACACACTGCATTCTACGTATTTCCGGTTAAATCCAAGGGGGTTGTGCCTAGAAGGGATACAAGGCTAGTTCGAGATGACCAAATTCAGAATAGATCACCGTTTTATTTTTATTTTTATTATGCATCAGAAATACAAATACAATAAGGCATTTAAAAATTAAATAAGAAGTTCTAAGGAAAACAGACCACATACAAAGCAAAACAAACAAAAGTACAGAGTGAAATACAGAGCGAAAATAAAAAAATAAATAGAACAAGAAAACAACAATTAACCCCCTAAACATGAGGGTATTCTAATAGCTCAAATTCTTCAATCAATTAAAATAATTTTCTTCCAACTTTCGATTAAAATTTACTTAAAGATTTACTGTAATTCCAAATTTATTTTTGAAAAATCAAAAACAATGGTTTTGTTTTAAGGCACTTACACTTATGAATATAAAATTTCCCCACAATAAAGATATTATTTAACAAAAATCCATGTGTAACTCTTTCATAATAATTCCAAAAGTATATAATTTTTAGAAAAAGCCAACAGATCAATTGAATTTTTTAGCCACTCATAATGTAGCTCTAATGTATTGACAATCAAAAAATAAATGTGATGTTGTTTCAATTTCTGAATTTTCTGATCAATATTAAATCTATATCTGAGAAATTCTAAGGAAGGATAAATATAATTAAAAACGTTATAGTGTACTTCCTTGGCTTTGGGTGGTATAGGAAATATACATGGTTCTTAATTCATTAATACAGCTCTTTGAAAAAAGCCGAATCAAAATATTTCGATTACACTGAGCTGGAAATGTATCATGGGTTAAATAAGTTCGTATCAGTTTGTTTTGGAAAACTATTCCTAATAAAATCATTTCCGTGTATTTGTTTAGATGGTAACATTAGGAATACAATTTAAGATGGTAAACTTAGGAATACTATTTACCACCGTATGATATTTCTTATAATCAAATTGCAAATCATATTTTTCACAAAACACCTTGTGATTAAAAAAAGTGACCATTTTCACCAGATAATCGATCACTGCATGGTGAGCAGTGCGAGATTACGTCCCGCCTTGCTCTGATGTCATGCTGACGTGTGCCAAAAAACTCTCGCGACAGTGTGGCTGCCTGGCCGAAAGTATGGAAAGCCTGAAGAGCCAAAACGTGTGAAACTATGGAAGGCCAACAGGGACAAAACGTGTGAAACTAACGTGTAACACTATACCTGTCAACATTTGTGTACCAAAATACCGGAGACCCGCCGGAGAGGGGGTGGGGTTGTTAGTTTAGGGGTTTGGTTGGTTGTGGAGGGCAAATCGGGCCCTCCTCTGTTATAAATCGTTTTACATCTTTACATTTTAAATTACTTAAATCTAACATAAAATCATTTTCATGTCAAATTCTTAAATTTAAATCTAAGAGACTTTTTAATGTAGCTCACAGGGCCATGCATCCATGAATATCTGCAAGGTATCATATTAATTAAGCATTTCAATTTTGCCAGCGAACTCAATGTACAATTCAAGTTCTCCTGTAGAGTCTGTGGTGATAAGAATCATTCCACCCGTTCACACTGTATGTGAGAGAGGAGATGCTTGTCGTGCTTTGAGATCGGACACCAGCAAAGGGATTGTCACAAAGTCGTCGCACCGGCTCCAACAGCCAGCCCCCACAGGGAAACTAGAGGGCTCGCATACGGGAAGGGGACTATGTGAGTGTTAACAGTCAAACCCTAACCATGGAAGATGACATGTCTGTTTACGAAGAGTGTTGTAAGTCTGCCGGTGTTAACAGTGCGGTCTTATTTCTGAATACCACGAAATTAAAAAAGGCCATTAGTTTGTTCTATACTACAGTAATTATAAATGACAAAGTCACAGTTAAAGCGTTACTGGATAGTGGATCTATGGCATGTACAATTAACGAGGAAACCGAACGTGAGCTGCTGAGCACAGGGCTACTTATTCAATCAGACCAGTTACACACAGTTGTCCTTCTTGTTGGCTGTGGAGGTGTCAAAGTCAAACCAAAAGCAACCCACTAGCTGATGATGGATGTTTACGGCCAGTTAGTAAGCGTCCCCACATTAGTTGTGCCTGGCCAGAGAGACCAATTGATTCTGGGGACAAATGTCATTAAGTATTTGCTTACCCAACTTAAGAAAACTCCCAGCTACTGGAATGTTATGAATCGACCTGAGACAACTGGTGAACCTGACATTGAGCAGTTTCTGAACATGTTGTCAGGCTCCAGCCGATGGAAAGGTAACACTATTCCTGACATTGTGGGCACTGCAAAACTGGCTCAGGCCTTGACTTTGTCGGCTTGTCAAGCTTCCTTCTGTTGGCCCCATTTCAATGGGCAGCACCATAGTCATAGAGCCACCCAAAGCACAAACCCATAAGAAAGGCATCTTAGTGGGAAGAGTCATCGCACACATGTATGGTGACGGATGGGTCCCAGTCAGGGTCATTAATCCTCTGGACAAACCTGTCACTTTGAAAAGGAACACAAAAATAGCTGACGTGCTCCTGCCTTAGCAGTTGAGGACCTCGATGTATATTCTTGCATGGAGAGTAATGAAACTATGTATGGGCAGAATCAGAGTGTTACGAGTGCCATTGGAGGCGAAGAGACACGGTCTGACATCAACATCCATGAAAGCTTGCGTAAACTCACCCGCAGTGACCTGGATATCGACGCATATGAGGTGTCCTCTTATTGGAAGAACCAGTTAGTCATCTGTCAGACAGTCATCCGTTTAGGCTCCCATATCGCTGTGTTCCTCCGTCTCACTATCAGAAGTTGAGGAGCGTGCTTTCTGAAATGGAAGAACAGGGGATTATACGCAAATCACACAGTGAGTGGGCCTCCCTGCTTGTGTTAGTGTGGAAGAAAAACGGAAATCTCAGGGTATGTGTGGATTATCGCTGGTTGAATGCCCAGAGTTTTAAGGATGCCCATCCCTTGCCTCACCAGGCGGATTGTTTAGCGGCCCTGGGAGGTAACGCCATCTTTAGTGCGATGGACTTAACCTCTGGGTTATATAACATCGTCATGGCAGAAGAGGATAAGAAGTTCACCGCCTTTACAACTCTATGGGCCTTTACGAATTAAATCACCTACTACAATGGCTCTGTAACAGTCCGGCTAGTTTCATGAGGCTCATGACCAACATCTTTGGAGATCAGAATTTTCTCACACTTCTATGTCCCCTTAATGACTTGCTTGTGTATGCCCCGAATGAAAAGGAAGCTATCAAATGGCTTGGGTTGGTGTTTACAAGGCTCAGCAAACATGGATTGAAGTTGGCCACTAAAAAGTGCCACTTTCTAAGGAAGAGCGTGGAATTCCTGGGGCACGTCATCGACCAGAATGGAGTGGCAACAGATCCGGATAAAGTCAGAGCAATAACTGCTATATCTGAAGAGCTGGATGGTGTAACGCCTTCGCAAAAGAAGATCAAATCATTCTTGGGGATGGCGCTATATTATCAAACGTTTATACCGAATGGTTCCCGTATTTCGAAGCCTTTGTTTAATTTAAAGGTTTCACCGAAAGGGAGAGATGTCCCTGCCAAAGGCACTGCATTCTTTAAAAAAATAAACCCTGAAGAGTGGAAAACAGAACATGCTGAAGCATTTAGAAAGCTAAAGGGAGCATTGCTGGAATCAGTCATGTTGGCTCACCCTGACTTTACTCAAACTTTTATCTTGTGCACAGACGCGTCCATGGATGGTTTGGGAGCTGTACTGTCACAAGTACCAGTGGGGGAAACCAAGGCACGTCCCATCGCATTTGCCATTAGGGCCCTTACTCGTGCCCAAGCAAAGTATCCCGCTCACCGACTGGAGTTCTTGGCCCTAAAATGGTCCGTCTGCGACAAGTTCTGACACTGGCTAAAGGGGCACGATTTCACAGTTTGGACAGACAACAATCCGTTAACACACATCTTAACCAAACCCAAGCCTGACGCTTGTGAACAGAGGTGTGTGTCCAAACTCGCCCCTTACAACTTATGTATACACTGTCTACCTGGTACCAGAAATGTTGTTGCAGATGCCTTGAGTAGGCAACCCTTCGTTCGTCAATGTGTTAGTCTGAGGCTGATTTCCAAACCGTACAGTGTGTTGCTAAACGAGGCAAAGCAAGTTCAGGAAGGTGTCATCCAAGATGTTTTCAGACTAAGTGCAAATACCTGTAAAGTTGAAAATCTCCCCTTTTGAAGTGACAAGACATTGCTCTCTCACCATAGCTGAAGTTGCAGCAGTCCTTGATGGCCATGCAGAATGGGAAGTTGGTGCTCACGACAGAGCTGTTAAGTGACTTACTCAGGATACTATGCAGTACTTGTCTCCAGGTTGCAGTGCCCTTCCAGATTTCTCTACAAAGGATTTGCAAGAGGGACAACAAGGTGACCCCATCTTATCGAGAGTGCTATTCTACGTAGATAGAGGGAAGAGGCATCCAGGCGTGAAAGAGCCAAAGAAACATTAGAATTGCTTAAAACGCTGAAACAGCGGGAAAAACTCAAGATGGTTGATGGAATCCTAAACAGAGTGAGTAAAGATAATCTTACCGGCAAGAGGAGGCTGCAGTCGGCTGTTCCAGATTCCTTGGTGAAGCAAGTTCTGCAGGGAGTCCACGATGAGGCTGGACATCAAGGCCAGGGCAGGACTTTATCTCACTTTATCCAAACTTGCTGTGGATGTTATGTTCAGCAGTGTAGAAAGAGACAATGACATCGCCGGCTATGATGCATATGTGAAACACCTTAGAGCCGATCTGAAACAAGGTTTATCACTTGCTCAAAAAACTGCTGAAGCCAGTCAGCAGAAGCAAGCAGACATGTATAATCGCAATACAAGAGGTTGCAAAATTGAATTTGGCGACCGGGTCTTGTTGGCAAACAAGGGAGAACGTGGACGAAGGAAATTAGCAAACAAATGAACTCTACCCCTCACATTGTTGTTGCTTCAAATCCTCAGTGCCACACTTACCGTGTGCGTAATGTTAGCACTGGTCAAGAAAAGGTTGTTCACAGAAACCTGCTCCTTCAAATTAACTTTCTGCCAGGTATGGCAGATGAAATTGAACCTTCATTCAGCAACTCTGATGATTCTTCTGATGGCTTTGATAGAGAAGCTTTAAGTGATGTTGTCATGCCAGTGGCCGAAAGCAGTGATGCAGTTGCACGGATTGCCAGTTGGGTAGCAGAGTCTACACCCCCAGGCGATGACCAGAGCAATTTGTCCTCCTAGACAGAAAGTGTTTTTTCAGCAACAATAAACCCCAAACCTAAGATTGAGTCTGTGGCAGTGCAGGATAAATCTTCCAGTTGTCATGCTGACACCCATTTGATTGATGGAGAGGCAAATTGTGACATAACATTACCTGAGTCTGCTAGAGATTCGGTTGTTGGAGAGATACCCTCTGATCCTCCAGAAAATTTTATAAAATCTGATCCTGTGGAACATGTGATGCCTTCTGATTTTGTGGGCTCACCTATTAACCAGATACCAGCTCAAGTTAGAACTAGGTTAGGTAGACTTGTGAAGCCTGATTTTTGGACTATTTTGTGGTTGTTCTTTAATAAATCTTGATTTACCCCGCACCTGAGTCTCTCTTTGTCTGCCATGACAAACTCAAACCGCGCCAAACATTGCAGACAGCAGTCGAGCTCCACAAATAGTCACGTTTGGCTATGAGGACTTTGAACTGGACCGTGCCAATAAAAAAAGATTTGCCACATGCAGAGTATGCAACGCAAGAATATCTGACCGGACAACCACAACGTCAAATTTCATCTGACATTTCAAGAACCACAAGGAAAGGTAAGAAAGTAATGTATTTATTGTCAATGTAATAAAACGATTACTAATGTAATTAATTTATCGTTTCTGTTTGTCATAATTTGGCCTTGGTTGTTTTTTTTATAAGTATTAGAAATGAGATCATCGATCATCACTGACAGGCCTACGTCTCATCTCATAGATGTATTGGGGAATATAGCTGTAACAGTGGCGTAGTGAATATGGCTATAAAATGTTATTTAACGCTCTATAAGTACAATTTTAAATAACAGCATTTGAGATAGAAAACTGTCAGCTACGATGTGCTAGCCTCTGTGGAATTATTTCCTAAATAAACATTATCTTAAATACTACAATATCCAAAATCATGTCTATAATACATGCAACTGTCAGGGTCCTGGGTCTGATCACCTGCTTGTTGTGTGTGTCTTGTTTATGTTCCTTCTCGCTGAGCACATGGGGGAGACCTTTTGACAGTTCTACATGTGCTCGGTCTTTACTGTTGGGTGCCCCGCCCCCCTTGTTATCCACTCATCACCGCACCCCTGCTTCTACTCCCGCTAATCACACCACACCGATTTCCACTCTCG
This sequence comes from Triplophysa siluroides, assembly GCA_006030095.1. NCBI lineage: Eukaryota > Metazoa > Chordata > Actinopteri > Cypriniformes > Nemacheilidae > Triplophysa > Triplophysa siluroides. The sequence goes on from VCII01000146.1 coordinate 412,407, forward strand.
CTATCTCCTCTCACCCTTCTCAAACTCCCCGAATTCCTATGTTCCTTGTCAGTCCATTAGACTTCTAACCCTCCTGACTTCCAGTCTTGTTAATTGTCTTGTCTTGTCTTGTCTTGTTGTCCGGTTATATTCTTGGCTAATTAGTATTGTTTGTCTAAGCTCCATTTTTCTTTTGTACCCTGCTTGGTGTCCCACTCTCTCGCAAAGCATTGCACCGGCGACCTTGGCACCTTTGCAGGTTGACAGCTCGAAGGAGTTTTTCCTGGCGGATCCATCTCTTCTGGTGAGGTCGTCGTGTGGAGTCAACCTCTCCCTTCGGGGTCGTTCAAGCGGATTTATCAGATTCTTCCTTCGGGGTTGTTCAAGCGGATTTACCAGATTCTCCCTTCGGGGTTGTTCAAGCGGATAAACCAGATTCTCCCTTCGGGGTTGTTCAAGCGGATTTACCAGATTCTTCCTTCGGGTTTGTTCAAGCAGATTTACCAGATTCTCCATTCGGGAATGTTCAAGCGTATTTACCAGTTCTCCGTTCCGGGTTGTGCAAGCTGATTTACCAGATTCTCCCTCTGGGGTTTTCAAGCGGATTTACCAGATTCTTCCTTCGGGGTTGTTCAAGCAGATTTACCAGATTCTTCCTTCGGGGTTGTTCAAGCAGATTTACCAGATTCTCCCTCCGGGGTTTTCAAGCGGATTTACCAGATTCTCCAAGCGGATTGATTCTCCCTTCGGAGTTGTTCAAGCGGATTTATCAGATTCTCCCTCCGGGGTTGTCAAGCGGATTTAACAGATTCTCCCTTCGGGGTTGTTCAAGCGGATTTACCAGATTCTCCCTTCGGGGTTGTTCAAGCGGATTTATCAGATTCTTCCTCCGGGGTTGTTTAAGCGTATTTACCAGATTCTCCCTTCGGGGTTGTTTAAGCGGATTTATCAGATTCTCCCTCTGGGGTTTTCAAGCGGATTTACCAGATTCTCCCTCCGGGGTTGTTCAAGCGGATTTACCAGATTCTCCCTTCGGGGTTGTTCAAGCGGATTTATCAGATTCTCCCTCTGGGGTTGTCAAGCGGATTTACCAGATTTTGCCTTGGGGGTTGTTCAAGCGGATTTACCAGATTCTCCCTTCGGGGTTGTTCCAGCGGATTTATCAGATTCTCCCTCTGGGGTTGTTCAAGCGGATTTATCAGATTCTCCCTTCGGGGTTGTTCCAGCGGATTTATCAGATTCTCCCTCTGAGGTTGTTCGAGCGGATTTATCAGATTCTCCCTCCGGGGTTGTCAAGCGGATTTACCAGATTCTCCCTCCGGGGTTGTCAAGCGGATTTACCAGCTCTCCCTTTGGAGTTGTGCTACGAAACTTCTTGTGACTCTTCCCTTGAGGTCGGTCCTACGGCACTCATCCAGACTCTTGAACTTTCCCTTGTTACCTCCCCGGCCGAGCGCTCGAGCCCCCATTCCCTATTGAGTACTGGACTGTTTGAGTACTAATTGTGTAATTCTGCCTTTCTTGTGAATAAAGCATCTTTTGTGAACCTGCATTTGACTTCTGTCCTTCCGGCGTAACACAACTATTCAAACAACTGTACCTTTTTTCAGGTGTAATTTTATTATTGCATATATAAACATTATTATATGTATAATATATAAACACTCACCGATGGCAAGATGCAAGCGGTGTCCAAAGTATTGTGGTCTGACCCAATTATTAAGTTCGGTAGCCTTCACCACATTGGCTCCGTTGTAATGGACACTTGATTTTCCTCTAAGTTCCAGCTGGCTAAAACATCCCGCAGCCCATGGGCTATGTTTTCACTGGTGTGGGATTCGGGGAAATACATAACACACAGACAGCATGCATTTAATTCAAAGTCTTAAGTAAGAAAGTGAATGGTATAGCTCATGTAAGGCTCAGTCGTACGACTGGACCACAGGACAGTGATGCTAGCGTAAAAGTCCACTTGGCGCAGCTAAGAGCTCACTGTCTTCACACAAGTGTCGTACATCTGTGGAATTGCGACATGAGAAAAATCATTTCTCGAAGGCAGGTGACAGCTTCGGTCCAATTTGTTAATTACAACCAACAAAGCCTTCATTGCTCACGGTGTTAACAGGCATCATGTCTTTAGCTATAAAGCGTGTAATAGCATCTGTTATTTCCTTGTGCCGTTACAACGTTTTTTCATAAGACGTTGCATTTGTAAAAACTTGATCGATGGTTGTCTGTACGACTCCCATATTTTTACTTGACTTTTTGTTAGCAGTTTTGGTAGATTTGGCCTTAAACTTTCGGAAGTCTTCATACAACCCCCTGTGGTTGTGTTCTAGATGACTGCAGAGATTAGTTGTATTTCCTCTCGACGTGACCACAGTTTTGCGGCACGACTTACACAGTACCTGCATTTGTGACACGTCTTCTCTCTTGAAGCCAAAATATTGCCTTATTTCAGACGAACTGTTCTTTTTAGGCACAAGTTCGTCGCTGTCATTTTCCTCGCTCGTCTCCATTCCTGCCATATTTATTTTCCGCTCTCTGCAGTGCTTTGAGCCACGAGGTTCAACTTTGGGCCCATGGTCTAGCCCACAGGTGTCAATCTCAGTTCGTGGAGGGCCGCAGCTCTGCACAGTTTAGCTCCAACCCTAATCAAACACACCTGATTCAGCTAATCAACATCTTCAGGATTACTAGAAACTTCCAAGCAGGTGTCGTTTAGAGCTGGTTGGAGCAAAACTGTGCAGAGCTGCGGCCCTCCAGGAACTGAGTTTGACACCTGTGGGCTAGACCATGGGCCCAAAGTTGGCCCAAAAATGTATCTGATGCATTAAACACATGTATATTTAAAGGGTTTATTATAGACGTGTGTTTCATACGCCTTCATTTGGTCCATTGTTGATTTTTGTGTAGCTAATATTAGACTTCTATAAACCCTATACAGATTATTTTTAGTGTAGCGCAAGCATTTGATGCAGAGCAAAAACGGTTTTAATATTCATTATCTCTTAACTTTCACAGTTATAACTGAATGCACAGCTAAGGAAAGAACTGAAAAAGTGTGGGAGGGGGACCCTTGGAGGTAACTGGCCCTGGGGCCCTTTGAAGTCATAATCTGTCCCTGGCCAACATATAGAGACAGTGCAGTAACCAACGCAAAACATTTGCAAAATAGCCTCAATCGTTTGTGCTCCGTTTGTGCTGGTTTTGTGCATTAAAAAAATTGTTTGTGCTGCTTCAGTTTTTCAGATAATAGAAGAATAATTTTAGGTCATTCAGAGGTCACTCATCCCCCCGACATGCTCCAAAACCACCGAAAATAGTGCCGCTTGTTTGTGCTCCGTTTGTGCCACGAAAAGATGTGTTTGTGCTGCTTCGGTTTTTTTAATATTAGACACTGAATTATAGGCGATGACGTCACCAGCCCCCGACATGCTCCGAACTCATCCAAAATAACCTCAATCGTTTGTTCCGTAAAACATTGCGTTTGTGCTTCTTTTTATGTGCTTCCGTGTGTTTTTTATATAATCAAAAATAGAATTGGTCATTCCGAGGTCACTCAGTCGAACTGCCGACTTTCTGTCAAGACTAATATATTTGTTCAATAAATAATTGTCTTCTCTTCATGGGTTCTCTTGTATTTTTCTTTATTTACACGGAGTAGCCTATCATCTGCTACGCTTCACTGCCACCACTGCGCATGACACAATGTTAAACAAGATCCTCTGGGAAATAGTGTTAGTAGAGGAAAAATCCATTAGTTACTATTCAAGTTACTATATCAAATTTCTGGCAAATGTAAGTACAACATTTTCACACTGACAGTTACAATATTATTAGACCTCCTTAAAAAATAAAGTAAGGACATTCAAGAAAGCTTAGATTGTCAATATTTATTTAACCAAAAACTCCTTGCTAATATCAGTATCTGTAATGAAATGCTAATTACAGCTGCATGTCTCTAAAATTGTGACCCCAGGCTCAAGTCTCATAGCCTATGAGATCATGAGCAACAAAGTTTGATTTCAACTATTAATTTTCACTATGATTTCAATTTGTGATATGGTATTAGTCGATTTTAAAGATATGAAGGTATTTTCACACACTGTTCTTTACATTATGTAGGATTATTTCATGTTAAAAACAGCAAATCACATACAAAACACTTCAGCTGGGTTTTCACAGAAAGGGTCACATAATATTCCTATGTGTAACCCTGCCAGAGAAAACCGAGTTAACGTATTTTTTTTTTGGTGGTTTGCTGTTTTATACATAAAATCATCCTACATAATGTAAAGAACAGTGTGTGAAAATACCTTCATATCTTTAAATGAACATTCTGTGATTGATATATTTAATAAACCATTTCTGCCATATCACAATTTTAAATCATATTAAAAATCAAACTTTGTTGCTCATGACCTCATTGTTTATGAGACTTTAGCCTGGTTTTCAAAAGCAGGTTCACATTTATTGTTAGTTCATTATATTATCCTAACATTCTGACCAATAGTTATCCATGAAAATAAGTTTATGCTATACATGACCTTATAGTCAGGATTATATATGTGGGAAATTTCATTTTGCTTATACCAGATGCCCAAGAAACCAGCAGTTGACAGGGATTCCATGTTCACAGTCCTGTGTTCATCAAGAGATGCAACAGTACAAAATGGCAAAATAGCTACTCCTAATCAGAGAATCTGGACAGAGCTTAGTGAGCAGCTAGAAAACTCACCTCTATTTTTGTGAAATTAACATTGACTAGGGGGTGAAGAGTGAAAACAAGTGTCAGTAGTGATGACACTGACTTTGAGCCAGGGTCTTTTTCCCCCCGACCAAAAGACTGCTGGACTTTTGAGCTTCAAGTTCCATTTCAGAAATGGATTGAATTCATGCCTGAAACAGTTGAATACAAAAACAAGTTCTCTAAAACACAAAAAACTGTGCTCTTGCACATTTGCCTTTAAAAGAGCTAAGGTCTACCCATCAGACACAGAGAAATACATCGAAACCAGAGGCAACTGTAAGGAGTGTCATGCCAACATTCATATAAAATGTGACCTTTTTTTGATTCATATAAAATTTGGGCTGTTCAAAAGAGCCTGAAATGAACAGCCCAATGGTGCTCAAGTGTTTTATCACAAACACTGATGACACCCTGCACACTGGCTGTCCCAAGAGTGCAATGTCTGGTCACTTGCGTGTGCAGATATCCAAAGAACTATGTGAGGGTAGAATGGAACACCATGTATGGAGGGCATCAGAAGCAACAAAACTGATGGACTTTGGAGATCCCGAGCCAAGCCATCTGCCTAATCTTGCCACCCTGCGCAAAGCAAAACAAGAGAGAAATTATTTATAATCAGGTGACAAGGATCCTATTTTGTCACTGCAGATGCTAAAATACAGTGCACCTCACAGTGGTAGCATTAAAGACATTGGACTGGACAAGTTTTCTGTCACTATTGGAGTCAAACACAAATGTATCTCTACAAGACATTATCAAAGACATCTACTAACCCCACTGTGTGATGCAACTGGCTCAGTAGTGAGGAAACTACAGAAACCAACTGGTCATTTCAACTTAATAAATAGAGACACCAATTCTGATTTCAGAGGTGTTTTCCACCCACCACTTTGCTCTTTTCATCTACATCAACAGTCAGCAGTGCCATCTTGTTTTGTTCGGGTTGATGTGGCACACTGCATCAAGATGTCTGCCAGTGGGCTTGTGGAAAAAACACATCGCATCAAATTTCTATGTGAGGTCAAAGCTTCTGAAGTCACAATCCATGGACGATGCAAGGGAGTTGTGTCAAGGTCGGGTCGGGAAATCTTCTGCACGTGGGTGTGTTGTTTTGTCGACCGAGGCTGGTTACTCGCTTACTCTCATCTGTGTTCGACCATGACAGGAGTTTTCCAGTTGACCACGAAGACCCGAATTGCAGAAGAGTGTGTGATCATTCCAGACGTAGAGGGTGAGGACCTGGACGAACTGGGTCCATGTGACCAAACACAGACAGACAGACCTAAGGCACCTAAAGGATTATTAGGAACACCTGTTCAATTTCTCATTAATGCAATTATGTTGGTGGTGTAATGGTGTGGGGGATGTTTTCTTGGCACACTTTAGGCCCCTTAATGCCAATTGGGCATCGTTTAAATGCCACGGCCTACCTGAGCATTGTTTCTGACCATGTCCATCCCTTTATGACCACCATGTACCCATCCTCTGATGGCTACTTCCAGCAGGATAATGCACCATGTCACAAAGCTTGAATCATTTCAAATTGGTTTCTTGAACATGACAATGAGTTCACTGTACTAAAATGGCCCCCACAGTCACCAGATCTCAACCCAAAAGAGCATCTTTGGGATGTGGTGGAACGGGAGCTTCGTGCATCCCATAGCAAGATGCTATCCTATCAATATGGGCCAACATTTCTAAAGAATGCTTTCAGCACCTTGTTGAATCAATGCCATGTAGAATTAAGGCAGTTCTCGAAAGGGGGTCAAACACAGTATTAGTATGGTGTTCCTAATAATCCTTTAGGTGAGTGTATGTGAGGAGAGCAGGTCACTTGCTGTGGCTAATGGTGATCGTGATAATATGCACTTCCTCCCTGAGATTATTCCTAATATAATCTGGCTTGCAAGTTACTTACCACTCTGGACAGGGGTAATGATCCCTCACTTCCGTAGCACCAACGTCCCCGCAAGTTCAGCTAATGTTGAGGCAGAGTTCAAAAACATCAAACACGGCCTTTTCAAGCATGAAAACCTGCCTATGCGGGTGGATCGATTCATTGCTCGACATTTGTCCTTCATTGAAGGCAACATGCGGATTTGTGCCGCAAAACAAAAAGGTGAATGTGAAACATTGTGAAACAATGTTTATGTTGTGCTTTCTGCGATAGTGGCACTTTCGGAAATATAGTTCATAGTGAAAACGCCAGTAACGTCCTCCAGCTTGTGAAAATACTAGACAAAATGTGCTTTCTGGCATAATCTTGTGTGTTTTTGTTCATTCAAGCATGAAAGAGAAGTTAATAGGCCTACTGGTGTGCTGTCTGACAGATACTGGTACGCAGCCTTTAGCTCATGTGTACACCAGACGGGACCGCTGTAGTATTGCATTGAGCCGCGTGTTCCACAGCCAGAAGATGTCAATCTATACTAGACATGTCAATACAACAATTTCATATCGCGCCAAATAGGGTAAAAGCCTTTACATAAAGAAAAAACGGATGTTGCGTTAAATATTTTTTACGCGTTAACCTGAAAAATGTATTGCATGCGTTGAAAGCTCTAATATATATATATATATATATATATATATATGTATATACACACACATATACTGTATATACATACACACATATATATATATATATACACACACACAAACACACACACACATATATTATATATATATATATATATATATAGACACACACATACACTATGGGATGCCATTCAGGAAATTTAAGTATTTATAATATGATTGGTTGTATATTTGGAATTAAACTTGACTATATGGACTGTAACTAGAATTTATTGAATGAAAGTATGGTTAGAGAGTCGGACTCATGACCAGAAGGTTGCCAGTTCGATTCTCAGGGCCGGCGGGTAACGACTGAGGTGCCCTTGAGCAAGGCACCTTACCTCACTTGCTCCCCGGGCGCTGCAGTGATAGCTGCCCACTGGGTGTACGTGTGTTCACTGTCATGGTTCCGCCATCATGTCATGTCTATTCTTGGTCTTGGGGCGGAGCCATGACATAGCCTTAGGTTTTGTGTGAGAAAGGCATGGCTTTGTTTAGATATATGAACTTGTCATGTGCTTTCTCGTGTCTCGTCTGTGTTCCCGCCCTTTTCGTCTCGTTAGCTTTCCCTTAGTGTTTGATCTGTGTCACCTGGCCCCTATTAATTATCCTGTTTGTTCCCCTATTTATACCCCTCATGTTTCATTGTCCTGTGCTGGTTCGTTGCATGTACTTCCTTGAGTTTCGTGGTGTACTTCGTGGTACTCTAGCTAAGGAATTTACCTGGTGACTACCTTGTTTTTGTTGTTGACATTGTTCTTGCTTTAGTTTAGTTTTTGCCCCCTCGTGGGAAGTCTTTTTTCCCCATCGTGGGTTCTTTTGTTTGTTTATTAAAGTACCTTTGTTGTTCCCCGTATTGCTGCCTGCGTTTGGGTTCTTCCGTGCCTATTTCCTGACAGTTCACCACTTGCTGTGCGTGTCTTCACTATTCTCTGAATAGGTTAAAAGCAGAGGTCACATTTCGGGTATGGGTCACCATATCTGACTAAAAGGTCACTTTCACTTCAATATTTGGAATGAAACTAGAATTTATTGAATGAAACTATGAATATATTTGATTGAATATATGGAATAATAAAAGAATATATTGTATGAAAATATTGAATTAAACTAGAATATACTGCATGAAAGTATGAATATATGAATTGAAACTGACGTCATCAAAGCGCCATCTTGTGTTTTTATTTGTGATTGTTCAGATGTTGAACAATGAGTGAGTCTGGGCGTAATAGCAATTTAAAGTAATAACTAATTAATAAAAACGCTGGCAAATGGGTGTACAGGCCAAAAAGCCTGTTATTAGTTTTGAGCGGTTGTTATTTGAAAACAACAACCCTTGGAATGTCGTGACTGGCCAATCAGAATCACGCATTCAAATGACTTATATTTAACAATCTTATTACAAATATTAAAGTTTCAATCCATATTTTCCTTCCATTCAATATATTCTAGTTTTATTCTGTATATTCATACATTCATTCAATATATTCAGACTTTCATTATGTAAATTCTAGTTTCTAGGGGGGCACGGTGGCTTAGTGGTTAGCACGTTCGCCTCACACCTCCAGGGTTGGGGTTCGATTCCCGCTTCCGACTTGTGTGTGTGTGGAGTTTGTATGTTCTCCCCGTGCCTCGGGGGTTTCCTCCGGGTACTCCGGTTTCCTCCCCTGGTCCAAAGACATGCATGGTAGGTTGATTGGCATCTCTGGAAAAATTGTCCGTAGGGTGTGAGTGCGTGAGTGAATGAGTGAGTGTGTGTGCCCTGCGATGGGTTGGCACTCCATCCAGGGTGTATCCTGCCTTGATGCCCGATGACTCCTGAGATAGGTGCAGGCTCCCCGTGACCCGAGGTAGTTCGGACAAGCGGTAGAAAATGGAATGGAATGGAGTTTCATTCATATATTCTAGTTTCATTCCATATATTTAACCAATCCTACAGTATTATTACCTGAACGGCTTGCCATAATACACATACATATATATATGTACAATTGGAAAAATGGCAATAAAGCTTTATAAATACAATCAATAATCCAGAAAGAGGCAAAAAAAGTCTCCCAAAATAGATATTGTACAGATCTTTTTTAAGTAGTATAATAAGTAAACATAACACTGCCTTTTTACTTGCTGTGAAACTGCTTCTTCATGCTTCAAAAGTAAAACAAACAACTGACCCTCGAAAAAAACAAGACCGCAACACATTTACATAGGAAGAGGTGCCAAAAATGTATAAATAAAAATGTTTTATTAAAAAATAACTCAAATCTATTTGATTAATTTGTCTATTCACTAATATTTTTTGAAAACATTTATGGTGTCACTGTAAAAGGTAAGCCACAATGACAATACAATTGTGTCATGACACAACAACAAATTTTAGACTTATTTTAGCTTTCCTGTAGCTCAGTGGTAAGAGCATTGCGTTAACAACGCATGGTTGTGGGTTCCATCCCAGGTATTGCAAATACCTATGTATAAATTTATAGGATAATGCAATGTAAGTCGCTTTGGATAAAAGCGTTTGCCAAATGCTTAAATGTAAATGTAAATTTTACTGGACAGTTCAGACATTAATGCCAACATGTGGGACTTCATCAGCATCACCAATGGAAGAAAGGCCACATTTGGAGTTTTGCATGCAGGCCAGCAGTAATGTAAGACAATTAGCCTATATATTTATTCATTTGGATTGCGGCTGATAGGTCTTCAGTCAATGTAAATGGACTGATTTCTATGTGCTGTTGCCGTACAGGGTGCAGTTTTGTTTAATCATATGAATGGTTCGTTTGCGCATGGTTTATTACAGGTTGATGTTAAGCTGCCGCCGCGTCGTCCGGAAGATTGTGCTTTATAGGTAATATAATCATACTTCCAACATGAGTTCATGTGTTTGTTTTAATTATATGCTGTATCTTATAATTGCGTCACGTCTACAACTCGGGTCACAGGTATCAAGTTCAAGTTCATTTTATTTGTGTAGCACATTTACAACAGCCACCAGGCTGACCAAAGTGCTTTACAGAAGAGCAAGATTATACCACATACTGTATACAGAAAGAGACCAGACACAAAATTGAATACAACCCGTTAGAAATCGCGCCGGATGCTTATTTCTGCATATACGCAAGCTGAAGTTGACTCTACTCCTAATGCAGGATGGGCCATTAACTATTTTTATTCTGCTTTTATTGAAAAACATTTGGCTTTTGAACGTTAATCAGTGAATATGCTCTTTGGCTTACTTTGGTAAATTCCAGTTTGTGACTACCGCATCAGGGTGAATGCGCGGAACACGCAATTCTTAACAGGGATCAGCAAAAGACAGAGAGGGCTAGTGAAGCGCTGATTTAAATTCTAGAATAAAGACATACTGTTTCTCGTTTAGATTTTATGTCCATGGGTTTGTTTTATTATTTGATCAGAAATCATGCAAATACAACCAATGCTGGAATTTTCAGCAATATTAAAAATTATTTGCGGCATGATTAGCATTAAATTATGCAAAATCCCTGCAATCCCGCGCTGAAATTAAGCCTTGGCAAAAAAATTACAGCAACCCCTGCTCAAAATACGTTCCCGTGGCTATGCACATTAATATTGTAAGTTATGCATATTGTTCACCAAAACAAAGTCTAACATTTGTATGTGTTCACCAATGGATGAAGAAAAAGTCACTTACAATAATTCTTAGTATGCTTAACAAAAAAAGGAAATGAATTGCAATGTCACTGTTCAGACTATGATAACAATGAATTCAAGATAGCCTATGGGAGCAGACAGTTTTAGGCCACAGATCCCAAGTTGAAGATTTGGATTTGAGCACTTTTGTTTTTACTTCGATAGTCTAGTGATTTTTAATTTAAGTTTGACCTTAGAGCTATTTCCTTTTCCTGTATTTAGCTGTATTATATATTGTGGATAACCCTCCCCGGTAGGGCTTGATCTTATTAAATATTTGAATGTCCAAATTAGTATCATAGAATGGTGCATTGGTGAATGCATTGTTTAAAACATAAATTTAGTTTGGTTAAATACTTCAGTTGGTCATTTTTTCATATTAAAACAAACAACACATTATTTTTCATAGGGTAATTTCTCAAGAATTAACTAAATTATTCAAAACGTTCAAGCACAATATGAGAAACCAGATCTACGCTGGAGGAGGACAGCACAATTGAATTAAATGATATGGCTGCCTCATCATCAAACATTTCCATTTCTCTCAAATTTCTTCCTGTACCAATATTTTTTTACCCCTTTTTACTTTAAAAGGGGCGGAGTCACTCAGTCAACCAATTCCCAACACCCTGTGCCTAAAAACCATTAATGTGTTGCTACTTCAGTGCTTTCATTTCACTTACTGCACCAACTGGACTTAATTCCAACCCTCTATATGTCAACACTGCCTTCAATAGTATTCAGTCACTGTTGTGCAAGGACATAACATTTAAATAACATCCGTTTTTCTGATCCTATGAGTCCATTCTTACAAGGACAATATATTAATTAAATATTGTCCTTATGACAGAATTAATACAGCAATAATACCCTTGAACAATATTCTCTGGACCTTGAAAGAAATCACAGAAACCTATTTCAGTCAGTTATATGGTTCTATTATAATTATTTCAGTCTAATGTGGTTCAGCAGACAACCCTTTAAATGAGTTCCATTACTAAGAAGATGAGTAAAAGAAAGACCATTTTTTTGAGAAAGTGTGCAAGGTTTAAATAAGCAGCTCAAATTCCCAGCAAGCAGCTAACTAACAGACAGTCCAGAGCCAAAAAACGGAAAGGATAAAATAAAGTAAAAATGTTTGGTTCTGGCAGACTGTGGGCCCAGCCCCCAGCTCCAGGAGCTCAGTCTGACACACTCAGCTCCCCCCATTCATCTCTTGAAGCAGACTCATGCGTCCTGTGGAGTTCGCAGCACTTTTGATTACTTCCATCCATCTATAAACACATTACAGTATGTTTTAGCAGCACGTCAAACTTTCATTTCAATCATTTCTTCACTATCTTTAACTACATAAACAAATAAACCAATTATTATTTCATGGTCAGCCATCGTGATCAAATATTTGAAATGCTGAACTGTATATCTGAATACGTTTTCCCTTGCAACCGGTCTCTCGTACCAAGAGTAATATCTTTAATATTCAAGAGTGATTATTTATTCAATTGCATTAAAAAATGTGAATATTTTCTCTCAAAACATGACCTTAAAAACAACTCTTGCTAATATAGTAATAATATCAAATACTTATTCTATTAGGCATTCTCAACTTTTTTACTCTAACCATATATTTTTACAGGATAATATGGTGGACAGTAACTTAATCAACATTTTTTGGACTGTACTTTTGGGCTTAAACTCAACATGGAGGCCTGGAACTGCCGAGTACATGGTATGTTGACAAATACATTTTCATAAACATAGGTTTTACAATTTACAAAAAAAAAAATTATCTAAAGGAGGCTATTTTTAGGCTTAAATACAGAGTAGTATGAGTAACTTTACAAAATTTGACAGCTGAAAACCAAATTTTGTGCGATATAAACACTCTTTTTCAACAAAATGTATGGCTTTTCCACTTGAGGTGGTGTGATTGAGGAGATATATTTTTTACAAAAAATATAAGCATTAATGCTTTATATTTGTGATTACAATATATTACAAATAATTCCCATAGACACGAGATGTACCTGCAACTATAGAATGACCCAACTACAGTATAACTAAGTGATTCCAGCTCAACACCACTATGACACTGATATTATTTTATCTTTATGACTTTTAGAACTTCATAGTTATTGTTCTTGGTGTGAACAGGCCCTTAGTGTCATTTACTAAATTTGATAAGTTGCCATGAAATAGGCAGGACAATGTTTAGGCAACCTATTACTTTTTGTTAAATCAACTTCAGACTGACACAATGCTGACTTTACGTTGGTTTATAACGAAAGTGAACAAATGAAGACATTACAACTTACAAAAAAAAAGAGAACAGCATAACACATGAATTAAAACATATTTGATTATATATTTGTGTTCCTGTGGGTAGAGCATTGCGTTAGTTGCGTTAGTAGTTAGTAGCGCAAAAGGGGTTCGATGCCCAGGAAACATAAATACTGATAAAATGTATAGACTGAATGCACCTTAAGTCACTTTAGATACAAGCATATGCCAAATGCATAAATGTAAATTAGAAAATACAAATAGTAGCTTTACCTGTCAAATGTATACTCGCTCTCTGCCCTAAAGAAGTACACATGGGATTTGAATTCCAGCTTGAAGACATACTCCTTATAGATGCTATCTGATTCCCCAGGGATGCTAACTGTGTAACCTAGCAATGGCAGACTGGCCAGAGGGAAGTCATCCTGAAAACAAAACAATTAATTAATTAAAAGTGGTCTAGAATTTTAAACCACCTACAGAAGCTGGATGCTTTCAGGATGAACATCAGAAACACAGATCAAAGAGCCTCTTCTACCTGATGTGTCTTATAGAAGAACAGGCAGAAGTTGGTAAAAACGACCCAGAGTTTCTGCCAGCCATTGCTGTTCTTGAATTTCCTCAGGAGATAGCCTGACAGCTGGTTCTGTAATGAGGCCCAACAGGAACTTAAGAATTGAATAAATATGTTTCATAGATAACATGTCATACACAAAATGACCATTAGTGCTGCGCTAGATAAACTGTTTTCTGTTTGTTTTTTTATTAAATTTTAAAGATGTTTAACATTTTCATCTAGTTCTTAATGTTCTGTTGGTTATATTTTGGACATCATTGTCATCATTTGGATATCATTTGTGTAGTGTTAAAACACTTTGGACCAGTTTTTGGACCAGTGTTATTTACGTCTTGCGGAATACTCTACATTAATTTGTAACCCTAATGCAAAAATGACTAAATAGTGTAGCCTACACAATATGCATTATTATTATTATAACTGATAAACCAGTTAGTTTAATCTTTAATATGAATAAACACAAATGAATATGTGTTTAAGTCAACATTTCTAGAATACTGGACAGCGAATAGTCCCTCACAGAAAAAACATAACTATTGCATTTTGCGTTTTTTCTTTAAACATTTTTTGTACGGTTTCCTCAGCTCACATATAAAATCTCCATGGATTTAAAGGGTTAAGGATTGCAATTCTCCTTTTTCGTATATCCAGGTGGAAAGTTGACCATAAAATGTTCCGTAACTCAAAGGTTTTGACCTCATCTGTACCTGATTCATCCGCAGGGAGTCATTGAGAGAGAGGTTCTGGTTGCGGTACCAGCATACATGTGTGATTGTGTTGGGCCTCTGGCCCTGACCAAGCAGGTAGCGAGGGGGAAGCTCAGGAGACACAACTGGTGAACTGAATCCTGAGAGCAGGCAGGCAGACAGAACACAGGCAACCGGACGTAAACCGGAAGGACAGATAACGTGCGGCAAAGAAAGTGATGAAGACAAACCAGAGATCAAGGAGCAAAAGAGGAGAAGAACAAAAGACACATTGTGTGTTAGACTGTTAACTCGGGAAATGCCAGACTGAAAGTTCTTCATATCTGTAGAGCAGAAATCTTATAGGCCAGAAGTTCATTAATTCAGTCATTTTAAAGCACATGTTAATACTCCTAGAGGACAGATGGAGAAAAAGGAGGTAAACAAAACGTTACAGAAATGAAAACATTGGAAGTGGGGGAAGGATTTACTGGACAGTGTGTAACTGGGAAATATGAGGGAAGAAACACAAGAGATACAGAAAAAATAACCTAGTCTTTACCCCTCATCCCCAAGCTTTGGTTGCAGTCCAGACCTCAACAGCCAGACTTAGAGATGGTATATATATGTGTGAGTGCGCACGCGCAAAGAGATCTTGTCTCTGTCACATGCCTTTAAAAAAACTAATACCATTTATTTAGCATCCAGAGCCCTTTTCAAACAAAGATCCTGAAAACTAAACAAAATCTTCGTCCAGGAATTTGTCCCGAGATCGTTAAATTTTGTTAATTCAGACTGCCAGTGATTTTCTGGAATCTGTGCATGCGTTCACACACATCTCAAGAAGATCCAGAAAAGCCACGTGACGTAATATACTGCAATGTAATGTTATGTGCATTTTTTTTGTTGTGACAATAGGGGTGATCATGGTGAAGGATATTTCCTTGCAGTGTTTTTAGGTGGCTAAGTAGAGCAATTTGTTATTATTACTGTCTTCCTTTATTTAGGGCCAAATAGGCCTAAGTAATCTCTCGTTTTTGGTTATTATTCTGTAGCATATATTGTTGTTTTTGCAAATGACAAAGTGGTCAGTTTAAAAAAAAAACTTTTTAATAAAATGTTTTATTGGTAAATGCAGAACAACAAAGAGCAATGAGGCACAAGAACGCCACAAGCCCAACCAGCTTACTCTAAATATAAGATAAATATAAAATGTCATATGAAAATAAATTAAAGCAAATTGTTCAGGCTTGTTCGGTGCACATTTACAGATTCATAATATGATGTACAAAAATGTGAGTTTAAAAATCTGTTTTTTTAAAACAAAGTTTGAGAAAAGTTTTTAAGCATGTAGATTTTGTAACCATTTCAGAATAAGCTCACGCAGATCGAATGAAAAACCTGTTAATAAAGCGTATTGCACATGATGCTATAAAAACCATAAATAAACACTTAGGTTGGTATATGATCATCATGTTTGTATTGTTTACAATGTTTTTGTTGAGAAAAAAATCTCATGTAGCCTAAATGTTCGGGTGAAAGTCGAGCTGGTATCTGCACAGAAACACTCAGGCTTCTCCGCAGTTTTAAAGGTTTGTAAGCGATTAAGTTTATTGAAGCAATGTGTATTTTCGTGTTAATAGTTTTGCTAAAAGAATTTTCAAGTTTAAACTGCATTTAGAAGCAGACAACCCTATACTCGCACCAGAGCTTAAGTTTCTTTCTTTCTTTCTTTCTTTCTTTCTTTCTTTCTTTCTTTCTTTCTTTCTTTCTTTCTTTCTTTCTTTCTTTCTTTCTTTCTTTCTTTCTTTCTTTCTTAAGCACAATTTAATACAACTGTTGTTGTACAGGGATGAAAAGATATACAAAAATACACATCCAACATGTCTCTACTACACATCCAATATATATCTTATACACATCTAATGTCTATCTCAACCTCCAGAATTATTAATAGATACATTTTTAACACGAACTTAAAACTAGACATGGACGGAGCTGATCTAATGTTCCCCGGTAGCAGGTTCCAAAGTTTTGGAGCCGCAACCTAAAGGTCCGATCGCCCTTCAGTTTTAATCTAGATCTGAAAACTGTTAGTAATAACTGATCAGAAGACCTCAAAGACCTAGCCGATGTATGACGTCAAGATACGTTGGTGCCGACCGTTTAGGGATTTAAAAACAAATAGTACAAGTTTGTATTCTATACGCAAAACAAAGCTTGTTTTAAGTTCGGAGATGAGGACTCTTGCATTCATCCATGATTTAGCTAAAGACGAATGGTATTTTAAAGTTTTCGATAAACTAACAAACATAAACTACTCTCTTAACTATATTTGTTTTCATAGCCAAATTATTTACGATTTAGTATAGATGCGTGTCATCACTACGCGGCTTTTACGGCATTGTTTTTGCCTTTTGTTCACACAGGGCGCTTTCCGGGACTGGTCCCGTTGATGTTACTAGGTCCCTGTAGCGAGGAAGGCGGGGCGAGAGCCGTCAGACAAAGGGGCGGGGCCGGTGGCGTGACTGATAATGGCTATCAGCTGTGCGCACACCGGCCCCGCATTACGACGGAGGAGAACGGAAGCATAAAAGGACGAGCTGGCAGAACATTCGACGAGAGAGGACCGGGCCCGAACATGTTTGTATTTGTATTTATGTTTGTGTTGCTGGCAGTCGTCTGTGAGGGGCTGCCGGCTGTTTATTTACGTTGTTTATTTTGTAATTAAAACGTTATTTAAATGTTTGCCGGTTCCCGCCTCCTTCCTTCCTTTTAATGAACCGTATTACAGTCCCCTTTCTGGAATCACTTTTTGGATCAATCCGGGATGCATTTGCGTTTTAGAATGCAATTTTATGGTAATTTCCTGGGATCAGCAGTCTGTGTGAATAGGGTTTAGGAGTACCAGGAGTACACTTTCACCAGTTATAGTCAAAGAGTAGTCACTTTAAAGATGCACAAATATTGTTGCATGAAGAAACTTGTTTGTGTTTGTCTACCTCCACGGCTAGGCTGTGGTCAGACATGGAGACGCTGGTGTTGCGGTGCCAGCACACATGCATGGTGGTGTTGGCCCTGTGATGGCTCTGCTTATCCAAAGAGCAACGAGAGGAGTTCATATCATCCTCTGACTCCTGTTCCAGAGACACCTCATCCGAGGACCCTTACGATTGCATGGAGGGAGAGAAGGAAAGCAGGAGGGGAGAAAAAAGGAAGGAAATGGAAGGTGTGGGGTTTACATCTAATTAAGGAACGGAGGTGAAGATGATGTGGGACAAAAACACCTGTGTATGCGTGGAAAGCAGAGAAAAGCAAACAAGCTTAAGGTACTTACTGTTGGGAAGGTTGCACAGGCTGGGATCCAACAAAAGATCTGATTTCTCCTGAGTTTTCTTTGGCATGTCAATTGCCTTGTTTAGATCTTCGATCCATTTGTTCATCTCTACTTTGGAGCTGTGGAGGAGAGAGTGAGTCTCTTACTGGAAGATGATGAACAGAAGATGCTTTAGTGCTAAAATGCTAAAATCATGTAAATACTAAATACAACATCAGATGAACAACATGACACTGAGTCATTATTTAACACTGTGTGACTATTCTTCATCAAATTTCCACACTAGTCACTTCTTGGGTCTTCTAAGTGGCTAGACACTCCCTTTGTCTTTAAAATTGTATTGTCCACAAAGTTGCAATTCAACGATGGATTGGACAACATATAAAATAGCAATTAGTGATGTCCGGTTCGTGAACGAATCGTCCTTTTGAACAGGTTCTTTACAGTGAACCGGTCTATACAGTTCATCAAATTGGACTGAATCGTTTGCGTCTCCAATAAGTACTTAATCATAAATTACTTGAATTACTCACTTTCTGACGTGTCTGACAGTCCCTATGAATCGAAATAAACCATTTTTAATCAGTTTCTCCAACATCACTGAACTGGTGTAAAGAAAGAACAAATTCTCTCTCTCTCCTGATAAGTACAGGTCACACGTAAATGGATCTGACTGTAAATTAAGCGCATTGTCAAATATTTCTCAACTTGGACAGCTCATTAAAGCTCTTAAAAATGTTAAAGATGTAAAGCGCTGTGGCAGGGGAGGCGTGGTCTGGAGTCTGGAGAGAGAGAGAGAGAGAGGGAAATCGGTGGGAAATAAGTAGGTCAAAGGCCGATTGTAAACACCTGTCTGTAATTACAGTGATTGGCGGGAAGAGGATAAAAGCCAACAGGAGGGGAGGTTCGAGGAAGAGAAGTGCCGTGAGAAAGAGACCGGTAACAAGAGGACGGATACCGGAAGCTAGAGGACAGAAACTTTATGCTCCAGGAGGACATATTTAAATATTATTTACTTTTACTTTGTGTTTTGTATGTTAAGAATAAAGGTTTTCTTAACAGCCACGTTGACCCGGCCTTCTTCCTTCCAAACCCACGAACCCTACTACAAGCGCTAATAAATGTTAATGATGTTAATAATAAATGCTACTTATTACGTAGTTTAGAAAAATGTTTTGAGTATATTGTAACGGCCACCTAATCTTTTAATGTGTGCATGTGCCTTTAAGATGCCTGATGACTATACTGCTAAGATGCACGGGCTCTTGTGTGAGTACGCACAGCTGCAGAGAGGTGAAGGAGAGTGATGGTCCTTTAAGCTCTACCGCTGACAACGTTTTCTTTGTTTGTGATGGTACCAGAGTGTTTTGTTTTCCCGTTTCTGTACTCGCTCCTTTATATGTGTATTTAAAGAGTGCTGGTGGAAACCGCTATAAAAGGTTGTGGAATGACTATCTAATGGACTCGTGTTCCTTCTTCTTCTCTGGCCATCTGTTTCATTTCGGGTAACATTGGCCCTAACTCTCTGGCCCGCCGTTACAATATATTGACACATTTTTTTGTCTGTTTATTTTAGATTTTTCTTGTTGCAATGAACTATTGGCGTGTAATGCAGGAGAAAGCGCCTTTAGTTAACTGTTCTCGTGTTACTTTAATATTATAAGCTGCTGGGTCTGCGCAACGCGCATATAAAGTTGAAAACATAATAAATCTTAAACCTAACATTACTCTGTCGATTGTGCGCTTTACCTACTGTTTAACAAAACATTCGCATATTAGCAATGTATGCATGATCTGGTCTGAATAGTAGATAGTAAAGTGATATGCGGGGGAGTGGAGACAATGTCCATTGAGCATGGCACAGTGAAAAAGGGCCCGATGCCCGGCTCGCGTTTTAACAAACTGTCCCGAAGCCCGGCCCTATTTGTTGGGCTCAGGCTGGAATGCACATATTTGTTGTATTCATGTCACATATTTGTCTGTTTTCATGTCCATACTTATGGTCCAAGAGAGACACCTCTGGCCGAACCTTGCACAGATGACTGACGCCGAGAAGGTCTGCCTTCTCGACCCACCCATCTTGCGAGGGGGGGCTGTTTGGTGATACTGTCAAGCAGTTGTTCTCGACAGTTAAGAAGCAGACAGAGGCTATCAAGCATATCCTCCACGGCGTGACTCGGCCGGAGGGCGGCCGCCGAGATCCTGTGCACCGTCGGCTTCCCAGCAGCCCTGGTCCCCTCCGGCTCCGATGCCCCCCACTCAGGTGGCCCCCCCGGAAGAAGATGTCGAAGAGGAGACCACCACCCCGTCAGCAGCCACGGCGGAAGCAGAAGCGGCCCTCATGGGAAGATCGAGAATACATTTGGGCCCGATCCCAGCCATTCCATCGGTGGTTGGTTGATCCGGGACGGGCCCTGCCCCGTCCCAACAGCCCACTTCAAGGAGTTTTCCTCTCCCTCTGGGTGTTTTTCACAGGCGCTCTCAACCTCTTCACGACGGTGTTTGGCAACCCAACGTTGCGTCATGGCGAGACGCAATTCAACGTGAGCTGCATCGCCAGGCAGGTAAGTCAGCAGAGCCGATCTTCTCCCCGGGGGCCTCCCCACGGCGAGAGATTCGCACTGCCAGCCATCGAACCACCCCCTGGGTGGACGATGAAGCACATCGTACCCCTAGTCCCCCTGTCACGGTCCCTGGGCGCTTGGCTCGAACTTCCCACACCGTCATGGTGGCTACGGCAATTGATCCGTCTCGGCTACTCGATCCAATTCGCCAGACCTCCGCCCAAGTTTTGAGGCATCCTCTCAACCTCGATCAGAGGCAGGGATGCTCCCGTACTATGGGCCGAGGTCGCCACCCTGCTGGCGAAGGCGATCGAGCCCGTCACTCTAGCCGAGATGTTCAGTTTTACAGCCCGTACTTAATCGTCCCCAAAAAAGGCATGGGGTTGAGCCCCATTGTAGATCTGTGTACCCTGAACAGGCACCTGCACAAGCTGCCTTTCAGGACGCTCACTGAGAAGCGCATCCTGGCATCTATCAGATGTCAGGATTGGTTCATGGCAATCGACCTGAAGGACGCTTACTTTCAGGTCAACCGAGAAAAGAGTGAGCTTTCCCCCGTGCAAAGCATCCTCTTTCTCGGTATGGAACTCAACTCTGTCTCCATGACAGTGCGCCTGACCACAGAATGCGCTCAGTCAGTGTGGAACTGCCTAAAACAATTCAAGCAGTCAGCAGTCCCCTGAAAACAATTTCAGAGGCTCCTGGGCATGGCATCCTCGACGGGAATGATACCCCTCGGGTTGACGCACATGAGACCGCTCCAACACTGGCTACAGAGTCGAGAGGCGCACCGGCAGCAGGCGGATGGTGATTATGCCTTTCTGCCGACGCACCCTAACCCCTTGGTCTTCAGTGACCTTCCCAAGGGCAGGGGTCCCTCTCCGGCAGGTTACGAGGCGCGTCGTGGTGACGACAGACGCCTCCCTGCAGGGTTGGGGTGCAGTGTGCAACGGGGACGCAGTGTCGGGGCGATGGACGGGCCCCCGCCTGTGCTGGCATATCAATTGCCTAGAGTTGTGGACTGTGCTACTTGCACTCAGGAGGCTACAACCTCTCGTGCAGGACAAGCATGTGCTGGTCTGGACGGACAGACACATCCCAGGCGACCTGAATCAGACAGCCGACACGCTTTGTATAATTTTTATACAAATAAAGTGCTGACATTTATGAGCTAAAGACCAAATATCAAGCATAAAAAGCACTTAAAAAATAAATGAACATGGTAACATTTCAAAGGACGCTCTGTGATACAGCCTTCCGAGCATAAACAAAACAAAGCATGCCTGTCAGCGGCATTTTTTTTTACTACTGCAAAGCGCTAGAACAGCGTTACCAGTGTGTCAATCATCACTTAATGCAGGAGTGACTATAGCTGTTCCGTACACACATGGAAGGATAATTTATCACCAGTACTCACAGTAAATTCGATTGTCACTTCCGAAACTGCAGTGTGTAAATGGCGCAACACAATGAAAGACATCAGCTTTATATTGGGTGGGGATTCTGTGCGTATACCAGAGATAAAATCCTGCGGACGCCCCTGACTTCAGTCATATAGAAAGTGAAAGTTTTCTAACGCTGCATTAACAGCGCATATGCTAAGCGTGGCAAGAAAAAGGTGCGTTTGAGAACAACCTGCGAGCCGCACTAACACTATACTTTGATGTCAAGTAGGGGGCCACAAAATATCATCCCGCGGGCCAAGGCCGCGAGTTTGAGACCCCTGCCATAGAGGCTTGGACCCGGGCGTGGCACATGAACTCTACAGTGCCACCTGGAAAAAAATCTGAAATCTTCCTGCTTATCTCATACATACTTGCATGTATAAACATAAAACTTGGTACACATATAGATTTAATCAGGCCAAACAACTTTTGCGCTGCATGTCATATGCTCCGCCCAACAGGAAATTAGCTTTTTACGTTTGTTTGAAAAGCACACGCTGTGGAATTTGCAATACTCCTCCAAGGGTTTTTATCCGATTGCCACCAACCTAGGTCAACATGATCTCAAGACATTGGGGTTGTAAAATTGTGAAGGGAAATACCTGATTTGCTTCATATGTCACCTGCATAATGTCAAAACACGGCAGATGTGAAACTGAAAAAGGATTCTTGATATCTTAAATACTGGCAACATATCAAATATCAATATTATTTTCTTGTTTTTAAGGCACTTAACATGCTTATAATTGCATGAAAATCGACACACACATCAATACTGATAAAAGTTAGACACTGGGAAAGGTCATAAATGGGTGTGGAGCAGGTGCTCTATAGCGCCACCTTTTGAATTTTTTCCTACAGTCACCAAAATCAGTACATATATTGTTCTCATCAAGCCAGACAAATTTCTAGTTCACAGTCATTAGCTACGATCAACAGAAAGTCGGCTATTTTGGTGGAAAACAGGCTGTGAATACATTTACATTTAGTCATTTAGCAGACACTTTTATCCAAAACGACTTACAAATGAGGTAAACAAATGAGGACAACAAAAAGCATAAGTGCAATAAAACTGGTCTCATATAGCCTACCACAGTCTACAAAGCTAAGTTTTTTTTTTAAAGAGTAGAAAAGAGAGAAGTCAGAACTGATCAGTCAGGTGCTGATGGAAGAGATGTGTTTTCAGCCGATTCTTAAAGATGGCTACAGAATCTGCTGATCTTGTAGCAGCAGGCAGATCATTCCACATAAATTCAATAAATGCAAACTTCTCCTAGGAGAATCATGCAATTAAAATTAAAGGGGTCATATGGCGCGAATACGTGTTTTATTGTGTCTTTGGTGTGTTATAAGTTGCCCATGCATGTATTAGACACGTAAAATCGCAAAAATTTAAGTGTCAGAACAAAAGATGCGTTCTATCTGAAAGCGAATGCGAACCCAGACCTGCCTGAAACGCCTCGTGTAACCACACCCCCACGAATGTACGTCACTTCGTAACATGATTTGACTTAAGAACGCCCAAATCTAAACGCAAGTGAGGTGGGCGTAATTGTAAATCTCATTGTATCGTCACCGCCACAGCTATGT
This sequence comes from Triplophysa siluroides, assembly GCA_006030095.1. NCBI lineage: Eukaryota > Metazoa > Chordata > Actinopteri > Cypriniformes > Nemacheilidae > Triplophysa > Triplophysa siluroides. The sequence continues at coordinate 435,873 of VCII01000146.1, forward strand.
CGCGGAGACGCTGTCTGTTTCGTTGCCAATAGAAAGACTCTTTGTTTGCCCTGCCTAAAGATGAGATAACTTAAAACAAATGTTCCAGAAAAGTACAATCCGAATGTTCAAGTTTGTGCAGCGCATTTCCCCGACGATTGCTTCACGAACGTGGGAGAGAGATTAAGACCGGCTATGCGCGAAAGCTTTGGTTAAAAAGTGGGGCCATTCCAACCATTACAACTTCCCTGGCGCTTCAGATTTACAGCCTGTAAGTATATTCTCATTGTAAAAGACTTTGTTACGGACTAACGTGAGTTGAGATCTCACACAAACTCTGTATAATTCATAATTGTTCAGTCAAGATAACCAAAATGTCCTTCAACACAATTAAGTTATCAAAAACAATGACATTTTGGTTAGCGTGACTGAACAATTATGAACCACGGACTGACCGTGGGCCGCCAGCAAACATTACAGATAAACGAGCGGCTCAGCAGCGGACCACCAGCTGAAATATGGTGGCTTCCGCAGGTGGACTTTTTTGTTATATTATAAACGTGAATAACTCTTGTTTTGATTTTTTATGTGTTGACTCCTGTCATGTAAAAAGGAATTTATCACATTCAATTTCACTGTTTCACAGTACATGTGGTTAAGTACTGAAGGTGCAAACTGTCCCTTCGCGCCTCCTGGCAGAAATTTCGTGAACTTGTTTCACATGTAAATGTTTTTTAACTGTCGCTCTTCCACATCGGCGGCACTCAACGCAGCGGTGGTGGGCATCCTGCTTGACTACCTACAGTTTTTGCAAAACTTAAATGTAAGAAACAGCTTATGGTAAGTTATTGAGTGGGGACCATTTTGGAATACAAACTTCACCTGACTGCGTGAGCAGGAAACAGACCAAACTAAAGTTCACGCACTGTTAATGATTGTTTTTTTTTCCTGAAAAAGCCCCTTGTTTTTTTTTTGGTTAGGTTAACATTATTCTCAACATTCAAGACTTTGTTATATAACTTATTTTGAGTAAATCTTCAAGAAATAAATGGATTTTTGCATCTTGTCCAGAGTCCCAAAAGGATTGGCAATCCCTCGTTAAAGAGCTTCTATGTTCAAAGCTAAGTCGGGTTAAAGCGTGGCAAAAAGAATAAGCATAAAAAATAGCCTTTCCAAAGTGTGTAAGCATAAAGCCCAAGTCGAAAAAACCCTCACTAAGCACTGCAACATGCTCTGTATCTCACCTGGTTGCCACGACAATGGTCCTCTGAGCAGAATATATAGTGAAGCAATGAGGAACAGACCACTCATTCTCGCTTTCCTCCACCTGCAAAACACACGGTCCAGAGAAAGTATCCGTTGAGAAATTTGATTATTAGCATTCTTTGATGTTATTATGTGGCTGACTTAATGTCTATGTATATAATACAGACGAGAGTAGGATATTCCACCAGCGATTGGGCATGGATGGAGTAGCAGAAGAAGGGAGGTAAAAATGTCGCAGGCAGATTTTTGAGGTTTGTTGGTTGAAAGAATTATGAAGTTTCCTCATACTTTTCATAGCCGGAGAACCAGCAACAGCTCGATTACGAGGAGGATGCGAAGCAAGCATACAGGTTAACAGAGAGGCCAGAGGCCATTCTACTGTCACATCTAACCATTAATGCAACATTAAATGCACAACAACCCTATATAAATAAAGACTACACAAAGAACTACAAAGCCCATTGAAGCCAATATCAACAGTTCGCAGTTGTGAGCTTTCAATATGTCTTAAAAGAGTTTTCAGTCTTAAAGAATAGGCTGTTGGGACGAAGGAACTTTCTTTGTAACTACAGTAATACAAAGCTCATTTTTCACATTACTCTGGACTACAAGATACCAAATTCTAATTCTAGATAACTTTAGACACTCCAAACATGGCCTGAACTGCTTTCATCTACCATAAGGAACCTAAAATGTGAGCCAGCACAGATGTTTAGAGAAAATGCCAGAGCAAACATTATTTATCACAGCCTCCCAGTGTCCTTGCATTCATTTGAGGGAACCTCGAGCCACATTAATTCTAACTTTGCTTAAAAAACCAACTACATTACTCACTACTAATGTTTAAATCCAGGCAAAGCACTTTTGGACAGACTTGTTCATCAAGAGGCCTTTTATGCAAGCTGCTTGTCATGGGAGATAAGGAGTGTGTGCTTTAACCATTCAATTTTGAAGGACCAGTCAGTAAAATCTAGTGCTGTGGTTGCAAATTGCTACCAACTGCTCACTCCACCACTCCCCCTCCCTTTCGAACAGAGGCCGACACAACTTGGCAAATTACATGCAAGGAACCCGTGGTGTATGTGGATAGAAATAGATCATTGTAAGGTAATAAAAATACAACGCTTCATTATGTACGCTCTTTATACACCCCTGGAAACAAAGTTATGTTTATTATATTGCATTTCTGTCAATAGACCCTACAAAAAATTACACACCGGTCCTTTAAATTCTTCATCTTACTGTTTTTGTAGGTCAATATAGGTGAAAAATACAGGTCATTATAAAAACAAATTTGTCTACTTTGTTGATTTTCATTTTTGTACGCAGGGACAAGATTCAGTGTGAAGTAGCCTGTGTCTTATGCATATACTCACAATCATGCCATGCAGTTGAAGCTGTCCATGAACTTTGAACTGATTTGTTGCTGTCACCCCTTTGCTTGTGTAAAGCAGCATGTCTGAAAACTTAGATAGGTTTTTAATTAGCACAGTCGAGAGTTACAAAAATAAAGACTGCCAAAACAAATAGCAGACTCTAAGTTAAATCTTACGAGGAAAAACATCCTCTGCTGCAGACCCTTCTTGGTGAGCTTGTAGAGACAACCTTCCCTGATGAATTCCTAGACAGAAGGGAAAATACACAGAAAATCACAGATCGTGTTTTCTTTCAGAATTATTTTTTTACAGTGTCCACACAGCATCTCAATTTCAATAAAATCCTTGCAAATAAAGGTTGATACAAGGGAGATTTTCATCTGCTGTGTAAAAGCAGCACACGTTTAAATAAAGCTTTGCTAACCTGAGTTTGTTCCATTCTGTTAAGCCACTCCATAACAGTCCAAACATGCAACCGAGGAATATTAACTACCATACATAATACTGTAATTCTTGTTTTACCATATTTAAAGCTGCAATTTTTGCCTCTTTATTGTATGGTGGCCCACTGGTGCACAACAACACGGAATTTAAAGGGGTGGTAACGGAAGCAGTTTCTGCCAATCTTTTGTAATCTTGAGTACCTGTAGAGTAGTACTGCGTTCTTCATATCTCCGAAAAGTCTTTAGTTTTCTCACATTTACAGAAGACAGATACAGCATTTCGATTGTTTCCAAAAAAAAGCAGAGCTCCCGTTGGCATGTCTTGGGCGGAGCTAAAGACGAGTACGTACAGCCTTTGCGTAACAGTCCGCCAGCTGTTGCATGGATGTAAATACTGCACGAAGAAGTTTTGTTGTTGTTATACAGTTAACTATGGCTTACAGTGTGATTGAGCTATACATATATGATCCTGAATCGGACCCTGAGTAGAACAAGAACCACAGCAACAACGACTACAGATGGATGTCTCTATATGGTACCTATCGTTATTACTCGTTAGCTTTGCCATTTTACATTCGCAATATGTATTATTTATACCTTAAAACATTAAGAGAATTTACTGTATCGTTGGCATTGGTCATGTATCGCTTGTAAAAGCTTTACAACACTATGAAATCCTGTGTCATACCAGTATACATTTCTAACATTTAAAAAAGCCATCATTTCAAATATATTAAAATATCATAGAAAGTAACGCTTTTTATTTTCTCCTTTAAAACACTGAAATGGCAAACTGGGGATAACCCAAATGTTCGTGCTGTTTACATTAAATGCACTTACGCACCGATTGCAAACAAAACTTACCGGCTGTGTTTCAGACTCCGGGGCCCGTTTCAGAAAGGAGGTTTAGTGAAAACTCAGAGTATATTAACCCTGAAATGAGGGAAACTCTGGGTTTTGTGTTTCAGAATGTGAGGTATGTCAAACCCGAGAAAGCGGGGAAACTCAAGCCCGTTTCTAAAAAAGAGGTAACTTATACTCAAAGTCAGTAACCATAGTAACTTACTCTGTGAACCTAACCTGGTCGGGAGCAGGTTTTCTTTGGTAAACCCAGAGTTTATTTAGATCTCCTCCCCCTTTTAAAGCGCAAGTGGTGTAACTCATTCATTCATAATACAGTCATTCATGGCACACATTATGATCACACAGAGACCATCTCAGTGACTTATATGTCATATGTGCTTTTATAAATGATTCATGAAGAGGCTTAATTTATTGGGATGTACTTTGATTTCAGGAGAGCAATTTAGGACCTGAGTGGAATTTCGTCATTTCTCTGTGCATTTTTATTAAAACTGTACCATTTTTCTTTACAGTGAATTAGATATATCAAAATATATCTCATCCATCCTTACATTAATAACATCATCCACCGTACGTGTATTACATCAGAGCATAATCTTCTATGGATGATAAGAAATTACTTAATAAAGTGTGTCAATAAAGTGCATGATTAAAGAAATTAATAAATACAGACAGAAATTAAATTATAAAGGTAATAAACAAGTAATTTTGACGTGCAGTCATTCCAACTCAGATCTGCTCCGAGCAGGGTTTGACCCGGCCATCAGTCTAACTTTGCACGAGACTCTGACGCCCTACAGGTGTCCTATTACACCATGACGTCTCATTCGCGTTACTAGAGCACTGATGGCGAGTTAGAACATAAGATTTTTTTTATTTGTTCTGTCTAATTTTTGTTGTTTCATCCATTTAATGATGAATTTATTTGTTTATTGGTACATTTATCAATTTATTAATTTAAACTTAAGTCATTTTCAGCACATCAGTAAATCCACTGTATGCAGAGAGGAAAGTGTGCCTCACTCTCAAGCGCTTTCTGCTGCCATGTTGCTTTTTTTGGTGCCGTTGCCATGGTGAATCGTCATATCTGCGCTTCATTGATGATGGCTTTTTATGGTCGTGGTGCACGCGCTTAACCCAGGGTAAGCCTACCCAGAGTCAATTGAACTAACTCAAATCAGCTGTTCTGAAACCAAAAACTCAAAGTTTCTCATTTCTAAGTAAACCAACCCTGAGTTCAAGGTTTAACCTAGAGTTGGTTGAACCTCCTTATTAAAACGGGCCCCAGAACGGGAACCTTTTTCGTTCGCACCGCTCCAACATTCAGTTGCAAACGACTTAAATCCAGAGTATAACTGGGACTTGTTTGAGAAACAATCGTCTTCGAAATGACGTTCACAAACAAAAATATTCGCATCTCCGTTGCTGTCCGGGAAAAACAAACTGCATCCACAGTTGTCTTACCTCCGGGTTCTTAGGAAAGTTCCCTAACAGTCAAAAACACACTTCCTTTGTGCCATTGCAGATTATGGGTATGATACAAATTGAAAAATCCTTCACAACAGCACTTGCCACCACTCCTACACGAGTGAAACACGGTTATGGTTTGCGTGTGGGCGCTCTCCTTACTTTCGCTGGGTAATGACGTATGGTTGTGCTATTTCTCTTGCTGGGTTACGCGAAGGTGTTACTTTGCCGTGAGAATGATCCAATAAGGGACTAAAAAAGTTGTTGTGCAAAGATTTTTTATGTTCGAAAAAAACTTTCCGAAACCTGTACGAACACTGGGGGAGTGTATCGAGCAGAGAAATACTACGTAATACATCCAGCTCGTTTTTGACAAGTTGACCATGTTAAGCATGAGAAGACAGCATGTTTAACATTGTAAAGAAGTCAGACTGCATGACACACCGTTGCACCACCCCTTTAAAAAGCAAATCAAGCCACAACACAACGGAATCAAGTAACAACCCAACGGAAATTATCCCGACCACTAGGGGGCACTTGAAAAAAGCTATGTCATGCTGGGTTGGTGGTGCATGCTTTGCTGGGTGTTGTTTTAGTAGTTTTGATTTGTTTGTGTTAAGCATTTAAAAGGAAAGTGTGCTCTACTGTGGGATAACTGAATATCCATGGCAAACAAACTCATATGAACAAATTATAAACAGAATTGTTACACTTTTGAATGCTTGATTTTGATTGGCTAGTCATGACATTCTTATATATGGTATGGCCCTTTCACCAGACTTGGCGAGCTATGGAGTTGCTGCGCTGCTGTTGTCTCTCTTAGTAAAAATGTTTTTGTCTCTGAGTGGACGTTCATAGTAACAATTTAAAATTTAGCAGATACTTTTATTTAAAGCGACATACAAATGAGTAAACAAACACTGGGTAAAAAGGTCACTAACCTGCCTGAAGTTGATTTATATTTTAAATATGCAGTACATTTTTGTGGTAATGATTAATAGTAATGACGCTCAAGTTAGGCATGGTTTACTATGAAATATTGCATGTATCATGTATTTTAACTTTCAAATCAACCCACTGTTTTCTATATTTAAATCTATGTATTGCTGCAAAAAGCCATGCCAGTGGAAGTGATAGCACCGCTTGCGCACCACCTCCTGCACTTACCACATGTCTCCCACTGAAAATGAGCTAGACATTCACGACTGCCGCTAAAAACTACTGACACAGGATAATCCTGGTACTTCAAGTCACCTTGACCAGCAGAGTACACAAACATATATAAATACACCATGTATAAGATTATATTCGCATCTCATTGTAGCCTATACTGTATGCATTGTCAATCTGCCATAAAAATCTGCATATGAGTTTTCCGCTGCTTCTAACATATAGCAGGTTTACATAATTTGGATTGAATTTTTAATTTGAAATAAAATTATTTCTTTAATGTTGAAATGAAAGAATTAAATGGTAATATATTCGTCATGCTTTGCTTCTATTGTGTGTAGTTTCTATACATGCATTGAAATAATCAAGACTTTAAACGACTAGGGCCAATTTTAATTTCTTCTACAACGATTTAATGAGAGATAAAAAAAAAAATTCCTTGATTACACCATTTTAAGCTAAATATTGTCAAACGGAATGCGGAAATAAATGGCTGTGTCAACATTTATTTATAATTGTATACATTATTTAACCTTTGCATACATTAAATCTAAAACAAAAATAAAAAAAACCTATGAACATCGTGCATTCATATATGATTGATTTTACTCTACACAGCGTGTAAAACAATATTACATGTTTTATATGGGATTACTTTTGTGTCAATAAAAATGAACGCAAACTTTAAAAAAACTAAAATATTCAATGAGAAAGAAAAAAAAACACTTGAAAATAATAGTTTTGAATTCAATGCTAGATTTTTCATTTGCGCTTTCCGAGTTTTCGTTTACACTTCTCAAGTTTTCGTTCGCCTCTCGGGCACAAATCTCACGTCTAGGCGGGACTTATGGCCGCTTTACGCTGATTGGCTAGTGAGTTTTTGATTGATAGCTCCCTGACAAGGAAGTCGATACTGAAGACAGTACAGTGCAACACATTTTAGAGAACAATCTGCATGCAGTTATCTTTATTGTTTGTACTTAAAACTACTTTCTTATTTAGTTAGTATATTAGTAATTGGTATTTGAAGCTGGTAAGTCAACTAGCTATCCTGTATTTACTCGACGTTGACTTGTCCCACTTTTAAGTTTGTGAAAGTTGGCAACCCTGCTGATATACTAACAAAATAAGAAAGTAATTTAAGTACAAACACTAAAACAATACAGAAAACCGCAAGCAGATTGCTCTCTAATCCGCTGAGATTTGTGCCAGAAAGGCGAACGAAAACTTGAGAAGCATAAACGAAAACTCGGAAAGTGCAAATGAAAAATCTAGCAGCGAATTCAAAACTATTATTTACAAAAACTAAACTTAGAAAATTATTAAGAAAAATAGCAGTTTATTTGAAAATCATGTCACATTCTTGCAATTGAGTTTATTGTTTTCATTATCAAAGTGTTTTTTTTTCTTTCTCATTGTATATTTTTGTTAGTTTTTTTTAAGTTTACGTTCATTTTTATTAACACAAAAGTAATCCCATAGTTTTAGCCTATATTTACGACTGCCAAATGCAACGGTTTAATTTATTTATTAAGCACATTTAAAAACAGAACGCAGGCTGACCAAAGTGCTGTACAGAGAAAAAATAGAACAGAATTAGAAAGATAAATAAATAAAAGAGGGAAAAAGTCTAATACATAAAACATATCTAATAAATAAAATAAAAATACAACAAAAGATAAATGAACAAATAAATGTCAGTCCATAAGCCTCAAAGAGTATTAAATGCCAGTGAAAAGAAATGCGTTTTTAAAGAGGTTTTAAAATCAGCTGGCCTAATGAGGGAGCCATTCTAATGTGGGCCGACAAACTGTTTCACAATTTTGGCCCTGCAACGGCAAAGGCTCTGTCCCCTCTGGTTTTTAACCGTGATCTAAGGACCAGAGGAAGATTCTGATCTCCAGATCTCAACGTACGGGATTGATTTTGGGGCTGGAGAAGCTCAGCCAGATAGTTAGTGTCAGGGTCCTGTCCTTGCTGTCCTGAGTTTTCGTGCCTTGGGGACAGGGTCGTGACAGTACCAGTCTTGTGTGTTTCGTCTTGTGTGGAGACACGTGGCGGTCTGTTTTGACATTTCGCCCCGTGTCCTCCTGTCTTTCGTTTAGCTCCGCCCCCTTGTTTCTCCGTCAGTGTTTCATCTCCCTCACCTGTCCCATTATCTTTCCGTCTCCTTTAATGTTAAGTCTTGTCACCTGCCCGTCACAGTCCCCGTCCTATTATCTCTCATTAGTTTTCCCCTTTATAAATCCTGTTTATTCCCAGTCCTGTGTCGGTCCATTTTACCATATTGTTGTAGATGTGTTGTGCCTTGTCTGTTCCCTTTTCCTGTTGGATTTATTATTTTGGATTATTCTACATGTTTGTTCTATCCCCCTTGCGGGAAGTATTTTAGTTTGATTACTTGTTTTGTTTTGTACAGTTTTCCCGATCGTGGGTTTTTGTTTTCATTTATTATAAATTGTCTTTAAGTTTAACCCTTCAACTTCCTGTGCTTGGGTTCAGTCAGCAGATCCTGACAGGGAGGTGCTTGAATGTTGAAGGATTTGAAAAACTGAGCAGAAATTTTAAGTTAATTCTGTAGTGCACAGGAAGCCAATGCAGAGATCGGAAGATGGGGGTGACATCGTCAAATTTACGCTGTCCTTAAAGGAATTTTGCAGCAGCATTCTGAACCAATTGAAGAGGTGCAACAGATTTCTTGGAAATAGCACAATAAAGAGAGTTGCAGTAATCCAAGCGTGACGTAATAGTATGGTCATTACATCACTACTAAAGATACAACCCATTTTCACTGAGAAAGGTCCATCTCTAGTACTTTAGAAATAAAAGGTCAAATGGAAATGTGAAGGAAATTGTTAGAACTGGAAGCATCGAGTAAACGCTTCTTGAGGAGAGGTGTAACTGTAGCCAATTTTAATTCTTCAGGGACAGTGCCTAAGATAAGGCATTTATTTAGAAAGGACAACAGACCAGGTCCAACTGAATTAAAGATTTGTTTAAAACAGTGAGTGGGAATAACATCACGTAGGCAACTGACTGACATCATGGCTGCACTGGAAATGGTGAACAGACAGGAACAATAAAAGAAATGCTGACAAAAATACAAATGAATAAGATATCATTGGGAAACTATTATAGAGGTTTTTTAAATGACAAAGACGGCTTTTTTTAAGAGAAATATTATTTATTTATTTATAAATGCAGAAAAACACAGCAGCAGGTGCAATTAGAACGAATAGTTTTCCTTCATGAAAAAGAATACATCTAGCTCCCCTCTCGTACTGTTTCTTTATAGCGTAACAGCGCCATACACTGGCCTGGCATGCGTAATAAAGCGTTTTAATGTGTTTGCCCAGATCCATGTAAATGCACATCGTTTTGATAACACTGTCATGTGTACGTGAAACTTTTCAAAAACAAGAAGATTTTTTTTCCATTTTTCATTTTGTAAACGTACTCTAAATCTGCATTGAGACGACACCACATTCTCACAATCACATCTCAGTTTCAGTTTGCAAGCTTTGGCCTATGCAAAAACTGCATTTGTTCAATGTATTTAACCTTACTTATTCATGCATAACCTCTAAAACAATTAACACATAACAATGTGTAAAAAAAAACGTGAGCATTGAGCATTGCAGTTTTATGACTAACGAAACGGGAATATAATGCAAAGCTTGCCCATCTACATCAGTACATAGAGCAATAGATTTGTTGGTTTAGCAGAAAGTCAAGTCATCATCAGTCATTTAATGTGTGGTGTAGTGGTCTGAAGCAGTCATTGTGCGCTCTTTTCTGACTGGCAAAGACTAGAATCGGCTCCAGTTGAAAGAAAAAGTTGAGTCCAGTCTTAGAATGTTTGTCCCTGGCTTTAATAATCAGAAAATCCTTAAAAATCCAAAATGCTTTCCCTAATCTCTCTCCCACTGCTGTCTGCACTGAAAAAAGCACGGAAGTGCCAAATGTGCACCTAAAAAGTATAGAACAATACAAGAACGTTGGTGCCCCCTAGTGGTCGGGAGCATTTGTGACTTGATTCCGTTGTGTTGTGACTTGATTTTGTTGCGTTGTAGCTTGATTGCGTTGTGATGGAACTTATATTTGCTTTTTAAATTCCGGTGTGTTGTGCACCAGTGGGTCACCGTACTATTGGCACCTTCGTTATAAATACAGCTTTCCTGTAGCACAGTGGTAAGAGCATGGCACTAGCAATGTCAAGGTCATGGGTTCGGTCCGAGGGATTGCACATACTCAGAAACAAATTTATAGTATAATGCAATGTAAGTCGCTTTGGATAAAAGCGTCTGCCAAATGAGTAAATGTAAATATAAAATGGCAGGTTATTTTACTTAATTCTTTTAGTGTTTAAAAACAACTGACACCTCCCTCAAAAGGTGTTAAGGGCTGTTCACATTATAATGATAACTATAACGATTACTGTAACTGTAACTATAACTTTATTTGCTTCCACACCAGGAGATGATCACGTTATGTTTATTTTACGCACGCACGCTGCAGTCTTCCAAGTCACTAAAACGATATCATTCTCTGTATCTGTATCTTTATAATTATAGTTGTGATGGGAACCTCGCTATTCTTCTAAGTACAATTTTTTATTTTTTATAGTTATCATTATAGTGTAAATGGCCTTTTACAGATTGCAGCATTAAAGTACTATTATTACTGTTAGTGGCTCATTTACTTTGATCGTATCAACCAAAGCACAATGTTTTTATTTTTATAGTTTTCATTATAATGTAAATTACCTTTTACAGATTTATAGCATTAAAGTACTATTATTTACTGTAAGTGGTATTTTCTTTTATCTTATCAATCAAAGTGACAGTAATGTACGGCCTAACCACTACTACACTTCTATCATCCACCCATAAGCAAGACAAGAACTCACTCTTCCTGGAGCTGTAAGGTTCTCAATGCCTATCAGATCCCTCTGAAGTTCTGTCAGCTTCTGGAAGTTCTCCAGTCGAATCAGACTGCTCTGCAGCTGAGTTGCAATCTCAGCCACTTCCTTAAGGGCCTCTGCAGAAAATTTGTTAATTAAACACACATAAGGTCATTACCATGCTCTGATCTTAAAGGAAAGTACAAGCTCTGCTCCCCCCAAAAAAAACACCAGGAGCCGGTTGCACCAGCTGGACGTACACCCGGTCGTAAGACTGGTCTGGACGTAAAATGCGCCTCAAGCCTCTAACCCTAACCTGTGTAGAATGTATACCTGTTGCACCACCAAGGCGTAGCCTACATCTGAGACTAAATCTTATGTCTAGTCAGAGGGGGTGTCATAAGTGAGGAGAAAGTGTGACTGAGTACACAGGGCCCTGGCATGTGAGGGGCCCTTGAAGTTCCTAAAAATTATGAATATTATTATTATTATTGTGCATGTATACTGTGCAACGTCTCTGGGTGTGTCTCAATCAGCTCCCTTGTTCAGTAGTCAGGGCACTGATCAGGTCTCATTTGCAAAATCATTCGTTCCCCAAAAATCCGGAAGCATTGATGCTGCCTATGTTCCCTTACCGGAAATCACACACGAGCCAACTTTTGAAAAGACAAACATTTATTTTATTTTATGTATAAGCACACATTGCTAGACGGGCAGAGAACTACAGTTACCGGAAGGGGACATGCTTGTTTCACTTAGTTTTGTCGTGGCCACGAAATATTAAATTGTGGGAACGTGAGAAGCGTGATATAAAAAGCGTGATAGGTTGTGGCCACAAGATCAGCTTATTGAGGTAATGACACAGTCTTAAAGTAAAAATGAGCCAGTATTTTCGCAACTGTAACTGCAATATAAAATGTACAGCAGAGCATTTTTTGAAATATCGTGTACAAAATTTTGAGCTCAAAAATGACTTAAATGTTTATTATTGTATCGTGCGTGATGTTGCATAGACAGCTCTCAAATGAAAATTGCCAATAAATAAAATACATTTTTATCTATCGCACCAAATAGTTTTTTATATCTATTCACTAATATTTTATTTATTTATTTATATTGTATAATATTATTATATTATTGCTGTCGGTGTATAGGCACCATCACACACAATTCAATATAACAGGCAATATGTTAATATAATAATTTCTTAATTCCAACCTATATCTATATATTTCAGGTGCTATAGACGCACAGGCTGTTAACAAATTTAGGTCAAGATAAGGATATCGATCCCTCAACATACAAAGTCGTGTCCAGAAGATAAGAATGTCGTTTCCTGAACAAACGAAGTGGTGTCCACAACATAAGGACGTAGTTACCTCAACAAGCTGATCTCGTGCCACAATATATCACATTCATTCGAAGTAATATTATTATGTTCCCACAAATTCATATCTCGTAGCCAAAACATAGCATCACATTCCCACAAATTAATATCTTGTGGCCACAACCTATCACGTTCCCAAGAGTTAATATTTCATGGCCAGGACAAAACCTGGTCACCGTAGAGAACACAATCGACTTAACAGTTGAATTTAATAATAGACCAAATTTGTGCAAGGATATGTGGCTCTGACACTATCATTTATTTTAGTGTTGTTTCAAATGTAATAATTCTGATTTATAATTGATATGCTATTATTTGTATTATTTGTGATTTATATGCCGTCATGTTTACAGTCATTAAATCTGTTATCAAACTATTAAATATTTTTATTTCAAAAGTATTTCTACAGTGGTTATTTAAGCTGTCAAAAATATTTTAATCACATCTTTGATATTTTCAAAAAAACATTAAAAACGAACCCTAAAAGATTCACAGTCTACAAAGAACCCATTAAGGTTCCATTGAGCACATACCTCTTATGGTTCTACATAGCAACATTTGATAAAGGTGCTGCATAGCACCTTTAAAAATAGGTGTTATATAGCAATAAAAGCGGTTTCCCTATTATTACAAGCCAAAGAACCACTTTAAGTGCTATTTAGCACTATTTTTGTCTTAAAGTATGAGTGAAGTTGAAAGATTCCCATCCCTCCCAAAAGCAGTCTGTCATCACTCTGCTAGAGATCCAGGTATTCCACTCCAGGTTTTCCATTTCCCGCTCACAGTCTGTGTCTGCTAATTCTCATATTAATCTCGAGTCCCTATAGAGTATTATTGCATACTTAATTTCTTCAAAGAGTCTTTGGTTTGATCACATGTATACGATTATTTCCGAAAACAGGCGACCTCCTGAATGTGTGCATTATCCCTGCATAACTGTTGATTCACTATGAGTTTGTGTTATGTACCTTATGCAGGTACGCGCCGATCGCCAACAAAACAGACATATGACTCAGTTTCACTTACTGCATGCGGTTCATGACCAGTATCTTTTAGCGCTGGACCGCTCCATCTATCAGTTTCAAACTATCTGAAAATCCAGTGTTATGGCCTACAGAGAGCCAACAAACTCATCTTAAGTGCACAGCCAGGATCATCGGTGACCACGACCAGATCGTCCTACTAGAGCGAAGGAAGCCGTGAGGAGCCAGGAGCATGTGCAGAACCGCCTAGACCAGCTGGACCTGCAAATGACAGCGGAGGAAGAGGACCAGGAGCTACAGAAGGAGATGAAAGCTACAAGAGTCCTTTGCAACACGGACTGAGTGAAGAGAGCAATTGGAGCAGACGCCAGAGAGGAGCTTGTAATAAAACTCCAACAAGCAGAAGCTCTCTATAATGGCCCCGGCAGACAGCATCACAATGGCACGGCCAAGGCCTATAAAGGCCCCCTGAAAGCAGTCCAAACTGAATTCCAAACCATGACTCAGCATTGGAATGAATAAACTGAGCTTAGCTTGTAGACTACAATGTGAACGGACAGGAGAATGCAACAGAATCTTAGCTAAAACCCAGCTAAAAGCCCAAAGCTGCGAAAGGGTGGTGCACACAGAGGGGTGGTGCAGGAACCATCCAGAAGAACCTGCAGACACACACGCTGCATGGCCCCACAGACCCCAGCAAGCTGGCCGGAAACATGACAGCTGTCACCACTAAATGCTGTCACCCTGAATACTGCAGGAGGCCACAACAAATACCTACCTGCAAAACATTGACTCTCAGGCATTAACACTGCCCAGTGTGACCACAAGAGACAGATCACCTGCTTAGGATCACCTCCAGCCAAGAGGACCACAGCATCCTATGCCAGCAGTCAGAAACTGTCAAAGCGGGTTACAGCAGCATCGGATTACAACACCTCTGCTACAGCCAGCATCCGAGCCTACATCAGATGACAGAAAGGGCTGAAAGGGAAGAAGACTTCAAAGCAAAACTCTCCTTCCTCAGAAATCCGCATCACACAGTGAGTCATCACCTAAGCGCTATGGCTTTCTTACACCACGATCACCTGATATCTGCGGAACTCAGCCCATGAGGCCTCCATGAAGACTGTTTAAATCCTGCCTATATCTGCACATCACAAAGAACTGACTCTGGAAAGTGCACCACAGCAGCAGATCTTCAGCAGAGAGTCAGCAGATGTTACAGCCTGCCGGGAACAGCCAAGCACCAGACAGGATGCCCTGAGACAACATGTAGCTGACCCCTTTCGTCGAACTCTAAAGACGCCGCCCTGTGGAAACCCAGCTGGCAACCTAGGAGCCACTGACCGTTCCGGCCCAACAGTCATCGAGGCATTCATCTTAATACCAGAGGACATCAAAGAAACCTTAACAGGAGGATGTAAAAATCCAAATCAGACTCTTTTAACCATGAGTTGCATGGAAACGAACAACCCTCTTGAATGCTCTCCTACTGAGGAAACGTCCAGATCGCTGCAACCTGCTTGTCGACCACAGAGACAGTCATCCTAAAGCAAGATGAGCATGGCATCTAGACCGCATCTCAGCAGATGGCTGACTACCCAGAACAAGCCCCTGACACACACACGCGGCCATCAACTGAGGTATGACTGAAACAAGAAGTTCCCACACACCTGACCAGCAGCTCCACAAGCATGTATACCCCATTGTACATATCACAGATGGACACAAGCCCTCTCTTCACCAGTGAAGACCTGCTGAATTGTTTTTGAGCCTCTAAGAGACTTTAAGCATTGCAATAGAATTGGGGTCAAGTGCGGGAACTTCCGCTTTCCAGCCAGCCAACTCGTCTGAAATGCATTGCCAGGTCACAAAAGTCAGGCATGCCATCTCAGCTGGTCGTGAGAACTCAGTCTCAAGGTCGAACCAGCCGACGACCCAAACGTTTCCTGCCAATAATAACCAATGCTGAACCTGCTACTTCCTGGTTCTCGCGAATCTCATAGCCCCATGGGGGGACCTGTCAAGTGCGAGAACTTTCTACTAGACTAGAACAGCCCAGAGCTTTGCACTCTGGTGAATAAATGAGACTGTAGCACCTGCATTCACCAAAAGGGGTCACTGTTCAGCTCAACACACCGTGTGACCAAGCCTTCAACCACACATATTCAATGGAATACGTGGAGCATGGCCCACTCTGGAAGCCACACACCCTTTTTACTGAATAAGTCATCTTGTGCAGCGTGGATACTTTACAAGTGTAGAGCACATTTACCAAAGATTTTGAACAATGTCTTTATGAAGAGAATGACAGCTGATTACCACTCCAAGGAGATGGACTAAGTCCTGACACCTGCCATCAACTGCCAGTGCTAGAGCTGCTCTTCACAAAAGACAATGATGCAGAACTAATGTCAACTATGACATGACATTACATCCCAAGCTAGCTGCATCCTGGTTTACACAGAGCACCACCTACAAGGTTCGTGAACTGTTAAAAAGAACTGCCCACGCATGTAAATGAGCGCTCAAAAAGGGGCCATGTACACACCAATTGGCACCTGCGTTTCACCACATGCCTGATTTACCCTTGCCGAATGGAATTCCATCTGAAAACTGGACTTGCCAAACACTGCCTTAACACTGGTCTACACTGACAGCGTGACCAGAACGAAAGGGGGGTAGCCAAGCACCAGCAGAACACGGCTCTTACCACAGCCTGAGGTCAGACGGCACCACCAAAACATCTCCAGGGCCAGCCAAGAGACCCCAACCTTGTCACACCCTACACCGCTCATCAGTTCTTCAATAAAAGACACCGGAGCGTGACACCTGCTTTTGCCCAGCAATCACTGCAGAAAATGTGAAGGCCAGAGAGCATGCTGCACCCGGCAAGATTCACAAAAGGAACGTGATGTGAGTGACAAGATTTGGTATCATAACTTTGCCCAGCTACGTGAGACATGGGGGGGGGTTAGCCACTCCCAATGACACAGCACTACAGGCATTTGCATGGAGGCCAATCATGCCATCCCACCTGCTGTTTCATCCAGGACTGCTGCTGTGCATCTCCATGGAGACAGGAAACACCCTAACCAACATGTTGCAAGAACCAGCAAACAGGTGCAGGGCTGCTCTCCCTTGATGTCCAAGCAGGATGAAAAAGATGAAAGGTACCCAAGTTGAGACAATGCCCGACCACTTTGGAACATTCTCTGCCTGTATGTCGAGATGCTAGGGACAAATAGGAACCTCCAGTCATCCTGCCATCATGATCCAACTATCCATCGTCAGCTGAAGTTTATGTTCCAACTTCACTTAACAAAAGGGGGGAATATGTAGTATATTTGGCATAATGGTCGGAATCATTGAAAGAAGCGCTATAAAACCCCTCCACTCCCTTTTGTCCTGATTTCTCTATACAATCTTCAAAAGACCATAGCAAAACCTGGCTCCAGGGGTCTGGCTTTACTGTTTTGAACTCTCACTGAGAGTCTTGATAACCCTTTGGGTTCTCCGTGGGATATTTATGACTCCTAAGCTTCAAAGCAGGTAAAAACTCTCTCTGTCTCATCTGAAACTTAACATCTGAAGCTAACCAGAGAAACTTCTCTGACAATAGGAACTTATGTGATTAAACTGTCCTTTCCTATAAGTGTATCTAAAATGCCTAGGTTGTGTGTTGGCACTCGTGCCATTGGAAATAGTCTGTAACTATTAGATATACAAGTTTATTCAGGCTTTGTTTGTATTCGTACATCCGAATGAATCATGCAATTCAAACCTGTCCTTTTTATATCTAAATGTTTCTCTTTACAATTCCTCTTTGTTCATATATATTGTGTGACCATAGAACCCCTTAAACTCATTATGTTATAATTTGGACTGGTATTTTGTAAAGGTGCTAGGAGGTCATAAAGATGCAAATTAGCTGTTGAGTGGACAAGGAACCTCTTCCCTAATCAACTACGATTGGTTCATTCAAACTCTGAGGGCATGCCCTTTCATGAAGTTTAAATATCGACCGAGGACACAGATGGTCAGTCAGTTAAGTTTTAATCTTCCTCATTTACATTTACATTTACACATTTGGCAGACGCTTTTATCCAAAGCGACTTACATTGCATTTTCCTATACATTTATACATAGGTATTTGCAATCCCTGGGATCGAACCCACAACCTTGCGTTGTTAACGCAGTGCCCCTTTCAGGTCATTCTTCTCTATCTGGAGAAGGAACAATGAACTTCTGCTGCCTCGCACACCTCGATGAGCCACGTGGTCACGAGGGCCGAGGCTCGCAACTTTTCCGCAATTTGCATTCTGAAATCATTTGAACATTTCCATCTCTCCAAGTGCATACGGATATCGGTCCAGCACAGAGCCTGCAAGTTTCCGTTTCTATGTATAGAATAGCTGCGTTAAGGTTGTGCCTCTTTGTTAAAGAGGATTTTTATCTGATGTTCAGAAATTGCTGCCATGCTCTCTCTCTCACTAGCGCATTTGCGTTTCATGTATTTGTTTGTGTTTATCGTCATTATGTTTACCATGGAGAGTAGAGTTTAATAAACAACCATAGAGACATTTGTGATGGGTTTTCTGTGCTCACGCTCACAAATTTGGTTACTTAAACTGTGTTTCGATCTATGCTTCCTTAGCTCTAAATTATGTTTGGTAAAGTCACGTTACTTATGGCCATGGGATAACGTAAAGTGTATTATATCATTGATGCATTTGCTGGACGAATGCATACAAGGATTGTTATACTTTATATAACTAATCAGAGACTGTAAAATATGTATATTTAATAACGATTATTGTACGTATTTTCCTTTGAGCTAAACTAATTCCTTGACTGAAATTAATGTTTTAAATAACTCATTTCATAGATGTGATCTTGATAGATCTGGTGGAGAATCATATTTGGTGAGCTAAACTCATCCTTATTTTAACATACAGCTAAAATCGCTACAACGTGCTTGTACACATTATACATATGCAATAAATTTAACCATGCTTATTTCTTAAGCAAGTTTTTGATTATAGTGGTTTTATTAAGCAAGATTATAATGGTAGTCAAAGGTGACCCAGAATTGTTTGCTTTCTTAAATCTCCCAAAACATCTTTTGAGTTCAACAGAACAAAACATATACAATATCTAGGAAACCATTCAGATAAGTAAATATAGCATTAAATATAACCCTAACCCTAATCTTAGTATTTTCAAACTAAAAAACTTTTTGCCAGTCAACCTCCTTATTAGACTGCATGGATGGGCAGTGTTTCAAATACATCCATTTGAAATAGTATTTTGTATTTAAATGCATTTAATATTAGTATTATTTTCTATTTATTTTTGTATCGCCTATAGTGATGTGCGGATGGCGGTTAAATCCGCGGGCGCTGCGGATGATCCGCGGGTCGGGTGGGTCGGTTTAATAAAAAAATACATTCTGATTAATTGCGTGTGGGTCGCGGGTGGATGAGATCATATATAAATATTAACAAAATTTCTCTAAAAATACGAATGTCTTTTAAATGCATTTTTCATCAGGCAGACACAAATTTGAACTCATTTAAAAAAAAATATACGCGTGCCGGCGGAAGAGAGGGGGTCCATTTCTTAAAGCAGAAATGGAGGTGAAACAGATCCGGGAGGGTGGGAGAATTAAAAACAAAACAAAAGGAAGGGAAGAAGGAAAGAAGGAAAGAAAGAAAGAAAGAAAAGTAGCGAAGTGGTTAACGAGGATGAATCAAGTGCTGGGTATGTAATATGCAACGACTGTGTGGCACTGTGTGTGTATATGAAAGCCACAAGACCTTGAATATGGTACATCATGTGTGTGCTAAATCGAAAGATTAGATTTAAGCATTTGCAGACATAGACAGTGCTAGAAAATGTACCGTTATCCAGTCATTCGTGTGTGTTGCAGTGACAGAAACGGCGATATTCAAAGTCTGAAGGAAGTAAAGCCTGTGTTCATTTTATTAAGAAAATGTAGGCTAATCTGGCCAAAGACAAACTTTTGTTTTATAAATAAATGTTCCTTTAAAAGCATTTTACAATCAGCGTATTATTTTACCATCAGAGATTGGCAGATTAGTTCTAACGTCACTGAATCTGATAACATCATGCTCAAAACAAAGAATTAGAGTAATTAAATTGACGATCGGGTGCGGATATCTATATCAGAGAAAATTATACGTGCGGGCGGGTGGATCATTTATTTGAAGCAGCGGTTGCGGGTGACATTTTAGCTCATCCGCGCATCTCTAATAGCCTAGTTAATTCAAGAAATCAGCAGTCTAATAAAAAGCTTGATTGGCAAAAAGTATTTTGTATTTTGAAAATACAAAAATACAAAGACATTTTGTCATTTTAGAAGTTCTACTTCTGTGGTTTTTTGGTGAAAGTAACTCAAAGTAATACAGGAGTCATGTAACGTATTACAATTCTGAGACAGTAATATTGCAAGGTAAGGGTAAACAGTAACAAGTAATCTGTAATGTATTACTGTTTGGAAGTAACTTGCACAACACTGTTCTTACATTACGTACATAAATATTAGACATACATTTTTCCTGTTAAATGTGTAATGTTTTGGACTACACTGCACAATGGCTTTGTTAATGAAACATAATAAAAAAAATATTATTGTTAAACTGTCAATGTTTAAAGGGTTAAAGGTGCTCTATTTATATTCAAGTATAGCACAATAACATACTACAAATTAGATTCAGTGCTTTATTATAAATTAATATAATAAGCTACTTGTTTAATACAGTTTAGGTATTACAACGATAATTGGCAGTGAGTGCTATGTGTGTAGGTGTACAGTATTATTTGAAAAACACATATTACCTTTGCAGAGTGCCCGGGATTCTGTGCTACGACGCTGGGTAGGCTTAAGTGAAAATTCTGGACGTGTTTTCGTGGAGAAAAAATAATACCATATAAAATTGAGATAACACAGGCTACACGATCCCTGAGATATCAGATGTGAAAGAGTGGAGATAGACCGAACCGATTCTTACTATATTCTAGACATGTCATGGAGACTGAGCCTGGAATCCGCGGCCACACATTACAGGGTTACAGAAAACCCAACGGAATTCCATGGATTTTAGCAATCTTCATTGACAGGTATTGGGTCTCGGGTCTAGTGCTTGTGGTGTCTTTTCTCTCTGTCTTCTGTTGTTGCCATATCAGACACGTGGCTTTGTTGTTTTTACTTGCCATGTGTCTGAGTTCTGCGTTGATCCGCGTTTTTGATTTTCCCGCTCTTTTCTCCAGCTGTTCCTCATCATTTTGCACGCCCAATTTTTCAGTTTTTTATTTGTTAAAAAAGTTTGAAATATCCAATAAATTTCGTTCCACTTCATGATTGTGTCCCACTTGTTGTTGATTCTTCACAAAAAATTACAGTTTCATATCTTTATGTTTGAAGCCTGAAATGTGGCAAAAGGTCGCAAAGTTCAAGGGGGCCGAATACTTTCGCAAGGCACTGTATATCCCGTGTTTCTCTTGTCCTGTGTCAGTCCGTTTTGGTTCTTTTACCGAAGGTTGTCCGGTCTAGTCTAGTCTTGTCTAGTCTTGCCCTGTCTGAAAGCGCGAGTGCACATCACTAAATCTATTTGTCTGTCTAGGCTCCAGAGCTGTTTGACTGCACCAAGTATCTACCTCTGCCTTGCTCTCTGTCTAAACTCCAGAATCTCCGGGTGTCGATCTCTAAACTCAAGGGACCTCGCTGCAACCTCCTAGGGTGTCGATCTCTCAACTCAAGGGACTTCGCTGCAACCTCCTAGGGTGTCTCTTCGATTCCCTGTGGCATTCCCCGGGTTTCCGCACTGGTCTCCACAGCCCTGCCGTTTGTTTTACCTGTCTACTGCAGGTGGATGTTCCTTGGCCCTCGTTGGGCGGAATTACGTTTGTTTTACCTGTCTACTGCAGGTGGATTTTCCATGGCCCTCGTTGGGCGGATTTATCTCTTGGGTTTTTGTGGATTACCTTTTGGACTGAACTCCCTTGCTGACTCTCGCATCTGAGAGTATTCCCCTGATTCTCACGGCCGAGCACTCGAGCCCTTGCGACATTGTGAAAGCACCCGTTTCCTCGGGTTCTCTATTTTCTTGTCATATTATCTACTGTTGTGTATGCTCTGCTTGGGATCGAAATAAACCATCAGCTAACCTGCACTTGACTCGTGAGTCGTTCCTAACAGACAGGTACACATACACCGCATGAGCGCGATTCGTTTGCTGTGACAGATTTTAATGGAAAGAAAGCATGAACGATTATGGACGTAAAAATAATATAAAAAATAACATATTATCTATCCATCAATTACCTGAGACAGTGCTGGGTCATTTCAAATTAATTCACAAGAAGAACGAATGAAAGGCTAATGCTAATGATTTGTTTTTAATTTACTTTCCTGTGGCTCAGTGGTTAAAACGTGGCGCTAGAAATGCCAAGGTCATGGGTTCGATCCCAGGGGATTGCACATAGTCAGAAACAAATGTAAAGTACAATGCAAAGTAAGTCGCTTTGGATAAATTTATTACATTACAATTAAATCACGAACAGAACCAAATCTGCAGTTAATGGCATTACACAGAGACAGGTAGGCTATAATATTTTCAGGGCTTTATCTGGACGTTATTTAGAGTAAAATATAATATGATAGGATAGGATGAAATAATAATGGAGACAATAGGCTGCAGTTAAAGTTTTTTTTTACTGGACCAGTAAAACTCTATTCTAATTCAAATAAACTATTACAATTAAAATATATCTTTACGTCACAAGTTATTCAAATTTTTCATACTGTACAACTTAAAGAAAAGTGCTGTTTTAGAATTTATTTTGTAATGCTTTTTCGGTTTCCATACTCTCGGTCCAATTTTACATTTAAAAACATTCCACCCTGCAGATTACTTAACGGAAGGTTTCATTTTGCCAGCACTGAATTTTTAGAATTAATCAACTAATTAAAAGGGGGGCACGGTGGCTTAGTGGTTAGCACGTTCGCCTCACACCTCCAGGGTTGGGGGTTCGATTCCCGCTTCCGACTTGTGTGTGTGGAGTTTGCATGTTCTCCCCGTGCCTCGGGGGTTTCCTCCGGGTACTCCGGTTTCCTCCCCTGGTCCAAAGACATGCATGGTAGGTTGATTGGCATCTCTGGAAAGTCCGTAGGGTGTGAGTGCGTGAGTGAATGAGTGAGTGAGTGTGCCCTGCGATGGGTTGGCACTCCATCCAAGGTGTATCCTGCCTTGATGCCCGATGACTCCTGAGATAGGCGCAGGCTCCCCGTGACCCGAGGTAGTTCGGACAAGCGGTAGAAAATGGATGGATGGAATCAACTAATTATTCCGCTCAATGTAAGACCGCTCAATGTAAATCCTCAAACCTCGCACCCGGGCACAGTGTGCGCTGATCGTAATCCTGCGAGACTGGCGGCTCCGGGGAGAAAGCAGACAGGGATATAACTTGCGCTCTAAACGATGTTGAGAGCGACTTAGCCCCAGAAGCCTCTGAAACCCTTTTAGTGAGACAGGACGTCCCAGACTAAAAAGGCTCTAGGTCGACGTGATACGTTGCACGCGCTCTGGGCTCAGTGATGGTGATCGAGTCTAAGCACACTCCCAAATACACGATCGACCGGATGGGGAGAAGCACGCTCTTCCGTCTGTTCACACACAGCCCTAAGGTTTTCATGTGCGAAAGGAGCCTGCATGCATGGGCATCAAGCATCTCTTGCGAGTGGGCTAAAACAAGCCAATAGTCCAAATAATTCAGAATCCGCATACCGCTCGCTCTCAGAGGGGATAAAGCCGCATCCACTATCTTTGTAAAACTGCGCGGAGCTAACGCCAGCCCGAAGGGGAGCACCATTAATTGGTACGCGGTGCCGTCGAATGCAAACTTCAGAAAGCGCCTATGGCGAGGGAAAAAAGTATGAAAGTATGCATCTTTTAGATCCACTGAAATAAACCAGTCCCTGGGCCGAGTCTGCGCGAAGATCTGTTTTATCGTCAACATTCTGAAAGCGCATTTGTACAGCGTACGATTGATGGGTCTCAGGTCTAGAATTGGAACGACAAAATCTCTCTTTGGAACGACAAAATAGCGGCTGTTGAAGCCACTCTCTCTCTCGCTTGAGAAGACTACCTCTATCGCTTGCTTCGCAAGGACTGTCTCCTGTCTCAACAGCGTTATATTACGCGGGGAGACTACGGACGGGACCACGCCATTGAAGCGGGGCAGCCTGCTTCCCTATTATATTCAGCACCCAGGGCGAGATACCCAGGATGGACTGCCATGCTTCTTTGCATACCTGCATGGGACGCAACGTCTCGTTCTGCACTATCCGGGTTATCCCGCGCGAGGGGGAAGCCACCATCAGCGGACTCAGCGGCGATGTACGAGCGCCGCTCCGAGCTCCGCCGAGAGAGCTCTGACTCGCGGTAACCAGAGTATGAGACGGGACATAAGGTGGGACTGGTGCATCACCGTAAACCTGGGCCCTTTGAGCCAGTCGGACTCGTGCTGAGAATTCTGATAAACTGTCGGACAAGGGGCATGCTAGAGCCTAAATTTGAGGCCCATCCATGAGTCTACACTTGTATATGACAGACAGATCTCTAGTGATCAGATTTAACATGCGAGATGCTGTAAGGATTTACGCTGCTCTCTCTTTACTATTACACTCATCTTTTTTTTCTTTTCACAGGTCATTTGTATTATGCGCTCCTCCCACGCCCTTTATTTTTTTTTAAAGTACAATTTACGCATCAAATTCGCGCTTTACAATTTTTTAATTTTTAAGAGCTTAAGTGAGCTGTACAAGTTGAGAAATATGTGACAATGCGCTTAATTTACAGTCAGATCCCTTTAAGCGTGCACTGTACGTATTTATCAGGAGAGAGACATAATCGAACAGGAACAGCAAGGGAGCCGAGAGCAGTTTGTGTTCACAATGCATGTTTTAAGAGAACTGTGCCATAAACTAAAAGCGAACCGTACCCAGACCCCCTCCTGAGATGGTCTCGGTTCGGTTTCACTTTCAAGGGGTCTGAGATCGTTTGCAGTGTTCACGTATGGGCCAAAATTCACATATGGGCTCATCTACAGTGTTATTTATTTATATGTGAAACGTACATCCATGCATGTGACGTGACAGTGACCGTACAGTTTTTTGTAAAGATATAATATGTACAGGGCAGAACTGAGTTAAATGGATTGGTCCAGCACTCTACAACCATGGCAGTTTCTCATTTGGTCCATTGGTAAAATGCCCACCCCTAATCTAGAGTCTGTCACAGCGACAGAGGTTCACTCTTCCCACGTTACAGTCTCTGCGAGGTACCAGACAGACCCCCCTTCTTCTCTTTAACGTCTCTCTTTTATGATCCAGACACAAGATTCAACAATTTGTCTATGCCAGGCTCTACAACGCTTTATATTTCACATATTTCGAATCTATCCTTCACTGCTATCCCACGATGAAATTTTTTCCAGTTTCTATAAAGTCCCTTCCTCCGAAAAGCTCTGATTGGTAAAGCTGACCCAGTCTGTCGTGATTGGTTCGCTGCTTAAAGCGTGTGTCTGAAGATGTCCCACCCACACCAAATCAGCGAGCTTCCGCTTCTCAGGCTGTTGTAATCGGCCCTCCTCTCAGTGCACGCGTGGAGTTTTCATAAGCTTAGTTTTGCATTTTCATATTGAACCTAAGTTGGATAATAAAACAAACTGATTGACCAGGAGATAATTGCAAGTAGGACGTCAAAAGGATGTGTTTTAAAGGTATGTAAACACACACAATATCAGTGTATTACACAGAACAGTTTTAACATCTGATGTTAAAGTCATGGAAGCTATTATTTGACCGTTAGTTGCCTTAGAATATGTGTAGCTGATTTCTTATTACCAGCTGTAGAAGCGCAGCTTAGTCAATGTTTACAATGGTGAGCATACACTACTCCAGCGACTCTTCTTCTTCTCTAAGGAAGGCCTCACCCTTTTTTGTCTAAGCTGAGCGTAGCTGTGCCTGGTCGTAGTTTTAGATGTGCAACAGGTGTAAATATGTATCTCAATATTTATCAAGTCTGGACGTAGTTAGGCTCGAAGTTGGGCTTACACCCATTTTTTTTACTTTCAATGGGGCAACCAGCCCCAGAGGTATACCTTGGAGCAGATGTAACTTCATTTTTACATGGCTCACCTTTGCAATCCTCGTAGTCTGTGTGCTGAGGAGTGTAATGGTTACACAGTCGCTCCAGTATGAGTTTGTAGTGCATGAGTCTCTGGATAGGCTTCAGGAGGAAGGTGTTGAGAGGCAGGTAGCAAACCTTCTGCAGCTCAAACTCTTTATACACAATCTCTAGTTTCTTCACACGTTTTGTTGCTTTCTCGAGCTCTGTTAACACCTCATCATAATTTTGCAGATAGCCTGTGAACTCCTGAGGAATGGAACATCATAAATAGAGCTTCCCAAATCTGTTAATTCAAATTCATCTGATTTATTATGCTGTACAATTTTTGTAGAACTAAACTAAAACCTTACCTTCAGGGCACACATGTTACGGAGCATTACGTCTCCAATTCGCTGGCAATCTCCTTTTACATGAGCGTTGCGTCGTCCCTCCCTCCAAACAGGTAAAAACCATAAAAAGTAGAGGCAAAACAATATAAGAAAACTAAAGGTGAAATCAGTATTTTTATCCAACCACAACTATTGGCTGTTGCGTGACCATTTCTCTTGTGGAAAAAATATTTACTTTTTTTGACTGCAAATAGTACAGTTTCACAATGGCATCAGTCACTGAGAACTTTTTTCTTCTGCATGATGTTACACTAACGCTTCTATCCAGTCCAAAATAATGGCCAGTGCGACAAAACATACTGAGTGCACCCTCAAAATATTTTACAAAACATTTTTGAAACATTTCAACTTAAACAAATAATTTAATTAGATTTGTATTTGTATTTTCGTCTAATCCACCGATAAAGCTATTGTATAACAGATAAAATACAGTGCAAGACATTTAGACTACTTTTTTATTAAAAAAAATATTTTTAAACCCTGGTCCCAATTCACTATTATTATGCTGACTTTGAGCTCCATTGAAGAAACAGGAAATGACATAGGTATGAAACAAGTAAGGCCGTGTACAGACTTGACATCTTTTTTGCAGTGTTGTAATGTAACGAAGTAAAAATACTTAATTACAGTACTTAATTTTTTGTTAGTATCTGTATTTATTATTATTTAATATATACAGTTTTATATATTTCTGAAAACTTCTACTTTTACTCCGATACATTTTCCCTAAGTATGTTCGTTACAATTTACTTCAAAAAAATCTGAGATTGACTGACCATAGACCAGTGATGTGCGGTCAGGGAGACAGAACTTCACCTGTCATCATGAAAAAAATTATAATAATGATAACATAAAATAAAATTGAATAAATGAAACCTGTTCTGTGCTATACATTTGCTTTCTGTATGATTCCAACAATTTGATAATTTTTATAGTCAAAATCACTGAATTTGCACATTTCCTGCTCAAATAAATGGGGAAATGCGATGTGCGGCAGCGACAAGGCAAGCCTCACCTCGGACTGCACTATCACTCACACACTGGGTTGATGCATGCAATTGGCGTGTGCCTGTTGCTGTCTCTCTGTATGACGTATATTATACACTTTCAACAGTCTGGCTAATATCTTTCATGGATGTGTGTGACATAATTAGTCTTGCTAATCGGACATAAAACCGCAGTGAAAAGGGACAAGGTGAGGCAGACAGTTACCGTGCCGCAACTGAAGGGGGCAGATATGAGCCAAACAGTCAGGATGACTTTTACAACAAAGTGACAGAGATTTTCGTGAAGAATTTTTAAAAACTAAATGTTGACCTTAAATAGAAAATTATTTAGTTTTCCCTGTTATCCTTTTGTCAGACATACTGTCTGTAGTAAAATTATTAAAGCATCAAAACGAAAAGCTTTTAAACAACCATATTTTTAATTTTTTTTTTTTTTTGTACACCACTCTTTCATTTGTATTGTAATGTATGATTACGAAATTAATTGTGAAATTTGCAATGTGCAACAAATTTAGAACATATGAAGGATGCAGAGCAATGCGCTCTCTCGCCGCTATAAATTTAACGTTTTTTCTTAGCCAAATAATTACCTTACCCGTGTGTGTGTGTGTGTGTGTGTGTGTGTGTGTGTAAAGCATGCTGATGAGATATAAAACAAACAGTATTCAATGTTGAATAGTAAAATAAGCAATTGAATAGTAAATAAGATACTATTTTGGGCTCATATGACCAATCAGCGAATCAGCGATCTGGTCACGATGACCGCGCTTAACCAATCACTGGTTAAATGTCAATGCGCAAATGCACACAGACGCTCTCTCGAATCATTTGCGGTTAATTTATACACAAGCCCGGACATGTCGGATGCTAGTAGCAAGCGATCATTTGTAAGTACAGTTTCTCTTGACAATAAAGACATTTTTTTTGTCTGTTCACATATGTAACCAGCAATTTACATAGCCAATCGTTGCTGCTGTACTTTATATTTCGATATATTATTTGTGGTAGTGGCAGGTTATATATAACAAGTAAAAGAAGCCAAGAAGAACTGTTACTAGGCTAAATTAGGCTTGTCTCTCCAATATTTTGAAATTAGACTTTTGATACCATTCTCTACTGCTAGATGTCAATGTACCATACGGTTTCTTCAAAAACGTCAAAACTACAGGATCCATTCAAGAAATTGTTATTTAATAAAATTAACATTAAACAAAATTCAACAAATCGTTTATTTAATTCAATTATTATACAATAAAATTATTATGTAAATTATTATTAAAGGGATAGTTCACTCAAAAATTCTGTCTAAAATTCTGTCATCATTTACTTACCTTCAGGTTGTTTCAAACCTATATACATTTCTTTGTTCTGTTAAACACAAAGAAAGATATTTGTAAGAATGTTAGCAATTTGTAGTTCTGTGACACTACCGTAGTAGGAAACAAATATTGTATTTTTTAATATTTTTTATTGTAACATTTTTTTGTTCTGTTGAACACAAAGTGAGATATTTTAAAGAATTTAGGAACACAACCATTAAATTTTTCCTACTATGGCAGTCAATGATGTCAAAGAATTGAAAATGTCTTACATTGTTCCATATATATTTCCCTGTATTCATCAGAACAAAGTAATTCATACAGGTATGGACATGACATGAGGGTGAGCAAATGATGACCGAATTTTCATTTTTGGGTGAACTATCACGTTAACATATATTAAATTAAATATAAATAGTTTTTATTAAAAAATTATTAGACACTAGCCAAACACAGACCGGAAGTTAACTGCAGTCCCGGCGCATGTGTCGGATGAAACGGTCTAAAGGAAAAAAATCATATAGCTAAGGCTGTTATGCTTAAAAATGCATCTCACACTTTCAGAGAAAGCATCCACATTCTCTTAAATATTATGGAGAGCTGACATCAATAAAGAGAAGAAGATCTTCGGAGACTCCATCCACCAGCAAAGAGACAACATTAGTGAGCAACTGGACTGTGACTCAGAGTGCTATTGACAAAGCTATTGTAAAGTATGTAGTTCAAGGGCTCCAGCCATTCTGTGTTGTTGAGCAAGAAGCATTTAAGCATTTTGTGAAGGAACTACAGCCTAATGCCAGAATAATGTCACAACTGACCCTGTGTTCCATGATTGAGGATGCCTCCAACAGAATGAGGAATTTAGTGACTTAGGACAGCTGAGCACGTCGCCACCACCACTGACTGACTGAAGACGGAGCTTCATTGGCGTTACTGCACATTGAATCAACCCTGACAGTTTTACCAGATGCTCAGCAGCTCAAGCCTGTAAACAGTTGAGAGGTTTGCACACATTTGATGTGTTGGCAAATGCCCTAAATGGCTTTTTATTCCGAGTTTGAAATTCGGGAGAATATTCTGAAAACAACAACAGACAATGTCTCCAATTTCTTAAAAGCTTTCAGAATTTTCAGTGAAGATGAGAACAACAATGAGGTCAAAAGAGATGCTGACGCATCTCAATCAGGAGAGGAATGAAGAGGATGGAGAATGTGATGAAGATGTCATGGAGTCTGTTGATGTATCAGAGCTTCTGATGTAAACATGATGGTTTTGACTTTCAGCGCCCAAAGCACCATCGCTGTGCTTGTCATCTACTCAACCTTTTAGCCACAGTTGATGCCATGAAAGCAAGATCCAGTGAGGCATACAAGAAAGTGCACCGTTCAACATTTGGCAAGTGTAATGCACTTTGGAACAGTGGTCCACACTTGCAGCCTAAACTGTTGAAGATGTTTGCGCCCTTCAGCCGCTGCTCCCGAATGCTACCAGGGTGGAACTCCTTGTTCATGTCAGTAGAAAGACTGCTGAGAATAATCAAAGAGAAAGGTGAAGGGGCCAGCCCATCAGAGTCATCTGCACAGACTTAAAGGTTCCAATGTGAGTAATAATATGTTTTATGTTATCATGACTGACCATTCTTAAAACACTTACAGTAGGGCATCAAGCATTTTCTTAGACATCATCAGTAATTAATTACTCATGATTACTCATCATGCTAATTCAGATGAATGGTTATATCTTGATTTAAATAACTTTTTTTACAGGTTTAAGCCCTGTCGCCCAGGCAACCAACATCTTGTAAGCTGAAACTAATGCCCATATGGGGTGGCTTCTTCCAGCAATCAACCTGCTGATCGTCAAACTTGACAGAGTCAGATTGCCATTGAAGTAATGCAAGCCTCTTGTGGATGCTTTACAGGTGGGTATAAAAAATCGTTTTGGCCATGTTTGAAGACCCTGAGTTGATCGCAGCTGCGATTCTTCTTCCAAAATTTTATACATCTTGGACAAAAGATGATGCCACTATCAGACTGGGTCCAGACAACATAAGGATAGTGAAAAATAAGTCTATGAGTGAAAATTTTGACTAATGTTGTCATTCATAAACTAATTATTGATGCATTGATGTGCCTTAAACTATATGATTAATCCTCAAATTAAGCAATTATAGTAAAAAATATTAGGTTGAGGTCATGGCATATTAGAAAGTTGTATTAGTCATGATTTATATTTTCATCCTCTGTTTCGGGAATAGACTACATCAAGCAGCAAATGGAAGAAGTGAGACTGAAGAAGAGTGCGACTGCATTCTCGCAATTTTGAAAACCAACTTCTTTTGAAGTTGAAGTTTTAGAAAAATATTTACTGGGTTGTTACTGTAGGGGATAATGCAAGGAAAGAAATAGGGAGGGAGGGCCAGACAGATTTGTTTGTAAAAGTTGTTCTTTAAGAGGGATATTTTGGGGGGGTTGGGAGGAAACTGTCCCTTTAAAGTTATAAAGATGTGGTTCCTGAAACTTGTAACATTAAGTTTAGCAATTTGATGAAGGACATGTTCCAGATAAAACTACTGCTGAGACTTTATCAAAGAGGTGTAAATTGTTATGTAAGCTGAATTTTTCGTCTTCATGTTTAAAACAAACAAAAAAAATTAATAGTCTCATTAACTTTGAATCAGATTTAATATAAAAAAGTACTTTTCGTACTTAAGTACAATGTTTATCTGTTACATTAAGACTTTTACTCAAGTCTTATTCTAAGAGGTGACTTTAACTTCTACCAAAGTAGTTTTCTGGCAAGATATTAGTACTCAAGTATTGATTTTAGGTACATTTTTGAAGCTGCTAGCTTGGAGGCCTTCGTGCACAGACGTTGCTTCCGAAATCATGGCCTGACTGGGCAGCAAGTCGAAAAGTCATTTCCATACCAACACAAGAAAAAAATGGAAAAGGTGCCGGTGGCTTTTTTGATGAGCACAAAACTCTATCATAATATACATCATAAAGAGGCTGTGTGGGCACAGATTGGACGGATCCTTGGTTGTTCAGGTAAGTGTGTAATCTACTACTTGTCGTTAAAAATGATCACCTAGCTTAATATTCACTCAGCAACAGTTATGGTCCGTGTATCTTTTGTTCATTTGTTTTTCAGTTGGAACTTGAACAAACTGGAGAGAGAAAACGGCGCAATTTTTGTTTTTCGTTCATAAAAAAAACGAAAAACAAGTATTCGCCTTGATTTTTCCTTTTCAATTTCACAGATTAAAAAAAATAAACAACTTGAAAACTAGTTTTTCACACGTGGGTGATATGAAACGCCCCCTTCCGCTGATTGGCCAATCAAAGATCAGTAAGCGATGTTTTCAATTGTCCCCCCCGGTCCGTGAATGAACAGAATAAATAGTCCTCCACTGCTGTACAGTGGGGATTCTTAAAGTACGTTTAATTTCTCTCATTAAACAACCGTCCACAAACCGTACAGGGCAGATTATAGACTGGACTTTCTACTGTGCAACCTATAGCATTTCATATAAATATTTATATCACAAATATTAATGTAGTTCGCATCCGCATCTTTCTAGCTCTCCAGGGTTAAATCTGTGTGGCAAAGCTGCGCGAGACAAAGTGGATTCATATACTTATTTTATTTCACTCAAAATTGGCTTCAGGCCTAACTACGTCCAGACTTGTGATAAATATTTACACCTGTTGCACATCTAAAACTACGACCAGGCGCAGCTACGCTCAGCTTAGACAAAAAAGGGGCGAGGCCTTCTTTAGAGAAGAGGAAGAATCGCTGGAGTAGTGTATGGTCACCATTGTAAACATTTGACTGAGCTGCACTCCTACGGCTGGTAGTAAGAAATCAGGCGGAAATAGCTCTTAAATAGATTTTTCTCTGTTGATTTTGAGAAATTCTACTGCATCAGTAGCGGTCTTGCCAGAGAAATCGACCAGCTGGAGACATGAAGGACTTTGCAAACCTATCCCTAACAGCTACAGCGTCTCTACTGGCATTATTGGTGCCAAGCCGGGGTGCAGTCTGCATTCCTAAAGATGGCTCTGTTTTCAAAGTTGGAGCAGGAGCTGTGGGCACATTCCTCTTCAAGAAATTGTGGAGCATAAAGGTGGCCTTCACAATCTTCTCAGCTACCTCTGGAGACACTCCCAGAACCCTGCAATATCCTCTCCATTGTGCTGCAAGTATACCAAATGTACACTCGACCATTCTTCGGGCATGGGAAAGACGACAATTAAAAACTTGCCTTTCTCCAGTGTTGTGTCCAGGGTAAGGGCGGATGATGTTACGAGACAACGGGAATGCCTCATCTGCGAGGAACACATACGGCATGGCTCCAAGATGCTCTGCTCCAGGAAGGGGACAGTTTTCAGGTATCCTCAGGTTGCTCTGGCGTAGGGCGGATCCGAAGGCAGAGGCAGGCAGTGTTCCTCAATCACTGTTCCAACCACAGGCACCAATGTCTACAACCCTAAAGCGATACCTGGCATCAACAACTGCAAGGAGAACTACTGAAAATGTCCCTTTGTAGTTGTAGTATAGGGACCCACTGGATGGAGGGGCAAAGGTTCCAGATTGCCACAAGATGCACAGCAGCCTATGGCAGTAAAATAGATCCTGTGAATATGACGCCATCTAGTGGCATAGCTTTGCTGTCCTTCTGAAACCTTGCATCTTTATATTTCATTATTAGACACCCTTTATGTTTATTACTGGGTTTTACAAATATCTTAGGAATCAAAAGTATTAAAAAGTGCTTGCCAACTTTGACATCACAGTATTTAATCATTTTAAAAGTACAGTGTTTGTTTTATTTCCTGAAAACTTGTGAATTAGAACATCGAAGGATTTAGAAGGACATCGACGATATGCTGCATTACATGTGTTGGACGGGCTTAATTATTGTTTTAATACCTTTATGTTTGTATACCGTTTATAACCATGAAGGCCTATGTGACAAATGGAAACTCTTAATAGTTTTTTCAATGCCCTTTCATGTGGATCTAGCATTTCACATTTACATAAGTATGTAACGCGTCACCTGTCAAGAGAGGAATCAGAAAAGTCTGACGACTCACCTTAAGCAAATGCAGAGACGTTCCTCCGGGCTGATGGTCTCCCTGAATTTTGTCTGCCTTTTTGCAATCAATGGTGCAATGATTTGTAGCAGGTCTTCAAATTGACTTTTGTTTAGTCTAAACTGCAAACTGTGCATCATCCAACCAGAGCTCCTGGACTAAACTGTTGTAACCACCATACTGTTTCCTTCCCCGTATAATCTTGTGCACCCACAAACATCGTTGCGAACGGACATTCTCCTCCCCGTTATCTTCAAAAGCCAACTTCCTCTTTTTCGACATTTCTGAACCACACAGCACTAGGCTAACGTTACTGTTGCACCTGTTGTTTTAGCAACAAAAGACGGCTTCGGCTGCTATTTGTAACCAAACGCTGCAAGCATTCTAGTAAAAAAGCACTTTTGTCAAATTTTTCTAGTAAAAAAAGAAGTAAGGTCTGAACACGGCCTAAGTGCTGACATTGTTATCTGTTAACATCATTAGTGTGTGTAATGTGTTAGGAGAGGGCTAAGTACCAAAGAGCCAGCCTTTGGTCGATCTCTTTGAGGAAACCTCTGTGGAACTCATAGATGGGGTCAATGTTGGAGAACAGGAGGTTCATGAGACCCTCAGGCATTACATTTTCTTTCATCACTGCACTGCGGAACCACTGAAGCACACACATACACACGTTATATTAAACACATCATCTTTTAAAAGACAATTGCATCAGAGTTCATCTAACACCCCGTTCAGATCACCAGCGACAAAGCAATGATAGCCTAGCGCCATCCAGCGACACGAGCGTCAGTGACCATTGGTGACAGGAAGTGGGCGTGTCTAGCGACTCGACAAAGCTGAGATTTGCTTAACTTTATTTAGGATAACCAAAGCTAGGAACGCCTTCAACTGCTAGAGACTGGTGACACAAAGCGATACAGTCGCTGGCGGTCTGAACGCAGCTTTACAGACACACAGACCCAATTTGTAATCAGCAAAACAATAAACTTCACATAAGTAAGCTGAACTCATTACCCTCATGATGAGTCATGAGTATAGAAGACTCTGCTCACCACTGTGATGACCTCCAGATCCTTCAGATACGTTCGCTCTGTTGTCAGAATCTCTTTAGCTATGAAGTAAGCTTTATCTGTAGGGTATCTCTGAAAAGGAAAGCATTCATAATATAAGTGTCATCACATTGACTTTTCACCAGAAAATTAAAATTGTTTAGTTCATTATTTTAAGGACAGTCAAACCCAGTATAAAAAGCACTACAGACTATACTATGTGAGAAATAGATGTGTACATAATTGTAGGTGCCCTTGGTAAATATAAGCAAAGAAGGCTGTGAAAATATATCTGCATTGTTTCTCCTTTTGAACAAGATGTCCAGAACCTCTGTTATAAAAGTAGGTCCACAAAAATAAAGATCTGGCAGTAAATTTAAAGCGGATGTAACACGAAGTATCCTTGCATAACTGTTACTTTTACATTTGTGCATTTGGCAGACGATTATTTCTAAAGCAACTTACATTGCATTTAGGCCTGGGTGATATATATTGCGATTCACACTAATTATAAATATCTAAATCGATTTTGAAATCGATTGTGTGTATTATGCACAGCTCTTCTGTGAACTACGCCTCTTTGATCAGTAGGAATTACTGCTCGATCTAAATCACTACAAGCTTGAGTCGTTTATAACGTGCATTTAAAAAAGCAACACTCGGAAAACATCATCACTATAAATATACTTTATCATCATGAAAATAACTGAAAAGGTTTGAAGAACAGCGATATAATATGACCATTGGCATTTCCAGGAACTAATCGTTCTTCTGTTTCCCATATTCTGAGTTTCTGCGCAAGAGCGCCCTCTGGCTTTCGGATCTGGCTGTTTAACCGTAATTCATTGAGAAACTGAGAACATAAGAAACGCACAATATATCGCCCATCCCTATTTGCATTAAACTAAACATTTGCAATCCCTGGGATCGAACACACGACCTTGCCGTTGCAAGTGCCATGCTCTAACCACTGAGCTACAGGACAGCAATACTGTTAATTCACCATAGGTTTGTGATGTTTACCTTATGCACGTACCGATGCCGATTGCCAACAAATCACTTACCACATGCAGTTCATGTCTTTCTTTCATCGCTGGGACTGTTCCATCTTATCAGTTTCAAACGATCTCCAAATCCAGCGTTATTTCCACCGTTTATATAACATTTCTCACCGAAATGCAGTGAACAAACATACACAGCTGAACTACGTGAACAAACAAAGCACATTGATGCCCGTGCTCTTTCTCTCGCTCTAGCTGGATGATGTGTGCACAAGCACAAACCTTGGGGGAGTGTGTCGAGCACAGAAATACTACGTCATATGCCCAACACGTTTTTTGAAAAGTTGACCATGTCAAGCATGAGAAACCAACATGTTTAACGTTGTAAAGTCAGAATGCATGAAACACTGCAGTTTTCCTTTATTTTTTCTAACCCCCAAATTCCACTGATATCCATCTGTAATCTTTGGCCTCTCAAATTCTTCTCCTTGCTGTGCATTAAGACAATATAGACACACATCAGATTAAACTTAAAATTAAACAGATTAAATATAGATTAAAACGTCTTGATCATTGTCCTGATGTTGGTAATGGACATTTTTATTGTTTTAACTATTTCCTTAAAACCACTTTCTATTTTGTGTAGCTCAACACTCTTTTGGTGGACATCAGAACTGTATTGTTTGGTTTTACCCAATGTGATGAATAATTAAGGG
Source organism: Triplophysa siluroides (assembly GCA_006030095.1). Taxonomy (NCBI): domain Eukaryota; kingdom Metazoa; phylum Chordata; class Actinopteri; order Cypriniformes; family Nemacheilidae; genus Triplophysa; species Triplophysa siluroides. Next base: position 472,506 of record VCII01000146.1, read on the forward strand.
GATTTGGGCTTTGTGTTACTTAATATTTATTCTCTTGTGCAACAAGAAGTCATGAATGGGCAACATCGTGTTTCTAGTTACCTTTGTGTGCTAAGAAAATGTAAATATCAATGGGAACATACTTGAGAGATATTTTACGCTAAGTATTTCTGGGGGTATCAGATAATTTTTTTTTTCAAATGTGATATTCCCCCCACTTCCAATTGTTTTTAATGAAATGTTGTATTCTTTAATAAAAGATCAAAAGGAGAAACAATGTAGATATTTTCACAGCCTTCTTTGCTCGTATTTAACAAGGGATCAACAATTTTGTCCATGTCTGTAAATTTTAAACCCAAACAATAAATCTGGTTGGGGAACAAAATAAAACCAAAAATACTTTTATTGTATGACTACTTTTACTAGCACAAAAGACTGATTACTTTTGCTATGACACAACAGGGGTGAAGAAAAAATGAATGAATGCATTTAGTCAAGGCAATATTTCAAGCACATTTTTAAGTAATATTTCAAGATTTAACATTGAAGGCAGGAGATTTTAAAGGTCAGTTGTGCACACCAAAGTTAGCAGAGAGCCAAAAAAGCTCTTTAAAGCCAGCAAGTCCAGCAAAATCATGCACTTAGGGCAACAGATAAAACTTGTTCGACTTGCTTTGTTATAAACCCTGATTCAAGCCTGAACAGGTTGGCATGCGATCTGTATACCTTTCTCCTGCCCTCTTCCTCTTCCTCTAGTCTGGCAGCGGCCACCTCATTCAGGATGGGGCTCTGCAGGGGTGAGGGTCCCTGTCCAGGAAGACTGAGGGTGGACATCTGGAAGAAGGGCGTCAGGCATTGCGGGCCCTTGGCGTTAAAGGGGGACAGCTGTGGGCTATCAATAGCAGAATCTATAGTGTGAGAGCAAAGAGTAAGATTATGAGTTAAACCATGCACACATGCTAAAGTCTCACAATATACCGGTTTTGACAATAACCATGGTTCTTGATATTGCGTTTAAGATACACATACGATAATAACGTAATTCAGTGCCAGTATCTGGTTAAACACCAGTTTGTCAAGAGCCATAACAGTTACAAACTCTCATATTTTGATTGTGATTCATTGCCCAAGACACAGAAAAGCAAAATCAACTTAATTAGCTTTACTGTGGCTCAGTGGTAAGAGCATTGCACTAACAACGCAAGGTTGTGGGTTCGACCCCAGGGGATTGCAAATACCTATGTAAAATGTATAGGATAAAGCAATGTAAGTCGCTTTGGATAAAAGCGTCTGCCAAATGCGTAAATGTAATTAAAGATTGCATTGACTAACAGCATTATTTATTAATTTCAATAGAAACTGCAAAAATATAGTTACTCTATATTATTTTGGCCACAATAAACAAGTTGTGAAGTAGTGAAAATCTGGTTTTGTGACAGCCCTACGTTTCTAAGGGTTCCTAAGGGTCTACAAACAACAGTTTTGTTCAAAGCAAGGTGTCAATCTGCTCTAAAGAGCAGAAGAAATAGAGGATTTAAAGCATCAATAATTCAAACGTTCTAAATATTTGAAAACTAGTTCTGTAACAGTCTTTTGCTGCCCTAAATGATACTGAGAAATCAGAGCAGTAAAAGTTATAATGCACTAGGGCACACAGATGTTCCCACTTGTCATTATTTTATAGCTCTGCAAAGAAGGCCCTGAGAGCACAAAACTATTTCTTTAAATAGTACAACAGAGAGAGGGACAAAATATTTTTTCTTTACAGCGGAGCAGCTCATGGGGGAAAACAAGAATGCAGAGGCTGGGCATAAACAAGGAAATGAACACCAGAAGAAAAATGTTGCTTTACAACCCGGAAATAATATCCTGCCGAGGATTATCAGCAATAACGCTGGTTGGTTCGACGGCAGCATTTTACAGTTTAACGAGAGTTTCCCAGGGAGGATGATACAGGAGAAAGGGGGCGAGGTTTCTGTAGCATGGCTGACCACTTGAACAAACATAGAGGCAGTGCTCTACATTAGAACAAGGCTGTGGAATGTTGCATAAGAAGTGAATGTGAAACTCTAACCCAAAAAACAGACTCATGCAATCGTAGTTTCCACTTGGATTCATCCCTGCAAAAACATTAAATTCCAATTCGTAGTTTTAGTTTTTCTCACCCTTTAATTTAGAAATGACTGTATTGCACTGTTTGTTAAGCGGTAAATTACATTAAGTCTTAACACGCAGCATCTGCCCTGAGCTACCCCCGGGGTATTAATTATAAACATACCACAGCCACCGCTGTCACAAAATCGTCTGATAAGGACATAAGCATATAGGAAGAAGATGTATGTTGTTAAAGGCATGATTTTAATGTAGAACCAAACAAAATAAAACTAGAAACCAACCACCAATACTTACAAATTCATTGAGGTCACACATAAAGCACTCAGTCAGTTTAAAAGCTGTATGAGATTTTAATAAACAATATACTACAGTAAGTTAGGTTATGGTCAGACATTAACATGAGCAGAGAATGCAGCAGTTCCTTGTTTATGACATGGATTTAAATAGTCAAATATGTTAAGTGGAGCTATCGGTCCTAGAGATTTTAGTAACAACATGATAAAATAAACCAACATTTTCAAAGCATTTTTTCAGTGGTGTTCTAAAGGTGCATAATTCATTTAAATGACTTATTCTTAAATGTATTTGCTGCACTTAAACATTTATAAAGTGTAGAACAAATGTCTGAAATCTCAGTTACCCCAAATTATTATATTATTTCAAGGGAAAAGTAGGAAACACACACGCGCACACACACACACATACATTTTCCACATTAAAGACCTTGTATTTGCAAATAATATATTAATTTAATACCATCACTGTATAATCATGAAAGCTATGTATACATTTTCCTACTAAACTTTTAAAAGAAAAAACATTTTTTGTGCCACTACATTAAGTGTGTATGTAAACACATTAGTACAATTTTTTTGATGAATTTATAATATTAAGGGATTACTTTAAAATGTACTTGAAGTGCTTGGGGTGAGTGCTATTCTTCAAATAAAATCATGATCCATGCCCTTTAGAGACGTGGTGAAGTAAAAACACTGATAGAGCAACATATCAGTCTGATCAATTGGAATACATGGAACAATAAGAGATACTGTTTCTTTGGTCTGAAAGAAATAAGAGCTTATTGGCTATTGTTTTTATAATATTTGTTTATGTTTATATAGTAGTAATATTAATATTAGTAGAATTCTAATTCTAATTATTGGAAATGCAAAGTTGCACTGAACGAGTTCATAGAAATTGCATTTCTGAAATTTAGACAAAAACATCCCTTGGACCACAAAGAACAAATTCAATGAGAAAAGATTTCAGCCTAGACTAGAGCATTATGAATATTCAGCCAATAGCATTATGAGTATTCAGTATCTATTAGTGCAGGCATTTGTGGTAGGCTCACAGTTTAACTGTGCCTCAGTTTAACATCATATGTCACTTTATAATATGACAAAATGTTAATATGACAACTTGAACAATATGACAATACAGCACAATGCAGACTAATTTGACATTGACAATGGGTTAGATCACAAGGGGAAAAAGGAGTGGAAATCCAGCAGTGTCCATGATGAGGGAAGAAGCATCACTGGGAAATGGCCAAATAGTGCCTAGAGCAGAGTTTAAGAGCAGCCGAGGCCAGCCCTTGCTTGTGAGAGTAGAGAGAGCTCCATCAGTTTAAAACAAACAGGACGCAAATACAAATTATATGGGCTATATTTAGTATATATATTAACTGATGACAGTCAAATATGATGTTACTTATAGACGGTTTCATCTTAACAACATAAACAAAACGTCACTGCGCATGTGCACTTTTGTGACCCCAACCTAACTTCCGGTGCACATTCACAAACAATAGCGTGTCTGTAGATTATTTCTGATAACAATCGAAAGAAAACCGAGAAGAACCGTTACTTGGCTAAACTTGTCTCTCCAATATTTTGAGTTTAGACTGCAATACCAATCTCAACCACTATGTTCCATACGGTTTGTTTAAATGCGACCAAATACAGGACCCCATTCAACAAATTGTTTATTTAATAAAACGAACAAACAATAAAATTCAACAAATCATTTATTTAATACAATAATTATACAGTAAAATAATAATATAAATCAATATTAACATGAATGAAATAAAGTATAAATAGTTATTATTAGACACTAGCCAAACACAAACCGGAAGTTAACTGGGGGTCAGGCGGGCGTGCATCCTATGAAACTGTCTATTAGGGTACTGTGCATGTAACTCTTTGCATTATTCGAAAGGGCATTTGTTTAAATGCATTAGATGAGGCAATTGCAGGCAAACAAAAGTTAATCTTTGACGCACTAATAAAAAAATGAAGAAATGAACATGCGTGTATCAGAAGGAAATCATCAAAGTGCTCTTAATACAATTTTGCAGTTCTGGTAAAACATTGCAGGAAACAATAAAATCAATAAATCATGAAATAAAATCGAAGTCTTTAACAAATAGTTTTAAAACCAAATGCACTTCTTTAGTAAAGAAACAGTTCACTAAGACTTATGGAAGAACTGTCCTTGTTTATAGTTCCTCATGCTTTCCACACACAGAAGGTACATAAAGAGCTTTTTTACGTATACACTGTGCATGATCCTAAAATAAAAAAAAATCTTTAGTGTAACTGTCTCAAATCTGTATTACAGCTAAGGCTGTGATTTTATCAAAGCCCTGAGTATTACTCACCAGCACTGAAATATACTGTGCATATACAGTACTTGTAAATGTACATGTAAAATACATAATTCTCTGAAAGCTTATGCTAGTCATATGTAATTCATGTTTTCCTCGCTTAAATTACAATATTGTGAAAGTGTATTTTTTTCCTTAATGTAGTGGTGTACTGAATATCTGCTACTAAATCCAGAGTTTAATTTACTTGAGGTTTGAATGTGATATAAAATCTCAACTTGAATTTCCCCCTTCAAAAAGTCCAAGCGTGAGATTTGCCTCTAAGATTTCCCTTTAAGAAGCTGCTGCAGCACACATGATTGAAAAACAGTGAAAACATAGGCTACGTGAACACCAAAGGTATTCATAAGAGATAAGGTAAGGTAGAGATATGTATGATTAAGAGAGAATTTGAAAGAAAAGTGGTAGATTAAAGCACTAACAGGAAGTGCTAAAAAACTATTAGCATTGGTTCTATCATTGCGAGGTGGATAGTTAAGTGCTTGGTTATGTTCTACATTAAAACCAATTATTCATTCATGTTGCCGTTAGGATAAGTACCCAGGTTAATGGGGGTGAGTGTGCTACTTTTTTAGTTGGGTGGAGCCTGGGGGTCCCCAAGGCCTAGAGCCCTGAGATTGTGACACTCCAGCAAAAAACTATCCACCTCTGATCCACCCAACAGTGGGTTGCTAAAGAAGAGATTCTGATCTGGTGGCAGATCACTGTCTGACCCCCAGTCAGAGTCAGACTCAGAGCTACCATTGGCAGACCCTTCTGTGGCTGTGGGAGGATAGCTGAGCTGCTCCAACTGCTCAACCAGATCATTAAATTGCATGGCCGAACTGTCTTCTGAGCGTACCGAATATGCTGGGAAGTTAACCATTGAGCTGGCCTCAGAGAGGTTCTCTGAACCCGGCAGACGCAAGGAGGAGGAGGAGTCGGGTCGGCAGAACGAGTCAACGGCAGAACACAGCTGAAGGTTATCCAGCGAGCTACACGCCGAGCGGTTGTTGACCAGCGAACTAGTCTCAGAACGGCCAAAGGCACTCTCTGAGAATGCATTTGAGTTGCCATTGAGGTCCTCAAGGCCGAGAGCGTATGTGGTGACCTGCACAGGGTTTTCATGACTGAATTCAAATTTCTCAGCCTTCTCTTCATCGAACCCATAAGAGTAGGCCTCTTTACCACCAGCGTAAAAGGACATTTCAGCTGGATCATCATCTATGTACTCCTCACTAACGTGCAGCTGAGTGCAGACCATTGGTATCTTGTATGACATATGTGTGGAACGCATCATCTCCGCCTCAAAAGCCTCAGGTGTGAGAAACCCCTTTTTGACCCCACATCCCACTCCAACCACCCCTACCCGCATGCTATGCTCATTGCCGTTTTGGGAGTGCCGTGCACTAGAGGAACTACTCTCTACACACACAAACAAGGGGCTGCAGTCTCCTGCCGCCTGGATATGAGTGGCACCTGGGAAGGCGTAGGTGGATTGAGAGTTGGTCTTGGAGTCCTTCATGGGACTGGGTGCTCCGGCAGGCTGCTGTGTCTGCTGGAAATGCTGAAGCTGGTTTGGGGTCTCCGTTCGCATGGGTGAATGCAGGGAGTGGAAGGAGGCGGTGGCAGAGGACACAGGGGCCCTTAAACTGTCATTGAAAGACAGATTCTGGATTGAAGGTTGAGGTATGGATAAAGAAAGTGGTAAAGGGTGGAAAAAACAGTCAGTTATTCTTCTGTTATTGGCTGTATAGCATTGATTATATGCTTGTTCTTTGGATTAAGCCTTTACTAACCTGTTTTAGAACATCAGAAGCCAAAGAATGAGCTGACATGCAAATGTTACTGTTCCTCCTGTTACAAAGTAGAGATGGGCCCACAAAGCCTAAATACATAAAACAGATCAAGTCAAACATAGAAATAGTTATAAAGAGAGAGTCTACGTACCTCTGGTAGGGAGTTCTTTTCAGCCCACTGTCCCTCACATACTCGACCAGCTGTTTTTGCGTCCTCCCACTGACACATACACACAATGTTTTAATAAAACTCAAAACTGCATTGTAATATCTATAAGACCATCTAAACAAATGCAGACACCTGTATCTAAACGAAGACCCTCTGTTGAAGAAAATGGCTTTAGATTTAGGCTGAGGCTGATCTAACAGACGGAAAAATGAATGATGCTCCACACAGTTCTTCCAGAAGATCTTACACTGATCCCGACTGGCCATCAGAAACTCCAGTGTATCCTGATGAGGACCCTGTGGAGTGGAAGGTTGTCAGGTCAATAAGTAAAGACGTATCCCAAGAGTTTTACCGTATTACCTTTGATTAAAGGCGACATGAGAAAACAAATGGTCCTGAGTTTAAGCAGTCCATTTAAGTAAACCCCAATGAATAAAAAAGGGCATATCTAAAATGTTTATATGAGATAAGAAATGGTTCTATCCAAGCACGTTCCGTAGCTTTAAAACATGACTTCTATAAATGTATTATTATGTGCAAAGTGAATGCTTTGTTGGAACTTTAACAGTAAGACCTTAACCGAAACTAGGGATTTGCGAGACTAATCAACTAGTCGTTTAAACGGTACAGCTCCAACTAGTCGACACTGAAAACAACAGTCGAATACAAGAAAAAATTACACAAAATATTATAATTTAGATGACTTTCATTTTAATGTTTCTTTTAAAAACATTTTAAATTACATACTAAAACAATATGTTTTTTTTAAGTGTATCAGGAACAAAATGTTATAATTTAAGGTCAGATCTAGCATGCGTCTCCTTTGTGCCAATTGCAGCACACTCAGAAATGACCACTTGAAAGATGAGTTGTGGGGGTGTTTTGAAGTTTTACGCAAACTATGTCATATCAAAGTGGCATAATAATAATTTCACTGGAGCCATGGGTAACCATACTGTATTGGGCTCTTATTGCCACGAGGCGGAAAACGTGGACGGAGGCGCGGAATGCAGGCATAAAACAAAAAAGTAGATAATGATCTGAAGCTACATACAGTTCCGAGCATAATGCTTGCATTTCCTCAACAAGAACAGGTAAAATATTATTAACATTATAATCACATGCGGACTCCAGTGTTTAGCCTATGTAGGCTATGTTTTATAAATGAGCTAATGTGGGCGGTGTGCTTAATTAGCGGCTTTTTCATTCGCTCTGCGTGAGATCAAATAAGTTATTGTAGCTTGTTCTGAACTTTTTGTCCATTGCTTTCTATTTGCTTTTTTTGTTTACACACATAGCTTTGCATTATAAAAAAAAGTGATATAATGTAGGCTATATTGTTTGTTGATAGGCTATAGGCCTACCCTAATTATATATTGTACGTAAATTGCGACATAATTAAAAAAGCAATGTTTTTTTCATTCAACATCATTTAAAAAACAATGAAACATTTGTTTTTAAGCTTTTAGTTAATTGTTTTATAAATATTTAAAGTTTCATGATTTCAATGTAATAGAAACATTTTAACTAAAATTTATTTGAAATTTTAGAGTCCGGAGAAAGCAGTCTTAAAGGAGAAAATACAATTGATTTTATAAGGTTGTATAGGCTACATATTTTAAGCCCATGGGGGTATTCCAGAAAGCTGGGTATGTGAAATACCCAGGTAAGTTTAAGGGTAGGTTAGCTGATAACCTCAACTTTTGGTTCCATAAACAGAGGTCACTTTCAGGGTATTAAGTAACCATAGCAACTCACTCTCTGAAGATAACCTGCTCCGGAGTTCCAGGGGTAGTTCATTTCAAGGAAATATTACTAAGCTTCGGGGGTTGTCTGCGCATGTGTGCGCTTTTGATGAGTGTCAAGTGGGCGTGGAAGCACAGATTACGTAGCCTATAATATATTATAATTTTACATATTATGATATTACTATAATGTTACTATTACTATAGTTACTATAATTACATTTCCAGTCACACTCATTGCGATTGAGCATTCACAACTGATGTTATGGTTATTTTATGATTTGTAACCTTTTTAAAATAAAATAAACTTTAAATAAAATGATGTGAACTGTTCTTAGTTAATTTAAGGCTTTATGTGTTTACATTGATTACTGTAAATACTTTTAATTAGGTTTATTACTAAATCTCCAAATATGATTGGATGCATAAAAGAATGCACCCCTTACAATTCTTGTAACTTCATAACAATTTATTTAGAATTTGAATCTCATTTCTCTTCCCCACTTACTATACTAACTATATAATATTTGATGCATCTCCGGCAGTTGTGGTGTAATGGTTAGAGAGGTAAACTTATAACTCAAAGGTTGCACGTTTTCTGATCCTCAGCCTCCTCTAAAGTATTGAAAGTATTTACATTATTACAATTTGTTATTGGTCTTTGAAGATAGGCCTTTTACACCTCATTTAACATTTGCAAAGCTATGGCCTTTTAGCAAACAAAGTCAAAGAAAAAATAAAATAAATATGTATTTAAAAGGGATATATATTAAGACAAAAATATAAAAGACAAACGCTGTCTACAATATAAAAATTACAAGAACTTAAATCCACAGGCACTAATAATTATATTTAATACTTTTTTAAATACTTACAAGCGCGCAACAGCGCGTTTAAAGCCAAAGCGGGCAGAACTTGAATGTCATTTTCGTTTTGTGTACAATTGCTTATTATTTTAAGCTAATTTACAAAGAATACCATTAGTGATCATTTTACACAAAAATATGCTACTTGTGTGTCAGTGAAAACCATATACAGATCACATTGATCATGCAGGAGTGGGCAGTTTGCACAATGCCTATGAAGACCATAGCAGAGCGTGTGGACCAATTGACGGTTTGAGAGTCAGAGAAGGGTGCTGTGACAAGCAGCTAAACCAGAAATGAATGATACAAAGCGACGACAGTAGCCTACACACTGATACGTGAGGGCGAATGTGACATTATATCACTATTTTTATAATTATAAATGAATGCGGACCGGAGAAAGTAAACTGCACAAGGCGAAAATGAAACTTGAAATTATTATAAATGAGCTAGAAGCTTTTGAAGACGTGAACAAAAAACATAATATTTGCCAAAATATGCAGGTTATAGACGGTTTCATCTGTATTAAATTAAAGTGTGACGAAATAGTGTATTGACCTGCGTTTAAATGACAAGCATTGAAAGGTTTTAATTCTCTCCATGTCAGTAGGGTACAGGCTTTTAAAAACAGATTCCACTTCTCAGTTGACGGGGGATGAGGAGGTGTGAATGTCTCGCTTTTTGAAAGAGCAGAGTTTAGAATTAATGTCTTACCTGCAGGGTGACAGATAAACGTAAGACGCTGTAATACTACTAAGAAACTTATCTCCAAACATAAACGAAACATCTTTGCCAAAATATGCTTATTCTAATCACAGCTTTCCTGTAGCTCAGTGATAAGAGCATTGCGTTAACAACGTAAGATTGTGGGTTCGATCCCAGGGGATTGCACATAACTATGTATAAATGTATAGGATAATGCAATGTAAGTCGCTTTGGATAAATGCGTCTGCCAAATGTAAATGTAAATAATCGTAATACTCCTAATTTATGTAACATATTAAATTATTTTAATATTACATTTTACATTTTAAAACACTGTAATGACCTCTCATTTAAATGACAAACAATAAAATAATTTCATATCATCTTTATCAATACAACACTTTATAAAGTAATTCAAGCGGCAGTCCGTAGGATTGGCCTCTTTGTCGCCATCTCAGTATGAAATTGCTACTGCAGGTGATGTGCGGAGGTATTTCTTTACATGAGTTGTGATTCGGCACTGCTCAACTGCACGGATAAGTCTGATGTTTTGAGTCTTGGCCTGTGACACTGGTGGTCACTGTACATCAGTAGCGTATAATAAACACAGATAACATGGCAGATGATATAACACGAATCAAATAAGAACATAAACATGCGGCACAACAGAATCTCACTACTGCAAAAGGCTGCTGGTTCTCGTCTTCCAACAGCCCAAAAGGGCTCAATCTCTCTTCACTGGCTACCGGTTTGTCACTAATGCTTGCCTACAGGACTATCACTGGATCTGCAACTTCCACACTCTCCTGGATCCCTGCGTTCAGCAAACCAGCGGCGTCTTGTATTGCCTTCTAAATCGCTCATGGTGGAACGTTCAACGGTGAATACTTGACAGACAAATGAAAAAAAAAAAAAAAAACACGGTAGTGGTCTAGCTTTTGTTGAAACCAGTACAATGTATTATGGCTCCTGTAACATATCGCTTATTGGTAAGTCGCTTTGGATAAAAGCGTCTGCTAAATGTCTAAATGTAAATGTAAACGGACACAATAGCATGCCAACACTGCCGTTTTGGCCAGGAGTCTCCAGTTTTGTTATTTCTCATGGAAACTCTCATAACGCGAACCAGACAGAAGATCCACGAACGCGGGTCTCCAATGCTGACAGGCACGGTCATAAAACATTATACATCATGCAACTATATATGTACTACATGCAAAGCCTTGCCATCATATCCGTGATATAAGTCACAGGCTTCACTTGTCCGTGCTAATTCGCGCCACATGAAATACAGATGTGGTGACATCATTTCTAAATCACATGAGGTCACCAGATAATACTATTCCCGGGCGAATATTGCCAACATTAATTCTTGTTTTCGCACGAGTCCGATCACATTCCCTGTTTCTTTGTAAACTGTCATCAGTTCGTTCTTTATTGTTTTTTACAATGATGAATCCCCAGATGTCAACACTGCTTGGCATTTAAAAGTAAAAGTACTAAACGCCGCCATAAATAATACTAAACGTTGTATGAAATCCTACCCAGCAATTGTGAGTACACGCTATAAACCGCCTGTCACTCGCAGCATCCACACGCGGCCTAGCTTCCGGATCCTCTTCGTTCTGTGTATGAATGTGACGAAATGACCCATAGAATAAAAAAAGACACCATATAAGGATCTTTGGGAAAGACGACCCGAGAGGGCAAATTACAAACCACTATTACAAGCTTTCCGTGGTGGATCCAGCAAGGGTAATGACACAGTTTTAAACACAGTACTTTCATGTACTTGCTCAATAATAGGTTTTAGCTGATTTTTACCAAAAACAACTTGCGGACAGCCGCTTTAAGGTAAAAATCCATGTTTACATTTCAATGTATTTTTAAATATGCTGCTTCTCAATAGACACCTCTTGAGTTTTCGCTGATGTGTTATAGGGTGATTTCTTCCTGTGGCAGGTGGGGGTTGATGGAGGTTGTATGAGCAGTAACAAAGAGCTGAATATTGAAAGGCAATAGGAAAACTGGAAAGTATACCCTGGCAATATTTCTGAAATAGCTGGCAAAATCACACTTAAACAACATATTTCCGATCATTAATTAAACCTGATATCAATTTTAGCATACATATAGTTTTCTAAGCTTAAACTGTGCCCTTTTAAATGTTGTGAAATATATCCATTAAACAGGACGTGATGAGATCTTTGGATAGCCACCGGAATCCCGGGTTATATAAACATTGTAGAAACATTGTTTCTTTCTTTCTCTGTTTGATGCCTCATGCTTATCATTCATTTCAGAAACTACCTTTTTACCATTAGAAAGTTAAAACTGATCATAATATTAAATTGACCAAGCAAAATGAGGTCAGGCAGTGTGAGGCAAGAAACTTGTGACTTTACCGGGTTTCTTTCTTTGTGAATATTTTTCGCATCGTCAGGCTAAATATCAGAAACAGTATATTTGATTTGTAGCTCAACTTCTGGCATGTTTAACATCTTATTTGGAATACATTTTAAAACTGCTACGTCCTGAAATAATTAGGTTCTTGAATGACTTGCAAGGCTCAATGTGAGACGGCACTCTCACAATTCACATGAGCAGAAGCAGCATTTAAAAGGGGATATCTAGCGCAGTTTAAGCTTAAGAAACTGGTGCATGGTTATTTTTTTATTACAATAGTGTGTTCTTATTCTCAGGCATAACTCTCAGGAATATGCAGCCGCTTTAGACTGACAGAAAAAAAATTATCCTTAAATGAACTTGTGATCATAACACATTTGTTCTAATGATTTAATGATTACTACTATGTCCTGCATTTGGCTCAATTCTCCGCCTATATCACTTTTTTTGTTATATTATAATCGTGAATAACTCTTGTTTTCATCTTTAATGTGTTGCCTCCTGTCATGTGATAAGGAATTTATCACATTGAATTTCACTGTTTCACAGTACATGTGGTTAAGTACTGAAGGTGCAAATTCTCCCTTTGCGCCTCCTGGCAGACATTTTCACATTTTCATGAACTAGTTTCACATAATAAATGATTTTTTCCCTCAACGCGGCGGTAGAGAGTATTCTGGTTGACTATCTACAGTATTTGGTGCAATTATCCAATTACTATAGTTAATGCTAGAAAATATCGTAGTGTACAGTATAATACAGTTTATCGTGAGATATGTTTATGGTACAGTGACAACCCTAGCTGGCTACAGGTTGTTTAATGTACATTTATTTGATACCCACATGAACTTCTGGGTGGAGTTTAATTAGAAATCTTTTCCTCTTAAAGCTCAACTTCCGAATCTTGGACCAGTTGAATGTGTTGATTTTGGTGTTGCCCTAAAATGAAGTGACAAATAAAAGTTATATGTTTATATAAGTTTAAAGCAGTTGTAAAAAAAACTGTTATACATACACGTGACCACACAACTGAGTTTCTATATTTATGCAGTCTTCAATATTTATACTACTTCACAATTTTTAAACACGCACTGTTTATCTTATGCGGTCTATTACTTGGAAGTAGGTTACTTATAAGACACCAGTAAATAAGCATATTGCCCTTGCCAAAGCTGTGTTGTACACAATTTTACCAATGTTACTACTTCACATTGACATTCACAACAATAACTAAAGTTACAATAACATACAGTCTCCCATAGCGTTCCTGTACCTGAAAGACCTGCAGGCCCATGTGGGCTACAGATAGGTTGATCTTTGTGCCTTCTCGGTCAGCAGCGGGGTGGTAGCGCACCCCATACATCTCCAGTTTACGAGCAATCTCCAGAACCTGGAAATCTGATTCTGCTGGTGTTTCCCCACTATAAGAATAGAGAATGTGCAGAAGATATTTAATATGCAATTCACATTGACAGTGTGTGTAAATCTATTTGTTCTCTTTCTAACACAGTATCTCACTATGGCGTGACCAATTGCGGAAGCACCAATGAAACAATGTCTGCCAGTCATGGCAGACCAATCGCAGCAGCGTTGAGGGAGTTCCGCCACCCAGCAAATAAGCCGCCACTGCCGTTTCATCCTTATCGCTCCTGTGGAAGATTTTTGGAAGCTGTCCTCAGCAGACTTGGGATTTATTGCTCAAAAGGAGCTGCAAGGTAACGTCCCCAACCCAATATAATCCTTTGTTTAAAGAGTGACTTCTCTACTCTAGGAGACAACTAATGTGTTAAGGTGGGTTTTCTGCTGTAAGTTTCTGACACTTTCTCAAGTTTTGGGGTGTTCACCACGCACCAAAAGACTAGAAAACCTACTTGGTACAGCTCCATACTAGTCATCACATTAGGTGGGCTTGCCATACGAAGAGAGTGAAGGCTTCATCATGGCTACGTTGAAGAGATTAACATCCTCCACATCCCTGCGCCTCTGGTGTGGGGATTTCTGCAAAGGATTTTCAAACTTTGCATTTTCTGTTTGGGCGCTAACCACGCCCAGGCAGCTATATCCAACCAGGGAAAACAGAGTGCTTTGCAGCCTCTGTTTTTCAAAAGATTTAAAATCTTCAGCTTCAGCTGTCCACTCTCTGAACACGACATCCCTCCTCAAGGCATACCAAGCAAAGTTACTCGAGGAAATGGGTCATCAGCTGGACTCCAGATCTCCAAACCCGGTGCTCTGGGAGTAAATATGCGTGATTGCAGACCCGTCCTGCCCGTCCACCACAGCTTCCAGGGAATGCAACCCCGCAGTCCTATGCGGCTGCAGCAGCAAAACGCCAACCGGCCCCCAGAGGTGGAGTCATAGGGGTGTCCTAGGTGATTTGCCATCCCCAGTGCCACCTCAAATTTTATTGGGCAGTTTAATGCTGATTGAGATCTAACTTCACCAATCGTTGAAAAAAGCGTCCGGTTGGCATTCGGCGGCAGTGACGCACAGCTATCAGATGAATCAAGGACGAGAGTGATACGAGTAACAGAAGAATAAGGAAATTTCATGTATAAGGTAAGATTTAAGACCAAGCATCGGGATTTTGTTTTCAGAAATCATTTTGAAAGTTAAGTCGCTGTATCTGTATTGACAGGTTTGATAATACAGCAGACAGTCACTCAGTAACATGTCCCGTTCAGACTTTAGCTTCAGCTTGTCATAAATGATTTTGTCAAAATAAACGTAACTTTTTATTCATATGTTTCCTTTTTTGATAGTGATGACACTTTTATTGTGATTATACACTAATGTTACTTGTTATTGCAATAGAAGAATTGAGGGATGACACAGAGAGCTCTGACTTAGAGCAAGAGAGTGAGCCAGAGCTGCCAGGAGATGTCATACAGCCCCAGCCAACCACTCCAAGCACCAGATATGCTGTTCCAAAAGGACCCAATGGTAGGCCAAGTCTATATTTAAAACTAATAAGTAGCTGTCACTAATATTTTATTGTTTACTTCCACATTTATAAAACTTATACCTTTTCACAGAGACGACACTTTGTTTAACATATATTTCAGATATCTCAAGATCCAGAGATGAGGGTCCTGTACAGCCATGTTTGAAAGCATTTCCCAGAACTCCGTATGGTACAATGAAAATAGCTTTTTACAGCTCCTGGTATAAGGACAATTCATGGCTTGAATATTCTGTAAATAAAGACTCAATTTATTGTTTTGCCTGTAGGCATTTTTCTTTGCCAAATACATCTGAATCTGCATTTACATCACAGGCCAGCTTTTGTAACTCAGTTTAAAGATTCTGGGTTTAAGCTCCATTCAAAAGCAGAGCATCACATCAATGCCATGTATGCTAGGAATGAGTATTAAAGATCTTTTGAAAGCAAATCATCAATGCTAGATGTCATGAATGAAAATCCTAAAATGAAATTAGAAGAAAACTGTGCTTACATAAAAACCATTGCAGATGTTAACTGCCACCCAAAATAGAGAGATCATCGAGAATCTGATGACTCTCACAACAAGGGTAATTTTTTGCAATCTTAGATAAAATAGAAAAGCATGACCCTCTCATAGAAAAAAGGATGACTGCATGTAGCAATGCTAAATACACAAGCCACAAAATCCAGAATAAAATTCTTCAGGTCTTGGCTGAAATGGTACAAAGTGAAATAATAAGAGAAGTAAAAGAAAGTAAGTTGTTTGTGTAATTGTAGATAAAACTAAAGATTAAAGTTTTTCACTTTCAGTCAGCTCAAAGCTAAGATGCTGCAGGTATCACTAAAATGATAATTGATTGCCTTGAAAAACATGGTCTGGACTACAAAAATAATCTTGTGGGGCAGGGCTATGACGGCGCATCCGTTATGAGCGGAGAGCATTCTGGTGTGTCTGCGCGCATTAAAAACAGTGCAAGATTTGCATTTTATGTGCACTGTAATGCACATTGTTTATATTTGTTTTTTGTCGATGCTGTAAACTTTGTTAACTTTTTGGCCCTTTTGCAGAAGCTTTATTCCTATGTATCTGGCTCATATGTTCGTCTCCAGTAGCTTGCAGTTTAGAAAGAGTTGCATCCACAGCAGCAGTAGAGAACTGTGGAAAGAGGTTGAAGAGATCGCAGAGCACTGCAAAATATGTATACAAACGATGAGTAAAAGACAGCCTAAAACAAGCATAAGATTTAATGATTCATTGATGATGAGCACTGTAGGACAGAGAAATAGTGACCAAAGTGATGTTGAGAGCTTCCAAAGAGCTATCTTTTATCAAGTGCTTGACAGTCTCACAGCTGAGATACAGAGGCGTTCTTCAAAGAAGAATTGCGAAATAATCTTATCTTTAAAACTTATTAAAACTCATTTTAGGACAACAATGGTGGATGACAGGTTAAGTCACCTTGGAATTCTTAGTGTTGAGTCAAAGAGGGCACGCGCCTCAACATGGATGAGTTTGGGAAACTGTTTGCAAGTTCTCACCAGAACCGTAGACTTGTGTTCTTTTAAATACCTACAATATATTTCTAGGTTTGTTAAACTGATGGGCACCATAATTATATATTTATTTTTTCAAGTCAATTGCTGCGATTTCTGATTGATTTTTAATTGTTAAAAAAATGTTTGGGATGACGCTTACTTAAGACCCAGATTTTATATTCAAGAGAGTGACGTTAGTGTCCAGTGTGTAAGCAGTGTGTGTGTGTGTTCCGAGATAGGAAATCTGACAATTCATAGTATCAAAAAAGATTTATGAATTAAAATTTTAAGAACCCAATCACATTACAAACACCAGGTTGAGTTAATTATTACTTCTCCTTTGATGCCAGGTTAGGTTTGCACACTTACTTTCTACCATGGTCTATGGACCCCCTGAAGTAGCCTTGGCCACCCCATGTAAAAAAACTCTAGCTCCGCCATTGCCGGCCCCCCGCAGGGGAACAAGATGTGGTCGACCTGAGACATCGGTTTTTCACCAGGCAGGGTTTGTGGAAAGCACTCATAGTATCTCTGTCCCATCTATTAGAAATTATTCCTTTCTACCTCCCACCGGGAAAAGGAGAAGGAACAGTGCGAAGAGTGTTCATGTGGACAGTTCAGAATTTTGTGTTCACGAGAATATGGTAAATATTCTCCATGTCTCCCAGAGAGTTGTCTCCCCTCCAAATAAAAAAATCACAAAAGACGATCACAAATAAATGTCAACCCTTCAGCGGTGCTGGATCTCCCTCCTTCACTACTAGAGGGTGCTTCAACACCACTAGTGAGCTAAGTCAGGCAAGGCCCGCTCACTGCTAAGACGCAGAACTGGCGCGCATGCAAAGTCATTCTCGGGTTTACAAGGTTATAGACTTCAGTCAGCTGTAAAGCCCCATGTGTACAATGGAGTGGTAAGTGGCCCAGGAAAAATTAGCTCGGGTTTTAGAGGAAGAAATATCTTCCCTAATTACAAAGGAAGTGATAAGACTGATTCCATTGGAAGACAGTCATTTAGTCAAGGATTTATCTGCGTCTGCACTGTATGAGGATATGAACAAATGAACTTCATCTCCAGAGTTGCTCTGAGAGTTTATTTTACGAACGTTTACTGTTTGAGTGAAGCTATTGGCAAACACAAAAACTCAAGCGTTTTCCCAAAGACCCTTCAAAATAAAAGTCCCATTAAATTGAACACTCAGACAAAAAATACTTTAGTGAACTATAGTATTTGCTATTGAAAATTGTAGTGCCCTTGTAGTAAATTGATAAAAACTGTATACAGTCGTGGCCAAAAGTTTTGAGAATTACATAAATATTCGTTTTCAAAAAGTTTGCTGCTAAACTGCTTTTAGATCTTTGTTTCAGTTGTTTCTGTGATGTACTGAAATATAATTACAAGCACTTCATACGTTTCAAAGGCTTTTATCGACAATTACATGACATTTATGCAAAGAGTCAGTATTTGCAGTGCTGGCCCTTCTTTTTCAGGACCTCTGCAATTCGACTGGGCATGCTCTCAATCAACTTCTGGGCCAAATCCTGACTGATAGCAACCCATTCTTTCATAATAACTTCTTGGAGTTTGTCAGAATTAGTGGGTTTTTGTTTGTCCACCCGCCTCTTGAGGATTGACCACAAGTTCTCAATGGGATTAAGATCTGGGGAGTTTCCAGGCCATGGACCCAAAATTTCAACATTCTGGTCCCCGAGCCACTTAGTTATCACTTTTGCCTTATGGCACGGTGCTCCATCGTGCTGGAAAATGCATTGTTCTTCACCAAACTGTTGTTGGATTGTTGGAAGAAGTTGCTGTTGGAGGGTGTTTTGGTACCATTCTTTATTCATGGCTGTGTTTTTGGGCAGAATTGTGAGTGAGCCCACTCCCTTGGATGAGAAGCAACCCCACACATGAATGGTGTTAGGATGCTTTACTGTTGGCATGACACAGGACTGATGGTAGCGCTCACCTTTTCTTCTCCGGACAAGCCTTTTTCCAGATGCCCCAAACAATCGGAAAGGGGCTTCATCGGAGAATATGACTTTGCCCCAGTCCTCAGCAGTCCATTCACTATACTTTCTGCAGAAGATCAATCTGTCCCTGATGTTTTTTTTGGAGAGAAGTGGCTTCTTTGCTGCCCTTCTTGACACCAGGCCATCTTCTAAAAGTCTTCGCCTCACTGTGCGTGCAGATGCGCTCACACCTGCCTGCTGCCATTCCTGAGCAAGCTCTGCACTGGTGGCACTCCGATCCCGCAGCTGAATCCTCTTTAGGAGACGATCCTGGCGCTTGCTGGACTTTCTTGGACGCCCTGAAGCCTTCTTTACAAGAATTGAACCTCTTTCCTTGAAGTTCTTGATAAACCTATAAATTGTTGATTTAAGTGCAATCTTAGTAGCCACAATATCCTTGCCTGTGAAGCCATTTTTATGCAACGCAATGATGGCTGCACGCGTTTCTTTGCAGGTCACCATGGTTAACAATGGAAGAACAATGATTTCAAGCATCACCCTTCTTTTAACATGTCAAGTCTGCCATTCTAACCCAATCAGCCTGACATAATGATCTCCAGCCTTGTGCTTGTCAACATTCTCACCTGAGTTAACAAGATGATTACTGAAATGATCTCAGCAGGTCCTTTAATGACAGCAATGAAATGCAGTGGAAAGGTTTTTTTGGGATTAAGTTAATTTTCATGGCAAAGAAGGACTATGCAATTCATCTGATCACTCTTCATAACATTCTGGAGTATATGCAAATTGCTATTATAAAAACTTAAGCAGCAACTTTTCCAATTTCCAATATTTATGTAATTCTCAAAACTTTTGGCCACGACTGTACTATAGTGAAGTTCAAAAACACTATAGTATCTAATAATTTAACTGCAGTTTACTATAGTTACTGAAGTTTAATTAAATGGCCCTAGTTTATCCATCTGTATGTAACATGAATGTATTTTGTCAGTTACCTGCCTTTTCATGTTAAACTGCACATGCATAATTGATTGTTTTTAATGATGACAACCAACAACTTATACTTATGCTCAAACTGTTTGGCCTGTGCTACCAAACATTAAACCTCTCTAGCTCCAGTGCTATGTGCAAAAAAAGGACTAAAGGGCAATGAGGGAAATCACTCTTTTCCTGTTGGTTCTGTGCAATGCTGGCAAATGTAACCTTACAGTTGACTAGCGAAATTACTTCCATTTGTTTTATTAATAAAGGATATTGGAAGTAAAATTGTTCAGGGTTATGACAAATACTTTGATTTTAATAGTCACACAGCAAGAAAAAGAAAATTTGTATAGGAAAAAATATGCATTGAGAATTGTTTTATCATCGCATCGTAGCCCTCTAAATTGTAATCGAATCGCATTATGACGTGCCTAGAGATTCCCACCCTACCGATGGCCATAAATTCAAATCAGAGCGTCTTCCGTGTCTGAAATGGATGTATTCTTGAGTCTATAAGGTAACGATAATATAATAAGATAACCTTGTTTGAAATGGGTTTGGCTAAAAGAAAATTTTGGTTTTGTCTATACTACTAGGTACTTATACTATACTGATTGGGTTAAATAGAATTGCATTACTAAAACGAGACTAAAATACAATGTTTATTGACTAAAACTTGACTAAAATGTCATCAGTTTTCGTCGACTAAAACTAGACGAAAATAGTCATGGATAATTCTGACTAAAATAAGACTAAAATGCTCAGACCTTTAGTCGACTGAAACTTGACTAGACCAAAAAGAGTATGAACGTGACTAAAACTAATAAAAACTAAAATGACAGCATGACACAAAGACTAGACTAAAACTAAAATAGGCCGCAAATAACAACACTACAAGCACCTCAGAAAATACAAATTCAAAATGCTGTCACTCAAAGCTTTGTGTCATAGCATTCATGAAGGAGTCTGGTTCGCCTCAATGGATCTCCAGGACACATAATTTTACATTGCGCACAGGAAATATCCGTTTTGCGTTTCTATCAGAGGAGCGCATCAAAACCTTTCTCCAGTGCCTTTCCCCCTGGGAAAATGGTGTCTCTCAAAATGCGTCTCCGTATGCTAGGTTTATTGCCATCAACTGTGGCAGTGCTTCCCCTGGGGTTCTTGCGAATGAGAAAATATAAAAACTGGACAGCGTCACAGGGAATTTCGCCTGGGAGCCGCCCCAGCTGCAGAGTACACGAATGCATGAGTGATCTCCGTCACTGGAGAGCCCCGTCTTTTCTCAGGACAGGATGCCCTCTGGGTATGGTCATGTCGAGAAAAGTAGTGAAGACGGACGCATCTTTCACGGGTTGGGGGGCCGTGTTTGAAGGCAGAACAGTGAGAGGAGTTTGGTCTCCTACTCTGAGAGAGAAACACATAAATGTTCTAGAGCTTCTGATGGTGTTTCTAGCTCTCAGGCATTTTGTGCATTTTCTCAAGAATCATCATGTATTGATCAGGATAGAGGATACAATGGTAGATCGGCAGGGGGTGTTTCGTCCTCACAAACTTCACAAGTTAACGAATAGACTAATTATGTGGAACAACAAACACCTCCTGTCATTCTATGCAACGCATGTTCCAGGAATAATGAACAGAGGAGTGGACCTATTGTCCAGGGGGAATCCTCTAGATGGGGATTACCCCCAAGTAATCCTCCTGCTATGGCAGAGGATCATTCAAGCTGCCATAGATCTCTTTGCATCACACGAAAACGTGCAATGTCCCCTGTTCTTCTCTCTGGTGGGTGGCAATGCACCGTTGGGTGCGGATGCTCTAGCCCACGAGTGGCCAAATATGTTACTGTACGTGTTCAAGAAGAATGGCTAAAATTGCCAAATGCATATGTGTAAAGCTTGTCACATCATACCCATAAAGATTTGAGTCTGTAAAGTTGCTTTAACCAACTACTGAGTTAAGGGTATGAATACTTATGCAATATACTCATTTTAGTTTTTTAGTTTTAATACATTTGCTAAAGTTCTAAGCCACAAATCAGTTTTTTGTTTTGACATTATTGTGCATGGAGTGTAGATTAAAACTAGTTTAAATAAAAAAAATACATTAATCTACACTCTATGACAACTTTGCAAATTTATATTTTTTTTTACAGTGAAATGTAGTGAAGTAGGCGGGACGAGACCGTGGGTCTCGTATCACAGAGGACATCGGGAGCATAAGACGACGAGCGACCGGACCGTCAATGAGAGAGGACCAGGCCTGGCTTTTAGTATTTTATTGTATCAAGACACAGATCTGGGGAAGACTTGAATCTGCTGTATTGAAGGTTCACAGAAGCATATAGCCTCCATTAATCCTTAATGAAAGAGGTTTGGAACCACCAGATGTCTTACTTTAGCTGACCTCCTGTCCAAACTGAGCCATCGATGGAGAAGGGTCTTGGTTAGAGCGGTGACCAAGAAGCTGATGATCACTCTGGTTGAGCTCCATGATCATATATGGAGATAGGAGAAACTTCCAGAAGGACAAATATCACTGCAACAGTTCACCAATCAGTGCTTTATTGAAGAGTGGCCAGACTCAAGCCTTTGCCCAATGAAGAAACATGAAACTTGAAATATGCAAAAACGTCCCTTTCAACAAATCTTTCAAACTGTCAGAAACTAGATTCTCTGGTCTGATGAATCTCAGTTTCATGCATCATGTCTGGAGAAAACCAGGCACTGCTCGACACCTGTACAATACCATCTCAACAGTAAAGTGCAGTGGAAACAGCATCACGATATGTGGGTGTTTTTCAGCTGCAGGGACTGGGGCATTTGTCAGAGTAGAAGAAAAGCTCAACGGCACAAAATACAGAGATATTGATCATGAAAACCTAGCCCAGCACATTCAGAACCTTGGACAGGGCAGAAGGTTCATTCTCCAACATGACAATGATCCAAAGCACACAGCTAAAACGATGCAAGAGGCTTATGGACAACTTTGTCTATGTCCTTGAGTGGCCCAGCTAGTGCTTGAACCCAACTGGATATCACTGTATAAACCTGAAAATATTTGTCTTCTGATGATCTCCATCCAACCTGACAGAGTTTGAGAGGATCTTAGGAGAAGAATGGCAGAACATTGCCAAATGCAGATGTGTAAAGCTCGTCACATCATACCATAAAAGATTTGAGTCTGTAAAGTTGCTTTAACCAACTACTCAGTTAAGGGTATGAATACTTATGCAACATACTTAATTTAGTTTTAATAAATAATTTGAGTTTAAAAAAAAGGTCTAATAAAAATCTGTTTTATGTTTTGACATTATTGTGCATAGAGTGTAGATTAATGTAAAATATAATAATATAAATAATTTAAAGAAGTTTAAGATAAGGCAGCAACATAACAAAATGTGAATAAAATGAAGGGGGATGAATAATTTTGCAAGGCACTATTTACCAGCTTCATCAGCATATTTGGGAATACAGGAGTTATCTATATCCCATAGTGAGATACCGATCAAGTGTATAAAGATAACTTTAGGTTACTAACGTAACCCCGATTCTCTGATAGAATCTCTTCTTCCATGAGTGCTGTTCAAGATGGTTAAACAAAGTTTCACATAAACCACAGATACACATCTTGCAGAACAATCATTTAAATGATATGTACTCTCTCCATTAATCACCTATTGCAGAAACTCTAGGACATATAATCTCTCTACATTCACATTTAGCAGCACTTTTATCCAAAGCAACTTACAAAAGTACGGGAAAATGATTACTCAAACTGTGTGGGAGGCCAACTCATTGGAGTAATCTCGTGCCACGTTCAGGCTAATGGACAGCAATTGCAGTGTAATCTAATTTTGCTCATCTTTTAAATCTGTTTAAGCCCCTCCCCTACCTTGTGGCCGTATGGCTAATAAAGAGGCCAGAGCTACTGGATTACAATCACAGCCTTACATAGCCACTGACATGGCTATTTTTATTGGCCATGACAGCCAAAGCTTCAGATTATATGCACCCGAACTGCATTTCAAAGAGGGCAGCTCAAAACGCATATGCTCTGCCCTATATATATATATATATATGGGTTGTTGACAAAACATGGCATGAAAAATAATTATAAATGCTGTACTTTGGTTTTGAGACAAAGAAATGAGGGAAAAAATGAATGAAAGAGAGAGCACATGGATCTTTAGAGAGAAAATGAATAATGATTCACACAGAAGGGAGGAGATCCTTAGAGAATGACAAAGAAAGAAAATATAATCAAAATGATTCCTTATAGAAAGAGCAGCCTTATACTATATACAATTAATTCAACAATTAGCTGTGCTGTGCAGTAGGGAGACACTAGAAAAGTGATTGACTGAATGACTGATAATAAAACATTGTCAAAGTTAAATAAAAAAGTGTAATACCGCTCACTTTCTCATTTACTGCATTAATTACCATTTCAGTCCATAATTTCTGTGACAATATCATCTGGTGTGACACACATAAAAGAACCACTAATTTGTATTTATCTCATAATATCTTAAAGAACAGTTTGGCTATTGCAGTAGGGGAGTTATTGTCATCACTCGTCTTAAAATAGTATAATTTTCAGCAGTTTTGAAAGGATGACAGCTAAATTTGTCTCATATTTAATGAAAACAAGCAAGTCATGGGAAAAATAATGTTATTTCACAGTTTCATACTAAATTAAAGCTGCAAGCAGCGATGATCGGGCCCTCGCATAAGTGCCAACGCAACCCTGTGCTGCCGCCACCACCCTTTGGCCAAAAAACTTATAATGTGAGACTAACCAAATATGATGTTAATCTTATAAAAGCTCAAGGAGGAGTTTGTTAAAGTACTACACATTGAAATGGCAAAAACTGCACAGAACATAATAAACTGAAAATAAATGACTTCCTGGTGGGTTTAGAGCATGAGTCCAAGAGATTTCTTTCTTTGTATTGAGTTGACAAACAAGTACGTGCCACCGCTACCCCATGGCTTAAGGAAAACAGTAAATGGTAGGTGAAAAAATTAAAGGAGGCAAATTATAGTAGGATTTGTTATTTATTTATATATGCCACATTCCCTTTTGCCAGCAGGTGGAGCTATGACCATACGTGAACACTGACATGGATGTATGTTCAGGCAAGGACTCTTATCAAACATGTGAAGTTTGGGGCTGGTCAGACATTGCGTGCCTGAGTTACTATAGCTTCCTGTTTCATGGCGAAACATCATACTTTGTCAGGCCGCCATGGACATGAAAAGTTAGGATCTGCAATGTATCATCAAAAATGTCTGAAGATCATACTGGCCAAATATGATGCTGCTCTTTTCAAATCCCAATGAGGGTCGTGGCTGACGGACTCCCTTCCAGGGTTGAGGCTGCCGGGTTCCCCTCCAGGGTCGAGGCCTTCAGTGTTCTGTTCCCGCCACAGATCCCTGCCAGCATCCCAGCTGGTATTCAGGCCGGACCAGTCGACACCCTGTCTTTGTTGTTCCTGTCCTTGTTTGCTGCCCAGCTGCCAGAGAGCGCTGCCCAGCCGTCGGAGAGAGCTGCCCAGCCGCCAGAGAGCGCTGCCCAGCCACCGACATCCTAACCTGTCCTGCCGGCAATCCAGTCCGTGTGTCAGCCGGCAATCCAGTCCGTGTGTCAGCCGGGAATCCAGTCCGTGTGTCAGCCGGCAATCCAGTCCGTGTGTCAGCCGGCAATCCAGTCGTCCCAGTCCGTGAGCCGGCAATCCAGTCCGTGTTGTGTGGATTTTTTTTATTTGCCCTTGCTTGGACTCTTGTGCTCCCTCCCCTTGGACTCTTGTGACCCCCGCCAAATCGTTTATGTTTTTGTTTTATCATGTTGCCCTGTTTCTTGTCTTGTCACAATTTGTCTTGTTTGTGCCTTGAGGAGCATCAGGTTGCTGCTCCTTCAGGCGGGGGTTCTGTCATGGTTCTGTCTCACCTTGTCAGGTATTTCTTGGTCTTGAGGCAGAATCGGAGCAGGATCCCTTGTTTTCATGTGGAGAGAGGCTTTTTGGCGCTATTGGCTTGCCATACTCTCTCTCCGGTCCCCGTCTGTGTTTTCCGCCCTTTCGTCATGTTATTGTTTGTTAATTACTTCATGCCCTGCACCTGTCCCTTCTTGATTTCCTCCCCTTTAAATAGTCCTCATGTTTCATTGTCCTGTGCTGGTTCATTGTTTGTGTCATGTGGGTGAGTTCTTGTTCCATAGTATTGTAGTGTAAGTTTAGTTAGTCATAGTTTATGTAAATGTTATATTTAATTTTGTCTAGTTCAGTGTAGTGAGTCTTTGTTCCTGTTGGTACCCTTTATGTTATGTTGTTTTACCCCCTCGTGGGTTTTTGTTTCCCGTTTTGTATTTGTCATTAAAGTTTTCTGTTAACCCCTTACCCGCTGTCTGCACCTGGGTCCTCTGTCCATGTCTCACCACCCACGTTCATGACATTTGGTGCATGTTCGTTAAACATAGCGGTCTGTGCAGTTATAGGTGGCGCTATCGAGCCATTTTGCCACGCCTAATTTTAAAACCCCTATCAGACGTAAATGTTCGCCAGGTCTGATGCGTGTGCAAATTATTGTGAGTTTTTGAGCATGTTTAGGCCCTCAAAATTGCGATCAAAGAGGCGGAATAATAATAGTATACAACACAGAAACTAGGGACGCACGATATTCTCGGCAGATAATGGCTTATAAATAAATTATCGACATCGGCCCGATACAGAAAATAACGCCGATATGCCTCGCCGATAGGAAGCTGTGTTGATTTATATGTGCATGTGTCTATTTGCGTGTTTGTAAGTGCTACAGCGAGCATGTCGGCGGTGTGGGAATATTTTTCAGTAAGTCAGACTGATGTCAAGTTGCTGTTTGCAACCACTGCAAGGCATCAGTCTTGTGAGGAGGAGACAAACGACACTCCTTTAACACCACAAATTTAATAACTCATCTCAAAAGTCGCCATCTCGACCTTCATCAGCTATTTGTGAAGCAAAAAGAAAAGAACGCGTCAGTAAAACCTCGTCAGGAGCATGTTCTGGAATCGTTTGAAAAGTCAAAAAAGTTCAGCAACGACCACCCAAAGGTAAAAGCTCTGAACAGAAAACAACGTTACTTTTTCAATAAGTTTTTTACAATTAAAAAACAGCAACAGTATGTTCCTATTTATTAAATAATTTATTGTTCTTGAATTGAAATGTTATATTTCTGACAACAAAATGTCACATTTAAGATATTGCGGAGCAATTTATAGCCTACATTTCAGTCAATGAATTTGTGTAAAGTTGACAATAAATGTCTGGTCTTCATCTTTAACAGATATTATAGTTAGGGTAAATAAAACATTTATTTGTGGGGCAGAGTTTAAAATGACGACACATAGGCTGATAGTCTGTGCGGCTCATGCTGCACTCGGTTGTACACCGTTATTGTTCTCACGTTTAAGTTTTAACAATTTACTTTGTTATCAGTGTATTAACTTGCATTGATAATCGCAGAGAAAATATCTATATGCAACATAATAATTAAATCATGCTTGTAAAAGCAGCACATTCGTACATTAACTGAGTGTGCAAAGAAATCCATTTCTGCGCCCGTCAGCCGCGCACTGCCTATTTATTGATTAACGTTTTTAGCTAAAACACAGAATAAAAATAAAGTTTAATCCTGACCATCATCCATCGGGAGTAGACTTTGAACATGAGTTCAAGCGTGCATAATATGCAACCCGCTGCCCTGTGACTTTCGTATGTGCACACTGAAAAAAAAAATTGTAGGAGTAGTTCGAAAAAGTTGTTTTATATAATTCAATACGGCGCAGGGAAGTATGTTTAGAATATGGCAAGTTTGCATAAGCAATTCAAATTATTTCTTTATATCTCTTAACCACTAGGGTGCGCTTGCTTAAATCATCACAGGTATTGTCAGAATATTTGACGGGGAAGGGGGATTGGGGGTAAAAAGCCTGATGGTGAGTTTTTGAAAAACATCTTCAAAGCAATTTAAAACCATAGCCAAAACACTTAAACCACCATATAAGTGCTTATAACTTTTAACCATTTTTAACCATTGGCGCTGTCACCAAATTTCCATAGGGCGAACAAAATGTGCAAATGATGATATCTACAAACTTTCGTGTCAATACACAACGTTTTGCAGCGTCAATTTATAAGTCAATCAGAACCTATTTAAAGGTGCAGTTTGTAAAACAATTGCAGTACAATATCCATAAACCACTAAGCCAGTGTTATATATTTTGTGCAGCTGAGTACTTACAATATCTCAAATGTTTTCAACTACTTGTAAATCGTGAGAAAATCGGCATTCTAAACAGTGACACGGGGCTGTTATAAGCATACACTAAGAAAAGCAAAATATTAACACAAGCCTAACTTTTTTTTGCATTTTTAAGCCTTTTACCATGGACATTTTCAGTAGGCCTTCACCATAGAGTAAACCACTAAATGGTCCGTGTTTCCTATGCTGGTTTCGTCTCGATTGGAGTAACAGTTGCAAAGTTGTCCGAGATTGTTGTTTATTTGTGCTAAATCACATTACATCGTTTGACTCGGCAAGGATTCAGAAATCTAAGACAATACTCCCACAAAACTCCGTCAACCGCAGACAAAGTTATAGGCCTGTAAATATATTTGCACACCACTAGGTGGCGATGGTCCGAAACTTTACGGGCTCTCTCAGGGCATGTTGCTGATGACCCATTATTTATTTTTTTACTCCTACAACTTACACTGTGTTACATCTGCTTTTTCAGCATATCTTCCCCCTTATTTAAAAAGAACATGTCACCACACAGACCTAAATATGAGTGTCAGGTATCAATCTATGATACAGTCCTAAACGTGTACCTGTCTCAGTGTTTGCTGTCTGCTAAAGTGAAACGAGAAAAATGTAATTAATTCACTTCAATACATTACAATTCATTAAAAACATTACATAATGCATTCTGAAACGAACTAACAATACATCTCTTTTTACAGTTTTTATTCATTTGTTTATGTAACTCAATACAAATCTAGTTGCTTATTCATATTTGTTGATTCATAAATGTTAACAAATACAACTGTTAATATTTTAAATTGATTTAAATATTTATTGAATAATTAAATATTTATTAAATCCGTTGAAACTAACCATTAAGATGCATAAATGCTGTAAAAGTATTTCCCAGTTGGAACCTAGTTGTAAAGCGTTATCAATGCTTGTAATGTTGGCCTGTCACAAAATATTTCATAAAGCATTATTCAGGCTATTGTTATCATTCACATATGCTACCTGTCACTTTTAAAGTTTTTTAAACGGGTCGGGATGTCTGTTGGTGAAATGCTTTGCCAAGCTGATCATGTTGGCTCTTTTGGTCCGCAGATTTTGCACTTTGCTGCACGCTTTAACTCGGCTATAATGCCCCTTTGTGCATCTGCCTTTTTGTGCAAAAGGCACTTATGTTTGCCGCCATGACTTTCATTTCGTCGTCAACCCGAACTCTGCAGCGCAAATACGAGGAAAGAAAGTTGTACGCGTCCACTGACTGAAGAGAGCGCTGAGAGCACATGTGCGCACACATACGGCTAACACAAATGGACGACTTTCAGGATACGTTTTCTCTGTGCGCATCATTAAAGTACCGGTATCAAATAAATGAGAAATTGGTATCGTTTTAAGAGAAGGGTATCCAGGGAACATTTCTAGTAACGGTCTATCGTGCAACACTACTTCCTTTATTTTACATAATTTAGAGTTCTTTCAAAATAAAGGCTTGTTTTATTTGTTATTTTGGCACAGTCCGCTCCTGAAGTCAAATCCCTGTCTTTTTATTTGTTATTTGTAAATAGATTATTATAATTTAAATTTACATTTTGGTGTCAACTCTTTCTGTTCGGCTTACCCCTAGAGGTCGTATTGCTTGGTTGCCCTAAATTGGTATTATCTAATCGTGTACTTAAAATTTATAGCTGACAGCTATTCAACCTAATCAAGTGTTTCTCAACTCCAGTCCTCGGGGCCCACTTGACAGAATATTTTAGATGTCCCCCCATTGAACGCATTAACAAACTAATGAGAAGATGCAGCAACGATTAATCATTAATGATGAACACCTGCTCTTAACAAACGTTACTGAAGAAAACCATCTCCCATCAACATCACCTGATTCTATAACACCCGCAAGACCGGCCTCGGCCACGCCCCCGGCGTCTCCTCCTTCATATCCCCGCACATTATCCCCAGACTTTTAGTTACACTACACTTCCCAGGACTCTGTGCACGCACTCATTAACACTGATCACTCGCACCTGCATCCCATCAGTCACACCTGCACTCAATCACCCACACGCTACATAACCACCACTCTCACAACCAGTCACCGTCAGGTCTAATTGTATTCTACCCTGTTGAACTTACCCCTGACTCCCTAGTTTATGTCATATTCTGGTTCCCGTGGATGTTCTGTGTTCTCCTGGTTGTTATCTGTTTCCTGTGGATGTTTATCATTGCCCCTGTGTCTTAAGTAAATCAGCTTCACTAAACCCCGGTGTTGGATCGTGTCTGTCTTTATAGTGTGTGTGTTTTATTACAGATTCCAGCTGCACAAACACACTATCACAGCTGACCAGAACATCATTTAACATACGAAATCAAGAGTCAAGAGGTCAACTAAATGAAATATTAAAAACCATTATGGCGACTTCTTATTGTTGGTTACTTCTTATTCATATGTTTTCTTCAGTTATTATGTTTGTTAACAGCAGGTGTTCATCATTAATGATGACTCAATCATCACTTCATTAATGTTCATTCACTTGTTAATGTGTTCAATAGGGAGACATCTAAAATGTTCTGTCAGGTGGGCCACAAGGACTGGAGTTGAGAAACACAGACCTAATCCATTACATACCTTTCAAAATGATCTGACATGATCAAGATTGATTTGTTCTGCCCTAATTTAACTGAGTTCTCGTCATATTTTATTACCTTTTTTAACTATAGCAAATAAACTGTGATAATGTGAGAAGCAGATCAATATAAGAGAACAATGCACAAGGTCTTACGTGTTTCTGCGGTGGAGTTCCATGATCTTCTCTTGTACACGGTCCTGATAAGGCAGTAATTTATTCATCTTTAGAAATTCCCTGTCTGCTATATCATCGTAATCCCCGATATCCGCTGTGTGTGGGCAGACAAACAAATTTGCTTCAAATAAATCACAGAGGACATGGGTCAAGGGTTTTAGTTACCCAATTTTGTCATTACTGACGTACATTGCACCAAATGAGAGACCAGCAGGGTGGCAGTATTTTCTGTACAGTTCAGTCTTCCGTCTGTTAGATCCCTCTTGATTTGCAGAGAAAAGAGGTACCTGTTTTAAACACATAGCACATACTTAGAAACATAATCTACATTGGTTTAAGCGATACTTCAGCCATGAATCAACATTTCCCCATGTTTTACTCACCCTTAAGGCATTCTAAGTAAATTGGACTTTCTTTTTGAAGAATAATGCAGTCGGAGTTATAATACCACATTTTCTTTTACTTCCAAGCGGTAGAATGGGAGGCAATTTTTTGAAGCTCCAAAAAGTCTATCGGCAAATGACGCAGGTCAGTGACGCAAGTTCTTGTGACGAACACAGCATACCAATAGGACATTGCCTCCTCTGGGCGGGAGCTAAAGTCACCATTATTTAGCGGGAAAAACAAGCCTCTCGTTCGCCTGCAGCTTAGGGATAACGGATGTAGGACATTATTGTTAATAGCGTTGTCAATATGAATATTTTTCTTAAACAAACGCATCAGAAGACCTTTGTTAAGACCAAGGAGCTGTGTCGAGCCGTTCTTTGACAGATGGATGCACTTTTTGGTGCTTCAAAAAATTGCCTCCCATTCACTCCCATTCTACCACTTGGAAGTAAAAGGATACGTGGTATTATAACTCCGACTGCATTATTCTTCAAGAAGAAAGTCATGTTCACTTAGGATGCCTTGAGGGTAAAACATGGGAAAATGTTGATTCATGGCTCAAGTATTGCTTTAGTGATGAAGACTGTATGCATATTGATTTCCGAACCCAATACCTAGTAAACTCCTCCTGAAGCTGACCAGGATCAGGAGGAAAAAACTTCACAGACAATCGAAAGAGTGAATTCATCGGCCCTGTAGAAAAAAGCAAAAACACAAGTTCAAATATAAAAAGATTTAGAGATCCCTGATCTCTAAAGACAACACAAGACAGAGAGTGTACATACGTCTGACTTGTTTCACCATGAGCTTGGTGGGGTCTAGCCAAACCTGTAGAAATAAAAGATTCCAAAGTAATAAGAATTTCAGCATTTTTCCACTTTATAAACTTGGAGCAATAAATAGATCTAACAATCTCTCAACTCGTCAAGCTTCTGACATCTGTTTCTGGTCTTTGATGCAAGAATTTGAGCTAAAGAAAGTAGCATTATGGTCAGAGGCCACAGATGGTAGCAAGAGATGGTGACCCATAATATGTAGAAACATAGGCCTACTTGAGGTTCAATAATCTTTTGGAAGAGTATTACTCAGAAACAAAGATATTTGGAAAGGTATCATACAGAAAACAAAATTTGGATTATTTAAACTTGAAGGTGTAAACCTCCGAAAATTAAAACCGGTGTGCGTGTCTAAATTCAAAATATTGGAGAGTCAAGTTTAAGTCAAGTAAAATTCTTCTCAGTTTCTTTTGCTTGTTATCAAAACAATCTACAGGCACTCTTTTATTTGCGAAAGATTACCTTTTTGTATTTATTATCTATTTGTGTTATCTATTGTCTGTCAATTATTTGTTGATATTTGTCTTGACTCTGTTTGTATGAATGTTACCTGTTTTTGTGATCTGTTGTTGTCAACTATCTGTAGACCAAAGTCACAAATATCAACAAACAAAATATTTCTAAGCTGATAAAATACAAACACTACTTGAGCACACTCATTAAACATACAAAGTTATGGTGAAAAAAGTAAGTGAACCAGTGCTTTAATCACTTTAATCATCTTTAAGAATTTACACATCTCTTCCGTCAACACCTGACCGATTAGTACTGACTTCTAAAAAAAACTAACTTTGTATACTGTGGTGGGCTATATGGGACCAGTTTTTGCTGCACTTTTTGTCATTATGTTGTTCCAATTGCTTCTATTGTCTACCTCATTTGTAAGTTGCTTTGGATAAAAGCGTCTGCTAAATTACTGAATATAAAAACCCATTAACGCTACTTGTATTCTATTTCTGTTTTACTTCTCCAGACAAAATGTATGTTTTATCTTGGGAAAATAGCTATTTACTTGGAATAATATATATAATATATATTAGGGGTGGAAAAAAAATCGATATGGCGATTTATCGCAACATTTCAGCCCGTGAGACGTTATCTATACTCTGGCACAAAGTATAGATTTTTTTCACATACAAAAGATCTAAATTCATGCCTACAATGAGCTTACCAGAACGCCAGTACCCACATATTTCTTGTGGTGACACTCCCAGATTATGGATGGTCAGATTAACGGAAATTGTAATTCACAACGGAGAAGAAATACGAGCATAATGGCGGCGGACCAACAACAAATTAGAGATGCGCCAGCGTCTTTTAAATCAAATGTTTGGGCGCACTTTGGATTTCGTAGTGAATGTGAATAAGTAGGCATGGTTAACTCGGCGCTCTGCAAGTTGGGAATACTCTTTTGACCTTCTTTCAGTCTGTAGTTTCGTGATTTGCTCCAGTCCGGCGCTTTCTCTCTCACCCGCAGTGATCGTGCAGAGGTGCAGGTATCTGCGCGTGCATATTAAAAAAGCTCATTCTCACGTATTTCAGAAGTCAGATTGTTTTGTAAAGCTTTGATAGTTTTTGTAAAGTTCAACTTTAGGCGAGCCTAGGCGAAACTTGCGTTAAAATGCACGATGATGCTCATAGCGCGAGCGCTTTGACGTGACGCAAACCCTCATTTTGGGAGATGCGTGTGGAGTCACAAGAATAAACAAACCTAAAGACAGAGAGTCGCAACACACTAAAAATGCTCATCTAATAGATCCTTTTTTCCCTTCATTTAAAGATATTATTATATTGCCAAGAGATATATCGATTATCGCAGAATCGGCGCATTGTGATATTATTGGTATCGTGAGCCCTGTATCGAATCGTATCGGGAAGTACCCTGCGATTCCCAACCCTAATATAAAGCAGGGAAAATAAGTATTTGACACATCAGCATTTTTATCAGTAAGGGGATTTCTAAGTGGGCTATTGACACAAAATTTCCACCAGATGTAGCCATCAAGCCAAATATTGAATTCATACAAAGAAATCAGAACATTTAAGTATACAAGTTCAGTCATAATAAATAAAGTGAAATGACACAGGGAATAAGTATTGAACACATGAAGGTAACAAGGTGCAAAATGGCATAGAAAGCCAGGAGATCACCTGAAATCTGTCAGTATTGAGAGAGAAACCCTGCCCCCTATCAGTACTAATTGATATCAGCTGCTTTAGTCCTAATTGATGGCCTATAAAGGCTTCTCATTACCTAGCACACAGGAACGACTTCATGATGGGTAAAAGCAAAGAACTCTCTGTAGATCTTCGTAATCTTATCGTTGAAAAGCATTTTGATGGGAATGGTTATAGGCGCATTTCCAGAATGCTGAATGTTCCTGTGAGCACTGTGGGGGCCATTATCCGTGAATGGAAAGAGCATCAGTTCACCATAAACCGGCCACGATCAGGTGCTCCACGTAAGATCCCTGTCCGAGGAGTCCAAAGAATAATCAGGAGAGTTCTCCAAGAGCCAAGAACCACTCGGGCAGAACTTCAGGAAGACCTTGCATCAGCAGGTACTGCTGTTTCAAAGAAAACTATAAGCAATGCACTGAACCGCCATGGCATCCATGCACGCTTACCACGCAAGACTCCATTGCTGAACAAAAAGCATGTTGAGGCTCGGTTAAAGTTTGCGAAAGAGCATTTGGAGAAGCCTGTGGATTATTGGGAGACTATAGTATGGTCAGATGAAAGCAAAATTGAACTTTTTGGCAGTCATTCTACACACCATGTTTGGAGAAGAAATGGCACTGCCCACCACCCCAAGAACACCATACCAACAGTTAAGTTTGGGGGTAGAAGCATCATGGTTTGGGGCTGCTTTTCAGCAAGGGGTACTGGCAGACTTCATATTATTGAAGGCAGGATGAATGGAGAAATGCACCAGGACATTCTGGATAAAAATCTGCTGCCATCTACCAGAAAGCTGAAAATGAAAAGAGGGTGGACATTTCAGCAAGACAATGATCCCAAACACAAGGCCAAGGACACAGTGAAGTGGTTTCAAAGAAAGAAAATCAAGCTGCTTGAATGGCCCAGTCAATCACCTGACCTAAATCCCATAGAAAATCTATGGAGAGAACTGAAGATCAAAGTTCATAAAAGAGGCCCAAGGAACCTTCAAGATTTAAAGACCATTTGTGTGGAAGAATGGGCCAGAATCACTCCTGAGCAATGCAGACGACTGGTCTCTCCATACAAGAGGCGTCTAGAAGCTGTAATCACCAACAAAGGCTTTTCTACAAAGTATTAAATAAAGTGTGTTCAATACTTATTCCCTGTGTCATTTCACTTTATTTATTATGACTGAACTTGTATACTTAAATGTTCTGATTTCTTTGTATGAATTCAATATTTGGCTTGATGGCTACATCTGGTGAAATTGTGTCAATAGCGAACTTAGAAATCCCCTTACTGATAAAAATGCTGATGTGTCAAATACTTATTTCCCACCGCTGTATATATATATATATCATATTTTAAAGGCCACATTCCCCGCCATCACATTTTTCAACCTCAAGTTAGTGTGTAATGTTGCTGTTAGAGCATAAACAATACCAGCAAAATGATTAAGCTTAAAGTTCAGTGCCAAGCGAGATATTGTCTTTAACAGAATTCGCTTTTCAGGGACTATAGAGAAAGTCTGGAATCGGACTACAGCCCTCTACTTCCCGGGTACATGATGTCACTATTCCGAGTGCTTTTAAGCCAAAAAAGGGCCGAGGCCTTCCTTAGAGAAGAGGAAGAGCCGCTGGAGTAGTGTTTGGTTATCAGAGATTGTAAACATTTGACTGAGCTACGCGTTAAACTACTTTAACTTTCATCACAGTCCTACAGCTGGTAATAAGAATTCAGCTACACACATTCTAAGATAACCAACGGTCAAATAACAGCTTCCATGACTTTAACATCGGCTGTGAAAGCTGTTCTGTGTAATACACTGATATTGTGTGTGTGTGCGCATAGACTACTACTCTCAACAGGTAGTGGTCTAGCTTTTGTTGAAACCAGTAACTTTGTATTTGCACTTAATGTATTATGGCTCCTGTATGACATATCGCTTATTGCTCCTAAACTCTTTGTAAGTCGCTTTGGATAAAAGCGTCTGCTAAATGTCTAAATGTAAATGTAAATATATATATGTGTGTGTGTGTGTGTGTCAGTCCAGTGTTTGTTGAATTTCAACAAAATCAAAGCTTAGGAGGTGGGTTTTAAATCAGACAGATCATCACGATACGATGCAAAATCACATTTCGCCACCAGGAATGCAAATATTTTGCAATACACAAGCAGTTACATTTTTATAAACATTTAATTAAACTTTGAAAACTGCACACTCTCTGTCCCAAATGAGAAATGTTCAACAATAAACTGCAGTGTTTCCGCTACAATTTTTTTTTAACTGTGGCGCTGGATGGCATCATAGGCTAATTAACAAAACGAGGTCATCTCGTAGTTTTGTGTTGCAACTTTCTAAACATAAAAATAAAATACAGCATATTCCCCAATAAAGCCGTACTTATGTACATGTTTTCTGTTTCATATTTATATATCTAACAGCCAGTAACACTGTCACTTTTGTTTTTTTGTACTCATTTATTCACGAGTCTGAAAGTCTGAAACTGTTCCCACATATCGATACCAGCTGCGCATTCTCGTTCTATAAAATATAAATAGTAAATGTTTTAGTAAAAATGACATTAGATTAACAATTAATAAATAATGTAAAAATATACCTCATTGTCTAGTCTTGTTCAATTTAACTTTTAATAATAAAAAAAAATGTAGGTACTTAATGTTATGGCAGCTTTTTTCCCCCGTGGTATTGAATATCGATATATTTTTAGGTATCGAATTGAAATTAGAAACTCCAGATTCGTGACAACACTAGCCTGTTATAAGAACACACTCTTGTAATCAAATATTTTCTGTCCGTATAAGAGCAAACCGTTGAACCACGTAATTTGTTTCCATTGCCAATAAAAGTTCCATAACAACAGTTTAATACGTCACCTAGTTGAAGATAAAAGTGTTTATAATAACATCTTTATTTAAAGTGATACTCACCCTCAGATTGTTCCAAACCTGTATAAATGTATTTGTTCTGCTGAACACACAGGACGATATTTGGAAGAATGTCAGATCTCATCCCACATTGACTCCCATAGTATGTATTTTCCCTGCTATGGCAGTAAATGGGGGATGAGATCTGACATTCTTCTAAATTTCTTCCTGCTTGTTCAGCAAAACAGTGGGGTCCCTTTATACAGTTGCACTGTGACCGGCCATTCACACAGAATGCGTCAATGCCATGACTTTATCATAATTTTTCTATAATATATATAAGCATGCGCTAAACTATGGCGTTTTGGATGTTTGTGTGCGTCCGTTCGCGTCGCAATGGAACTGCGGCTAAACAGCAGATGACAGTAACACAGGTGTAGCAATTGCAAGTTCGCATTACGTTATGCGAACTTGCATAGACGTATGTACCCACCAGATCTCTGCGCTCTGCAAACGAACGACGTCTTGTGGTGCCATCCAAAAAGGTAAAAAAAAATCGATCTCACGAACCTTCTCTGGATCAGTTCCACTTATGTGGAACGATCTGCCCGCAGCAACAAGATCTGCAGATTCTGTAGCCATCTTTAAGAATAGTCTGAAAACGCATCTCTTCCATCAACACCTTACCGATCAGCTCTGACTTCTATTTCTTTTCTACTCTTCAAAAAAAAAAACTTCTAACTTAGCTCTGTATACTGTGGTAGGCTTTATGAAACCAGTTTTATTGATTGCACTTATGCTTTTTGTTGTACTTACGTTGTCCGAATTGCTTCGATTGTTTACCCCATCTGTAAATCGCTTTGGATAAAAGCGTCTGCCAAATGTCTAAATGTAAATGTTATATTAAATACACTCACGAGCAATAGTGATCATGTTCCCCTCATACCTGCTCAATATAAGCATATAACATGATGTGTTTTTAGTTTTAACTGTTTCTCTGTATGCTATGATGATAAATAAGGGTCAGTAGAGGAAAGAGGATTGACAGCATGATGCGATCTCTTTCATATCACATATCTAAGCATTTGTTTTATGATTAAAAACTATGATTTGAAGAAATCATATAGCCATTGTGACTATGTAAAACAATGCACACATCACATGCATGTTTTAATGGTAAAATTGTTGCTATTTTGTTTTCAACTATTCAGACAGATCATGGTATTAATTTTCAGGTGGGGGCTCCTGACACCAGTGCTACCAAGGAAAAAGTTAATTTGCACAATTAAAAGGTTGTGTTTTTTGACTGCAACTAGGGCTGGGCAATATGGCAAAAATGTAAACTCGATAGCTTTTTGATAACGATATTTATTCCGATATACAATTAATTAAAAAACTGTATTTAAAATAGATTAATAGATTTATTAACAAAACAGTCTAACAAAAGTTAACTTTAAACCAGTTAAAATTAAATTAAACCAAGTCATTGACATTACCTTATTAGACATGCACTGTTGCAAACCAGAGGATATTAGGCCATAAACAACATGTACCAGTTCATTCAGTCTCATTTTGACTCAATTGACTTGTTAAGTAAAGAGAGTGTTCATTCAGTGCATTCAACCAATGAAAGGGCTTCGTTACTGCGTACATTCGAACGCTATTGGCGCAGCACCTGTGCACATACATAATAACGCTGCAATAATGTCTTGCTCGAGTAGTGGGATTCATGATTCAATGCATTCAGTGAACCTTAGTCTTTCAAAAAGACATCTCACATAAACTGTAGTACATTCCATTAATCATGCAAGCATCTTACATACAAGGTTCAATCTTTTAATGTCCAAACGAACTCATTTTATTACAACTCTAATCTGTACAGGGCAGCGCTGGTTTGTTTCATATGCATAAGCTCATGTTAGCAGATATGATGGATATAAAAAGGTTAGTGCTTGAGTTTCAAAGTATCTCGCTTGCAATTGCGCCTCAAGTTTGTTTTGTTTAACCAGCGATTGCGAAGGAAAATAAGACACTTGATAAACTGCGTAATGTCAACTCGAGGTTAGTTTCACTTTCGTTTCCAGTCATGTCTTCCTCCTCATGTCGAGTTTTCTTTGCCAAGTGCAGTATGAAATGGACTTTGTACTTTGACGCGGATGCTAAAAGCTGCACGCTGACTATCTGTTGTTGCGTTTATTTCTGCTGTTTGTCAGACTGTAAGATTAATCCATATTGAGTCAAAATGCCAATAGTTTATCATGGTTATCAACATAATGCCTTGCCTTGCCTATTAAGATCTATATCTATAGTAAAGGTTATGCGCTGCATGAGACAAACAAGTAGGCGAATATAGCCAAAATCCCCTAATTTATTCGCTTTTCAATGTAAATGTATGGTGATTTTGTCCGACGACGTAGTGTTTATAAATCAGGATTTTAGCAGCAGTTAGAGAACAGCTGGTTGGATTAAACACGAAGGTGTTATTGGGTCAGGTTTATTTACTATTTTATACTCGTCTTATTTGTGACAACAGAACAGATAATATGTGAAAATAGCATTCAGTTGTGTTAAAATACAATATAACGTGATCAGAGAGTAGAAGTGAAACACATTTCAAGTGCAAGAACTAAACCAAACACAAACAGGACATGATGACATCATAAATATGCAAATTAACGCCATTGTCTCAAAATCCTGTGGGAAACACTGAAAGACTGTTTTTTATTTTGGGTTTTGTAAACGGTAACAAAGCGCTAGATATGTCCTTAAAAGTGCAGGCTTTAGATAACTGGGAAGTCTACCCTGGCAACATTCTGTATCAGTCGGGACAACTGGTGTTCATTTATAACATGCTTTCATTAAGTAAACTGGCTCAATAATTGCAAAACAACCTAAAAGCCACCTCCATCTTACATGAGACTTCGATGTTGTGTGAATGCTCTCCACACATAGTTAATCAAATAATTTTGCTTAAAAATCCTGCTAAATACCCCTCTCTGCCAGGTCTGAAATATTTGGTAGCTTTTAAAGTGACCGTAACTCAGACAAGTTAATGCATATCTCATGTTATCTTGAGTACTTACAGAATATTATTGCACCCTTAAAATATCCGTACAGTCTTTAGTTTGATAACATTTATAAAAGAAAGATCAGTGTTGGGTAAGTTACTCTGAAAAAGTAATTAATTACTAGTTACTAATTACATATTCACTAGTGTAATTAGATTACAGATTATTGTTTCTTAAAATCTGAAGTATTTGTGATCTTAAATCATTTGCATTTTAAAGATACGTCTTGTTTCTTTCTGTCAATCATTTTATGTTAAGCACTTTGAATTGATCTGTGTATGAAATGTGCTATATAAATAAACTTGCCTTGCCGTGGGCTTTTTCCGGGAGAATTGTCCAATAAGGGACTAAGAAAAGTTGTTACTAAACATATTTTCATGTTAAAAAAACAACAATTCCAAAACCTATACGAAAGCTGGGGGAGTGTATCGAGCACAGAAATACTACGTAATACGTCCAACTCGTTTTTTGACAAGTTGACCATGTCAAGCACGAGAAGACACCACGTTTAACATTGTAAAAATGTCAGAATGCAGGACAAGAAGTCAGAGTGCATGAAACACTGTTGCACATCCCCTTTAATGAAATTAAATGTTGAAAAATTAATACTTTAAACGAAAAGTCGTCTGACGGATTTAGAGTTTTGCATCTAAACACCCCAATTGATTTATTAAATGTGTTAAAATGACCTGTATGACATCATTCACATTCACACAGACCACGCTTCATTCATTGTCTTTGAAATTATCAGTCCTGCCGGCCAGTCAGAGAAACTTAGACAAAACTATTAAAGCTTACAATACATGTCATGTCAGGTGTAGGTTAGTCATGGTACTGTTTTATTTTTACACTTGGCAATAAAGCTCTTTCTGATTCTGATTAGCTATGTGAACACAAAAAAAAATATGGACATGATTCGTATGGGACAAAAGTCTCCATGTGTCATCTCTTTCCGATGAAGTTATGATTTTAACATTTCAAAATGTAAAATTTGCAGTAAGAAATTACCAAAGAGTCCCAGAGGGTTGATGTTATCATTAATAAAATCAGGCCGATATATTATAGTTGATATATTGTAAATCATTCTCTCTGTTTGAACCACTTCATCTGCACGCTAATCACAGTTGAAATACAGTTGTAACAAGGCATGAACCAGGGAGAGTATCGAATCCACATGCAGTAAGATTTTAATAAACAAAAACCCAAAAGTACAAAATAATAAAAGAACAAAGAAACCATAAACTTAAAACATCCAAAGGACTTTGAGTTAGTTATGTTACGTTCTGTGCCGAGCCTTCGGAGCGTGTGCTGAGAAATCCCGTAAGCTTACAGTGAAGCGCGTGACAAGGCTTGTATCGCTTTAGAACAATGATGTTTGAAGCCTCGCTTCCGCCTGAGTGGTTCAGTAAGCGGTTCGAATCTTAATGTAATGTGTCTGCTTGTTTTACACTCTTTGGCCACCAGGTGGTATTGTGAGCAAATTAAGCCTCGAGAAATGAACCCTTTTGTGAACCACTTTGCTGAAAAGGTTCAATGCTTCATGGGGCTTCATCTCGCCACCACTACTTTGAGCAAATAAGACACTGGGAACAGGACCAAACATACAACGACTCACACTAGACAAAGGAAACACTGGGGTTTAAATACATAGAAACTAACAAGATAACAAGACACACCTGGAGGAACTAATTAACACATAAAAACTACAAAGGACTACAAAACATGGCAGAGAACAGGAAGTAACATAAAAGTTCACAAACACAGGGGAAACACGGACTGGGATCGTGACATAGCCCCCTTCCAGATGCTCAAAAAAACAGAAGTCTATGAGGATGGTGGAGCGGAGGCGGAACAGGGGGCGGGGTGGGAAACCAGGCCCATGAAGGGGAACACGGCTAGGGCCGTGGAGCAGAGGCGGGCCAGAGCCGTTGAGCAGAGGTGGGCTGGTTATGCTGGGTATCAGTGGGTTCAGAAACAACCTATGGTGCGAACGAACAGAGCACAGCCAGAAAGACAGCAGGGCAGCAGCCACCACAGTCAGAGCAGACTCCAAGGGCAGAACCGCAGGAGCGGACACCTCCGGGACCACCGGACTTGGGATTAGAGGTCTTCAGGGAGAACCCGGGACATCTGGTCTATATTTTATATGGTCAGCCATGAGGATGCAGGATTTGCATCACAGTCAGGGAGGCAGAAGGCCACTTGTAAGACAAAAGGTTTTATTTTTGCAACTTGTTTACGGACTGAATTTGCTGTGGAATATTTGCCGACCGGGTCGAGTCGGGTCCAGTTTTCAAATAATATTACGGTCCGCGTGAGGTAGTACATTTATGATTTTTCTTGGTTCTGCAAGGGTCCAGGTCCAACTTTGAAATTATAAGACAGGTCCGGGTCAGAAAGGTGTAGCACATTCACGTGTCTCTTGGGGTTCAGGTCCACATTTTTGGACCCGTGAAGACCTCTACTTGGGACCACCGGACCACTGGCAAGCGGCCATGATGGCTGGAGGCTCTGGACTGGCGGCCATCTTGTGAACGTCCTCTAGACTGACAGCCATCTTGTGAACTGGTTCTGGGCTGGTGGCCATCTTGTGAACTGGTTCTGGGCTGGCGGCCCTCTTGTGAACAGGCTCGGAAGAGGCGGCCATCAGCACAGGGCTGGCCAACATCAGTGTGGGACATGCAGGCTTCCACAACTGGCCTGACTCCATGGCTCGCGGAGCCTACTCCCCCCAAAATTATTATTTAGGCTAAGCTTCCTCCTCAGCCTCACCCACAGTGAAGGGATAGCCACATGACAAAAGAGCATAGTCAATGAACTGAGCCGAGGACCATAATGGGAGATTATCCATTTACAATGGCTATCACAAAACAGATCTATTAACACACAGTCCAGATATCTAGACAAATGTGCATTATCTAAGAAAGTCTGTACATTGTCCTCAAGGGAATTTTTACCTTGGCTGAGACGGGCTAAACGGACTGGTGGATTGTAGTCCATTGTTGGTGAGTCGTTCAGCAGCAAGGCATGAACCAGGAAGGGCATCGGATCCACATTCAGTAAGATTTTAATAAACAAAAACAAGTACAAAATAATAAAGGAACAAAGAAACAAAAATAATCCAAAGGACACGGCGCAAATGAGACACTGGGAACAGGACCAAATACACAATGACTCTCACTAGACAAAGGAAACACTGGGAACACGCATAGAAACCAATGGGATAACAAGACACAGCTAGAGGAACTAATTAACACAAAAATGTACAAAGGACAACAAATCATGGCACAGAACAGGAAGTAACATAAACATTTACAAACACGGACTGAGATCATGACAACAGTACAGTGCTGTTATTCTGTCATGATTATTCAATTACTGCTATTAGCAAAACATTGTTAATGTATGTACAGTATGTAGATATTCATGAATGTGTATTGTTTGAATCAGACTGCTGTCTGGATGCTTTCTGTTTTGAGACCTGTCAGACTTGTGGGTATTAAAACACTTTTCACTTTTTTTTATTTAATAACAATTAAAAAGTTAAAGAATCTTTAACTAGTGTAAAGTAGGCGTGGTACAATAACTAATGGTTACCTTGTTTTCTGCAGTGAATGCTTTCAATAAAAGCAGTTGTTCACTTTTTGCCTTCACTGTAAAAGATGATGCACTATTGATTTAATTAAAATACGTTAATCTTATTTGTTTCTGCTCTGTTGACATTACTCATTTTAATTGAGTTTTTATTACTTCCTCAGGCATGTGATTGACCCCTGAGCACGCACCCACACACATATTAACCCCACCCTCAACACAATGATAAATATTTTTACTTGGTTGTCATACAAACAAATATTGTAATATGGAATCTGTAACATGCATTGTTTCACAAATGAGCAATAACTGTGCTAATGTCAGTTCTGAGATCCATCTTTTCTTGCTCATTTAGATTAGCAAAAGTCAAGGTGTTTGATTTATGCATAAAAGACTAAGAAATGTGCATAGTAAAAGAAACATTTAGTTTAGCTAACTTAAAAATACATCTTTGTGTGAAGTGGCCACTTACCCAGTTCATCTGCAGGTTCTGGAACTCCAGACCAAAGTAATCGCTCTCGATAAGATTGATCCGTCTAAACATTTCAGATAAAAGAGTCTGACCATCGGCCTTTAACTACAAGAAAAGAAGAAAATTGTGTTATTGATATAAAAGATCTCGAGCTCGCAGAGCAGTCGCTGTGCGCTTTTTCAGAAGGAAAAGGTGCGTGCGTGCCTGCTGTGCACAAGATACATGATTTGCAGGTCCAGAAACAAGAGTGCAAAGAGATCGCCATGTTAATATGAAAAGTGTTAAAATACTTTCGTAATGAATGAGAAACACTGTAACAATATAAGCTGGTATAAAAACATGGTAACAAAATTAACAAACAAAACAGCGGATACATCATTG
Source organism: Triplophysa siluroides (assembly GCA_006030095.1). NCBI lineage: Eukaryota > Metazoa > Chordata > Actinopteri > Cypriniformes > Nemacheilidae > Triplophysa > Triplophysa siluroides. The sequence goes on from VCII01000146.1 coordinate 517,257, forward strand.
CATATATAAACTAAATGTCAGAATTTTTTATAACATCTTTGTCAGTCTAGATTATGAAATACCTCCTAACAAAGTACGGTCTGTTTATGCATTTACTCTGAACTATAATCAAACTAGGGTCGCTCGCGGAGAAAATTAATTAATTTCCACAGAGATATATTGACTTTGATGTTTATCAGCGAAATAATAGTTATATAATACATTATATTATAACTTTACATTATATTATAAGGACATTTTTAACAAGTATTGCAGTGAGGAAATAAAGGGGAAACAGGTGAATAGCTAATAAACATTGGGCATTCTCCAAACGGCATTTATGCGCCCTTGAAGGGTCCTTCGCGAAGTGGACAACATTTGTAGGGGCGTTCCAAACGAAAGTGTACACCTGAATTCCTTCGCGAAGGGCCCTTTCAAAAGTTTGTTAGCGAAGGGTACATGCCATGGTCACTTCAAGGAAGTGAGTTCCGTTTGTGATCAAGTGATCTTGGATTATGAGTTCTCGCGAGGCATTTTGAAGCAAATATGGTGTGGGATTCTGACGTTACCTACAAATGTAAGAACAATAATTTAGTTTGTATTTGTTTTAGACTATTTTTGTCAGTGATAAATATGATTTAAGATGGTTAGAAACAGTATAAGATAATTTAGTTTATAGGAAAATATGTTTAATATGTTTAAAAAAAGCTACTTGTTTATAGGTTTCTTTTATGTTTTTTGGTTTTGTGTTTTGTGTTTCGTGGAAACGTTGCTGAATGACTTCTTCACAGACAGCGCGCTGCATCTGCCTGGCTACCAGCTGTTCAGAGCGGACCGCAACGCAGAATCAACGGGGAAATTGCGCGGAGATGAGGTATGTTTCTACAACAATGAAAAGTGGTGTACAGATACAACAGTGATGAAGAAGATGTGTTGTCTCGACCTAGAAGCACTCTTCATTAACTGTAAGCCCCTTTATTCGCCGCGAGAGTTCTCCTTGTTCATTCTCTTGTGTGTTTACATTCCACCGCAAGCACACGTGAACGTGGCATTACAACAGCTTGCTGATCACATCACGGACACTGAGCAACAACATCCAGACTCTGTTCTTATTATTCTTGCCGACTTTAATCAGGCAAAACTTACACTCGAGTGCCAAAATATCACATGCCCTACCAGAGACAAAAATATTTTGGACCATTGCTACACCACAATAAAGAATGCATATCGCTCTGTCCCTAGAGCAGCTTTAGGACTGTCTGATCACTACCTGGTTCACCTTCTCCCAGCCTACAGGCAGAAACTAAAAACCTATGGTAGGGACTGTTAAAAGACGGACCAACGAAGCAGAGCGGGCCTTACAAGCCTGTTTCTAGTGCACCGATTGGAGTGTTTTTGAAGCTGCTACCACCGATCTGGATGAGCTCACAGAGACTGTAACATCATACATCAGATTCTGTGAGGATTTGTGCATTCCTACTAGGACTTCCTTAAAATACAACAATGATAAACCATGGTTCTCAGCAAAACTCAAGACAGATTCGCCAAGCCAAGGAGGATGCCTACAGAAAAGGGGACAAAGTCTTGTACAGGCAGGCTAGGAACACATTGACAAAGGAGATCACAGTGGCTGAGAGAAACTACTCGAAAAAGGTGGAAAACCGGTTTTCAGCCTACGATGCTGCATCTGTGTGGAAAGGCCTTAAAGACATCACAATCTACAAGCCACCATCCCCCAATTTTGCAGGCAATCAACATCTGGTCAATGATCTGAATGACTTTTACTGCAGATTTGAAAATGCTAACTTTACACCTCACATCAACTCTGACATTCTCTCTACACAACACCTATCACCTTCAAGTCACCCCACCTCCTGCACTTCAGATCAGTGAAGAGGAAGTGTGCCGAGTCTTTAGGAAACACAAGACAAGAAAACACCAGGCCCAGATGGTATCTCCCCAGCCTGTCTTAAAAGCTGTGCTATTCAACTGGTCTTCATCTTCTCACAGATCTTCAACAGATCACTGGAGCTGTGCACAGTTCCTTCCTGTTTCAAGCGCTCCACCATAATCCCCATCCCAAAGAAACCCAAAATCACAGGACTGAATGACTACAGACCCGTCCCTCTCACATCTGTGGTCATAAAGTCATTCGAGAGACTGGAATTGGCTTATCTGAAGGACATTACAAAACCCTTACTGGACCCCTGCAGTTTGCCTACAGAGCAAACAGGTCTGTTGAGGATGCAGTTAACATGGGGCTGCATTTTGTCCTGAAACATCTGGATAGACCAGGGACCTATGTGAGGATCCTGTTTGTGGACTTCAGCTCTGCTTTCAACACCATCACCCCATCACTGCTCCAGACAAAGTTAACCCAGCTATCTGTTCCTGGCTCTATCTGTCAGTGGATCACCAGCTTTCTGACAGACAGGAAACAATTAGTGAGAATGGGGAAACTCACATCCAGCACCTGCACAATCAGCACTGGCGCCCCCCAGGGGTGCGTTCTCTCCCCACTGCTCTTCTCCCTGTACACAAATGACTGCACTGCCCATGACCCTTCTGTCAGACTTCTGAAGTTCGCAGACGACACCACACTCATTGGCCTCATCCAGGATGGTGATGAGTCTGCATACAGACAGGAGGTTGAGCAGCTGGCTGTCTGGTGCAGTCATAACAACTTGGAGCTGAACATGCTTAAAACAGTGGAGACGATTGTAGACTTCAGGAGAAACCCCCCTGCACTCCCCCCTCTCACCATCATGAACAGCACTGTGGCAGCAGTTGGGTCATTCAGGTTCCTGGGCACCACCATCTCTCAGGACCTGAAGTGGGACAATCACATTGGCTCTGTTGCTAAAAAAGCCCAGCAGAGGTTGTACTTCTTACATCAGCTGAAGAAGTTCAACCTACCACAAACTCTGTTTAAACAGTTTTACTCAGCAGTCATGAGTTTGTCCTCAGCACATCCATCACTGTCTGGTTTGGCTCAGCCACAAAGTCAGACATCAGAAGACTTCAGAGGACGGTTCGGACTGCTGAGAAGATCATTGGTGCTCCCCTTCCCACCCTCCAATATCTGTATACAGTCGTGGCCAAAAGTTTTGAGAATTACATAAATATTCGTTTTTAAAAAATTTGCTGCTAAACTGCTTTTAGATCTTTGTTTCAGTTGTTTCTGTGATGTACTGAAATATAATTACAAGCACTTCATACGTTTCAAAGGCTTTTATCGACAATTACATGACATTTATGCAAAGAGTCAGTATTTGCAGTGTTGGCCCTTCTTTTTCAGGACCTCTGCAATTCGACTGGGCATGCTCTCAATCAACTTCTGGGCCAAATCCTGACTGATAGCAACCCATTCTTTCATAATAACTTCTTGGAGTTTGTCAGAATTAGTGGGTTTTTGTTTGTCCACCCGCCTCTTGAGGATTGACCACAAGTTCTCAATGGGATTAAGATCTGGGGAGTTTCCAGGCCATGGACCCAAAATTTCAACATTCTGGTCCCCGAGCCACTTAGTTATCACTTTTGCCTTATGGCACGGTGCTCCATCGTGCTGGAAAATGCATTGTTCTTCACCAAACTGTTGTTGGATTGTTGGAAGAAGTTGCTGTTGGAGGGTGTTTTGGTACCATTCTTTATTCATGGCTGTGTTTTTGGGCAGAATTGTGAGTGAGCCCACTCCCTTGGATGAGAAGCAACCCCACACATGAATGGTGTTATGCTTTACTGTTGGCATGACACAGGACTGATGGTAGCGCTCACCTTTTCTTCTCCGGACAAGCCTTTTTCCAGATGCCCCAAACAATCGGAAAGGGGCTTCATCGGAGAATATGACTTTGCCCCAGTCCTCAGCAGTCCATTCACTATACTTTCTGCAGAAGATCAATCTGTCCCTGATGTTTTTTTTGGAGAGAAGTGGCTTCTTTGCTGCCCTTCTTGACACCAGGCCATCTTCCAAAAGTCTTCGCCTCACTGTGCGTGCAGATGCGCTCACACCTGCCTGCTGCCATTCCTGAGCAAGCTCTGCACTGGTGGCACTCCGATCCCGCAGCTGAATCCTCTTTAGGAGACGATCCTGGCGCTTGCTGGACTTTCTTGGACGCCCTGAAGCCTTCTTTACAAGAATTGAACCTCTTTCCTTGAAGTTCTTGATGAACCTATAAATTGTTGATTTAGGTGCAATCTTAGTAGCCACAATATCCTTGCCTGTGAAGCCATTTTTATGCAACGCAATGATGGCTGCACGCGTTTCTTTGCAGGTCACCATGGTTAACAATGGAAGAACAATGATTTCAAGCATCACCCTCCTTTTAACATGTCAAGTCTGCCATTCTAACCCAATCAGCCTGACATAATGATCTCCAGCCTTGTGCTTGTCAACATTCTCACCTGAGCTAACAAGATGATTACTGAAATGATCTCAGCAGGTCCTTTAATGACAGCAATGAAATGCAGTGGAAAGGTTTTTTTGGGATTAAGTTAATTTTCATGGCAAAGAAGGACTATGCAATTCATCTGATCACTCTTCATAACATTCTGGAGTATATGCAAATTGCTATTATAAAAACTTAAGCAGCAACTTTTTCAATTTCCAATATTTATGTAATTCTCAAAACTTTTGGCCACGACTGTACATCACCCTGGACCTCTCACACCCAAGCCATCACCTCTTCACAATGCTGCCGTCTGGTCGGTGCTACAGAGCACTGAGCACCAAAACAACCAGACACAAAAACAGCTTCTTTCCTCAGGCCATCTACCTCTTGAACAGTTAAATGTTTTTTACCCACCGTGCAATTAATAATTCTGTGCAATAATAATTAAGTGCAATATTAATTATATCATGCAGTTAATAAACTATCTATTTTTATACAACTTTTTCTGTAAATTATATATCATGCTGCTGTATATAGCACAAACCTTGTATTACAATAGTCTATTCTTACATATTTACATACACACATAGCTTTACTCTCTATATCTATATCTTTATCTTATGTTTATTGTATTATATTTCTTAATTTTTTATACCCATAGACCCTTATTTAAATCATCCGTGTACTGTATTCTATTGTGTTATGGTCTCTGTGTACTGTTTGTGCTGTTTCTGTGTACTGGATGCCCCTGTCACCAAAACTAATTCCTTGTATGTGCAAACATACTTGGCAATAAATCTCTTTCTGATTCTAAAGCTCTTTCTGATTTATCATATACTTCCTTTATTAATACCAAGTGGAGTGAACACTAAACACTTCACCAAAACGGTGAAATAAGACATAATTACTCAATATTTTAAAACTTCTTGTTGAATATTGTTCATTTTCAACAAACGAGCGCTGGATTCAGAAAGCACGTGCGGCGTTGTCAAGGTAACATTTGGCAAGTCGTTCCCTTTGTGAAGGGAGTTCCAAACGCATACATGAGAGACAGTAATGCCATATACTGATGATCTCGGATGGCAATGATGAGAACTATGGTCTATTGTCATCAGATGTGTAAAAAGTGATAGAGACCTGACTCATTGCAGTCGTTATGGATTAATACTGGGAACAGAACAACAGTGGGCAATGAAATGGCTAAAACGAATTCAGATTTCTCCTCATTGACGAACTTAGGGAGAGAAGGAAGCCACAAACAATTATTTCCCTGGTAAATCCTTTTCTCTAAAGTTTTGTTTGAACTGCTCAAGTTGATTGAACAGCCCATTTCACATATACAGTCTTTACTTCTAAATTGCCAGAAAATTGCAGTTAACAGATCATGTGTGAACAGAACTGTTCCGGTAAATCAGTACTCCCAATTTTCCAGTAATAGAAGTTGTAGCATTACAGGCAAATTGCAAGTATGAGGCGCTGTGTAAATGAAGAATGAGGATTACAGATAAGAGCACATATAACGCATGATGCTCAGGCTGCTTTGGGCCAATCACAAACCTCTAAAGCAGATGAAGTGCACACTCTGCGCTGTGTATCCCTTCACATTTCTACATTGAAGTTGTTCAGAACAATGCCAAACACTTTCTAATGTATTCAACAAACTGCTCACAACCCTCACGCACCTTCTGTGTTCCTGTGTGTATGAACATCTTGCGTCTCTGCATTTGTCCTCATATAGTTCAGGTCAGTTTTTAAGTTTTCTATTGCCCTATTGTAACGCAAAGTTTGGATGTATAGAGAAAATGTTATAAAATTACCAGAGAAAAAGACAGACACGAAACAAAAGCTGTTATACTTCATAATACATATATTCGTTCGGATATAAAATCACATCGTGCCATTAAGCATCGTCAGCAATTTGTCATTTACTTGTCCAAGTACAAATATTACTTGTAAACTAAAGTATTTTAGAGTTCAAGTTAATGGGACTTTTATTTTGACGGGTCGCCAGGAAGACGCAAGTGTTTTAAGGCCGGTACACACCGAGCCAACAGTCGGCCGTGGGACAGGTTTTGAGAGTCCTCTGGCTTAATTTTTCTGGCTAAAGTAAGTCCCCTTCTGCCTTTTTTTTGGCCAATTCAACACATAATTTTGATTGTCTGTTCAGCTTAGCGACCCAGTGCACAACCAAAAAAACTGAAGTGATGGAAACAAGAAAACAACGAAGAAAAGAGGGAACGCATAGAACTCTTCTCATTTGTTGCATCTGTCATACCAATACACTGTGAACTTTAGATAAAATAAAGGCTTACCTGTTTTCCAGAAATGTAGTGTAATCGTATACAGTGCTGTGAAAAAGTATTCGTCCCCTTCCTGATTATTATTAATTTTTTTTTAAAATATTTGTCATGCTTAAATGATCCAGATGATCAAACAAATTTTTATATTACACAAAGAAAACCAGAGTAAATACAAAATGCAGTTTTTAAATGATGGTTTTATATATTAAGGGAAAAAAACAATCCAAACATTTCTGACCCTATGTGAAAAAGTTTTTGCCCCCTAATAATTAGTTGTGCCACCCTTGGCTGCAACAACTCCAAACAAGCGTTTGCGATAGCTCGTAATGAGTCTTCCACATTGCTGTGGAGGAGTTTTGGCCCACTCTTTTTTGCAGAATTGTTTTAATTCAGACACATTATAGGGTCTTCGAGCATGAACAGCCTTTTTAAGGTCATGCCACAGCATTTTAATTGGATTTAAGTCCGGACTTTGACTAGGCCACTCCAAAACCTTTTTTTTTAGCCATTCAGAGGTGGACTGTTGGATCATTGTCCTGCTGCATAACCCAATTGCGTTTAAGCTTGAGGTCACAAACCAATGGCCGGACATACTCTTTTAGGATTTCTGGTAAAGCACAGAATTCATGGTTCCATCAATTATGGCCAGTCGTCCAGGTCCTGAAGCTGCAAAACAGCCCCAGACCATCACACTTCCTCCACCATGTTTGACTGTTGGTATGATGTTCTTTTATGAAATGCTGTGTTAGTTTTACGCCAGATGTAACAGGACGCACACCTTCCAAAAAGTTAAACCTTTGTCTCATCAGTCCACAGAATATTTGCCCAAAAGTTTTGGGGATCATCAATATGTTTTTTAGCAAATGTGAGACGAGCCTTTGTGTTCTTCTTGGTCAGCAGTGGTTTTCACCTAGGAGCTCTCCCATGGATGCCATTTTTGCACAGTCTCTTTCTTATTGTAGAATCATGAACACTGAACTTAACAGAAGCAAGAGAGGCCTGCAGATTTTTAGATGTTGTTCTGTGATCTTTTATGACCTCCTGAACGAGTCGTCGTTGTGCTCTTGGAGTTATTTTGGTAGGCGCTTTCTCCATTTATCAATAATGGCTCTTCACTGTGGTTCGCTGGAGCCCCAATGGCTCTTTCTAGACTGATACATTTCAATTACTTTGTTTCTCATCTTTTCTTGAATTATTTTAGATGGCGGCATGATGTTTTGCTTTTTGAGATCTTTTAGACTACTTCAGTTTGTCAGGCAGGTTCTTCTTAAGTGTTTTCTTGATTCAACAGGTCTGGCAGTATTTAGGCTTGAGTGTCGCTAGCGAAATTATCTCAGTTATTCAATTCATCACAGATAATTCATGATTTACCAAGGGGGAATTACTTTTTCACATAGGGCAGAAATGTTTGGATTGTTTTTTCCCTTAATAAATAATTCATTTAAAAACTGCATTTTGTATTTAGTCTGGTTTTCTTTGAGTAATATAAAAAATTGTTTGATGATCAGAATCATTTAAGCACGACAAATATGCAAAAAAACAAAAATCCCGAACGGGGCAAATACTTTTTCACATCACTATACATTACCCAGTGGAGATACAATTCCGGTCATTTGTATTTTGACTTGGCATACATAACCGCTTATTCCACTATCATACCAAGTTAATTTAACAAACCGTTTAAGAAATTGAGCGTATTTACATTTACGCATTTGGGAGACGCTTTTATCCAAAGCGACTTACATTGCATTATCCTATACATTTATACATAGGTATTTGCAATCCCCTGGGATCGAACCCACAACCTTGCGTTGTTAACACAATGCTCTTACCACTGAGCTACAGGAAAGCTACTTTACATTTGTTTTTGACTATGTGCAATCCCCACGGATCGAACCCATGACCCTGGCGTTGCAAGTGCCATGCTCTAAACACTGAGCCACAGGAAAGCTTACTTAGATGCAAAACAAACAATATTCACCTGAAAAGCTGTGAAACACAGCTAATAGAGCATAATTATCTCTTGTACTGCAACTCTTCAGCGCCTCACTGGGCTGATAACGAAACAGTATCAGTTGTTATTCCATGTGGAAAGACGAGTAGAACACGAGCCCGCCACCAGTGGGGTCAAAATGATCACTTGTTTGTGCTTCGTGAACGGGAGACGCGTGATCATTAGATGACCGATCGTCATTTCCAAAAGGCAAATATTCCCCTTCAGAGTCCGAATCGGCGAATAACATTCGCAACACATCCTCACGGCACAACTTTTCATTAGCCATTTGGCGATTTTCTCTCACAAATCTCACAATTTAATCTGACGCTCTGAACTGATCTGCTTTCGCATCAATGACACGATAGCTCACTTGCTATGCTATTTGCGCCACGAAAAGAGAATTGTTGGTGGCTCCCTGTATGATGAAGGATGTGAACAGGTGTTGATTTTGTCTTTCAGGTAGTGGTCATAGTCAATCCTGTATAAGATGTTTTTCCTACTAATAGTCCTTATAATTCATACTTTATTGTGCGTATGTGTATGGGGGGGGGGGGGGGGTGTGGTCTAGAAGACATTTGTGCCCAGAGGCCTCTGAATTCTTAATCCGAGGCTGATGTTCAAACTTCACACCAGCATCCCCAATGTGCACCTAGATGTGAGGGCCTGATAAATGCAGCGTTAATTTGAATTGCTTCTGAAGCTACAATGTGTCTAAATATGCAGTATCATAGCTAAGTTTCATGCCTGTTTCATTACAGTGTGGTAGGTTCTAGGGATGTTGCGGTGACGGAATTTTCCCACCGGTTAATCGACGTGTAAAAACACAGGTATTACTGGTCTCACCGTGGTTGCGTGTCGGGGATTTCGGGTCGGCCGAAAGTGAGGTGGTGTACACGTCTCGATTTACTTTCATTTACATTTATGCATTTGGCAGACGCTTTTATCCAAAGCGACTTACATTGCACTATCCTATACATTTATACATGGGTATTTGCAATCCCCTGGGATCGAACCCACAACCTTGCGTTGTTAACGCAATGCTCTTACCACTGAGCTACAGGAAAGCTTTCACTTTAATAAGCGGTAATTCAGCTGCATTTGCTCGAATTCATGATGGGTTCATTATTTTTCTTAATAAAAATACACAAAACAGTACGTCACTCGCTTATATTACACACATTTTTATTGCAAAACGAATAATCACTGCACACATACCATGCAAAAAAATATATATTTTAAGAAACAATCTTAAAAACATTCACGTTAACTAAAGTGCCTTTATCAACAAAACGAATAACCACTGGACACATCGTGCAACCATCAAATAAGAAACGAACTGATATAAAAAACGTCTCGTTAAATAAGGTGCCTTTATCAACAACAAGAATAATCACTGCACAAACCAAAAAACAATAGGTTTTTTTGCTGCGGGACCCATTTTGGCCGCCTCATTTTTGTGGTGCGTTTGAAGATGTGAGTGTACATTCACAGTATTACCTCCGGATGCTGCCACCTTCATCAGGCAGGGTTGACAGGTTTCCTCATTAACGTTTTCAGGTTCCCTGTTGGCATTGGGTTTAAATCCAAAATATTTCCAAATAGGCGCTTTTCCATTTCGCTTTGAAACCAAATCTTCCGCCATGGTTTTGTCCGTTAGCTCTCCTCACGTGAAATATGAAATCTGACACCTTCTGCAGGTCTTTATTGCAAGTACATTGCGACATTCGTTCCGCTTACGCTAAATTGAGAAGGCGCGTTATTGTAGTCAGTCACAAGCTGAATTAAGTGCTTTTTGCTATAAAACTTAAAAACAACGTTGGGGACGGTGCCGCGGTGGGCAAGTGATGTAACCGGTAGGCGGGTTAAACACCGTGTATCACCGGTAACACCGACTATCGCAACAAGCCTAGTTGGTTCTCTTTCCAAAAGTGTATTTGATCAACCAAGATTTGCCTGTGTAATTATTAGAACTTTACCTGCTTTCAATATGTGAATCAAAGCCAGACATACTAGATGAAACAGTATCCACTGCTATGGGTTATATTTCATCAATATCACCTGAATCTTTAATTAATATTTTCAACACTTATTTCCAAATTATTCAGGTGGCCAGGGCAGGCTAATGAGTGCTGTATACCAGTCAGTCACATTCTGTTATATTTGTGTGCAGTCAACTACCACTGGCTCACATAGCACGAGGACTGCTTTATTGAAATTTTGTAGCTGGCGCTATAGAGCCCTTTTGCCACACTTCATTCTGAAACCCATATCAGATGTAAATGGCCCAAACAGCAAGTTCATGGGTTCGCTCCCAGGTAGGGGTGCATCAAAATGAAAAGGACGAACACCGAACATGACTTTTCGCATTTCTTCTATTTATTTAACCAATTTCACTATATTGCATAAACTGAATGGTCAAAATGTGCTTTTTATATTTTGTATAGCTTTCCAATATAATTAAATATAACTTTAAATCATTTTGCAGTTTAGCTTATAATCAAATTTATTTTAAGACATCCATGCAAGAAATTCTTTCTAACAACCATTTCAGTTCACGTCTCTGCTCCTAACTCCGCCCGCAAAAGCTGACTGTTCTCTCAGAAGGTGCACTCGTGGCCGGGATGCACAGAACATACTTTGACAAGTTGTTAAGTACAGGGAACCGTGTGCACGTGACCACTGTATGATGTCCAAGAATGTCGTGAGCGGCGGGGCTACTGTCACAAGTTACCAACCGGTAAGAAAATTTACTACGGCGTGGCAAGTTTCGTGCTGTGTCTTTCTCTGACACAAAATGCTCCACACACTGTCAACATGTTTGCTGCATTAATGAAGCGCATGCGTCGCGCTCTCCCTCTCTGCGATGGTTGCTGCTTGATCATATCACGCGTCATGTTCAGGAAACGTCCTTTTTGCTATTTTCGGCCGAATATTTTCGGTTGCCGAACATTCGGTGCTTTCCTAATCCCAGGGATTGCACATATTCAAACAAATGTATAGTATAATCAGGTGTAGTGCCTGGATCATTGAGTGAAAAGCCATAAGTTTTGGCCTTTTTGCTCTATATCTGCCCTCATCAGAAACTGGTTTGTGTCTCTTCGGAGACTGCCCTTTTTCCCCGCTGGGGGTAAAGAAGTAACAATGGACTTCTGCTGCCTCGCACACCTTGATAAGCCACGCGGCTGGTCACGAGGCCCGGAACCTTTATTGCAGGACTGCATTCTGAAACCTCTAGAACATTTACATCTCTCAAGCACATACGGATATTGGTCCGCCACAGAGCTCGCAAGTATCCGTTTCAATACATAGAATAGCTGCATTAAGTTTGTAAAACTCTTTAACTTTTTGTGAAAGATGATTTTTATTGGTGTTCAGAAATTGGCGCTCCCTAGCCCTCCGATATTTGTATCGGGTATCGGTGTCGATACTTAATCAAATTCTAGATCGGTATCGGTGACAATTGGCCAATCTGACATCAAATTTCTGCTTAGGCGATGTAAAAGTTTACAGAGATGCAGACTTTTAAACGCCTTCGGGCCGCGGCTGTGCAGTGATCAGTGTTTGACATTATATGCTAGCAACCAGCACTGTAAGCAGGTGAAGCTAACATATCAAGCAGTGAACAGCATGGAGCGGGCAACAACATCCTCGATTTAGAGGTATTTTACAACAGCTATGCCAACAAGTTCCACCGCTGTTTGTAATATATGCCGAGTACATGTTCCGAGGTCGTTTAGTTTAAACGGTACAGCTCCTGCTAGTCTACACTAAAAACAACAGTCGATTACACAAAAAAATTACACAAAATATTATAATTCAAATTACTTTATTTTTAATGTTTCATTTAAAAACATTTTAAATAACATACTAAAACAATATGTTTGAAAAGAAAAATTATGAATAGTTTTCAAAAGTGTATGAGGAACGAAATGTTTTAATTTTAAGTCAGATCTAGCATGCGTTTCCTTTGTGCCAATTGCAGTGTGCTCAGAAATGACCACTTGAAAGACGAGTTGTGGGGGTGTTTGGAAGGAGGGAAATGGTAGGTTTTACGCAAACTATGTCATATCAAAGTGGCATAATAATAATTTCACTGAAGGTTTCATTGGTTTCTTATTGCTGCGATTCAGATACCGCTGACGGAAGCACGGAATGCAGGCATAAAACGTAAAAGTAGATAATGACCTAAAGCTATATACAGTTATGTTAACAATAATTTAATTATAAATATTTTTATATTTTCATATTTAAAATTCAATGCATGAAAGACGGATTTATTTGATGGAAGAATGAGCTGTAAATGCGGTTAACACATCGTGAGCACACAGAATAAAACTGAGATGAGAATGTCTCAGCTTCTAGATTCACAAAACTTTGAAATTTATTTAATTATTATGTTTATCACAAAAAAGCCCTTGAATAAACTTTATCGCTTAGCACTGTTATCTGTGTGCTCTTGCAGAGTTTGCGCAGATTCCTCAGACGGAGTTCACGAATATTGAGATGACTTTCCTCCCAGCATAATGCTTGCATTTCCTCGACAAGAACATGTAAAATAATCTTAATATCATAATCACATGCGGACTCGAGTGTTTAGCCTATGTATGTTTTATAAATAAGCTAATATGAGCAGTTTGCTTCATAAGCGGCATGTTCATTAGCTCTGCGTGAGATCAAATGCGTTTCTTGTTCTGTTCTTTGTGTCCATTACTTTTTATTCACTTTTTTTGTACACACACATTGCTTTGCAAAAAAACATGATATAATCTTATTTACCCTAACTTTAACTTATAATTATAAAAAAAAAGGATTTTCATTCAACATCATTTAAATAAACAAATAATGAAACATTCGTTTTTAAGTTTTTAATTAATTGTTAAATATTTTAAGTTGCATGATTTCAGTGTAATAGACACAATTTTACAAAAAAATTGTTGAATAAAATTTGATTACAAAAAATTAATTGAACTCTACAGTCCTAAAAACAGAATTAAAGAAAAAAACTCAGAAAATAAAATGGATTTTAAAAGGTCATATAGGCTACATATTTTAAGCCCAGGCACAGACCTGCGCCCAATAAATCCAAAATAAATGCAAAGAAACTTGAAAACAAAAAAGACTCAAAAGTAACTCAGAACTTAATTATTATATATATTCTTTACTACACATTGTCATAAATAAACTTTAAATACTTAATCTTACTAACCACTCTTGTTACATGGTCTAAGAAAGCTTGTGTTCTGATGTGTTTTTGAGTGACTGATATGATGGGTTCAGTCAGTGAGTCTCGTGAGTTCAGTGTTTGATATACGAGTTGTTTCAACAAAATAAATCGGTTCAAATGAGCCCTTACATCGCAAATCGGACATTAGCAGACATTGACGCGCTGTTTGTTTATCACAGCTGTTAGGATACCGCAAAGGATAGAAGTTAACAAGGAAAACACTTCACTGGATAGGATTTTTCCTTTATGTCAGCTGCATGTGCGGAACACTTGTCAGGGAAGAAAAGGCAAAAATATTTTTAGCACATTCCCACCCAGCTGCTCACTCTTTCCTACACAAATCACAAGCGCGTCATTCACTACTCATAAATCACATTAAATGTTTAAATAAATATTTGGGCAGGGCAAAAATTCATTTTATGCACTCGCACCTATGAGACCCTGTGAAATTTTACCTCGAACGATATTAAAAAACGATCGCATTTGCGAGCATTTTGGTCGCAGTCTAGAGCCCTGAACAGCCCAAAAGGGCTCATGTGACACCCATTTTCATCTCTCTCCATTGGCTACCGGTTGAAGCCTGTATCAGACTCAAGTCATTAATGCTTGCTTACTATCACTGGATCTTCACCGGCATACTTTCACACCCTCTAGGGCTGGGCGATATGTTAAAAAAAAAAACGGGTGGGAATTTGTTCCGGACCCGCCAAGTGCCAAACAAACATGCAGGCACACACACAGGCGAGCCACGTGCACAAACCAGTGTTGCAGTGAATTCTTTCATCAGGTAAAGCGCGTAGATAAACCATAGCTTTTATGCAGTAGAAAAATGTTGCAGTTGTCCAGAAATTTCATCCTACCCGTCAAATTGTCCTACCAGCAGGGCTCTATACTGCGACTAAATGGTCGCATTTTGCGACTATTTCTCCTGCCAGTGCAACAAGTTTTTCTTAATGGTCAAACCGGTGCGACTGCCAAACTGATCAATATATAATTTTTGCATATTATAAATTTAAAGTGCAGAAATGTTATATTGCATAAGCGGCGCATTCAGTCACTCATTTTCGTCTCCCCTACTCCCGCCCTCAAAGACGTAATTTGTGGGTAAGAGGCGAAGGACCGAAAGAGCAGACGAGTGAAGCGCTCAATCTTGCAACCAAAATAAATTTGCAGAATACAATAAATTTCCCCAGCAAAGGTACAAAACAGCAAACATAATGAAATGTGTTGCGAGTATTGTATGCATGTGAAGCTAATGCAGGAAACATGTGTTTAAGCGTTAAGCACTAAACTATTGTATTAATCTCTCGAACAATACTGCAAAGCATACAAAACTTCATATATCACGCTAAATAATATTTATTTGTAAGTCGCTGTGCAGCTTTCATTAAAAATAATCACTAAAAGCCTTCAGGTCTCGTGGCTTGTTTGAGATATGCGCGCGCCCAGAGAGTTTTGCGCCTTCTTACTCTAAAACGGACATATAAACACAAAATAACATCAAAATTCCCATATTAACAAGAAAACTTGTAAAGGTATTCAGTTTCGTGACCAAACAGTTGGGAAACATAACACATAATAAAGATCTCTGTTTATAATGTTCATCAAACAACAAAGGCACAAAAACACTCACTGATATTGAAGGAATTGTGTTCTCTTATAGGAGTTGGTCAAAACAAATAAAGGAAGAAAGTAGCTTTAAGAAAAATGTGCTTTAAATATGATAAAGTGTTGAGAGAGAGTTTACAAATACAATAAAAATAATTAAATCATAAACATTGATTTGTATTAATTTTTCTTACCTCTTCCCACGACTTAATGGAGCTATCAAATTAAGGGCTGGTGCCACCAACTGAATAACTTGGTAGCACCAGTGCCACCTCTCTCAGGTGTTAGTCTAAAGCCCTGTACCAGGCATGCGCAAATCAATTTGACGTCATTTTTTTGCGCTATAAAATTATTCTACCGGTTTATTTTATACTGCTACAGGAATATGATTGTGTATTTTCGTTGTTAAATCGTTCTACATATTATTTAATACCTATAGTACAATTTGATTGGGTGTTGCACTTTAAATTAATCCTACATGTTCCTTTTATGCTTGTAGGATAATCTGACAGGGTATTAACGCTGTAAATGTATTTTATGTGTTTATTTTAAGATGGTAAAACTATCTGATGGTATTTTGCATTGTGAAATCATCTTAACTGTTTATTTTGTCGATGTGGTTAAGGTTATATTAACCAGTCACTCTGTGACTGGATCCAAGACTTCCTCACCGGCAGACCACAAGTGGTGAAAATGGGCCAGTTCACCTCCAACTCCATCACCCTGAATGTAGGAGCCCCGCAGGGCTGCGTTCTGAGTCCCCAGCTCTATTCTCTCTACACACACGACTGTGTGTCCTCTCATAGCTCCACTTCTATCGTCAAATTTGCTGATGATACTGTGGTTCTGGGCCTCATTTCCAACAATGATGAGACGGCATACTTGGGTGAGGTAGAGAGACTAACATCATGGTGCCAGGACAACTGTCTCTCTCTGAACGTGAGCAAAACTAAAGAGCTGATTGTAGACTTCCGGAAGAGACAGCAGCGGCCCTACACTCCTCTTATGATCAGCGGAGACCCCTGTGGAGAGGGTGAGCAGCTTCAAGTACCTCGGTGTAAACATCTCCGAGGACCTGACTTGGACTGCACACATTTCAACACAGGTCAAGAAAGCCAGGCAAAGACTGTACCATCTGCGACAGCTGAGGAAATTCAGGGTCTCTCCAGCAATCCTGAAAACTTTCTATTCAGGGGCCATAGAAAGTGTATTGACTCAGTGCATCTCAGTGTGGTACAGTAATGCCACAAATCAGGACTGCAAAGCGCTGCAGAGAGTCGTGCGCCTAGCTGAGCGCATCTCTGGGTCTGCCCTCCCTGCAGGACATCTACCTCAAACGCTGCAGAAGCAGAGCTGTAAAAATAATCAAGGACTCAAATCACCCCGGTAACCGTCTCTTCATCAAATTGCCATCGGGCAAGCGCTTCAGAAGCGTGATGGCAAAAACTGAGAGACTGAGGAGGAGCTTCTATCCTCAGGCCATCAGGCTCCTAAACTCAGTCTCATAACATCCTCAGGACTCATTTAATTTACTGTAACACCCATCATTATCCATTTTCCGCATTGCTGCTATGTGTACATACCCAGTACAACCTGTTTGCACATTTCTCTTGCACATCCCTGTTTAGATTGATATTTATTAAATCCACAGTAGACTGTTTTGCACATTCTAGTTCATTGCACTTTTTACTCCTTATTTTTATTGTTTTTTACTTATTATCTTTGTTTTTCTTATTCCTACCTATATTTAAATATATGCTCCTGTGTTGTATTATTTTTTATTTTAATTTTTTTGCACTGTCCATTGAGCGGACCTGTCCTGACCTCCATTTCACTGCTGATTATACCCTGTATGATTGTGTATGTGACAAATAATAAACTTGAACTTGAACTTGAACTATATTAAGTTTTGCCCTCTGGTGGGAAAATCTGACAGGGTAGGAAAATTTGAGCGTGAGGTTTTGCTTTGCCGACGCAGCTCGTCTTTCTCTTGGTCCATCTGTGCAGCGACTGGCAGAAAACAGCAGCACAGCAAAACAGCGTTTCCAAAAGTCTGTCACTGTTATTGACTGCCTGGGCATATGAACATTAATGTTCACGCTAAAGCCTAAATCGCATGATAATGTTATAACGTGTATTTTCCATTATTATCAATTATCTGAGTTTCTGTCAACAGGTATTGTATTATTGCTAGGCCTGGAGCGACGCGTGTCGACGCTTCGCCACAGCTCGCCACACACATGTGGGAGACTACATTGCAGAATGGAGGATGAAACAGCAACCTCCTCACATAATTCCGAACAAACCCCCAATAAAGGAAAAAATCCTAACAAAACAGCTCGCCCTAAATCTTTGAAGGTATGGGAATACTTTCAATTTAGTCTCAAGCGCAAAGGTATCGTTATTTGTGCTCTTTGCCAGATGGAGTTGGCATACCACACCAGCACAACTTCAATGTGGGAGCATTTGAAACGGAGGCACCCCATTGTAACCCGCGAAGGAGACAATAACAAGTAAGTACTAACGTTGGGTAAATTAATTTCATGTTTGTGTAGTGTGTTGTGTAGCTTGAGCTTGGTGGTGCTAGCTAACTATCTTAGCACTCCGTGCAGTGTGTTAGCTACTGGCGCCTAGACAGCTGTGTTTAGCTAACATTAGTTATCACCTAATGTTGGCTTGAATGGAAGCTAGCTTACGACTGCAGAACACAGCTATCTATCGATAGTAGCGGACGTTAGCTAACGAGAACGTTAGCTACTAGCCTAGCACGAACAAACTGCACATAGAGCTAAGATGCGTTGGTTACTTTGTAAGCCTAGCACCACCAAAGTGCACAGCTGCTAGATAGCCATGTTAGCATTCAAATAAACTAATCATAGCATAGCGCTGCAATGAGGTTAAGAGTATATTTGAAATACCCCACTGTCATAGCTGTTGTTCTAATATGCATTGCTTTTGTGTTTTCTAGGACAAAGCAAAGAACCATGGCGTCCTACCTTGAAAAAGAAACGCAATGCAAACCACAGAAGGCAGCCGAACTGAGCAAAAGAATCTTGAGAGTAAGTAATTATTAGCTCACTGTTGCTTGCTTTAAGCATCTTTTAGGATGGAATGGCTGTGCCCATTTTTTGTGTCCTATATTTATTAGCTAGAGTATGAGTGTTTCTTCAGTCAACTTGGCCCTTTTCTTTGTGTCCTTGTTTGGATTGTGTAATAATTCATCTTTTTACACTGTAAGCAACATATGGCTTTATGAAAGGTGCTCTGTTATTGTTGAGATTAATAATTTTTTTTTATCTTACAGGTGATTGTCAAAGACATGAGGCCTTTGTCTCTTGTTGAGCGGGAAGCCTTCATAGACATGATCGAATATGCCTGCCCAGGCTTCAAATGTCCCTCCAGGTGGTGGATCACAAAGCAGTTGGAGATGGCATATCAACATAATCTTGAAGATCTGAAGAAAGACCTAATATATGTACTGTGCGCACTGCACAGTGTTTATTTTTGCACTGCTTTTTTTATCTTTTGTAAAGGAGAGATTTATGTTGGGACTGTAAAGCTAAAAACAGTAATTTTATATTGTGTTAAACACTAAAGAATGTCTATGCTGTGCACTGCACAGTTTTTTTTTGTACTATAACTTTTTTGAACAAGAGAGTTATCTTGATACTGTAAAGGGTAAATAGTATAACAGTAAAATTATTTTATTTATTTTGTGTAAAGGAGAATATTTTTTGCTGTGCAAAACATGTTTAATAAAGTATATTATTAAGATTTGTTTGGTATTTATTTGATACATTAGGGTTTTTATTAATCGAGCAACCAAAAATAATCGCTAGATTACTCGCCAAATTAGTTGTTAGATTAGTCAACTAATCGATAAAATAATCGGCAGATTAATTGCTTAATAAATAATCGTTTACCCCTAGCCCTAATTATTGCTCCTGTATGACATATCGCTTATTGCTCCCTTAACTCTTTGTAAGTCGCTTTGGATAAAAGCGTCTGCTAAATGACTAAATGTAAATAAATGCATAAATGGAAATGTAATAAATGTAACATTAACAATGTTTATTCGGACCGAATGAGACGAGTGGGTGAAATCATTGATCAGCGCATATACATAGAGAGCTTTGATAAACACGGACACGCAAACGTGCATCACGTGCGAGAATTGTTGCGGAGACTTTACCCCCACTGGCATTATTTCAAACATCAACTTAACCGGAGCGAATGAGACGATTGGATGAAATCATTGATGAGCGGAGCGCATATGAAGACATAAATATTTTTGACAACACTAGCAGGAAGCAAAAACGTGAGGCATTTTTTATAAAATATTAAATTAATTCATCCAAACAGAAAAGCTTGACGGAGGCAGCTGCCTCAAAAAATTATATGGAGGGAAAAAAAACGTCTTGGTTACGGATGTAACCTCAGTTCCCTGATGAAGGGAACGAGACGTTGTGTCAAGCCGACAGATGGGGTTCGTCCTTGAGAAACTATCAACTTCTGACTAGTTAGAAAATGATTAAATTTGCATACCGGACTCCGCCCCCGGATATCCGGGTATAAAAGGGAGACGGGGTGCTGCATTCATTCACCTATGGGCTGAGGAGCCTGAGAGCCTCTCACGACTGCTGCAGCGGGCGGCACGCGTTGTGGCAAGAAGGACACAATATCCGGTTCCCTCCATCAGGGAACTGAGGTTACATCCGTAACCAAGACGTTCCCTTTCTGTCGGTCTCTCGACGTTGTGTCGAGCCGAAAGATGGGGTTCCAATGGAAAACGCCACGGCGCAGTGCCGTGTCACAACCTCTAGAGCGACGGTGCGGCGGTGACTGGCCTGGGCGTGTCAGACGTGAGCGCTTTCACAAAATTGTAACCTTCCAGTGGATAGGTAGGGGGTCCCAGAGCTTTTGGAAAGGTGGGAAGCCCCTGCCATCAGCCCTCAAGGGCGACGGACTTGTTTCACCGCCCGGTCCTGTAGATTCATCCTCTACAATATTAGAAAAATTAGACCCTTTCTATCAGAGCATGCTACGCAAGTCCTAGTCCAGGCCCTTGTTCTGTCCAGACTGGACTACTGCAATGCGCTAATGGCTGGACTCCCTGCTTGCACAACCAAACCTCTACAGATGATCCAGAATGCAGCAGCAAGAGTGGTCTTCAATGAACCGAAGAGAGCACACGTCACTCCTCTCTTCATAAAGTTACATTGGCTCCCTATTGCGGCTCGCATCAAATTCAAATCCCTCCTCCTGGCCTACAAGTCCACCACTGGTTTGGCTCCACCTTATCTTCTTTCGCTAATGCAGACGTATGTACCCACCAGATCTCTGCGCTCTGCAAACGAACAACGTCTTGTGGTGCCATCCCAAGGTAAAAATAAAATAAAAATCGATCTCACGAACCTTCTCTGGATCGGTTACACTTATGTGGAACGATCTCCCCGCAGCAACAAGATCTGCAGATTCTGTAGCCATCTTTAATAATCGTCTGAAAACGCATCTCTTCCGTCAACACCTTACCGATCAGTTCTGACTTCTATCTCTTCTCTACTCTTCAAAAAAATAAAAAAAACACTCCTAACTTAACTTAGCTCTATATACTGTGGTAGGCTTTATGAAGCCAGTTTTATTGATTGCACTTATGCTTTTTGTTGTACTTACGTTGTACGAATTGCTTCGATTGTTTACCCCATCTGTAAGTCGCTTTGGATAAAAGCGTCTGCCAAATGACTAAATGTGATGGATGGAATGCCTGTTCTTCATCCAGTGGGGGAAGAAGGGAGGCGAGAGTAGCACGCTGGCCAACTTATGAGAAAGGGGGGAAGGTGCAAGCATACGCCCTACCGGCTGCCGGTCCTACATGTTGCCATGCAGGACGCGGGCTGACACCGGTTCCACTCGGAGGTTGTAGAACATTGCGAAGGTGTTAGATGTAGCCCAACCCGCAGTTCTGCAGATGTCTGTCAGAGAGGCGCCCTGAGCCAGTTCCCACGAGGAGGCTATACCCAGGGTGAAGTAAGCTCTCACTGACAGTGGGGGCACGGGCGATCCTGGGACTGGTACGCCGCCGTGACAGCGTCCACAATCCAGTGCGGCAATCTCTGTTTGGAGAACCAGGACAAGAAGAGGTGCCACTTATAGGCTTATAGCCGCTTAGTGGCCGGGGCCCTAGCCTGAGTAATATTCTCAACCATCTCCTCGTCCCATCCAGGGGCCAGACATGGAGGTTCCAGAGGTCTGGCCTGGGATGCCACAACGTGCCTTTCCCCTGGGAAAGCTGGTCCTTCGTCAGGGGATTTGGCCAGGGGGGAGTTGTCGTCAAGAGCATTAAGCTCCGAGAACCAAGTCCGGTTGGGCCAGTACTGCGCAACTAGTACCACTTGATGCTCCTCTTCCCTGACCTTGCATAGTGTCTGTGTAATGACACTCACTGGGGGGGAAGGCGTACATCCGCTTGTCCCACGGCCAGCTGAGCACTAGAGGGGGGCCTCGGACAGTGAGTACCAAAGCGGGCAATGTCTGGTGTCCAGGCAGGCGAACAGGTCTATCTGTGCCTGCCCGAACTGCACCCAAATGGGCTGGACTGTTGGGGGGTTTGGCGTCGACTGACGAGAGAGCGTGTCGGCTGTCTGGTTCCAGTTGACTAGGATGTGTGTGGCTCGCAGGGAGCGAGGCGTCAGGTGACTCGTGTTAACTGCCGTGAGCGAATGCCACCCTGGTGGTTGATTTACGCAATGGCAGTTGTGCTGTCCGAAGGGACCAGCACGTGCTTGTCCTGCACGAGGTTGTAGCCCCCTCAGTGCAACTGGCACGTCCAACAACTCTAGGCAATTGATATGCCAGCGCAGGCGGGGAACCGTCCATCGCCCCGACACTGCGTGCCTGTTGCACACTGCACCCCAACCATGCAGGGAGGAGTCGGTCGTCACCACGACGTGCCCTGTAAACTACCCGAGAGGGACCCCTGTCCAAACCAAGGGGTTAGGGTACGTCGGCAGAAAGGCGTAATGACCATACGTCTGCTGCCGGTGTGCCATGCTCTCCAGGGAACTCGACTCTGTAGCCAGTGTTGGAGCGGTCTCATGTGCATCAACCCGAGGGGTATCACCCCCGTCGAGGATGCCATGTGTCCCAGGAGCCTCAGAATTTGTTTCAGGGGGACCGCTGACTGCTTTAAGTGTTTCAGGCAGTTCAACACTGACTGAACGCGCTCTGTGGTCAGACGCGCTGTCATGGTGACAAAGTTGAGTTCCATACCAAGAAAGAGGATGCTCTGCACGGGGGAGGGATTGCTCTTTTCTCGGTTGCTCACTAGTCCCAATCGACACAATGTACCCTGTGTGTACATAACAGATCTCGAGAGTGTGCCAAGATGAGCCCATCGTCGAGATAGTTTAGTACCCGCACACCTCTTTCCCTGAGGGGAGTGGGGCAGCTTTCACGACCTTTGTAAACACCCGTGGGGACAGACCGAAAGGGAGGACTCTGTAATGATATGCCCGACCCTCGAAAGCGAACCGTAGGAACGGGCGATGATGAGGGAGAATCGAGACATGAAAGTAAGCGTCCTTCGGGTCGATTACCATGAACCAATCCTGACATCTGATAGACGCTGGGAAGCAGACAGTGCACGGGATCTCGACGGCTGAAGGGCAGCAGAGTCGCGGCGGAGGATATGCATGATAGCCTCTGTTTGCTTCTTTACTGTCGAGAGTTGCTGCTCGACAGTATCACCAAACAGCCCTCCCTTGCGAGATGGGTGCGTCGAGAAAGCGGACCTTCTCGGCATCACTCATCTGTGCAAGGTTCGGCCAGAGGTATCTCCCATGAACCACAAGTGTTTACATCGTCCGACCCAGCACCGGTCGGTGGCGGTGCGGAGTTCCTGCATAAGCACTGGGTCGGTCTTACCCTCGTGGAGCTCTCTCAACGCCCTGGCCTGCAGGATGGCCATTGTGTGGAGAGAGTGGGCAGCTTGGCCCGCAGCAGTGTAAGCTCTCGGCAACAGAGGTGGCAGCCGTCTGCGGGGATGTATCCAGCCGCGAGTGCTGGGAGAGGCAGTGCGGTGCACTGCAAACCAATGCTCACGGTGGCCCGGGAAAGCATGGATGACATGTCGACATCCGCTTCTTTCTGAGCTCGACCCCCCGGAGGAGGGAGCAGCAAGGAATCGTCGGAGTCAGATGCCAGTAAGTCACCCTCCGATGCTGCAAGGGACATATCATCATCACGCAACGTTTCCGAATACGTGGTTGAGGAACAAGTAGGTGGGACCGTCTATTGGGTAACGGTCAGACAAGTGAAATGAGGTGCGAACGGTCCGCGAGCCAGTGGCTGACAGATAAAGGTTCACAGTAATCCTCATATCACCCTCGCTGCTCGCCGTAGCCACTGCTGTCACAGAACGGGAAGCAGACAAGGTGGTGGCTGAGTCCCGAGAGAACACAGCCACCTGTGACGTAACGTCTGGATAGCCATCCACCCGCAGTGCGGGCAGAACGTATCTACGAAGGCGCCTCAGCGTGCTGGAAACCCAAGCACTTGAGGCAGACATCATGTCCGTCCCCCTCCTCGATGAGTGTGTTGCACCCATTAGAACAGCGGGACATGCCCGCTGGAGAAATTTGCTCTTTTAAAGGAAAAGCTTGAACACCTCTGGCACTGCTGAGACTACCAGGGGAAGTCGCAGCAGGAAGGGACAGTCCGCTGCACCACGTCGTAAGAATCTGGCAGTCTAGAAGTCTAGTAGTAGATTCTGGAAGTCTTTCAGTCATAAGCGCAGGCTCCGAACAAAAAAAAGTGAATGAATGCAGCACGCCGTCTCCATTTTATACCCGGATATCCGGGGGCGGAGTCTGGCATGCAAATTTCATTTCTAACTAGTCAGAAGTTGATAGGTTCTCAAAGACGAACCTCATCTGTCGGTTCGACACAACGTCAAGAGACCGACAGAAAGGGAACCTGGCTATGTGCAAAAAAAGTTAACGTACAGCCCTGTATATGGCTCCAAATTTCATCAGAAAATTTTCGTTTTTACCTCCTTAATACTTAATAACTATTCATCAGTGGTGTTAAATATTTTGGCTTTTATAATTGTAAATGTTGGTCTTGCTTCTGTATAAAAAGAAAAATATATATATTTGAATCGGGAAAATATATAACCAAAACAATTTGGTTAATTTGACACAGAATGACCCATTGTTATCTGATCTAAACAAGAGAATATCCCATTCTACATCAAAACTGACTCTGTAATCCAACATAACTCATAATCCCACATTCATCATCATCATTTAGGTTAAAGCCAAAAAATTCTGTAAAATCAGTATAAACATTCAGTATAAGCCTTTGCTTGACCTGTTGGCAACAGTGAAAGTGTTTTGAAAACCGTACTGCTAATGTTCAACACTGCACAAAACCAGTATTGCAGGGGTCTCCAACCCTGCTCCCGGTGAGCTACCGTCCTGAAGATTTCAGCTCCAACCCCAATCAAACACAGCTGAAGCATCTAATCAAGGTATTGAGTGTTGCTTGTTAATAACAAGCAGGTGTGTGGAAATAGGGTCGGCGCTGCAGTCTGAAGGACGGTAACTCTCCAGGAGCAGGGTTGGCGATCCCTGCAGTAACACAATCCTAAATCTATTTTGTTGTAAAATTCTGATGTCACAATATAAGTAAAAATGTTTCCTCCCTAAAATTTATTCCAGAGCAATTCACCAATTGTGATAAATTAAGACCAAGTCAATTAACTAAAGCATTTTTCAGATGTGTAACTACACACAACCCTCAGACAGCACTCAGAAAGTGACCACAGGGGTGTATTCCAGAAAGCAGGGTTAACGTACCGTCAGCTAAACCCTGAACTATGGGTTGATTAACCCAAACCTTGCTTACTCAGGGTATGTCGGTTCCAAAACACCTGAGAAGAGTTAGTTTACTCAACCTCCCGAAAGATACCCAGAGTTAACGCGCGCTCACAGAAACAACATGAAGACATTGTCAATGGATCACAGATTTCAAGATTCACCATGGAAACGGGCGGGAAGCTTAAAGTTTTTGACTGTAAAACTACGTTTTTTTAAATCTGCATCAGTCCATTCAATTCAATTCAAGTTTATTTATATAGCGCTTTACACAATGTGCATTGTTCCAAAGCAGCTTTACAGAAGCAAAATAAGAAAACACAGAGGTAAAACACAGCACAGTGCATAGTGTTTATAGAACAAGCAAGATCATTCTAATAGATAATATCTAATAAATTAATAAATAGATAAATAGATGCAGTCTCCCGGTGAGCAAGCCAACACTGCCCTGCTGTGGCGAGGAACCAAAACTCCCTTATTGATTGATGGAGAAAAAAACCTCGGGAGAAACCAGGCCCAGCCGGGAGGGCCAGATCCCCTCTGACGTGTCATAGCTGCTCTCAGTGACCCCGACCAAGTCACCGAGCAACATCCCCGAGGAAGGGGGGGGGAGCCCACCGCCCGCGACCCAGGCAATCCCACTCGCCGAAACCATGCACGTCCAGCCCGGTCCCACTCCGCGATCGACACCAGAAAAACAGAGGAACAACCAGAGAAAATAGTAATGGCATATTGGAACATTATTCCTCTGCTGTCTGACATCGACCACAAAGCAAGACCATCCAGACCCACACAGCCCCAACAAATAGAATCCCCCAACCACAACCAACGAGCCCCCCCCCCCCCCCTTACGAACATCAGCCCAGCAACCCCCAATCAGGGCCACTGAACTCAGCTATAACTTCAAACTGCTGACATGTGATGTAGTTTAGCATTTAATACCAAGCATTGTAACTTTTAGCATTAATTTGACAAGTATTCCATCTTTGCTCTCGGTTGGGGATAGAATGGTCTGAGCTGGGATGGTCGCCTTTCTCTTGGGTGGAAATGGAGTTGCCTTAGATGGAGCTGGGATGGTCAGTCAGTCCGCAGCTGGCGTAGTCTCTAAGTCGGGATGGGCATATGATGTCCATCTGGGCCTGGCAGAGCTTCCCTACCTCGAGATGGGCATCCCGAGGCGAAGGCAGAAAGAAAATAATTAGCGTAGCTGCTGTTCATTTACTATGCATTAGTGAAAGCTTGGGTGAAAAGATGTGTCTTTAATCTAGATTTAAATTGGGAGTGTGTGTCTGATCCTCGAATAGTATCGGGAAGGCTATTCCAGAGTTTAGGTGCTACGTATGAGAAAGCTCGACCCCCTTTTGTAGATTTAGTTATTCTAGGTGTTATCAAAGTCCTGAGTTTTGCGATCTTAGAGAGCGTGATGGGTTGTAATGTGATAGAAGCTCAGTTAAGTAAGTAGGGGCTAAACCCTTTAAGGCTTTATAAGTAATTAAAAAAATCAATACGATACCTAATGGGCAACCAGTGAAGATGATAAAATTGGGGTAATATGATCGTATTTTCTTGACCTGGTTAGGACTCTGGCGGCTGCATTTTGGACTAACTGTAGTTTGTTTATTGAAGATGCAGGACAACCACTAAGAAGAGCATTACAGTAGTCAAGTCTTGAGGTCACAAATGCATGAATAAGAGTTTCTGCGTCAGCAGCACATAAAACATTTCGTAATTTGGCAACATTTCGAAGGTGGAAGAAGGCTGTTTTTGTGACATTTGAGATATGATTTTTAAATGACAGGTTGCTGTCTAATATAACGCCTAGGTCTTTAACTGTATTTGTCGCAGTAACAGTGCAGCCTTCGATTTGTAGGTTATAATCTGATATATTCTGTTTACGAGTCTTTGGTGCTATAAGTAATATTTCTGTTTTGTTAGAGTTTAAAAGAAGGAAATTACTAGTCATCCAATGTTTCATATCTTGATGCACTCTGCCAGTTTGGATAGCTTGAAGGAATCATCTGGTCTTGAAGAGATATATAGCTGAGTATCATCTGCATAACAGTGGAAGCTAATTCCATGTTTTCTAATAATGTTGCCCAGGGGCAGCATGTATATGGAGAAAAGCAAGGGTCCTAAAACCGATCCCTGAGGTAATCCATAGTTTACTTGCGTTAGATTAGACGATTCCCCATTTAAATGGACATATTGATATCTGTCAGATAAGTAAGATCGGAACCATTTTAGTGCCTGTCCCTGAATACCGGTATAATTTTGTAAACGATCTAAAAGTATTTTATGGTCTACAGTATCGAACGCAGCACTAAGGTCAAGCAGGACTAGGAGTGAGATGTGTTACCTTTATCAGATGCCATAAGTAGATCGTTTGTAATTTTAACGAGCGCAGTTTCGGTGCTATGATGCGGTCTAAAGCCAGACTGAAATTTTTCGTGCATGTCATTATTTTGTAGGAAAGAGCACAACTGAGTGGACACTACTTTTTCTAGTATTTTAGACAAGTACGGGAGATTTGAAATCGGTCTATAGCTTCCAAGTTCACTGGGGTCTAAGTTTGTTTTTTTGATAAGAGGCTTAATCACAGCCAGCTTAAAGGGTCCTGGGACATGGCCTAGATTAATTGACGAGTTGATAATGTTATAAATGGGCTCAATTGCAACAGGTAGTAACTCTTTTAGTAATTTAGTTGGATGGGATCTAATAAGCATGTTGTCGGTTTGGATGTTGCAATAAGTTTAATTAAATCTTCCTGTTTTATAGGTGAAAAACACTGTAGCTTTTCTTTTTGGGTGATGGTTGGTACTAATTCATCAGACACACTTGGAGGTTGGATTTTAACTACGTCGTCTCGTATTTTTCGATTTTTTCTGTAAAAAATGTCATGAATTCATTGCTACCAAGGTGTGGCGGAATAGCCAGGTCAGGAGAAGTCTGTTTGTTTGTTAGTTTAGCAATTGTACTAAATAAAAACCTTGGATTGTTTTTATTAGTTTCTATGAGGTTACGGAGGTGCTCGGCTTTTGAGGCTTTTAGTGCCTTTTTATAACAGTTTGCACTCTCTATCCACGCAATTTTAAAGACCTCTAAATGGGTTTGTTTCCATTTGCGTTCCAGTTTACGCGTTTCTCTTTTTAGGCCGCGAGTGGTGCTATTGTACCATGGTGCTTTGATCTTCTCGTTAATCTTTTTTGACTTCATAGGCGCGACCGCTTCTAATGTATTAGAGAAAATAGTTCCCATGTTGCTGGTCATGTCATCGAGCGATTCTGTATTAATTGGCAAAGTTATTAAAGGAGTCAGATCTGGCAGATTCTTAACGAAACTATCTTTAGTAGATGAGGTGATTGTTCTACCCTGTCGATAACGAGCTATACGACTGATTTCTGCAGTGCGCAGTGTACATGTTATAAGATGGTGATCAGTGACATCGTCGCTTTGAGGTATAATATCGATATTGGTTAGATCGGCTCCGTGAGATATAATCAAGTCTAGAGTATGATTAAGTCTATGAGTGGGTCTGTTGATGTTTTGTGTTACACCAAAAGAGTGTAGAAGCTCTTTAAACGCCACTGCTAATGTATCGTTAGCGCTATCTACATGGATATTAAAATCTCCAACAATCAGTACTT
Organism: Triplophysa siluroides; assembly: GCA_006030095.1. Taxonomy (NCBI): domain Eukaryota; kingdom Metazoa; phylum Chordata; class Actinopteri; order Cypriniformes; family Nemacheilidae; genus Triplophysa; species Triplophysa siluroides. The sequence continues at coordinate 546,271 of VCII01000146.1, forward strand.
TATCAGCGTTAACCAATAGGTCCGATAAGAAGTCCGCGAACCTTCAGAAAATTAGTGTAAGGCCCAGGGGGTCTATACACAGTAGCCAGTGTAAGAGAAAGCAATGGTTCTTTACTTTTGTTTGGAACAATTATGTTCAACACAAGCACTTCAAATGATTTAAATTTATGCTCTGTTCTCTGAGTTACGGTAAGAAAGTCTCTAAAGATTGTTGCTACACCACCACCTCGACCAGCCGGCCGTGGCTCATGCATATAACCGTAGCTTGGTGGAGTAGACTCATTTATACCAAAATAATCATTTGGTTTAAGCCAGGTTTCAGTAAGGCAGAGTATATCAAAGCTGTTGTCTGTGATCATTTCATTTACAATAACTGCCTTTGAGTTTAGTGATCTAATATTAAGTAGCCCGAACTTTAGGAGTTGGTTTTGCTCAACAAATATATTGTCTTTAGGTTTAATCACAATAATGTTTTTTCTCTGACTTTTACATACATTTTTATGTTGTTGTATTATTCGGGGGACAGACACAGTCTCTATGTATTTGGATGTTGTAACATTTTTGTATAAAGTGCAAGGTAAAAATCATGAAATTATTTAATTCATGTGTTTATAAAACTATAAACACTATAAATTAATTATTTAATTAAATATATAAATATTTTAAATATATGCAGGTTTTAACAATATAATAATTAAAATATATACTCATCATGGCTCTCTTTATTACAAAAACTGTAGATTTGTTGAGATGTTTGTAACTGTAATTTTAACATGTCCATGGTATTTTACCAAAATTTTGTTGTGTATATGTATTTGATCACATTGCTCATTTTGAAGGCAGTATAAAACCTCTTTTTTGTTCCTTCTCTGAATGCTCCTTAAAATATAAACCTTTATTTGGTTTTGTGAAAACTGACTTTGCATTGTATCAGCTTTATTTGCAACAGTTGCTGATGTAGTCATATTAATGGAGACTCTTTTTATTCTAGAAACTACTACATTGGTCATATTTTGGAACAAAAATGTGTAATGCTTTTTAGTACACTACACTATGTGTGATAATTAACTTGCAGTAGATGATGAAGGACTGGGACAGAGGTTTAAAATGTTAGGCCCAGTCATATATACATAATAATCATGTAGCCTTTATATATCCCTTTAAAATACTTTTAAAATTTTTGTTTGTTTCTTTTGACTTTGTTTGCTAAAAGGCCATGGCTTTCCAAATGTTAAAAGAGGTAGAAACGGCCTATCCTGAAAGGCTTATTGTAATCTGGAGAAAGGCCTTTCAATACAAAACTGTAGGAGGAGGCTGAGGATCAGAAAGACATTTTAAGGAATACAGTCAGTATGAAAAACCTTAATTATACGTTTCTTATAAAAAATTATGTAAATGGATTTAAAATGATAACAAGAATTTAAATATGTGAACAAGATGCTATGGTGATCCTATTGGGGGTCACATAACAAAGCCTTGGAAACCTGCCAGCCTGGGAATCGAAATTGCAACCTTTTGAGTTTTAAATCTGGCTCTCTAACCATTAGGTCACAACTATCTTTGTCCCAACGCACAAAATATTGCCTAATATGTGGATAAGAGTAATGATATGCATTCCTCGGGAGTTAAAATACTTCACTATTAACATCCTTTAACTGTTGGAAATTGTAAGATGTGTATATTTATCCAGTGATATTTGGAGACGTTTGAATAAACCTAATTCAAAGTATATACAGTATTTACTATAAGTACATAAAGTTTAACAATAACATTTTACATCATTTTATTTAAAGATTATTTCATTTCAAAAGGCTAAATAATAAAGTTAATAGGAAAATAGTTGTGAATGCTGAATGCGATGTTTGAGATTGGAATTGTAATATTGCTGTAAAATTATAATATAAGTAATCTGTGCTTCCACGACCACTTGACGCTCTTCAAAAACGCACACAAGCGCAGACAACCCCTAAAGCTTAGTATGTGACATACCCAAGTAAGTTTAAGGGTTAGTTAGCTGACAACCTCAACTTTCAGTTCCAAAAACAGAGATAACTTCCAGGGTATGCAAGTAACCATGGCAACTTACTCTCTGAAGATAACCTGCTCCGGAGGAGTTTTAGGGGTTGTCTGCGCATGTGTGCGTTTATGATGAGCGTCAAGTGGGCGTGAAAGCACAGATTATGTGTAATATATTATAATTTTACAGCAATATTACAACTACATTTTCAATCTGACCCATCGCAATTCAGTAATTGTATAAACTTTGAATTAGGTTTATTAAAACATCTCCAAACATTACTGTATAAATATACACACCTTACAGTTTCCAACAGTTAATGGATGTTAATAGTTAAGTATTTGAACTCCATTGCATATCATTACTCTTGTCCACTTATTATGCAATATTGATGAATTGGATCAAATATATTTGTGGCTAATGGTTAGAGAGCCAGATTTAAAATGAAAACCATTACACATTTTTTTTCCAAAATGATGACCAATGTAGTAGTTTCTAGAATTAAAAGAGTCTCCGTTACTATGACTATGACATACAGAGAAGGAATAAAAAGAGGTTTTATACTGCCTTCAAAATTAGCAATGTGATTAAATACATATACATAAAACAATTTTGGTAAAATACCATGGACACGTTAAAATAACAGTTACAAACATCTCAACAAATCTACAATTTATGTAACAAAGATGCAGTACATATTTTAAATATTATAGTATAAAAATGCTGCATTTATTTTAAATATTTATATACTTAAATAATTAATTTATAGCGTTTATAGTTTTATAAACACATAATTAAAAAAATGTAATGTTATGATTTTTAATCACTCCATCCAGGGTGTATCCTGCCTTGATGCCCGATGACTCCTGAGATAGGCGCAGGCTCCCCGTGACCCGAGGTAGTTCGGACAAGCGGTAGAAAATGGATGGATGGATGGATGATTTTTAATCCGCACTATATACACTGATGCAGATTAAATCTTCTGTGAAAAAAAAACTCTGATTCATAACGTTGTTTTACAGTCAAACACTTTACGCCTCCTGGCCGTTTCCATGGTGACTCGTGAAATCTGTGATCCATTGACAATGTCTTCATGTCGTTTCTTTGAGCGCGTGTTAACTCTGGGTATCTTTACAGGTTAATTAAACTAACTCTCCTCTGGTCTTTTGGAACCGACATACCCCGACTAAGCAAGGTTTGGGTTAATCAACCGAGAGTTCAATGTTTAGCTGACGGTAAGTTAACCCTGCTTTCTGGAATACACCCCTGATCTCTGGTGTAAAACAAAACAGACTTAAAGACACGGGATTTAAATGCTAAAGCCATGTGGCAGCTGTCACCCGCCACAAGCAGCACGCAAAGCTAGACTGCCAGAGGTCTCAGGAGAGATGGTTGTTTACAATCGACAACAGATGTCAACGGACAGAAGAAAACATAACTTACAGCCTTTCAGCTTCATAAATGTAACATTTTAATTACCTTATAAACACAGATATTTGTAAAAATAAAATGGCAAACAAATGTGTATTTGTTCAGCATAAGCAAACAAGACAACAACACGGCAAACAATTAGAAAACTGAGGTTAAAGGGGTGGTAACGGAAGCAGTTTCTGCCAATCTTATGTTAATCTTGAGTACCTGTAGAGTAGTACTGCGCTCTTCAAATCTCCGAAAAGTCTTTAGTTTTCTCACATTTACAGAAGACAGATGCAGCTTTACGATTGTTTCCGAAAAAAGCAGAGCTCCCGTGAGCGTGTCTTGGGTGGAGCTAAAGACGAGTACGTACAGCCTTTGCGTAACAGTCCGCCAGCTGTTGCATGGATGTAAATACTGCACAAAGAAGTTTTTGTTGTTGTTATACAGTTAACTATGGCTTTCAGTGTGATCGAGCCATACATATATGATCCTGAATCGGACCCCGAGTCTGTAGTATAACAAGAACCACAGCAACAACAACTACAGATGGATGTCTCCATATGGTACTTATCGTTATTACTCGTTAGCTTTGCCATTTTACATTCACAATATGGATTATTTATACCATAAAACATTAAGAGAATTAACTGTATCGTTGACATTGGTCATGTATCGCTTGTGAAAACTCAAAGTTTACAACACTATGAAATCCCGTGTCATACCAGTAAACATTTCTAACATTTAAAAAAGCCATCATTTCAAATAAATTAAAATATCATAGAAAGTAAGGTTTTTTTTATCTCTTTTAAAACACTGAAATGGCAAACTGGGGATAACTTAAATGTTCGTGCTGTTTACATTAAATACACTTACGCACCGATTGCAAACAAAACTACCGGCTGTGTTTCAGACTCCAGAACGGGAACGTTTTTCGTTGGCACCGCTCCAACATTCAGTTGCAAACGACATAAATCCAGAGTAAAACTGGGACTTGTTTGAGAAACAATCGTCTTCGATATGACGTTCACAAACAAAAATATTTTCGCAACTCCGTTGCTGTCTGGGAAAATCAAACTGCATCCACAGATGTCTGACCTCCGGGTTCTCTGGAAAGCTAAACAACGATTTCTTTCCCTAACAGTCAAAAACACACTTCCTTTGTGCCATTGCAAATTATTGGTATGATACAAATTGAAAAATCCTTCACAGCAGCACTTGCCACAACTCCTACACAAGTGAAACATGTTTTTTCCTGTAGCTCAGTGGTAAGAGCATTGCGTTAACAACGCAAGGTTGTGGGTTCAAACCCAGGGGATTGCAAATACCCATGTATAAATGTATAGGATAATGCAATGTAAGTCGCTTTGGATAAAAGCGTCTGCCAAAATGCATAAATGAAACACGGTTATGGATTGCGTGTGGACGTTCTCCTCGCTTTCGCTGGGTAATGACATATGGTCGTGCTATTTTTCGCTTGCTGGGTCACGCGAAGGCGTTCCTTTGCCGGGAGGATTATCCAATAAGGGACTAAAATCTTTGTTGTGCAAAGATTTTTTAAGTTCGAAAAAAACTTTACGAATCCTGTACTAACACTGGGGGAGTGTATCGAGCACAGAAATACTACGTAATACATCCAACTTGTTTTTTGACAAGTTAACCATGTTAAGCATGAGAAGAGAGCATGTTTAACATTGTAAAGAAGTCAGACTGCATGACACACCGTTGCACCACCCCTTTAAAAAGACATTGAAAATGATCTAACAAGACTAACCTCCAGCTCAAAGAATTCCTGAGCATTATCCAGGCCCTGAACGCGGATTTGCAGACCCTTGGTGTGGCTTTTCCCTCCTGCACCCATAGTCGTTTTAAGGCTTTGCCCGGGCTCCAGAGTGCTAATACCAGTGTTGAAATGCGCTCCAAGTCGTGTGCCAGGGGTCTGAAGGGCACTGTAGGTGCCCTCAATCTCACCCATAGCTGCATCAGATTTTCTATACAATACCAACAAAATTACCACAGCTGAAATAGGCTGACACACTATAACTCAAAAAAACGTTTATATTAATTTCATGACACTTTATTCTGACACTTACAACTAGCCAGCACAATTAGAGGGATAAACACAGGTCACCATAATACATAAATTACTACAATTTTGCTAAATTTAGCACAACAACTACCATGAGGTCAAGGTGTGAAATAAGGGCAGCGTCACTGCGACATCACACACTAATAAAACAAAACTAATTTAAACCTAATAATCAGTTGTTTCTCTTTAATGCAACATGTTTGAGTCATTTTTCTGGAATGTCTGCAAAGATCACACCGGATAATTTACACACATTAGTCCAGAAAATCTAAATCGGGAATCATTACTTTACCCAAATATAAAACAGCTTTAATAATTTTCCTATAATGATCGGATTAGTTACTAAATTAGTTAGTTACTTAGCTAAGATTATTTACTTAGTTAATAAAATGAATTCCTCTCTCATTGAAATTGCTAACTGCAACTGCTAATGCACAAATTTAAAACAATGAAATTAGACAATACAATTTTAACTAGTGAATAACATAAATAAAAGTTGTTCAATATTAACGTAATAAAGCAATGCTACTAAAATGCAACATCAAAAATCTCTGCAATACCACATCGCACTACAAACTAACTGCCGGTTTGAGGATATATTTCAGTAAAGAAACGTTCGCGTCATAAAATAAAAAAATATTAAGCTGTGTCATTATAGAGACGGAACAAAGAGTGTGAAAGTTTAATCAAACCACACAAACATGCGAAGAGCTCGACATACTCAAAGCTATGCATCAATGAGACTCGTTAAAACATTTAACGCTACTGATTTATGCGTAACTTTACTATCTATTTTGTGATAAATCGATTTCATACCTCAGATTTTTACCTAGTATTTCTTCAGCTCTGTACTTTATAAGTTACACGTCCGACGATCTACGTAGGCAAGCTGTGGCCAAGGCAAACTGCGTTCTGATTTGACAAGCTCTGGTAGACGCCACCTCTATTGGCTCAAACTCATCCTAAAATGGTCCGCAGCTATTGGTTGAGTGTGGTACCTGCAGATTCATGTGATTGGATTAGAAACATGTAAGGAGCAGAGCCGTTTAAAACAAAAGCTGCTTACCATTTGTTAGGGTTCCTACGCAGTGTTCACTGCTCCCTACTTCCTGAGCAAGGGATATCCGTTGAAGTGGACTACGCTGACAAAAAAAACGCTCAATTGGAATGCCCTGCAACGTCATAAAAGAAAGACTTTAAAAGAATGTGAGGATGTGTTCTTAATCCATGGTCACGTCGGTCTCGTCTCGCTTTTATTCCCAATGTGGTGCAGCAGTAAACATTGCTGAGGTATTACATTATAAAAAATAACTGCTGCTGCTTACCACTTTTACATTAGTTTGTTTAATAATAGCAAAATGGATGAATCCTTACACGCATATTAAAATTACATTATAATTGCACAATAAAATATAAATACTCATAAATAAATACTCACCTCGAGTGTGTAGCTTACAATGCTACAAAATAAGTAAAATGTTATATTTGCGTGAAGCAAACCACAGTATTTAATATAATTAAATAAACTTTCACAATGTACACAATACGTTAACTCTACAGTTGTTTTACTGACTACTGATGAGGCGAGCATTGGCAGTTGTGTGCTTTTCCTTTTCCACTTCCGGCGTGTATCGATGTTCCCTGATTCCCTACGCCGTTCGCAGTGCCCTTCGAACTGAACATGTTCGCTCTCTTCGGATTGGACTCTCACTTAAGATGGCGGTACACCCTGTGAAGTCCACTACGCAGTCCACTTACGGCCAAATGGGACGCACCTAGAGTTACGAGCATAGATATGAAGCCGGGTCTGAATTCGCCCTATATCTCCTATAAAGTGCACTTTATCGGGTGTCCGACATGTTGTAGTGTTGTCCGAATTCTGAGTAAACAACTCATTCCCTACATTTGTTCACTACTTTTTACCCACAATGCATTTTGAGTGTACATCCGATGTACACTTGCTCACTCATATTTCCCATGATAAGTGATGGGAAGCGATTCGGATGTTTGAATCTCGTTCAGCAAAATGAACGTATCTTTTTTCGAGTCATTGTCACGTGATATGACAGATGCGTGTTTAATGTATCACATACAAAAATAACTCATCTCCTGACTTCCCTTACAAATATTCATGCAGTTTTTAACCCACCAAACACAGAACGTTCCCCTAACGTTCCCCTATGGTTCCCATTAAGGGTTTTTGTTGGGAACCATAGGTGAACGTTCCCAGAACGTTTCCTGTAGGTTGTATTTTTTCTAACCAAAAGCTAACGTTCCTGGAACGTTCCCTGTAGGTTAGTTTTTTCTAACCAACAGCTAACGTTACCGGAACGTTACCTTCATGTTATTTTCTTGGGGTAACAATAAAACCAAAAAATAACCTGGAGGGAACATTCTGTACAGGTTCCCTTTAGATTATTAACTAGTAGCATTAAAAATAGACTTAATTAACATTAAGATTTACTGTGACCCTACCTTAAAAATGTTAATTTTTAAAAGCACCATACAGTACAAACACAGATGAAAACGTCACACTATTCAACTCTTTAAATATCTAAATATAAATTACCAAATGTGATCCTTATAAGCTAACAAAAAAATACTATTATCAGGCAATGCGGGCATGCATGCACAACGTTTTTTCAGTTTCTTACCATTTTCCGAAGTCTGCATTCAGGTCTTCAAGCAAATTACGAATCAGGTCAGTAAGAATAAGGAAAGTGTAGAACTGGAACCACTTTTATTTTCAAGGAGCAATTACAAGCACATAATCGATATAAAAAATGTATAAATCCCATGTGTGGCATCACAGTGGTTTTTGTATGTATTTATTGACAGTTTTACAGTGTTGAATCATGGATTTTGCTATCTGATAAGTGTGACATGAGTTCAGTTATTGTAAGACAGTACATAAAGTACAGAATACTGCCCTGTCTCTGATGGACAGGGAGACTTTCCTGTAGCTCAGTGGTAAGAGCATTGCGTTGACAACGCAAGGTTCAATCCCAGGGGATTGCAAATACCTATACAAATATATAGGATAATGCAATGTAAGTCGCTTTGGATAAAAGCGTCTGCCAAATGCATAAATGTCAATGTAATTGACTAAACACTACTTCAGTGACAACATAGAGGCAAACACTTCTGTACTCCGCTTAATGGAAAAAAAGGCAGTAGATGTTTTTTAAATATTTTTGGGGGTTTACCATTACATAAACAATAATATCTGTTTTTTATTATGTCTAAGGGTATAACAACAGTTTTGAATAGAGCAAAATAGTAAATAGCAAACACTAAGATGATTTTTAATCAATATGCATTCTAGAGGTAATGATAAAAATGATCTTTTACATGGACAAATTAAGAACCAGATAATGTTATTAAAGAACATTTAAGGTAAGCTTGTGATAACTGCATAAATCTAGCAGTTAAAACATTTTACATTTGTCTTTTATTGGCATTCAATTGTAAAAAAAGGTAGTGTTTCCCAACTCTCTTTCAGATTTTAATTACCAAGTGCACAATTATATATCTTTTTTATATTCATAATTGTATGAGAGGGTATCATTACATAAATGCACAGTATTTTCTTCAAAAAACGAAAATAAATGAACGAAAATAAAAAAACTGTCAAAAGAGTTAACATTTTGCTCTCACCTCGTGCAAGACCCGCGAAAGCTGACTGGTAGGTCTGTGTGGCCATCGCACGCACAGAGTGACTCAATTCTGAGTGGAAACTCCGGTACCGTCCGCTATCCTGAGGCCATAAATCATTTATTGTGGTTTGGTAGTCATCATTTACAAGCATAACACTAAATTCGTGATGAGGCAAGATCATGCTACGTAAGCTATTGAGACCCGATGTTACGGTTCAACTGGTTTCCGTGTTAACTGGGGGCCAATTTCCGGTTTCAGGTCCTCCGTGCAGATGTGAACGAGCGACCGCAGCAGATTCGTCGATTCTGAAAGCACAACACAACGCAATATTAAGATGTCTAATAAACGCAGACTTTCTTGTTACATAATTTTGGCATCCTTGTAAGGTCTACAATTTACTGTTATGATGGAGATTAAATAAGTAAATAACTAAATAAAGAGGTTTGACTTGGGATTCGAACTCGTACAAAAGCAAGTACCACAGTTTGACACTCCCAGCGACGATCCGACCGGCCCACGTCGCCGTGACATTCTTATTTACATTCTCATTCACAACTCCTTCATGGTGGAACATTCTTCCTAACGCTGTCCAGTCAACCACATCTCTCACAACATTCAAAAAACTACTTAAAACCCCTCTCTTCTTTGAATATTGACAGACAAAAAAAAAAAAAACTAACCCTTTCTCTCTCTAGCTTTTGTTGAAACCAGTAACTTTGTATTGGCACCTAATGTATTATGGCTCCTGTATGACATATCGCTTATTGCTCCCTAAACTCTTAGTAAGTCGCTTTGGATAAAAGCATCCGCCAAAATCGAAGAGTGAGCAAGGAAGGAGCGTGGAGTGAACGAGGAGCGGAAAAATAAAAAACCCGCTGGATTAGAGTGAGTATATTTTTTTGATGAGCGCAGAGCGGAAATTGACGCTCCATTCCGCTCACTTACTCTGCCCTGTAGAGTCCACTGGGATGGACCGTGGAGGGGGCCACTGTAACAACCTCACATTTCCCAGAATCCCTTGCACTTCCCGCCATCTTTGATTATCCCGCACCTGCACATTATTAATTTGGACTTTTTAAGTTTCTCCTCATGCTTTGTTCTTTGTTGAGTATTGTTGTTAACTTCTTGTCGGTACCATCCCTTGTGAAAAATAAGTGTATTTAATTGTATTGAATGTGTATTTTTAGGTAGCATAATATTTCTGACATTGAAGTCAACTTAATTGTCATTCAAGAGAGTACATTTTCATGATATTTTTTTAAAACACACTTAAGTGCACTTTTTAAAAATGTGCTTTGTAATAATGTGCAATTAAGTTTAAATGTGCTTTTAATTTAAGTGAGTTTCAATTTGTAGTACTTGACAGAAGTACACTTATAGTGTTGTATTGATTAATAATTCTGAAGCATATGTAGAATAAAGTCATTGTACTTTTAGCAAGTATCCTGTCTTAAATGACATTTAATACTTTTTTAATGTATTTAGTGTATAATATAAAGTAATATTACTGTACACTAAATGTATTTTGCCTATTAACTTTAAAATACTTGCTTACAATCCAGTAAAATGTATTTACATATAATAACTTGAGCAAATAAGAAATATGTTAATTAACATGGATTGTGCTTCATTTGAACTATTGTTGAGATTCTAATCAAAATAGCTCCTGTTCATCTACAAGAGTGTAATTTATGAGTGTGTACTAAAGTATATGTACAGTTAAAGTAACAGTTATGTGTCATATTTCACTTGATTATAAAATCATTAATCACAAGACAGCTGTTTGATGCAGATTTTTAAGAATCTCAGTAGTTACATGTTGCTATAAGAAAATGAAAACATATTACACCAATTATTGATTACATTGATTGTGTAAAACACATAAATACAAAGGATGAATATAACATCTCTATACAGTCTAAGAGAACATGCAGCTTAAAGCACATTTTCTTCATTTAATTTAAAGGTAGTTCCTTTGATATTGTTACCCAATTCACACAAAAATCTGTCCTAATACACACCAAATCAGTCTCTCTCTATATTATTTGGGAGAGGTATGACAAATGTGTTGTTCTGTATCATCGTTGCTTAAGTATGTTTTGTACTTCCTTTTTGTAGGATTCATAATCGCCTGTTAACTTCAGTGGAACGATTACTAAACACACTTCTAGTTATGGCGGCAAAATCCGCTTCAATTTCCCAGAACAAATTTTGAATACAAATCAGCCAATAGGCTTCCACTTCACGGTGCCGCAAGAATCTACAAGCGGATGACATCATATTCACGCGAGAGAGAATCAAGAGCCGACTGCTCCATATGCTTTTTAAAACTCTCGCGGTAATGTGATGTCATCCACCTGTCGGTCCGTCCTTGACTCCTTGCGTCGCTAAAAGAAGTAATAGCATGGCGAAAGTCACGTAACTTGACGGACACATCGGATCAGATCAACGGACTAAAGACGAAGTTTTAATTACCATTCGACATATCTAGGTAAATATTTATTATATTTAATTATTCACGCTTCAATTAAACGATAAATGCGAAAGATGTCAGCATATTCTTCTGTTTCTGTTAAATGGCGAACTTGCTCATTGCTTAACTGAAAGATTTTGACTAAATTTCCAGCATCTCGAACCTGAAGGACTGTAACTTACGTGTCGACATGAATAAGATTCAGAAGAAAGGAAAGGTTTGTTAAAATCTTTATTATTCTCTTTTAGAAATGAATACTGTTATGTCTTTATGTAGACAATAAACTTGAAATGTAAATCCTTCTTATAACTTTATTAAGTCGCACTAACGGTCAGCATAACATGCATGCACACGCTCAGTATTTCTTCTCACTCGTCTCCCCTGGCTATACACATCTTTACAACTCAATAAGCTTGAGTGCCATCTAATGGTGCAATAATGTAACAACACCACATATTCCCCTTTCACTTAAATGAATTCCTCTGTAACCAACACTTGACAAGAAATAGAATCAAGAACAGCAAATCTACCATGTATCAACAATTTCACCTATAAATGAATGACTAAGCAACACATTAAATGAATGCAGAAGAGTATATTTTAAAGAAAGCAGTATGAACCAAACTACTCAACTAGTATTCAGTACTTGACTTTATGTGAGTAATATATATTATATAGTGCAAAAGTCCATGTTAAATTCTGTGACTAATAACATAGTCCTTCAGCCAACCGGGCTCACGTCTTTGACGTTGCTCTCTTGAACCAGCATCAGAAGACACTGAATTTCCAGATACTGGAGCATGAGAAGGAATCAAGTTTTCAGGATTGACAGTCATTCCATTATCCAGCTCTCTAGTCGGTACGGGTGCAAGACACGATGCATGCCACTTTTTCCATCATCCAAGAGGTAAGTGTAAGGACCAACCTTTCTCCTAACCTCAACTGGAGGAGTGAATTTTGGATAGGCTTTTGGTACATGTACTGACTTTTTAATGCGCACTTTATCTCCTTTTTGAAAAGAAAAATGACGCACTCGATGCTTGTGGTCAAAGCGAGATTTCATGACCTCCTGACGTGAAGAAACCCGCTGTTGCAGTTGTGTAGGCTCATGACCAGAAGGTGAAGATTTCAGGACATTGAGACGGGTACGCATTTTCCTTCCATGAAGTAATTCGAATGGAGAAACACTAGTCACTGCATGAGGTGTAGCGCGATAAATCTGCAGGAAGTCAGTCACTGTTGTTTTCCATGGTGCTGATTGTAGGATTGCTGATTGGATTGTACTCTTAAGAACTCTGTGAAAGCGTTCAATAGCACCATTTGCAGCAGGATGATACACTGAAGTGCGAATGTGCTTAATATCTCTCTCTTTCAGGAACGCAGCAAACTCAGGAGAAGTGAACTGAGGGCCCATTATCACTGACCAGAGTGGTTGGGTTGCCGTGTCTACTGAAGACAGAGGTAGAAATGCAGTCACCTGTTTTGTTGCAACAGATGCAGTAAAGGCTACCTCAGGCCATTTACTATAATAGTCAGTGAGTGTCAGAGCATATCGACAGTCCCAGACAGCAGTCTCGAAAGGGCCCACAATGTCAATCGCCAGTTTTTCCCACGGTGCAGAAGGTAAAGGAACAGGCTGGAGTGGAACAGCAGAGGCTTTCGCAGTTTTATCCAGAGAAAGACATAATTGACACGCAGCAATTTTCTCAGTCACAAATGTGTCCATGTTTGGCCACCAATACATGTCACGCAGGCGTTGCTTTGTTCTCACAATTCCCTGATGACACTCATGTGCAATACGGAACAATGACTCACGCAGTTTCCCAGGCACTACCAATCGAGATCCTCTAAATACAAAGTCAGCTTGCACACTGAACTCATGCCTGAGCTTGTAGTATGGACGAAGAACAGGATCCAAAGCAGCAGAAGATGGAGGCCATCCACTGACAATTTGTGTGCGCAGTGCAAAAGTTCAGAACAGTGAGCAGAGGCAGCAGCAAACTCATCCTGGGAAATGGCACTCGGACCAGTGGACAGTAAAGCAACAAACTCGGGTTCTGTATCCGACTCAGCATCCGAAGTCAGAGGCAAGGGCAAGCGAGATAAACAATCTGCAGTGTGGTTTTCAGATCCAGCACGGTACACAACTATGTAGTCGAAACAGAGCAACCGAGCAGCCCACCGAGCTATGCGCATACCAGCTCTATCAGTCCCTTTTGTGGTCAGCAGTGTTGTTAAGGCCTGATGGTCAGTCCGCAAAGTAAATCTGCGGCCCCACAAGTATGTTCTCCATTTTTCCACTGCCCAGACGCACGCCAGAGCCTCCTTTTCACAGTGGAGTATTTCTGTTCAGCTGACGTGAGTGTTCTGGACGCGAAAGCAACAGTATGTTCTTGACCATCAGTGCATATTTGTGCGAAGACAGCACCTAGTCCGTAAGCAGACGCATCAGTAGAAATGACCACTGGCATCTCCGGGTCAAATAGGGCAAGTGCCGGACTGTGTACCAGTAGTTGTTTCACATCATCCAAGCTTTGTTGAGCTTCATCAGACCAGCGAAATCCACTCTCATCTCTCAGGCATGCACGCAAAGGCATCACCACTGAAGCAAAATTAGGAATGAATTTGTTGTACCATGAAAGAAGACCCAGCAAAGAACGCAACTGGACAGCATCCGCTGGTGCCGGTGCATCGATTATTGCCGCGAGATGTTCCTGATCCAACTGAAGACCCTGTGAAGTCACCATGTGGCCTAAAAACTTCAAGCTCTGTTTTCTGAATTGACATTTTGACTCATTCAACACCAACCCAGCATCTTTGAGACGTTGCAGCACATTCTCCAGCGCTTGATCATGCTCTTGTATCGAGCGTCCCACACGATAATGTCATCCAGATAGTTTGCAACGTTCTTGAGTCCTTTCAGAATGATTACCATCATCTTTTGGAATGCAGATGGAGCGGATGCCAAGCCGTAAGGTACCCTACAGAACCTGAAAAGTCCCTCGTGTGTAATGAATGCAGTGAGGTCCCGGCAATCTTCATGAAGAGGTACCTGATGGTATGCACTTTCCAAGTCTATGGTTGAAAATACAGACGCACCTTGCAGTAATGTCATCATCTCCTCCATGTGTGGCAATGGGTAGCTGTCTACTATAACTGCCTTGTTGGGTCCTCGAAGGTCAACACACATGCGGATCCCCCCGTTTTCTTTTGGACCACAACAATCGGAGAAACCCATGGAGAAGAGTCAATCCTTTCAATCACACCTGCATGTAGGAGTCGTTCCAGTTCTGTGGAAACAGCATCTCTCACAGAGAAAGGTAAGCGACGCAATTTGCATCTGACAGGAGGTACGGAGTCAGAAATGTTTACCTTGTGGGTGAATTTTTTTACACAGCCTAATGTAGCACGCTGTGGTGGAGAAGTTGAGAGGGCACAGACTGAGGTGGATTGTGTCGGTGGCAGCACAGTGTCCATTAAATCGAAGCTGAAGTCCCTTGATGAGATCCATGCCGAGCAAAGCTGTGCCATTGTCGACAATAAAGAAGTGTGCAGGACAGGTAATGCCATATTTAGTTACCTTTGCAGATAAACAACCTAGTACAGAAATTGGCTCTTGTAAGTAAGTAACTAAACGGGCAGCAGGAGCTTGTAACGGCACAGTGCGAAAATGCTGCTCATACAAATGTTCGGCAGAATGGACACTGATGAACCAGAGTCCACTGTAAGTTGAAGAGACACAGAAGTGGCAGAAGGAGAGGCATGTATGGTCACATCACACATCAAACGGTCAGTTGCTCCAGGCAGATAGAGAACACAGACCTCTGGTAATTCAACTGAATGCACTGAATGAGTAGGAGCAGAACGGCAGACTCGTGCAAAATGTCCAATCTTATTGCAATTCTTACATTTAGCAGATGCAGCGGGGCAGTTTTGTGCGTTTGCAAGATGTCCAGCAGAGCCACAGCGAAAGCATGTTCGAGCTGATGGAGTAGAAGCAGAAGGTTTTGATGAGGTATGTGCTTTGAATTTGGCCTTCGGACGCTGTCGTCCAGAAGCAGGAGTGACATGTATGGCTTGTACTGGAGCGAGGGAACTTGTAGCCATCGATTTCGCCTGAGCATCAGCGGCCTCTAGCTGTGTAGAAATTGTAATTGCAGTCTCCAGTGTCAATTTAGATTCCATCAATAATCTTTCACGAATGCGAGGGTTAGCAATATTTTCGACAAGCTGATCACGCAGCATATCGTCAAGATTGTCAGCAAATTCACAAGTAGTCGCCAAATCTCTCAATGCAGCAATGTATTGCACTACCGTTTCATCCGTCCTCTGTATGCGTTTCCTGAAAGCATGTCTTTCCACGACCACATTTCTTTTTGGAACGAAGTGTTCTTCCAAAGCCTTAATAGCATCAGCCAGGTCGTCACCGGTATTGGGCAGTGTATAAAACAATCTCTGACCTTCAGTTCCGAGGCAGTGGAGAAGTAAAGCCCGCTTTCTGGCTTCTGGCCAAGAATCCCCATTAGCATTGATAACGAGCATGTAGTTTCGAAACATCTTCAGCCATGTTACTAGCGGTATAGCAGGCTCACCGGGACACGGCAAAAAAGGATTGGGAAATGGAGCACTTACTGAAGCCATCCTCAGACAATCTTGCAGAAAAAAAGAAAGATCCTCGTCGCCAATTTTGTTATGTCTTTATGTAGACAATAAACTTGAAATGTAAATCCTTCTTATAACTTTATTAAGTCGCACTAACGGTCAGCATAACATGCATGCACACGCTCAGTATTTCTTCTCACTCGTCTCCCCTGGCTATACACATCTTTACAACTCAATAAGCTTGAGTGCCATCTAATGGTGCAATAATGTAACAACACCACAAATACACCCCTCCCCCGCATGGTTCCGCGTAACGTTAGCATCAACATCTTGTAACTTGATCAAGCGGTGTTTTTAGAGCTTTAAGCATCTATTCATCAAAATAAGTGTATCAAAACGATTGATTACGTTTGTGTGTATGTAGTTAATAAGTGTGTATAATCACTCCCAAGGCATTGAGAATTAATTGAATTCATGATGCGATCTAATGCCTTTTTTTGAGAGAATAATAAGGTTTTCATAGGAGTTAGAAGTATCATTAAATAACTACGACTAAGTAAGCTAAAACTGATTTCAACATTTTGTTCTTATTAAGGTTCCCTTCAAAACTTCACG
The DNA here is from genome assembly GCA_006030095.1 of Triplophysa siluroides. Lineage (NCBI taxonomy): Eukaryota > Metazoa > Chordata > Actinopteri > Cypriniformes > Nemacheilidae > Triplophysa > Triplophysa siluroides. The sequence continues at coordinate 563,137 of VCII01000146.1, forward strand.
TACGGGAGCCACTACTCTAAGAACTAATCCAAAGAAATCAGCAAAGGTATGTGCATACCATTTTGGTGCATACCAAAAAATATTACTTTAAAGCAATCTGGCTTTCCAAATTTGCAAGGTGGTGCTAATCTAAAGATTGTTATCTTCTTCCCATCCATTGACGGACAATTCCGCCATTTATGAGCCAAGGTTCGCTACGAATGATCAAAAAATTAAATTTGGGTATATGCACACAGGGTGATCATGTACTTATAGATTTGCAACATCCATTAAAAATAGTGTAATTTACTTTTTAATTTCAGGCAATTCAACTAATGAATTCATTGGATTCAACAGCTGAAGGCAGGCAATCACAGAAGAGAGACTCTACAAGATTGGTAATATTTTTGTTTTTACATGTTATCTTAAACAACCAGCTACATTTACACGACTTAACATGGGGTTACATCGCTAATTAAGTTTAAGGGGCGGTTTCCTGGACATGGCTTAGACCTAGTCCCAGACTAACTGAAATGTTTAAGGTCTTTTGTTCAAAAACATATTGCACTGACATACCTTAAAATATATCAGTGCGATTGTTTTGTCTCAAGATGCACAACATTAATGTTTTTGTGAAGAATGTTTTTAAACAACTCAAATATCCTAATAAGGACTAGTCCTGGTTTAGGACAATTCCTGTCTGCGAAACCTCCCCGATATGTGTTTTACTAAGTTTTACACTTTTTTTCTTTTAATTCATGGCTGTTATCAGTGCTTTTGACTCATAACTTAAAGAAATAACACAATACTACGATAGTTTTTGCATTTCTGTCTGAATTATTCTTGTAATGAACTGAGTCACGCAATTATAACTTTGTATAGATATAATTTTCTGAAACCAGTGTTTCTTTTACTAAGGCCCTCACAAAAAAAAAGCAGCGACAAACATGGTTGATGCTCTAAAGGAGGACCTGAGGTAAAAAAAAGAACCTGATCTTAACACAGCCCCACCACTTTATGACTCCGAATCTGATGTAACAGCCATTGATGAAGAATCATCTCCGCTGAAGGAACCTCTAAGAAATGTAAGTATTACTAAAAAATAAATAAAAGAAGTATTAATGTAATAATAAAGCAAATGCTAAAAACTTGTTTTGTAGCTTGACTCGGAAAGTGAGGATGATATCTCATCACAGTGTCCGCAAAAATACCCTAAGCTTGATGATGTCATTACCAGTGCATTAAAAGGTATGTAAAATGAAGTGTACTTTTTTATAGCTGATGAAGCTAGATCAACACTAATACAATGTTTACCATGTTTGTATTACCAGAGTTGCCGGCCATTGTGAAAACGTTAAAAGACATAGTCGCAACCTTAAATAAGCCTTCAGCCTCTTCTATTCTAGTGCAACCAACAGAAGTGGCACCACCACCACCAGCAGAAATGGTATGGATATGCATAGATAAATATTCTAATGTTAACATAAAATATAAGCAAACTATTACATTCATTTGCTTTAGGCAATGTTGTGCACAAGACATAACCTTAGTCAAAAAAAGAAAGGCATCTGTTTAAAGTCTTTGTTCAAGTGTTCAGAGTTAGTACAATGGTCTATTTAGTGTTCCAAGTTATTATTAAGGGTGTCACAAACTGGATGAACAAAAGTATAGTATTGAAAGTTGTTTTTGGTCTTTTAAGATAGGCCTTGTATGACTTGTTTAACATTTGGAAAGCCATGGCCTTTTAGCAAACAAAGAAAATAAAAATATATATTCTAAGTATATTTTATATATATACAGTGTATATATATATATATAGTATATATTTTATGTATTGTAAACTATTAAAGAGCATAGGCATGTACTGGTGGCCTAACATTTTTATTTGTCTCTGCCACAGCAGACCTTCATCCTTAATGCGAAATAATTACTATGCTGGTTAGTATAGTGAAAGGCATTTTGCAAGTTAATCGAAATTATGACAACTTTAGCTGTTTCTATAAATAAAAGGTCTCCATTAGTATGATAAAGCAGATACAAAACAATGTCACTTTTAACAAAACCATATAAAGGTAGATTTTTTTAAACAAACATAGGCTACAGAGAAGGCAAAAAAATTGAGGTTAAATCAGCCTACACAATTGTCAATGTAATCAAATACACATCACTATTTTGGTGAAATGCACTGGTAGAGAAGCATACACATGGTAAAATAACGGTTACATCTCAACAAATCAAAACTTTATGTAAGAAATATAGCCATATTTTATTATAAAAATAGTACATATATCTAAAGTAGCTTTATATTAAAAATATATAATAAAGTTATTTCAGATTACCCAGAATATTTTGTCAAATTAATATTTGCAAAAACAAGATATGAACATAAAGATCAGAGCCTCTGCCTTCAATGCCAATCTGTTAGTGGTGGGGAAAGTGTCAACGTTGCAGACTCAACCAAAATAAATTATGCCACATCAAGAAAACAAGGTTAGGATCTGATAAAAAATAGCTCTTCAACATAACAACTGCTGGTTACCAATTTTTACAGTGTAGTAAAAAAGTTTAACCAGTGTGGTTAAAGGGAGAAATCAATGTTATACTAAGTATTTCCACCATTTTTACAGAAACAGGTACGGCTATTTCTAACTTTTTTGTCTGACTTCCAGTGTAATTAACTTCCAGTTTTTCTTTACATGTACAAATTCAGTCCTTTATGTTGTTTTCTAACGTATAGTTTTAATTGTTGATAATATTATTTGAATGTCATTATCACAAACAATAACAAAGTTTGCACATAGTTTTATTGTATACAGTACTGTTATTCTTCTACGGGATATATGAATCAAAAGTATTGCAAATTCAATAAAACCCAGCATAGTTCCGCGTTGCAACATTTGAGTTGCATGTTTTCAAGTCTCTTTAATTTACAAATATATGTCCTAGATAACTGGTGTCAAACTCACTTCCTGGATTGCCACAGCTCTACAATGTTTTGTTCCACCAATAATTAAAAACACCTTATCATGCTATCCAGTTCTTCCAAGTTCCAATCAGGTAAGATTTGGAACTGTTTGCAGCTAAACTGTGCAGAGCAAAGACCCTCCAAGACTTGAATTTGAGATCACTGGCCCAAGATAGTAGCACCTTGAATCTGATAAAAACGATTATCATATAATAATAAAAATATTTTTTGTTCACAGATGCAGTGATTGATCGATTTCAAGGGACCACTCCATCCCAAGTCAGGGCTGTGCTTCGCCAAAAGTGTAACAATGAAAGTTATGCTAAAAAAAAATCATGAAAGTGGAGTGATTAAAGGTGACGATAGGAATTAAGTTACCTTTATGCAATAGACTTGTCTGAGGGTAGTTAAAAGGGATAGTTCACCCAAATATTTCTGTCATCATATCCTCACCCTCAAACATTCCTCCAAATGCCTTACTTTGTGTTGAGTAGAACAAGGAAAGAAATGTATACAGGTTTGAGGGTGAGTTAATGATGACACAATTTTCATTTGGGTGAACTATCACTTCATTTTATAGTCTATGCGATTCTTAATTTGTTATTTGTAGTGTTGGTAGTTCTGGAATGTAAAAATCTACCCCCTGTTAACTTTTTTATTTTATATTTATGAAACTGTGAAAGGTTAAAATAAAAGTTTTAATTTAAAATTATTTAATGTTTACTTACATTTTTCTTTCTAAAGAACGGGTAACTTCTAATTTAAAATACAATTTGTAATTTAACTTAAGCCTTTGTTTATTTGCTTTTTTTCTTTATCAATTTTATTTTTTGTGTGCCATTTCAACATTCATATCCGTTATTGCAATAAATGTGCTAAATACACACTTAACTAACAAACATGGTCTATTTTCTTGTCTGTGTAAGCATTGTGGTTTATGTTTGCTATGCATTCAAATTAAATGAATGCACATTTTAAGTCACTTTTATTGCTTTTTCAGTATTTTCAGAAGCACATCTTAACCTTGAAGTTAAAAGTGCACATCAAGAGGTATTAAAGTGCCACGTAAGTGGTTCAAAAATGACAGACTTTCTTAGTTATTGTATTTAATATCAAAATAAACTGCAATATATTTGACATTATTAACACAAATAATAAGTATTTAGTTTGTCTAAAAAATTGCATTAAATTCACATTTAAGTGTATTTTTAACCAACATATAATTTCATATTAATTGCTTGTTAATATATTTAACAATACACTTTAAACATATTTTTCAGACACTATAAGCAAATTTGAAAGTACACGTAAAAATGTATTAAAGTGCCACTTAAGTTGTTCAAAAAAATCACTCAAAAGTTCAGCTTAATGCCTTTAATGAAAAATAAAACAGTAATATATTTGAAATAAATTACAGATAATACGTATTTAGATGGTTGAAAACATTACAATTAATTCACACTTAAGTATGCTGTTTTAAAGTACATTATTTACGTAATAAGTACACTTTTAAAAAGTATATTAAAGTGCACTTTTTTTTCGCAAGGGCAGTCATCTGTGGAAATTTGCCTGTTTTTGATACATGATTGTATTATCTGTGGGATTAAGTCTGTTTTTTAACGTTTTCTGAAGAATATTTACCTGTTTTTGGAATAACCTGTTTTTGGGACATGATTGGATTATATGTGGAATTAAGTCTGTTTTTGAATTTTTTTTGAGGAACACTAACATGTTTTTGGAATTATCTGTTTTTGATGCCCCTTGTTTTCACTTCTGTTGTATCTCATTAAACACTTTTCCCAGTAAATCCGTGGTGTGCTGGTCAGTCTGAACCCTTCTATTGTGACACCATTCTCCCGCTGTGTCTGCACAGGGTATGTAACCGTGCTGATGACGTATGGTGTCTGCGTTAACAGGGTGCTAAGTGTGATGCAAAATACGTTGACTGAAAATGGACGCATGACCTATCATCACCTCACACCGAGGGCAATGGTTTTTTGCTCCTACGCCTTTCACAGACGATATACAATTATAAAATTATAAAATACCAATGCATCACTTTTCTTATTGATTGCTATCAGTATTTTAAGAGACTTCCAACCAGCATGACAAAAAACCTTTCTGAACAGGATTTTCTACTCAACCTTTAAGTGTCAGGGTTGACGCAGACTTTGTGTTACTTACTCGTGTATTAGGACTGTTAGCGGGATTAAGACATTGAGGCCCATGTGAGAGCCAGCACTTTCAGCATACCTAAATTGCTGGCCTACATAGCGCTATTCAACGTGCTATTGAGCTATCGATTACTAGTGCTTTGCTGGCCGTGCTCATTATTCGTTGTGGGATGCGACAGCGGAACCAATAAAAAACGAAATAAAAAATAGCACATGGTTCTTACAAGGTGCTTAAAGTAGGTATGATGACATAGCAACCACTCGCGGCGAACATTCTGACTCAAAAATGTGTTCCAAACCGCGTGGTACTAAAATGTGTGTGTCATTCAATATCTTCTCCTGGCCGCCTGGTGGGAGGATGTTTTTCCTGAATACGACGGTAACTACATCGAGTGCAAGCCCCTGATGCGTTGGACACTTCGGGATTTCAGCCCTAATGTGATTTCAGGTCACCGCGGCTTTCAGAAAATTTGCGTTGCGTTCAACCGGTCGGTGGGCTTAATCTAAGCTTTGGACACTTCTGAAAGATAGGTGGACCTAAATACATAGCTTTTATCTTGTTACTGACGAAATTCCATCGAGGAGAAAGTATTTAACTAAATCGCGGAAATTGGGTAGTAACATTTGTGGCGGGGAGATTAGCGAATGTACTGCAGGCGTCGATCTAAAAAAAAAACATTGTCTGTATTCAACTCATTCTGACGGTGTTTTTCTTGAAATTATTACTGATGCTATGTAGTTTAATATGTATATCATGGTTTTTCTGACATGCTTGTCAAAATTGTAACAGTTTACATCACTTCGAGTTAGATTACTGAGGACTAGCCTGTAACTCTGTCTAAATGAATAGGCTAAGAACACTTGATATGACAGTAGGCCTGGGCAATTGAAATGTGGATATGACAAAGTGAACAAGCATAATATTATTTAGATCTTTTTTTGCACTTGTTCATTTGAAAGAACTAACAAAATTCTACCTTCTATTAAAATTTCATGCAAATATCTGATAAAAAAGGAAGTTACAAGCAAAAATGTGTGAATTATAAGCATTTTCGGTCACACGACTTCTATTGTAGTTAATGTTAACTTTTTTACTATATTCCTCGGTATTATAAATATCATAACTTTCGCAATCCTCAACTGATTTTCACAATTCAGGTGTCGTCATAAAGGGAATGTTCAGCTCTGTCTAGTCATGTGATCCATTTTGAGCTTAGGGGTGTTTGAAAATTTTGTCATCATACCTACTTAAAGGGCTTGAAGTTTTGACTTTTTTTATGTGTAACATTATGTTAATGATTCTTTATTAGCATTGCCTAGTTCCCTTCAACATGTATTTTAGAGAATTCAAAAAAGAGGGAGAAGACTGGTATACAAAAATGAATCTCAGTTTATTATCACCACTGGTATGGTTAAAATATTGAAGGTTGACAAATAATACTGTCCAGTGGCACACAAATGGCCAACAGCAAAGCCTCACTATCACACAGAAACACAGTGCATTTAATACCTCAATCTCCGTTAGCACAGCACCCCCAATAGGAAAACTCTGTACACAGCAAGCTCAAAACACGTGTGAAACCACACCAAATCTAAGCTAGAGGCTGGCTTTGGGCAAGTGCTGCACAAGGTTATAATAATGTTTGTCAGACCATTCAAAGAAAGAAAACAAAAAGGAAAAAAACAAAACAAACGAAACAAATAAACAAAATATACAATTAACCTTGGAGGTACAGTATAATTGATACAATTACAATAGGGGGGAAAAGCGGCAATTACACCCAGAAGCACTCCGTTTCTGTAACAAGTCACAAACATACCATAAGCACACATAGCATAAAATCAACTGCACAAGTTTCTTTCTATTTGTATTGTCCTTCCCTGGGTTACAAAATAGTGTTTCACACGGAATAATATCACACTTACAACATATCACACAGAATAAATATATTAAAATCTATTTTTACCCACAGCAATAATTCAACACGTTTAAGCAGGGAAACCACAAACCAATCGCACAGTATGTCCCACATTTATGAATTAAATCATTATATAATTACATCAATGAATAGCTACCTTGCACTAAGGATGCCCGCTCTTAGTTGCATTAACTACTGCTCGGCCACTAAGCTTCCCGTTTGTACCGTGGCTGGGAAGTGCAAAACAACATTACGAAGTGTGAAACAATTTTACGAAGCTCGAGACAAATTTACATTTTGGAAAACATTTTTACCTATCATAAAACACAATTACATGGGAAAAACACTTTTACCAAGGACGAAACAAATTTACATTTTAGAAAACAAATTAACAAGACGCAAAACACTTTTACCAGTCCCGAAACAAATTTACAATGACAGATTCTTCACGGAAAGGGAATGTACTACACACCGGAAGTGACGCGGTAAAGGGTGTTGTTGTTGGTGAGCGCGGTAAATTCGTGTTGTGGTTGTGGAGTAAATGGCGTAAATAAAGTTTATGGTGACCGAACATGGACTGCGGCCGAGGGATGTTTTGCCCGTTTTGTGCAAACACGTGAGCAGCTTAACGCGGTTTTGCTTTACGTGTGGTCGGTGTTTGGAGTTTCTAAAGGACGCGGACCAGACGGAAACACAGGGAACGTCTCGACAGCCGGACAGTGCTAAGCAAAGTAAGTTGTTATTTTTTAGTTTTCAGTGTAGCAAAACGCTAGCTATCAGAGGCCATTTGAATAAAAATCAGTAATGCTAATAATGATTTTTTGAGCAGCTTATAACTTTCTGTTTTGAAACGGAACTCTGTCCATTTCAGCAGAACAGCCATGCCCATCATACAAACAGTTCATGGAGTACAGAAACTCGAAGTCAAAAGAACGGCAGTCTTTTAACTATGGGCCAAAAGGAAGATTTAAGCCTAAAGAAAGAAAACACGTCCAGGTAAATTGTACTGACCGTCCTATACAATTTTGCAATGCTCTATATGTATTTGTGTGTATGTGTATATTTATTTTACCTATGTATACATTAATTATATATCTTTGTTATTTTACTAGATAAATGTAGGATTGATGGTGCCACATGAAACTGATGGAACCGATTTAAAACCTCTAAGAGGGAAAACACTCCCGTTATTTACAGACCCGGAGGCAGCAGCACCTGATCTACTGAAACAAGCTGTACAGAAAATTTAACAAGGACATGCACGAAGGACCTTACATCCTTTTGTATCCAGACTGCTCAGAGGTGGTCCATGTGCCTGGGTCAGAAAGGCCATTCAAATTGGCAGAATATAAAAAGGAAATAGGAAAGGCATATTCCAGGATCACTTTTTTCATTTGCCTAGAAAAACACTATAAAAGAGGTTAGTGGATCTCATGATTCAATATTTTTACAAATTTTGATACTCTGCTGGAGGATAGATAATGTTTGTTTGATTTTTTTTTTCAGTGGATGATACCTCAGACTCTGATTCTGAAATTGTCATCACAACAAGGAGCACTGCTGAATTCAACCGAGCTGACACTTTGGTACATCAGTTATTTCTATTTTTTTTTATATTTATGTATGTTTGTATTTATTTATTAGATGTACATTGGATTTTATGCATAAAATCTTTGTCCTGGTCAATAATTTAGTTGAAAAAGGTTTGTTTTGATTGTTTAGCAGTAACTATTATACAGTAACACAGAAAACCATTCAGCATTGATATATGGTGTATGTGGTAATGGAACAATAATGGAAGCTGTTAAAAATTGTTGATAATTTTATCTGTTTCCTCTCAGGTGTTTGAACCACAAAATCTAAGTACTCCCAAACTCAAACTGGAAGATGAAAGGTAGGTGTTGCACACTTGTACACAAAGGAACTTTCAGGCGTGCATGGGTTGAAATTATTTCTTAACTTCTTTACTGGAAATAATAATAATAACTCGTATCTTATTGGGCTACAGGGCTTTCACTACCAGGTAAAGGGCAATTCAATTTTTTTTCCCATTTAACTCACAAAATTGTGATAAAACTACTAGCAGATATTTCACTACTTATTCACATACACATTATACATTTATATTGCTTTTTTGGAGATGTTTTACCACTTTTGTTCACCTGGAAATACAGCAAGACCGCACATAAGCTCAATGTTGCTACATGCTTTTCTTCTGTTTCTGTAACTAACTGAGGTGCCCCCTCGCTCCTTACCTAAAGGACCCACAGCTGCTTGTGTGAGCTTTACTTAATTCACCTGCAAGAGCTTATTGGTGTGTCCTAAAACATAACATAAGCTCTTGCAGGTGAATAAACACAAATGACAAATTAACCAAACCATTAAAAAAAACATTTGAGAATGAAGTGGGGGGATGTAATGAGAGACAATGTTTTTTTTTTCTAGTGGTAATCAACAAATAGGAATCTTGGCTGTATCTTGGTGTATACATAATGTTTACATGATTTGACTGTAGGCCTGAAGGACACCTGCTGGTTTTAAGATGTCTAAAACCCCCACTCTAGCCCAGAACACCTTGGCCACTAGAAAAGACCCATTGTCTCTCATTTCATCCGTTTGACTCGCTGACGAAGGCTAGATGCCAAATTGCATTAGAGTACTTTTAAATAATCTATCTTTAAGTTGTTGATGTGATCAGAGAATTCGCTCTGATGAACTTGAAACAGAAAATACCATATGTGTAATGTGATTTATAACATTTTTTTATAAATCTTTCTGTTCCCTCTACTACTACCTTTTACTCAAAACTACATTATAGCCTTTATCATGGAGCTAATCATTTTTATGTTTTATCATGTTTCAGAGATGCACCAGGACATTCATTAACAATTCAGCCAGGACGGGTAATAAGGCAGACTGGCACCAAGACATTTCTTGCTTTCAGTGTTGTTGTTTCAGACATTTTAATCTTTTTTTCAGATAGTAATATCTGATGCTGAGGATCTGGATCCACCTGAAAAAAATCCAGAAAAAAAATCTTGCTACAGGTAAATAAAAAAAAAATCATAATGACTGACATAATTTAAATTCATTTAACTGATTACATGGGGAGGACATTTTTGTTTGTAAGATGTTTTAACATGGAAATGATCATTTCCCAACAGGAAATACACAGACCTGTATTCACCAAATGTTGAGCAAGAGGACGAAGAGCCGGTTGCTGTCAATGTGAAGAATTTCCAACAGACAGCAATGTAATATGACAGCTTTTGACTAGCACTCCTGTTTTTTCACTATACAATAGTTCTGATATATCTGGACTATCCACAAATCAAGTCACTTTTTCTCATTACAGGGAGGAGACGGACATTACATTACCTGACATCGTAGCAAACCTGTCACTTCATATTGATCATAAAAGAGTCTGCCGGTTCAACATCTCAAGGGCTAATGTTTGGGATGGGGCAGTCAGAGGTTTCAAGCGTACAACATATTCTGAAACCTGTGACATGCTGGTTAAATTTACTGATGATACTGGTGTTCTGGAGGGGAATTGACACTGGTGGTCCAAGACGAGAGTTTTTAACTCTACTAATGAAACATCTAAAAGACCGGCCCATTTTTGAAGGACATCGTTTCTTGGTCTACAATGCAAATGGTATGCATATGGGTTAGATGTGTACTATAGGATACTAATGGTTGGTTAATGATCATTGACCATATATATCACATGACAAATGCTTGTATTTTACAGTATATAATGCATTTTGTTTTAATTTTGCAATATGAATTCATTCACAGCTGTTAGGGAGGATGAATACTGCCTGGCAGGAAAGATGATTGCTGTGTCAGTTGTGCATGGAGGTCCAGGACCCCATTTCCTGTCGAAAGATCTTGTACATTATCTTGCAGGCCAGCCTTCATTCAAAGCACCAATTAATTTAATAACCGATGAAGAAATAGGGAAAGCTTTGCAAGAGGTGAGAATAGCATAAGGCTACGGTACGGTAGGGCAGAGTTTTACATAGTTCCTGCAGTGTTTTGAGACAGTTTACTTCCTATATCCAGTACAGAATTTGTTTCATTAATTTATTAGTTTTTTATGGTGTAAGATTACACTATGCTGTGTATGTATCTCATTAAAAAAAATTTGAAACCAGTATGTGAGCATGTTTTTTTTTCTCACCGTTAACATTTTGAAAATGTTTTAGATTCGTGACTCTCAAACTGGGATCCCTTTGTGAATCACTGTTTTAGATAAAGAAACAAGTAGTTCAAGAAGTTTTGTTTTCTATACTACAAAAAATTAATAAATACTTTATATACTCTTTTTGATTAATTTACTTCACACTTAAAAACAATTAAGCTGTGGGTGACAGATTCATAAACATTGTGTTCAGACAGGCAGCAATATTCCACCACTACAAAAACCCCTCCCTTTTTGATCATTTCATAGCTGAGCCATTTCTTTTAGGTTCATGTACAGTTCTGATGCAGACTCCCAGTTCTCTGGCTTCTGTAATCTTCTGAATAACATCACCAAAGCAATATCTCAATAGGCACTGATGCTCATGACTCCCGTTGAAGTATCCGGCTTCTCTAAGGTCTGCAAATAACTCCATCCAGAACTGAGACCTATAGAAATTGATACAAATTGTAGTTATACTTTTAAGCATATACACATATGTTTGAATAATAAAATCAAAGGTAAGTCGTAATGAAATTTATGGTCTGCATCTTTTGGTCATTTGATTTTCTTTTCAGGAACAACTACTTTTCCTGGCGGGCTGTATTTGCTTTACATTTTGTATGAATCTTTATTGTGCTCATTTTTTGTTTTTCATTACCGTTCCTGAGAAGAAAATCGAATGACCAAAAGATGCAATGACCCTTTCTGAAGACCACTCACCTTCCCTTTCTAAATATAGACCACCAGGACTCAATACGCTGGTTATTTATAGATGAGCCGTACATGTGGCTGGACGCGCCAGAGTAGTAGTCACTGTGATGGTGGCGTAGCGTACATTGAATTGCAGCCATTATGCCGTTCTCAGTGCCGCAATCAGTCCTCAGTCTCATGGGGATGACACCGAGGTTTCGCACACATGACATGAAATAGTGAGCTATCACTGTTGGGTTATTATTTGTTGGTCCACATTCAAGCCACAGTACTTTACGTGAAAATCCATCTATACATCCCGATATGGCCAAACCGAATGGCTTGAGTTTATCATAACCATCTGCGTGCCACATATAGTTAGGTCCCATGGAGTGGTAGGTTCTTCTTGTAAACCTTCTGCGTGTTCTGCTCTCACACCCTCGAGGATTAAGCTCCCATAGCAAATTCATCACATCATCTCTCTTCACTCGAAAATTGTACTTCTGTTTAAGTACCTGCCACATCGTGCGGTAGCCAAATAGTTGTCCAGGTCCACGAAGTTCCAATCTGATGGCGTCACCATAAACTTTATTTACGCCATTTACTCCACAACCACAACACGAATTTACCGCGCTCACCAACAACAACACCTTTTACCGCGTCACTTCCGGTGTGTGGTACATTCCCTTTCCGTGAAGAATCTGTCATTGTAAATTTGTTTCAGGACTGGTAAAAGTGTTTTGCGTCTTGTTAATTTGTTTTCTAAAATGTAAATTTGTTTCGTCCTTGGTAAAAGTGTTTTTCCCATGTAATTGTGTTTTATGATAGGTAAAAATGTTTTCCAAAATGTAAATTTGTCTCGAGCTTCGTAAAAGTGTTTCACACTTCGTAATGTTGTTTTGCACTTCCCGGCCACCGTACGTTTGAGACCAAGGAGGCTAAGAATGAGGAGGATAGCTCCGTTAAAGTGCGTTCTCGATTACCGAGCTTCCTAAATTGCACACAACAGTCAATAACAGATGCTTACCGTCCCTGCTTTCAGGTGAGAACAAAGGCGATGCGCCGACCAGTGTGAATTAATTACTCCCCTCCAACTTTTAACAAGTTGTGCTTGACGCGTAAGATGAGAGTTCTGATTCCAGTGTGACAAACTTTTACCAGCTCGCACTTAACGCACGCAAACTGGGCCAACCAAAACAATCCCTCAACTCTGCACGCAGCTTTTATCTACTTCCTAGATCCAACCACACCCTAAAGGACCCGAGTGGGAAACTAAGCAAAGGAGGTTAGCCTGCAACAGACTCCCTCTGGAGGAAGGGAGTAGGTATAGATAACCTACATAGGTGTCTAGATATTAACAAAACCACTTCATCCGGTCACATCCACCCCAGTTTTGAAAACTCACTGTCCCGGTGAGGATATCTATGGAAGTTCTAAGAGGCCATGCGTTATAATATTTTTTCGTTCTTGTTTTCTCGTGATCACGAAATAAACATTTGTTTTCTCGTGATCACGACTTAATTTTCTTGTGATCTCGACATAACAAACGTTGTTTTCTCGTCATTACGAGTTAATTTTCTCGCCCTATCAAAAGTTGTTTTCTCGTGATCACGACTTAATTTTCTCGTGATCTCGACATAAACACTCTTTCCCCGTGATCACTACTTCTTTTTTTCTGTATGTTCTATCGCATGTTCAGCATCATCGCAGCATCATGGATGATCGCGTTCGCTTTTACTTTGCTCAGGGACTCACCCAAACTGAAATAGCTCTATGTCTGTCAGTAATTGACAACTTAAACATAAGTGTCCGACACTTATGAAGGAGGCTGTCAGGGCTGCAACTTTTTCGTCGAAGACAATATAGTGACCCTGAGCGTGTAGTTAATTTCATTCCCAGCCAACTTGAGGGACCGGGACGTCTGCATGGGTACCGAATGATGCATGAAAGATGCCGTTTGAGTGGTTTGCGGCTGACCAGAGCAATGGTCAGAGAGATACAGTTAAGTCTGGATCCATTAGGTGTGGCGGAAAGAAGAGGGAGAAGGTTGCGGAGGCGACGTCATGGAGTGCCAGGCCCTAACTATCTATGGCACATGGATTCTTACGACAAACTAAAGCCGTATGGCATAGCGGTTAACGGCTGCATTGATGGTTTCTCGAGGCACATCATCTGGATGCAAGCTTATTTCACCAACAACAATCCCAGAGTAATTGCTGGGTATTATTTCCATGCTGTTGCTGAAAGAATGGGTTGTTGTCGAATAATCAGATCTGATTTTGGAACCGAAAATGTCCACGTAAACATGCTACAAGAGTTTCTTCGTGAAGACTCTACGGGAACTGTGCACGGACCGTGTGTCTTTCAAGGAACAAGCCAAGCAAACCAGAGAATAGAAAGTTGGTGGGGTATCTACAGACGACAAAATGCAGGTTACTGGATGGATGTATTCAAAGAACTGCAGTCAGCTGGTGATTTCTCAGGCGATGCAACTGATAAAGGCCTTATACAATTCTGTTTTCTCGCATTAATTCAGGTAATTTGAGTTGTTTAGGCTGCTATTAAACTATCTTAATCATTTAATATTTATCTAAAACACTTTAACATCTAACATTTTAAAGTAAATTAATCTCCCATCCATTCGCAATTTGATTAGGTGCTGTTCGTTTATGTGGTGCTGAAATGCGTGACCACATAGCAAAACACGGTGGTGATTCATATATGATATCGCACACCTTGTCACATGACATTAAACTCATCATAAAACTACTGGAACACTATTTTATTTCCATCTTTATTTGTGTATATATAAAAAATATTACAAATGAGGGGGAAAGCAACACTCAGACTTTTAATATGCCAGATATTTGCGATTAACATTCCACTTCTACTGCTCCAGTAAACACTGCCAATTCACTGGATGTTCTCCTGTATAAATGCCTAATATGCTTTGTTTTCAGGACGAACTGGACACCGTTGTAAACATGTGGAATAACCACCGAATCCGACGTAGCAATGGTCGAGACATACAACATGGGAAACCCTTCCTCATGTACAATTTACCAGAACTTTATCAATCAAAAGACTACTTGAATCCTGTAGATGCTGAAATTGAATGTGATTATCCATGAAAATATCTGCCTGTGGAAATCAGACATACCCTGTGATCGCGATTTATATGACCTCTGTGTTCTTGTTATGGGGGAAAATAATCTACAGCCAAGTGCAACAGCCATAGAGGCATAAAGACTCTACATAAACATTCAACCTCTAGTTAGGGAACTTTTAGGTATATAGATTAAATAAAATGTATATGGAATGGAATGTTGTAAGATTTGACTTTTTTAAATGTTATTTTATTTTTATTTTATTAATTAAGAATGTAACTTTGTAATATAAAGTTTGGCTTTTTTGAAAATTCTGAGATTTAATAAAAGCAGTTGCAGAATAATTACAACAAAAGGTAAATTTAAGAACTTTAATTTAAACATTCATACAATTTTGTACAAAAATATAAATCATTTGAGAAGAAAGATAATCAATTCAGGTGCAAATTAATGCCTTAAATAACAGATTATTGAGACATGTTGAGTGTATTAATGGGAAAAAATATTACCTGTTGTATGTACACATACTTTACTACTGAATGAGAAACAGTATAGCACAGCTGCAAAAACTATTCTTTATAGCAATAAAGTTTCTTTTAATACAACTTTGTGAAAAAAAACGCTACTGTTACTTTTTAGAAAATGAACATTCAGAACACAATTGTTTAGAAAAATATGAATAAGTTGATGCAAATAAAACAATTCAGGTGCAAATGTATTATAAAAGTTAAAGTGCAACAAATGCAATTGTGCATAAATGAAAAAAAAAAACACATATGATAGCAAAACAATAAAAAATTCAATTGTCTTCGTCAATTCTGGCAAATTGTATTCCCCCTATAAAAAATACTATTCCAATCGAAATAAAATTGCTCCTATTCATAAGTTTATGAACACAATACAATGTTTAAACAAAAACATTACTTTAAATGTTTGTTAATTTCGTACACAACAGTGTACATTAATATTAATCATTTGCTGCTAATAAAACAATTTAAGTGCAGCTTTTTTGCTACAATAACATGGAACCTGTTAACTGTTAACTATGTGCACATTACTACTGTGAGAAAACGTATACAATTGGAAAACCCCTATATAACCATGAACAGAGGAACTTCATGAACAGATAATAATGTTTGACTTAATGAACAGGACATTTTAACATCGCAATGTATACAATTGCATTACAATCAATTTGGTGCTTTCAACTTTTTACCTCTATGACATGTCCATTATCCACACTCCACTGTTTAACACAGAGCAAAACTCTGCCCTAAATTCTGCATAAGTGCTGTAGTCACATGCCAGCTCCAGTTGTTGTGTACAAGTGTGGGCAATGGGCCTTCTTGAAAACTCATTCATTTCTTTAAATGTTACTTGAATTTTCGTGGAAATAAATAAATCGGACCCTGTGCAGTATCTGAGAAAAAGACCAAGCTCCTTCTGGTCTCTTTCCCTGATGAATCGCAGGAGATGATTTGACACAACTGTTTCAGATGGAGACATGTTTTGTGGGAACTTAATGGATTTTGCCACATTTCTTGCCTTTGGTTGTAGATTTTCAGTAATCTTGTCCAGTTCTTCTGCAGTCATGGTCGCCCCAATAGATTGCAGAATTGGTTGCCAGCACTTTATTATGTAGGCTGGTTGCTGCACCATCTCTTTATGTGCAATTTCTTCGAGTATTTTCTGGAGATTGTTTTCATTTGGAAGCACTGAGCAGTTGTGACTGCTTAGAACGCTTAGGACTTCATCCATGTCAGCATTTTGGAAGTCTTGAAGTGCTTCACTTAAAACATCCTTCTCTGCTGGGCTAATGTAATTGAAAAACACATCCATTAGACTGGATTCTGGTGAAGGAAGGGACAGTGCTTCTTTCAGAAAAGGAGGTGCTAGTTGAATAGGCAAGTAACCAAAGCACAACCATCCAATGGCCAAAATCCGTGCGACAGCTTCCCACTCTCTGTCTTGGTACGTATGATGTAAAGTAGGTATCTTGTAAGTTGTTCCACAAGTTCTTGTTGCAAAAAATTTGTCCCAGAATTCAGTAAGACAGTCTTGGAACACTCCATTTCCTATGCCTGCTTCCTCCTCGCCATTTTCGAGTAGACGTTTAAATGTTACATTGGCATTTAGTATATTTTTGTCTGAGAAAGCTTGAATCATGTCATTAACACAGTGAACTCTGCGAACTATAACTGTTTCACTTTCAATCACGTTCCTAGGGTTTTCAAAGAATGTCTCATTGTTTGTTGGCTCTTGGGAGTCAGTTGCCTGAGGCAGATCTTCTGTCACTGGAATCTCTTCAACATATGTGTTTTCTGGAATGAACGCTGAACCTGACTCGTTCTGAACTGTTTCAACAAATGTGTCAGTCACCACATAATCAAAATGCAGAGGTGAGTATACAAGTGTGTCAGAGACCATGTCAAAGGATGAGTTAGCATCATTACCCAGAAAGACCACTTCATCATCGGAAGAGAGCAGTGTTTCATCAGAGTTCACAGATGTAGGAAGAGGGGAGTGCAGAGTTTGACTTCTGTCGTTACTACTACATCCTGAGGTACTTGGAGTTATGTCTGGGGTGGATGTAAATCGGGGTCTCTTTAAAGACAGATCATTCTCTTTGGTTTGGTTTGGTTCACAGTGCTGATCTCTGACTTTTGTACACACGTAGAGTCTAAGGATTTTGTAACGTGTTGCCTCATACAAGCTTCCAATTGTCTGGTTTTCCTCAAGTGGTTCTTCTGAGCCACTGACACAGAGCATAAAGTTGAAATCATCAGCATTCCCTTTTGTTGATTCACCTTCAGGAAAAAAAGTTTTATTCCAATATCCAGAACATGTGATACAGTGTCTTCTTTCTTAACAACAATTTCTCGTGTTCCACCTCCTTTGGGCCTTCTAACTTGTTTGTAGCTGCAGCTTTGGTAGTGCATCCAGCCAAGTTCAATTTTCCTTGACTTGCTTTCAGCATTTTTATTTCCATGTCCATACTTTTTTTTCTGATTTGAAATTGCTGGCAAGCTCATTTTTTCCCTTAATCTGTTAATTAGTTTCTGTTTTCTGTCTTCTTTGTTGTGTTCTTTATTTAACTCCATCCAGTTCTTTGCATACACCCTGTCGCCATATCGAGGAATATACTGTGACAATTATTTTTCATCCATAAGTCTGGCAACATCGCAATCAATCTGAAACAATCATATTTTGTTGTTAGATGAATGTCAAAATTAGTTTTCAGATACCAGGGGGAAAAGACATTATCAGCATCACAATACATGACATTATGTCACATAATATTACATTTATGTTTGAAATATACTTTTTAAATTGTGTTATAAGGGTCACTACATCCTTAAAACACTGCTTGCCATCAATTACTTTAGAGTATAGTATGGAGTAACTTTAAATTAGTAATACTGTGTACTGAGTATTAGCCATATTACTGCCATCTACTGGCCATATTATTTTATTATTTAACTCCGATGTTATCAGAGGTGGACAAAATGAACAAGTACTTCAGTAAACCTACAGACACTCTAACCTAATTAAACTTTAATATATTAAAATATCAAAATATAACCATGTCTGTGAATTCCTGGCAAAAGTCTTACACTCTATTGATGAGATTAGAAGCATCAAAGTTTGATTTTATTAATTAGTTTTAGTATGATCTCAATCTTTGACAAATATATCAAAGGCATATTTTCAAAGAATGTTCTTTACATTGTGTAGAATGATTTTGTGTTGAAAACAGTAAATTACAAAAATGACTTTAGCAAGGCTTTAACGGGCAGAGTCATATGTTAGTTACAAATGTATATGTATATATATCAGCATCCTTCTGTCTCGAGAGTCAATGGAGTATCTGGGCCTGGATCTGTCAATTGTGGAACTGCAGTGCCTGCGTTGGCTAAACAGTCCAATAGGAGAGCTGCAAAGTCTATTGCAGTTACTACAGGTGAAGCCTGAGACTGCTTCTGCGGGCACTGACTCTGCTCTGTGCCGTCTGCGCCGTCTTTTTGCTGTGGTGACTACTACGGACCAGCAGTATAAAAAACACAAACTGTGCATTTAATTTTTTTTTTGACATTTATAAGTTTGTAACTCCTACGCCAGCTTGAACGATACGAAGGCATTCATTCGCATGATCTTAACATTAGTCCTATTCATTACATACCCTTTACTGATACAAATATGGGCATGTCCAAGCATTTCATTCAATGGTCTTAAACAGCTAGCCCTACATCAGATTTACTTTACAAATAACTGACAGTCATGAATTTAAATCTAATCTTACCTGCAATAATCAATAACACTAAAATTCGGCTTTCGGTTTTATTAAACCGTACGTTCAATAACCAAAAGCAGGAATAGTAAACATATTAAAATAGCAAGTAACTTGCCTTATCTTCCTCCATTCGTCTAAGGTTGTCCTCTGGGACACCCCGCTCTCTTAATGCTGAGATAAAGTCCATTTTGGGCAATTATTAGCCTACTTTTGTTAGCAACGTTGTTTTGGTGGCAACGTGTATGCACCAGCGCTCAAAATGCGCGAAATTTTCGGCAAAAAAATTACGTCATGAGATGTTGGGATCACGAGAACACCACTTTTGTTGTGTCGAGATCACGAGAAAATTATGTCGTGATCACGAGAAAACAACTTTTGATAGGGCGAGAAAATTGACTCGTAATAACGAGAAAACAACGTTTGTTATGTCGAGATCACAAGAAAATTAAGTCGTGATCACG
This sequence comes from Triplophysa siluroides, assembly GCA_006030095.1. Classification (NCBI taxonomy): domain Eukaryota; kingdom Metazoa; phylum Chordata; class Actinopteri; order Cypriniformes; family Nemacheilidae; genus Triplophysa; species Triplophysa siluroides. Next base: position 582,912 of record VCII01000146.1, read on the forward strand.
AGAAAACAAGAACGAAAAAATATTATAACGCATGGCCTCTTAGAACTTCTGTAGATATCCCCCGTTCTAGTTATACCCATGGTCTAAACGTTACTAACAAGGGAGCAGGGGTTGTAAGTCTACCCTCAATTGAGTTAGTTTGGCCCACATTGCCACGGACATTTCTAGGCAGATGGAATGGGTTACTATGTGTATGGATAACCTACATAGGTGTCTAGATATTAACAAAACCACTTCATCCGGTCACATATGTAAGTTTGAAAACAGCCATACTTATTAACATAGCAGGGGGAACGTGTCTTGTGTAGGGTGTGCTGTCATTATTAAAAAAATTTGCCAGTGCAGAAGTGATGACTGTACCATGGCGAGCAGCTTAAATCTAATGTTAATAAATAACGGAGGCAAATATGAGTTGCTGCCGAGAATAAAGAACATCCCAGTGTGACTATAGGATACAGCATAAAAACAAACACATAAACGCAGTTAGCCAAAGCACAATCTGTTGCACAAAAACTAGCTGCGCTGCGGCCAAACAAAAACCATGGGCAAACCAGACACGCGATTAAACACAACTGCATGCTGCAGGGCGACTGCACAGAAATCAACCAGTAACGTTACACATTCCTAGCCACAATCTCAAATGAAGAAATAACTGTCTTACATTACTGCTGGCCTGTGGACTTTCTTTCTGGGTTGACGCTGCTCCAGCTTGAGGAAGACATGTTCAGTAAAAAAAGTCTGAAATTAGTTTTGGCGCCATTGGGATAAAACCGCTCGTGACACTTACCTTCACTAACGCCGTGATATCATGAGACACTTGTGTTGTCATTGTAATAGTAACGTTATTCAAACAAAAACAGTAACGTTATTAATGTTTTCAATGGATATTAGTGAATAGACACATTAATAAAATGTATTATATTTACACAGAGTAACCTTACAAATAGCCCGCCCAAGGCAGCCATGCTTTTTGCTCTAATCGAAAATAGCTGTATTTTCTTTGGATCAAGTAGTTAGATGCCATTGATACTTATAAATAGTGGCAGATAATGTAACTATGTGCACCTCAGTATTGTTGTGCATTAAACCTTATGCAATAATAACAATGTGTAAATCATTACATTTATACAAATTATTAAAGATATTAGAGATATTAAAGCCCTACACCCCTAAGTCTAAAATCAATTTAATTTAATACAAACGCAAGAGTTAGAACCCCGACCTCCTGTGTCACGCTCAGTGTTGGGTAAATTACTCTGAAAAAGTAATTAATTACTAGTTACTAATTACAAATTCAAGAGTGTAATTAGATTACTGTACAAATTACTCTGTCCAAAAAGTATTTAGTTACTTATTACTTTCTACATCCTACATCAACCTTAATTTGTTAAGTGATTCAAGGATAGACATGAAACGGCTTATTTAATTCATTCAAATAAATAATATTAAACTACATAAAGTAGTATTAATAACTGACCAAAGTATTACATATATGAGAATTATACATTAAAGCACAGATTTTAAAGTTAGACTTTGAATTTTAATGTCAATTCCACACGCAAATATTAAACAAACTATTTTGTTTAATTACATCAGAAGTAACTGTAATTAAATTACAGAAAAATAATAGTAATCCCTTACTTTACTTTTTCAAGGGAAAAGTAATTAAATTACAGTAACTAATTACTTAGTAACTAGTTACACCCAACTCTGGTCACGCTATACAGACTTTACACCTTACGCCACTGCAGTCATTGTTATAAATGAAGTCATTCTTACACTTTCTCTGTTCCAATCACATATTGGTGGGCGGACCTAGTGCAAATAGTCTCTGCCTTAAGTTAATTTAAGACTGGCTCCCGGGGGGGAGTAAGCACAGTCTCGGTTTAAAAAGTCCTTGAAATTCTATTTTACATTATTTGTTACAGTATTTGTAGGAACATTGTTAGCAACTATTAACAATCGACCTACCTTTAGAATTGTCTGAAAAGTATGTGTTTCTTGAAGCAGTGGGGAAAATACTTTATAAAAATGAATTAAGAGACACAACGTTATTTGTATGGCATAATTAAAAATTGTATTTTACTGCGTTCTTCCATTATTAAAGGACCCAGTCTTTTGCTGTTTTAGAAGCTTTGGTAATGTTCTTTGGGTGTTTAACAATGGATGTTCATGTTTTTAATAAAAAAAAACGCTTTATTTCATATATTTCAAGTCTATTGTTCACCGCTGTCCCTCTTCTCACAAAACGACTGGATTTCTTCCGGTCTATATAAAGTCCCTCTTTCGGAAACGCTCTGATTGGTAAAGCTGACCAGGTCTGTCGTGATTGATTCCCCGCTTAAAGCGTGTGAAGATGTCCCACCCATACCATATCAGCGAGCTTCCGCTTCTCAGGCTGTTGGGATTGGTCGGTCCCCGTCCCCCATCTGTGCACGTGTATTCATGAGGTTTGGCTTTTAGCAATAAACAGTAGCAATTGCGTTAAATCGAAGTGTAATGAAGGTCTGCTAGTGCATGTGCAAACTTAACAAACTCGTCAGACTTTGTTAGCGATCGCACTTATTTTCCTACTATGGCGAGGGAAATGACACCGGACTGATTGGCGTCAGACCGGTTATATTAATTAACTCTAATAACAGAAGCCTTAGTTTTGCCTTTTTATATTGGACCCAAGTTGGATAATAAAACAAGCAGATTGACCAGGAGACATTTGCAAGCAGGACTTCAAAGGACGTTTCATAGAAGTGTTTTAGAGGTAGGCTATGCGTGCACACACACACACACACACACACACACACATATCAGTGTATTACACATAACAGCTTTCACAGCGGATGTTAAAGTCATGGAAGCAGTTATTTGACCGTTGGTTATCTTAGAATGTGTATATCTGAATTCTTATTACCAGCTGTAGGACTGTTATGAAAGTGAAAGTAGTTTAGAGTGTAGCTCAGTCAAATGTTTACAATCTCTGATAACCAAACACTACTCCAGCGGCTCTTCCTCTTCTCTTAAGAAGACCTCGCCCCTTTTTTGGCGTATTCCTTTAGGCGGAGGTTATTGAAAGCACTCGGAATAGTGACATCGTGTACCCGGGAAGTCCGATTCCAGACGTTCTCTGTAGTCCATGAAAAGCGAATTCTGTTAAAGACAATATCTCGCTTGGCACTGAACTCTGAGCTTTATCATTTTGCAGGTATTATTTATGCTCTAACAGCAACAGTACACACTAAATAAAGGTTGAACAATGTGATCGCGGGGAATGTGGCCTTCAACCTGTTGACTCATTATATAAATATTTGTACGCTATAGGCCAATTTCAACATCTATTTTTGGACTAATTGGGACCAAATATTGACGGACCAAACAAAGACTAATTTTCAACGTCGATTTTTGGGCTAAATTTGGACGGACAAAAAAGAGAAACATTTTCTACGTCGATTTTTGGGCTAAAAGACGGCCAGGGTGGGCCGACTTGATTAAGCCCTAAAAAAGAAGTCCAAATGACATCTGGTGCTTGGTGGGAATTACGTGTTAACTTGTAAATTGCGTAAACCGACAAGGTGTGAGGGAAACAGAGATACTAAATAGGGAAATGTTAACGAGGGGATGGTGACAAGACTTGAACGCTAATGGGAAACTGGCGGGAAGATGATGAGACAGGTGAGGGAGATGAAACACTAATGGGAGAATAATGGAGAAACAAGGGGCGGAGCTACATGGAAGACACACGCCGAATGTTAAAACATACGACACGTGTTTCCACACAAGACATAACACACACACAAGACATGGTACTGTCACAGCCCCGTCCACAAGGCAATCTCGAAACAGGAAGGACGGAACCCTGACACTGATGTGTAGTGAAGCCAAACGGAGCCGAGAAAAATATTTTAGGCTAACGTTCTGGGAACGTTCCCCTAACGTTAGTTTCCGGTTCCCAGAAGGTTTTTTTAAGGTTTGTTTTTGGTTATCTTTACGGAAATAAAACGTACGGTTTCATGGTTTCTATAACGTTAGTGTACCCAGCGGGCAATTGATGTCAAATAGACATCAAATTGACGTCAAACATAGTCATCAAAGAATTGGTCAAAAATTCAAATCAAATCGATGTCAAAACTTAACATTGAATTGACGTCCAGTTTTGACGTTCATTTGATTAGCTTTTTTTTTTTAACACATTGATGTCCGATTCTAGACCACAAAAATAATGACACAACAGTATTTAATGTAATACATGTTTTATTAAATCCAATCAGCTACAATTCAAGAATAAAAAAAATTAATTCAAAGATAATTTTATATTGATGAGGGGTTTAAGAACATTTCATATGAAATTCATATATAAATGTGATGTGATCTGGAAAAACCCATCACATGACAAAATTGTACATATTACAGGTTTTGATATCATACGAAAGCTCTCAAGTCCTTTCCATTTGTTAAAAACAAGGTGTATATTAAATACAAACTGTTTTGGAAAGGGCTTGAAAGCTTTCATATGATACCAAAACATGTATTTTATATTTCACCATGTGATGAGTTTTCCCAGATGATATCACAAATGAACAGAAACAATGTAAATAAACAATAGGTTATAGGCCTACTTATTCAGAATCTGAACACACATCAATTGCCGATTTCCCCTTTTGTCGTCCCATACCCCCACATCTATCAGGAGCAGACCGGAGATGTATTTTTTTATTTCAGCCTCTGACGCTGAAGGTTTGGACTGCTGTACAGCACCTTAATGAAGATAAAGCCACAATTAGTACTCATTTTAAGACATTAAAATACAGCATACATTTTTCAGCATTTTTCTTGTACATAGAAATCCACAAAGTAATTAAAACTTTTTAAATAAACATGGATAACCATCTAGTGGCTTAGTGATCCTCACTAGGGATGCAGCGATTACCGAGGTTCACTATTATTCACTCATTTAAAACCTGTGTTTTTAATATTGTCTGATAATTGTAGAAATTTCTTATAGTGCATATTGCAGGTTACTACATTTTACAACCTGAAAAAATAACTGCGCATATTTGGAGTTTAAGCATGAGAGCGCCCTCTGGCTTTTGGATGTGGCAGCATTTGACCATAACTCATTGAGAAACTGAGCATAATAATTGCACAATAAATTGTTACACCCCTACATTATTGCCACTGTGCATCTGTGATGGCTAAAAGCTTGCCGCACAATGGGTAACACTTGATGGATACTACATCCTCTAATCATACAAGAAAAGCAATATAGTACTTATTATAACACAGCATAGATGTGTTTTTCCAAAGGCCTTCTTCACCCCTGAGCCATCCATATTCATTGTTGCCCTCAATCTATTTGTAAGAACTCTGACAAAAGAAAAAAGACAACCAAGTAATATAAGTAATCAATAATTGTTAAGATTATTGAACAATACAACTAAGTGACCAGAACAGCTGAGCCTTCAAGCAGAAAAGGAATGTCTATAGAGACACTGAAACAATAAATTTAATTTAGCATATAGAGGTGCTAAAATAAATATTTGTACGATACATCGCGATGCGGACATGGACAATTCTGCAGTAGTAGACCATAATCAATTATAGCCTACTGCTGCTTCTCTGATGGTATTCATCAATATATTGCTGTTGTGTTTTTTTATAGGTGTTTACATAAAAATAATTTACATTAAAATGGTATCAGAAAGCGCTGCCTCTGTAGCTCTGCCCTGTTCTATTGCTCAATATCAGTTAGATTTGCAGTGATTCTGACTGTTCATGAACAAATCTCTAAGTGTCACCTTTCAAAAAATGCCCAAACCATACATGTACTCCAATACATACATTTAAAGTGAACCGTACATGTACTCCAAAGGGTTTAAAAACAGAATACAGTTTACTTTGGGTATGCCTTTTTAGGCGTTTTAGGTTAATTTTACAGGAATGCTAAGGGGTTAATCAAATAAAGCTTTTTATCATCTTCAACTAACTTTTCAGCCCACAATGGCCAACTGAATTAACCAGTCTCACTTAATGATCAAAGCTCATTCACAGCTTGCATTCTCTGTGGTTCACGTTGAATGATTCAATGATCTCTTATATTCGCTAGTGACTGAAAAGTTCAATAGTTAAAATTAATCGGTTCAAATGAGTCATTCGTGTGCGAGTCGTTCTGAATGTACGGTCATGGCAAACTCGCTATGTGCAGTATACGCTGATTCAACGATCCAACTGCACTGATAAAAAGACATTACAATGATGTACGTCATGTTAATTTTAAGAAATTTCAAGAAATAAACGTACTTGGATGCAAAACAAACAGCCGTGAAACACAACAAGCTCTTGTTCTGCAACTCTTTTCAGAGCCTCAGTGAGCTGATAACGAAACACACCATGGTGGCGTAATGCCGCAACTGCAGTTACAAATGACAGTCTTGTGAAGACACCTGAAATAATTTTGGAGAGAGTCTGAGACGGCATTCCTCTATGCAGGAAAAACCTTGATTCTGATTTGTGAAATATTTCACGGGTCCGTTTTTGCCTACTGACCTTTCTCAATGATCAAATTACGTGCTTGCAAATTTGCAGCGTTTTGCTCCCCCTTTAGGTGACCTTTGCAACTGTTTATGAGGAAATTTACTGTAGCTCATGGTTAAATTTCACTTTTTTCATTACGTCGCATCAGAGTGGACAAAATTTTGAATTATAATGGGTTATGTTGCGTTTTGTCGTATCGCATCGGGAAAGAGATTCAAATGAGGGCGTTTTTATTAGTCTGAACCAAAACTAACATTACCCACGACTTTTCGAAATCGTTAGCTCAACAATAGTTACATGCTTAATGGATCTAACTTAACTCTGTTAATATTACCTCAGAAACCTTCACAGTACTTTAACTGGAAGGAAATTTCAATTCACCAAAAATAACAAAATACTCATTGCAACGTTACATATTTCATCAAAACACAATCTTCTAAGTTTTCAAAGTTACCCAGTATAAATTATGTTTTATTTCATGAGATTTTTATTACTCACCTGATAAAAAGCGCACAACCTTCTCGAGCTGCTTCGACTTTGATGGGGAGAAAATTGCTGATCTTGTAGTTCAAAAAATTGCTCAGACAAAGAAGGTCCAGGTGTCAAAGATTTAACTTTATTTGTTCAAGTCAAACAAAGTGAGATGTTCCCAAAAGCATCTGAAAATCGGGTGTTTTCCAACCTCTAGTTATACTGAAACTACTCGGAGGTGTTTCCTTTCGAAACCAATCAGGTAAATTCCCGCTATCTCAGATTTTTTATTGTCCAATTGTCTTTGTCTGCCACCATTATTTCTAGGCAACAAGGTTTGTATCTAATGGTGGAATTTCAACCTTTACTCAGTTTTTTTAAAAATAAGTTGCATCATAAGTTTGACATATGACATCATCAAATTCCGGTATCTGGGTCAGGCCTTTAAAACATCAGGCCTTTAAAACATCATTGGATTTTATATTGCTGAAATTTGTGCTGAAAAATGATTAAAATATTACTATGAAAACAATTACTACTATGAAAACAATTACTGCATAAGCATAAGTATGTTGATTCTACCATTAGTTCTGTATACTCATCTTAGTTTAATTTGATTTCTGATCTATTAACACAACTATGTTACAAACATTCCTATTAATACTTCTTCATAACTAGGGTGTACAACAGCCCCATAGTATATAGAATATGATCAAAAGTATACACAATAACTTCAGCGCGCACTGGCCTTTACGCAAGACAGGATGATGTGCGTTTCAACGGTCATCAACGTCGTAAATCCTCCAAAAACTAATTCTTTAAAAAAAATGTACGTGTATACATTTGCATCAAATTACACACACAAAAAATGAATTGTTGTAGTCCATTCACTCACTTCAACTGCTGAGAAACCCGGAAATGTGAAAAAGTTCACGCACCATCTATAGGTGGTATTAAGAAATAGAGAATATGAATGGGGATTGTAGGGCCTACATTTTTCATAATTAAAAATTAAGAAAAAATGGAATTTGTGAAATTTTAATTTTATTTTTTTAGAGCCGTAGCATTGCATCTATCAGTTGAAAAGAGAAAAACATTTTTTTTTAATATGTAGCTTGTTTTTGTTCAACAGATATTAATGATTTTTCACTGTGATAAATTTTGACTAATGTAAATAAATAAAAAATGTAGTTGTAATACTGTATATATGGTACATACATTATAGGGTATTACAATTTTAATATCAATTACAGCAAATTTATTTTAATTTTACAGTATATAATATCACTATAAGTACAAAATAAGGATACACAATACTTTATGTGGGGTTACAGCAAAAATGCTGCATATGTTTTTAATTTTTTTAATTTTAATTAAGCAAATCATTATATTTTTTGAAAAATGTAATAATCACTGTTTACCTCTTATTTCATTATGAGTAATTTACATACTTAAATCGTTTTTGTTTATTTGTTTTTAACCACAGAAGTTACAGAAGTCCACTTTAATGACCAAATCCAACCACTACATACGATTCAAAAGATGTGCCAAATGGATGCATTTTGAGGCCCAAGTTATGAAAAAGATGCTATTTAAACTTAACATATTTAAAATTGACATTGATATCAATGTGATGTCAATATGACCTCAACTGAACGCCTATACACGACATCAACATCAACTCAATGTCAAACATATTGGCCTATACTTGCATTAACCAATTTCAGTATGGGATAAACCTCATATTTTCACCCAATTTACCACCGGAAGAAGTTGATGTATGATCTGAATTTGAAATGATGCTTTGCAGCATCTTGATCAAATCTTGTCTAATATTTGACGTCAAATTGTCATCAAGGTGCCCGCTGGGTAACGTTCCCCTAACGTTAGGTTTTGGTTCCCACAACGTTATGGTAACCAGAAACTAACGTTCTATTAACGTAAAGACAACTTTCCTGGAGAACCAAACACGAACCTTAGAAAATAGCGTTCTGGGAACCAAAAACTAGCGCTAGGGAACGTTCTGGTAACCAAAAACTAACGATAGGGGAACGTTCTGTGAACCAAAAATTGTTAGCTGTGATGCACGGTATGTGGAAAATACAGCGTTTTTTAACCTTAAATCGTGTACACACATTGCATTACATCTAAAACTAACGTATTACGAGTAAAACGTTAGTTTCACAGGTTTTGTTACTATTGGCCTTCCATAACACTTTCCTCTCCAAGTGTATGACGCTCATAAGGAGAGTGTGACGTTAAGGAACGTGATTGGAGGACGTCTGAGCTATATAACTTACAGGCAGCTCATCCTAGCTTTCGCCAGTCGAGTTTCACTACGAGCTTCTGCACCACATAGGGCAGACGGGAACACAAACACAAGTAAGTTACTCTTTATTTCATATAGCAACCTTCATAATTACATTCATAAAAGATTAAAATATATATTCTTGTGAGTTTTTTGTTAGCATTTACGACGTGAGTAGAATGTTTTGACGTGAAAACGTGCTTTGGCTCGACTCCATGTCAATTTCTCCCCACTGTTTCACCCTTTGCTCCAATGCCTACGTGGACTTTGTGTGTGGACAGTCAGTAATGCTGATCTTGTCTAAAAGGCAGACACGCTCAGCGTTAGGCATAGGCTTCGTTTCACGGCTTTTAAAAAATAATGTTAAACTGTGTCATTCACGGAACAGTAGGTTTTTAATGGACGTGTAAGAGTAAAGTTTTACTGTTGCGGTGTGTGTTAGCGCTCGCGCTAGCTGGTTGGTGTACGTGTCACTATCGCGCACGCGCAGCTCAAAGTTTACCGGAGTTGCTGACTAGCCTTGACAAGTTTTTGATTCCCTTTAACCAAAGCAACAAACGTGTTTTCCAACCCAAAATATAGTTATTTCGATTGGAAATGTGACATTCAACCTATCTTACAATATTTTTCTGAGAACTGATAGTGAAATGTTCAACGGTTAAGGACGATATATCCGCCTTTCCTAGTCTTTTAGCCGTTAGCATGGCGTGTCGTGAGTTGACGTAGCACTCATGTACGTTATATTAAGGATGGCCTTACACCATTAATGTTTTTAAACTAAAAATTCCACCAGGTATAACATGTTTAGTGCGTTTTTATATAACATTTTCATTACATTTAGTCAATCTGAAAACGAATATATATCCGCCATATTTAAACCCCCACAAATCTCACACGAAGAAACGGCCACGTTAGCAAGACGCCAGCGCTACTGGGCCATCTCGCTAGTTCATTAAAACGACTAAATCATTTGTTTAGTTGAACACCTTACATGTATGACAGTCTTGATTGACAGTAACTGGCGGTACTATGCATGTGATTTTATTCTTATGAATTGTATGGTTATACAATTAACAAGTAGGCTAGGTGACTGAATATACTTGATCAGAATTTTTATTTAAAACTTTTAGTTTGTGAGTCGCATTTGCAAGTAAATCCAGCAATGTAGTATAATGTGACATCTGCGCCATCAAATGAAAGGCAAACCAATTATGCCACGTGTGACTAAGTTCTGTCAAAGTTAGGTAATTTGCATGATCGGGTCTAAATTCTTTCCCTTCGATTTGTTTTTATTTTCCTTTTAGGCAAAAGCTGGCAGGCTGACACGAACGAGCAGCTTTACAGGACGGATTATCTGGTAACTGACCATTTAGCTGGTAAGACTAGACCGCTACGTTTGTTTTAAACATCAGTTGAATTGCTTGTTGTATGTTTTAATTGGGAGGCTTTCTTGCATGTTTGTCTCTTGTGTGTTTGTGGCCACTGGGCACAAGTTGTTTGCCTTGTGTGGATCATTAAGATGAGAGCATATCTTACCCACAGAGTACTCTTTTAATGTGCTCTGAGGAGCTGTGTTTATGTATACATTTTTTGTCTTTAGTAAGCCTGTGAAGGAAGAGACTAGGGGTGTAACATACACTAATTTGCTGATTAAATAATATACCGATGCTTGTGTGCCGATTCAATATATATTGCGATTATTTCGATTATAGTCAAAAAGTCAAAGTCTGCTTTATTGTCAATTCTGCCAAATGTACAGTTCATACATAGAGGATTGAAATTGCGTTACTCTTAGACCCATGGTGCATACAAATAACAGTAACGCATAATAATAAAAATAGATAAATAAATACAGATTATACATATGTCAAATACAACTATTACAAGCAGGGATATTTAAAAACAAATAGGAAGATAGGTGATGGCAGATAGTGCAAACCAGTGAAATATACTACAGTGCAGTTGTAAGGTAGTGCAAAGAGTTTATTAGTTTGTTTAAAGTGACAAAGAGCAGGCTTTGTTTAACCTGTCAGAAGAGGTAGTTGAAGAGGGGCAGACCGATGCTGAATGAGGTAGTGAGCAGTCCAAGGTTGCATAAAGTGACTAGTGCGGGTCAGTGAATGTTGTGGAGGGGGAATGGGAGGACCTTAACGATTGCAAGTCATATTAACAAAAACAACGCATCACATCTTCCTGAACTTTTATTTCGGGAGCATACACAATGTATATTTTCCTTGAACCATGAAACTTTCATGGACCAAAGCCTGAGCTTGCACATGAATATAACAGTCAAATGTGCCACAAAATTAGTAAAACATACTCTCTAAAATAAAGTGCTGTTAAGATTGATTTTTGCGTACTCGCGCCATCTTAAAATTGATACCACATCATCTAATACAGATTCAAACATATGCTTTACGCCCTCTTTACCACCTCTTAGAATCGATTACTTTTTTATTTTACTTTTCCTGAGATAAACCAATCGATTTTTAAATTGTTTTAAAAAGAATTGCAATAGTTAGTTTAATCGATTTTTCCCAACACCCCTAAAAGAGACCCTGGTAAGGTCATGCAGAGAGGCCCCTTAAAACAACATTCTTTGTAAAAGTGGATGGTGTCTGCGTTTAATGGGCGCAGTTATTGGCTACTTAGTATTACTTTCATCTACAGTTTTGAAGGTATAGCTGTTAACCCAAGTGATGGGCATTTTGTCTTCTCTGCGAGCGCCACACAAGCTTAACTTCCATGGAAATTGATTGAAAATGCTTGACCTGCTCCTCGAGTGGTGCAAATACAAGACTAGTATTTATTACGAAGAGATATTCTGTCCCCACTGAGACTAGACAAACACCTTGTTCAGTTTCTATTTGCTTTTGTGTTGTCGCTCGCATACTTTGTTAGACAAAGTTTAAGATGATAACTACTTAAGTTTTGCACTTGACTGTATTTTCACTAAGTTATCAAAGTAAAGCCAGAAATCACTGTGCTCTTTCAAAGCCATATGCTCTGCTGTGCTCCGATTTGATGTGCTGGTTTGAGCTGGTCATGTGCTGGTCCTGAGCTAGGTCCTAACAGCCTGGGACCAGCACATGACCAGCTCAAACCAGCTACCTTGTTTCAAAACATTCCTAACCAGCATATCGTCGCTGTCGGACGGAATCCTCGCACCTCCAAAACCATTATTTTTCAGGAAATATGCAGTTTTTTTACATTAGAGTTATTAAACATTGTATCGTTAAAGTTGGTATTATACCTTATATTGCTATCATATACTGTTGTGTACCAACATTAACACAACATTTCCCCAAATCCATGTTTAATCGGAGATGTAAGGTTTATGATTTGGGAGATACGAGATTACGCTGTCATTGATAAGAGTGGTACGGACACAGACATCGCTGCTGCCAGCAGTGTTCATCAAAGTCTCCGGTCGTGTTAAGCCTTTTGACAAGAGACGAGGCTTTAAGAGCTAATGAAAGCTAATTATTGTGGAAACATGCATCTTCCTAAACTCTATTTTAAACGTTAGAGCTATGAGTGAGGCAATACCAAAATAAAACTAAACGGACTAAAATGTCTAATAGGCGGAAATTAATCTGGACACAAATAAAGTCGGCGGTCGCGTTGAGCCTCTTGACAATAGAAAAGGCTTCAATAGTTAACCAAAGCTAACGACTGTGGTTACATACATCTTCCTAAACTCTATTTTAAGGTTTAAGAACAATAAGCGATACAATATAAAAACGATGAGCTGTCTAATGAAATTAGCCTAATCTGCTCTCAAACTTACCTTTGTGGCTCACATGCTTCCTTCTGCACCGAAGCATTACAGCTATCGATTTTTAACAAAACGGGCCTACTCAAATGTTTCTAACCTAACTATTTTCACTCGTTATTGTCTAAAAAACAGAGTTATCCAAAGATAGGCTTACTTGGCCAGTAGACAGACCTTTCTTCTCCCATAAATAAAAACCTTGCTACTATATTTTGTATTTTACATGCACAGTGCCAAGAGAGGCATAGTCTAGAAGTAGGCCTAACAGCTGAATTTAAAGTCAGTAAAATAATTAAAAAAACAATAATTTAATGGTGGTATCCAAAATATTTAATTCAAGTATTATATTAGATACATTTTAAAACTTCAATGCACATGTATAATAAGCCTGGTAATAAGTACATATTTAAAATACTTCAATAACTGATATGTGTTGCTGGATGAGGATTTGTTGCGACTTTCAATCAGGAGACTTAATGCCTAGAGGCTCCCGCGGAGTGAAGAAGAGGTAGAGTTACGAGACTTCTCAGACAGTTGAAGTGTCCAATGGAGTTAAGAGATTTGCTCAAGCTATTTTCAACACTTAAGATTGGTTAATAATTTGTAAAAATAACAGACCCACATGGGGACTGACCAATAGCATCGATTTGTGAAAAAATGTGAAATCAACCAAATTTGGACATTGGAGGTTTCTGCCCGACAGCGACGATATGCTTTTTTTAACAGGGTTTGATCGTAAACCTAAATAGGTCTGGACAATAATTCGATAACAATTTTTATTGCTATATAATAAATTGTTAAATGTGATTATGATTTTTAAACACATCTTCTATAGTTCAAAATACAAGATTTCCACCATGGCCATCTTGGTCTGAGCCCTGGCAGACAGGCTAATAGATTAATAAGTGATGCAGAATACATATTGCTTAAATTAAACATTTATTGAAGACATGTTTCTTCAAATCAGTGCACTTTGCGATGTGGAAATGTGCAGCGGAACAGCCGCTTGTGGAGTGCTCGCGCTGCTGACATTACAAGGCATTAGCAACCGAGCTTGTTTACTAATAACTATTTGATACCAATCCCTCAAAAAGTGGATGGATTATTCACTCAGCTCTGTGACACTCTGATAGAGAACACAGGTTAGCTTCTGATTTCTTCCTTCATACAGCGTTCTACCGTAGCTTTACAACAAACTTATGACACTGATACACACAGATGCTGATTTTTGCTTTATTTCAAAGTAAAAGTTCAAAGATATATATGTGAATACCACAGAGCAAACTTGCAGTATTGTGTTGAGTGTTTGTTTTGAGGCAGTGTCAAATGAAGCACTGTTATTCTCTCTTCTGTCTTCTGTCCAGCTGCAATAAAAGCATTTAAACTATACTTGTTTGATAAAGATGGCTATTTTTATGTTTAATCCTGCTATTTAAATGAGTTGAAATGAATACAATATGTTAGGCTATCATTTATAGTATGCTGAACTTTTTTAATAGTAATATTTTAATAACCTTAATATACCTGGAGCGTGCACCTAGCACTAGGAAAATAAAAGTATCGTATTGGGACTTAGATCGGCAGATACTCAAAATTAAATGATTCTGATCGGGGGCACAAAAAGTGTGATCGGGACATCCCACACTAAATACCACGTAAGTCGACCCGGTCTATTGTGACTATGGGATCGCAACTGTTTCGATTTGTGTTTGAGCAGCTTGTCTGGGAAGCACGGCTCTTTGATCAGTAGGAAGTGCTGCCTGATCCGGAATCACGGAGTTTAGAGTTGCCTATAATGTGCATTTGAAATGGCAATACATGTCAAACATATACACTTTATTGTCATGAAATTACCCAAGGCTTGAAAACCTTTTTTTCTTGAAAAACCCCATAAGCATTTCCTGGAAGTATGTGTGGTGGTGTACTTCTACTGTGGTGCTTATTTGGAGTTTTCTGCACGAGAGCGCCCTCTGGCTTTAAGATGCTGCAGCATTTAACAGTACTTCACTAAAGAACTGCGCAAAAAACGTGTGCTTTTTTGTTTACGATTTATTGTGCAGCCCTACAAACGAACATCAGTCTGTAAAAAAATAGTCCTGGTTGATGTAATCACCTCACGCAATAGCTTGTTTTTTAAGCAAAACCTAGAAATAATAAATTAAAAATAGAAATAAATCAAGACCTAGAATAAGCCACTGAAAACAACTTTAAAGTCCCAATCCGATACTTTTATTTTCCTAGTGCTAGGTGCACGCTCCAGGTATATTAAGGTTATTAAAATATTACTATTAAAAAGGTCTGAATGTCAATGCAATTGCAATTACAGTGTTCTTGTGCTTTCTTAAAGGTCTCCTCAGATGAGCCATTTCAACAAGTTTGTATAATTTATTAGGGTCTTCATGAAATGTCTGGAACATATTTTGCTTAAAAACACTCAATGGCTGTGTAAACAAAACCCTTCTTGCCTCGTCAAAAACAGCTATGCTCACAGCAACCTGTTTTGGTGCATGTCTCTTTAACCGATCATGAGGTACAGCAAACCCCACCCCCCTTCTGTCCGGCGTGTCAACACAACACGCGTGTAGTACTGCCATGGCAATGGTTTAGCTAAATGATATTTCCTGAAATCCTCTGCGGTTAGCTTCGTCTTAAACATCACAAATCATCCGTCTGGAGATAAAAAAAATCTGTCAGTGCTTACGTTGTGCGTGTATGCTTGCCTAAATCCTGCAGATCTCAGCGGAATTATAAGGATTTTAGCGCTTGTCATTGACAAGTTATAACGTTACACACACAACGTAAGAGCTAGTTTGCTGTGACAAATCATACATGCATAGTCTGAAAAATCTGAGATGTTTAAAACGAAACTAACCCAAGTGTTCGCCCCTGTTCATTAGCAAAACAAACAGCTTGCCGCAGCTAAACATATTAACACACATAATGTATTAACATTCCTATAGCTAAACTCTAAGTGTCAATCTGCACTTATATACAGTAAGTTTAACACTGGCTTTGAATGTTCTATTTAGCCCGTGACTGACTTGGCTCCCTTCGCTATCATATGCTAACGTTATCCTCCTATATATACGGTACATTCAGCAGTGTTTCCCCTACCATTACCTTAGGGGGGCGCTCCGCCCCTCCAACGGCACCACCCGCCCCCCTTGAAGGTCAAGTTAATCTTATTTTATATATAGCGCCAGATCACAGGAGTAGAGAAGAGCGTTTAAGGTTACCTTTCCTACAGAACCTGTCTATACCTTTTTATTTTACTAAACAAACTAAATGGCATTATGGTCTTTATCTTATTTATACGGCGGCATGTCATTTTAGTCTCTACGTTTACAATTCTCATTTGCTCCCTGTATCGAGTTCCGCTACGATGCATGTGCACACACGTGCGCTCTGCTCACGCACAGGTAAGCACACTCTGACCAGTGGACAGAGAGCGCGTGTCCGACAATATTTCGTGTCAAACACCGGAAAAGCAAGCAGATAAAAATATTTGCGTTTTAAAACAATTCCAGGGTGGTGGAAATGGCTAAGTAAAGGACGCACGCCCTGCCCCTGACAAGCAGCAACAGTCCAGTCACCACCGGATGACAGGTTTTCGCCCAGCTTGGCTTCGTTCCATCTGCACCGCTAGACAGAATGAACCATTCACATCATCAGACAATTTCTGTTGTTTAAATTGAGCCGCGCGTCTACACTCACTCAGGGAAATTTATGTTGACTATATTTGGCCGATATCTTTAATATCTTCATATAGTGCCAAACCCGTTTCATTTGAACCCTTTCTGCTCCGTAAATGCTGCTTCTCCCGCCAAAGACGCGTCGCATATAGAGACCTGCAGACACCAAGATCAGGTAAATTAATGGACACTTTTACTGTAACGCTTAAGTAAACGAAATGCAGCAGTAATTAAGTATTTTAGGATGTCAGTCAGTTTACTGTTTGCTACATAGGTTTGTTGCATTATAAACCATAACGTCTTGTATCTACATTTAGC